>OZ024864.1:10230757-10290757 GCA_964017155.1 Oasisia sp. SBJ-2009 | reverse complement strand
ATGACTTAATGTATATGGCTTAGAATATAATTACTGGATTCATTTGTGAGGTTGAAACCAAAGTCCAGATCGTCACCGTTTCTAATTGCTCACATCATAGTCATAGACAGTTTTTCTCTTTACAAGTGTTATGCATTTTTCACCACAGTACACTGGGTTGTAAGTTAGTTACTGTACATCAAACAATTATACACTGAGTTGCTGACTCACGTATGGTCATTACAGTGAGTATAAGTGCAGCCCAGCGTGAGGGCTGGCACCGAGCCATTGTCCACATATCACATTAATTGTGTCTGTGACATTATGTCTGAGTGAATGACATGGATAGTAATTATGTTGAGTATATTCCTAAAATACTTCTACATGGACAGTTTATGGGTTCACAAACAAGGCACTGTATTATCCCACCCTGTTTCGACAGTGACTAAAATGATATGCAAAATGGTCAAATGAGTTCACTTGGAGCGTAAAATGTTACGAAGGTTATCAGTTATCTACTACATCAAAACCTGCATACCGAGTAGGTATAATAGGAGGACGGTATTAGTTAGTTCTGGTTTTAGTTACATGTGCTGTGTAGAAAGAACTAGAAAACAGCTAGCAGTCTGGTCATGTGTTGAATGAAACATTTCTTGGTTAGACAACCAAAACACTGGTACGTTTAATCTGACAGCTTTAGGGGAGACAGGGGCCACGGGGGGCCACGTGTTGCAGTTTGAAATTAAGCACCGACAGCTTTTGTTGTGCATGTTACATGGATGCATGCACGCACACCCATGCACAAATAAACCAGTGGAACCATTGAATTATATCAATATGTATCTTTTATATTGAAACAAGTAATCACAGGTGCTATTATTTTCTAAATTCAAATTCCTTCAATCATGAGTCTCACTAGAAATATCGGCAGTGGCTGCTGATTTTTTTCCAGTGTCAAGAGATAGTGTCATTAAAAGTAAACCATTCTCTGTCCAGGCTCTGTGCAGTGAGAAATAAATGACTGAATTGTCACTCCTCTACAGCAGAGATTGCCCTCAAATAGTCACTCATCAAAGGCAATATCCGCCAGTTGTCAGTCGCCATTGTGAATTTCATGGTGGTGTCATCTTGGTCGACCTTGACCTTGATGAGCAGATGAGAAGCCGGAGGAAGAAAGGCTGCCACACAGGTGCTGCCATCTGTATCTGAAAGCACAAGTTGGTTGTAGTTAGCTTTCTGAAAATGCACAAATCACTTTCATAGGTGACAATCATATTTAGGAATATTAAAAAATGCACTTGTTTTCTTACATATGGTGTGTAACCAACTCAAATTTGACATGTAAGACTGTCATGGCATTGAAAGCCCATGAAGTTTCACATTGGTGATGCTATTAGACTTTTAATCTGTTCTTTTATTTAATTTGACAAGAACAGATCACATGACAAATAAGCAGGTCGGAATATGTTAAATTGGTTTTATGTGGTAATGTAGTTTCACAAAATGCACTTTTGTTACTCAATTTTGCATATAATGAAATAAATAATACTACTGACTTAAAAAGGTAGAATACAGATAACACAAGTATTTTTTGTTGTTAAAATAATCCTATCAGTAATGTATTTCACTTCAGATTGTCAACATAATTATGCCCTTCACTCCTGTCGTTACTAAATAGAAATCAAGAGAGATAAAATAAGCAGTCCAACCTTCTTTGATGATGAATGGACATAACGTTGAATCAAGGATGGTTCTCTGTGTAGAGGGCAGCACTGTCACACAGAGAACTGTCTCCAGTCCATCAACCCTCCTAGAAACAACATGAGATGCTACAACTTAAAAGACATTACAAGGTACGGTACCAGTGCCAATGCCAAACCATTAAACCATTCCCTCGTTAATTGTCCAGGGAAATTGTTGAAGATCTTGTGTCAGGCCAATGTACCATAGACAGGGTGATAGAATTCAAAACCTGCGCCCAATGTTTGATGTAAAAACCCTGCCCCTAGCACTGGGGAATGTATCTGCAGAGATCATGTTTATATCAGAGATGCATGCTGGGTATACAGAGAGATGCATGCTGGATATTGTTGAATGAAGGGAAAAGCAGGGATTCGGATTCAAAATAAACAACACTGACTGTCCAAAAATAAAACATCAGTAAGCAGATCAATATGCCAATTATCCAGCAGTGGTCAGAACTAATAATCAAGTGTCAACTACCAATGGACACTCACCTCTCTGATGATGGGTCAGTCATCACGGTCCACAGCTGGTCAAAGAGTGGCTGGAGTGCACAGACTGGCCAGTCAGGTGGACATGACAGTGGACACATGAGGTGGGAGAGGTGGACAGAGACGGGGTCCAGTAGACTCTGGTAGGTCCGGCCGTCAGTCCCCAGGAAGGTCGCCCTGAGACACAACGCTGGACATGGTCAACCAGACTGGACACGGTCCAGTGGACTTGTGTGAAAATGGACCTGTCTGGTGGATGAGTGAAGTTGTACGTAATTAACAATGTATTGTTGTTTACTTTGCAAACTGACGTGATCTCCCATTTCACCTCAAACTTTGTCCACCTTTAAAAAAAACAAGTCACTTGTTCTAAATCACATTCCCACTCTAAACACAGTAACTGGACGAGACATAGTCGGATGAGAGCATGAAGATTGTCTGGTGGGTCAGTTAAGTGGTAAATAACGATCATCATAGAGTTTTTAATTTGCAATCTGATCTCTCGTCGTCTGAAACTGTGACCACCTTTAGAAAAATATTAAAAACATCTGTCTGAAATCGCAATCTCCTAACCTTTCAGTGGTCCCATCCTCCAGTGAGGAATCTTGTCTGTCCCAATCATGATTATGCCTAATTATTTTGTATACTCCGCTCAGATTCCCAATATGTAGCCAGTAGGGGCTACAGAAATGTCACACTTATTACTGTGAACAGAACTTGCTGATACAAACTGTTACTTTGGAGACTCGGAGATTTAGAATAGAAAGGTTCCAGACTTACACCACCTGGAGCTGTGTTGGAGCTGTGTGCTCCGGGCGGAGCTCTACCGGTATCTGTCGACTCTCTGGGAGCAACAAACTCAACAGTAGTCACATGAGTAAATTCTCCTCCGGGGAGAGAGAGGGAGGTGTGTTGGTATCAGCAGACTCCCAAATGGAAGTTACATATTTGTTGTTTGTTATAATAATAATTACTTCTTTTGTGCCAATATTCTCTCGAAGATCAAGCTCTGTGGCGTGAAAGTTGTATGTTACATACAAATGATTTTAAATAGCCATTAGAAGAAACAGATTCACCCTAATATATAAAAAGTTGCAAGATAAACATGTATATCAGTATTAGTTTTAAACAAACAGGATGATATAGCCATTCATGTAACAATTACCATTATCTGTGACAAAAAGAGATGGACATTGATGCAATTGTCATCTATGAACACAGCTGGCTGAGGTGGTTCAACAGTTGTTTACTGATTCACAGTTTGGTTCACTATGTGGTTGTTTTGGTTCACTAGGGGGTTGTTTTGGTTAACTTTGTGGTTGTTTTGGTTCACTATGTGGTTGTTTTGGTTAACTTTGTGGTTGTTTTGGTTCACTTTGTTGTTGTTTTGGTTCACTATGTGGTTGTTTTGGTTCACTTTGTGGTTGTTTTGGTTCAGTTTGTTGTTGTTTTGGTTCAGTTTGTTGTTGTTTTGGTTCACTTTGTTGTTGTTTTGGTTCACTTTGTTGTTGTTTTGGTTCAGTTTGTTGTTGTTTTGGTTCACGATGTGGTTGTTTTGGTTCATTTTGTGGTTGGTTGCTGTAGGCCACTGTTTGGTTCGTTGTTGTGTTGACCAACACATCATCATGACACATACCTGCATTTCCAGCAGTGACATCTCGACTAAGGTATGATATCTGGATATCTGAAACACATGAACAACTCAACACACCAAGGTTTTAGACATTGAAGAAAACTGCTGTAGCATTCTACCACTGTGCCAACACACCCCTCAGATTAAGGTACATTCCGTCAGATTACTGTGTCTTCAGATTAAGATACCATGCCATCAGATTAAGGTACCATACCATCAGATTAAGGTACCATACCATCAGATTAAGGTACCATACCCTTGGATTAAAATAACATGCCTTCGGAATAAGGTATAATGTTCATCGGTTTAAGTTATTACATCTTCAGATTATGATATCCCGCCCCTCAGGTAAGATTATCTTAATCCCTCACAATATGCTATTACACCCCTCAGGTTGTTTTGTTTACATCACCCTGTCCCTTAGACTACACACATCAGGGTGACTTAGATGACTTAGACAGGAGCAAGACTAAGACAGAAGTCTGACCTTTGATGGAGGCGTAGCCAGGCTGTGGGGGAAAGTGGAGCACCAACGAGTAGATGGACTCAACCTCTGGCTGGTGGTCAGTCTGGGAAACAAACTGACCATCAGTGTACATGCACTTACATACATACATGATCACTTATATGCATGATAGCATATATACATGTTCGCTTACATACATGCATGCACAAACTCATGTATGCACACATCATGCATGCACACACTCATATATATATAATATATACCTCACACAAACACACATACACACAAACACACCTCACATACAAACACACCTGATACACACATTAAACACACACACACACCTCACACACCTGACAAACACACACCTCACACACACACACACACACACACACACACACACACACACACACATGCACTTTAGACACGTACACAGCTATCACTCACACACACACACACACACACACACACACACACACACACACACACACACACACACAAACACACACAAACAAACACACACACATATACATACACACACATACACATTAATCTGTAAGTATGCAAATTGTGACACTTACAAATGCGATGTTGAAGAAAATCTCTTTCTTTTGGAGACTGGTGTTTGATTTCAGAAATTCAAAGTAATTATCTAGCAGCTCTGAACCAAAACAAAATCAGATCAAACATTAATAATTAAGACAACCACTATATGCATGCCTGCTGTCACACAAATATGCCACAATGCATTAGAGGCTTTGTTCTATGTATTAATTGAAATATAATCCCTGAAATGCTGTGTATATTTTCATACCTGATCAGTATATACACATGTACTTGGTCTGATGGTTTGCAATGATAATAATAAAAATTTATCAAAACTCAGAATAAGTAACTGACCGGTTATATATTACTGTACTGCTTGTTGTTCTCAGTGGTTCTTTTGTGTCCAGATTTGAGATGGGATTGGTCCCACTAACGTGCCTGCCTCCCAGGTTTTAGTCTTAGAGAGCTGGTATTACTGTCCCAGATTCGACCATGCCCAGATTTGGCACGAATCTGCTGAATCTGGGACCGCAACAATAGTGAACCAGGACTCTCCGTTGTTACATAGTTTCTGCTAGTAACTCATCAAGTCTTCCCAATAGGATTATTATTCGCAAATTATAAATACAAATGTAGGTGTCTTGAGGAAATCCAGCCCAAATCTGGGCCCACCACCAGCATGCCAGGGTGATGTGCTAACTACAGTCTCCACGTTTCACAAAGTAATGAAGCAGGTCACAGTTACCATCTTCCTGCAGGTGATGGCTCTCTCCTTCTTTCTCTCTATCTTCCATTACCTGCGCACACCTGGGGCAGAATAAAACAAACAGAAATTTATCTGACTTTTTCTACCTTAGAATGAATTAATACGCTAGAGTCAGGTACTTTTGTTGAGTACTTATGTTGGGTACTTATTGTCAAATGTTTATGATTCTACGTATAACCTCTATCAAATACTTCACATATTTATTAGTTCTATTATTCAATAAAACAATTAGCCACATAGAAAGTGCTCCAGTCATTGAATTAGTGCAACAAACAATTCACAATTAAAATGTTAACTGATAAAATTAATAAACAGAAGAATTAAACATCAACACTGTTATCATGTTGTGATTTAATTATGAAAATAACCAGAAAGGTTTAGACGTAACGACCTGTTTCATCACTAATATTTCCATTATAATAATGTACTTACATTGTGAGTGTAAATAGAGGTTGCGCCAAGACTGTGATAGCTCGGACACTTGGCAGATAACCCCCTTCTGTAAAACACAACAACAGAAATCACAATCAAGGACAATACACTTCCTCTTCTGCTACAATGTAGCAAAGCATTATTAATTATTTCAAAATGTATGTCACAACATTTTTGATATCTGAACTTATTGTCAATGTGATATAGATGTAAGTGTGTTGTGTAATAAAATAGCATGTAGATGCTGCTGCTTTTCATGTAAGGGGTTATTTACAACATATGATACATATCAGACCAAATAGGCTAATGTTATACCTATAGAACACAAGTAAATTACTTAGCATTATATTTATTGACCCATGACCATGTGTTCTTTTTACATATACACTGTACATGCACACAGTGCATTTTTCATACCCATAACCAAGGCCGCCACTCCCCCACCCACCCCCCATTCCAGAATGTCTGTCCCCTGATGAGGGGACACCCTCAACGTAGGGACAGTTTTGCTTGGATACGGAAATGTCGGTTGAAAAGGGAGACTACTGTGCTTACAAGACTGAAAACATAAGTTTGTGATATCTATTGCATAATCTGTTGTAAACATCACCAGGAGTGTGAAGTGTGTAGTGTGTAGTGTGTAGACCCTGTCTGACCTGACACGATGTTGGCGAGATGTCTTGTTCCTTCGTCTCGCTGAACGGCCGCTGGTCTTGACAAGATTTCACTGACCTACAACACAGAACGACTCCTCTTTTGAAGCGAGGATCTGACATGTGAGCGAAGGTGGAGAAGTGAAAGCCTAGAGCTGTGTCGGTCAGGGTCTAACCCCAGTGACCGCTTCGGCAGGTGGACTAGACTGACCAGACACTCCAAGTAGTTGACACATCATCGACTTCTCTTCACATGGCCCTCGGTACAACTTCAGGCTTTTTACACAATAATTTAA
Source organism: Oasisia sp. SBJ-2009 (assembly GCA_964017155.1). NCBI lineage: Eukaryota > Metazoa > Annelida > Polychaeta > Sabellida > Siboglinidae > Oasisia > Oasisia sp. SBJ-2009. Next base: position 10,283,755 of record OZ024864.1, on the reverse strand, counting down.
TGCATAATTGTCTTTAAAATAGTAACATTTTTTTAAACTATTTATTTATCTTATTTATTTTTTATGTATTCTTTCATTTCTTATTATTTTATTTTTCAGTCACACAGCTCATGACATAAATATTTTACTAAGCACAGCAGCCCCTCAAAGTGCAGCCTAATCTCTGAGGAGACCTGATCTGTCCAAACTGTTAGCCTAAATAATTGCAACAAAAACTGTAACTCACAACAATTACAAAATATCATCCATTAAAGAAACTGTTGACCACAACTACAAAATGGCAACCATCACTACAATTTTATGATTACAACGTCGGACTTACTTTCTTTGGTGCAAGGCTACAAACAAGTAGGTAGTAAAAACGAGCCCTCTCACGCACGTCTACATCTGCGTATTCTGTCATCATGCAATGTAGTACCGCACCCAGGGCTGAAGCAGCAGTACAAAATGCATGTAGATTTAGCCATAAATCCTTGCAGCTCACAGAAATTATATATATTTTAATCAAACAAAAAGTTGTTTTCTTAACGAAAAAAGTAACATTATAAAATTGAAGCACTGTTTAGAGACAATAATTCTTTTTAAATCAATTAAAAACTATTATTTAAGGGTGATTGACAAATATTTATACCAAAGCTGTTTTTGAATTTTCTATTAAAAATATACAACTTTCTTAATTCTTCCAAGTTTATATTGAAAACATTATTTAAATATCAGTGGTTGCATTAATTTGCCTTCCACCCACTCTTGTCAGATGCATTGTGAACTTAGTGAAGCAATTATAAGGGTAAACATTATAAGTACTGCACTTCTTTTACCGTTATTTAACAATTTATATTGTATGCATTTGGTATATCATGATGTAAACTGTGTGTTACTGACGTTGAAATAATAAATTCCATCCATCCATCCATCCATCCATCCATCCATCCATCCATCCATCCATCCATCCATCCATCCATCCATCCATCCATCCATCCATCCATCCATCCATCCATCCATCCATCCATCCATCCATCCATCCATCCATCCATCCATCCATCCATCCATCCATCCATCCATCCATCCATCCATCCATCCATCCATCCATCCATCCATCCATCCATCCATCCATCCATCCACCCACCCACCCACCCACTCACCCCCCCCCCCCACACACACACACACACACACATTATGAACAAATCAACCCTTGGGTTCCAGTGTGCATAGGTGAATGGTGACATACATTGAGCGTGTCCGTGTGTGTCGTGATGCTGCAGTAGACACCGCAGTACTCGCAGCACTGTCATGCCAAAGGTCCAGTCACCATGGCAACAGACATCACTGCTGCACCGCAACACTTGTGACAGTACTTGCAGGATGACCTACACATCAACACTCATGACAGAACTTGTAGGATGACCTACACATCAACACTCGTGACAGAACTTGTAGGATGACCTACACATCAACACTCGTGACAGTACTTGTAGGATGACCTACACATCAACACTCGCGACAGTACTTGTAGGATGACCTACACATCAACACTCATGACAGAACTTGTAGGATGACCTACACATCAACACTCGTGACAGAACTTGTAGAATGACCTACACATCAACACTTGTGACAGTACTTGTAGGATGACCTACACATCAACACTCGTGACAGAACTTGTAGGATGACCTAGACATCAACACTCGTGACAGAACTTGCAGGATGACCTACACATCAACACTCGTGACAGAACTTGTAGGATGACCTACACATCAACACTCGTGACAGAACTTGTAGGATGACCTACACATCAACACTCGTGACAGTACTTGTAGAATGACCTACACATCAACACTCGTGACAGAACTTGTAGGATGACTTACACATCAACACTCGTGACAGAACTTGTAGGATGACCTACACATCAACACTCGTGACAGTACTTGTAGGATGACCTACACATCAACACTCGTGACAGTACTTGTAGGATGACCTACACATCAACACTCATGACAGCACTTGTAGGATGACCTACACATCAACACTCGTGACAGCACTTGTAGGATGACCTATACATCAACACTCGTGACAGCACTTGTAGGATGACCTATACATCAACACTCGTGACAGCACTTGTAGGATGACCTATACATCAACACTCGTGACAGAACTTGTAGGATGACCTACACATCAACACTCGTGACAGTACTTGTAGGATGACCTACACATCAACACTCATGACAGTACTTGCAGGATGACCTACACATCACATATACATCTCAACACTGAGTACTTTAGTGTCATCTAGATATCATAAATGCATATCAACACTCAGTATTTTGGTGTCATCTAGATATCATAAATACATATCAAGACTTGGTATTTTGGTGTCGTATAGATATCATAAATACATATCAAGACTTGGTATTTTGGTGTCGTATAGATATCATAAATATATATCAACACTCGGTAGGTTAGTATCATCTAGGTACCATAAATACAGTTCAACACTCATAACTGTACTTGTTGCATATCCTAAATATCAGAAATACATTTCAACACTCATAACAGTACAAACATCTGGTGGATAAGAAAAGACAAAGGTCACAGTTGTGATTGTACAAGTCAGAAGACAGAAGTGGACCTGGGCAGGGCAAGTCAGCAGGATACGAGATAACTGATTGAAACCTTTCAAAGGGAACTGATGGAGAGATGAACTAGACAAGTACTGGAAGAGCACCATTTGGCAGATAATACAAAACACATGGGCAGGCAGCTTGCTGGGGCCTTCACCCAACCACAGGACACAGGGTGGGCAATGATGTGAACAGCACTTCTTGCCCTACCAAAAAATGACAGCACATTCTCACACCCAACATATGTTCTGATCAGAGAATATAAATAAATATGCAAAGACAAAAAATACTGTGTTTATCATCATTTATGAACATCCCTGTTGTAATTGATTATTTCACAGTTAATTTTTGTAAATTATGTTGCCAAAGTTTGAGGCAAACATTAAACGCAAAAAGAAAAAATTTCACCTACCCCCAGTTCTATCTGTGGCTGACTTGCCGCCATCTCTACGATGCACAGCTGGTGGCTCAGGTCTTGTAGCACCATCAGGTGAACTGTGCCAAGGATCTCAGTGACCAGTGCAGACAACACAAGCACCACAACGTCTCTGGAGGCAAAACAAAACATGCACACAGTAAAGGGCATGCACAGGATGTACTTTTATGGCATCCATTAGATGGAGTTCCAGGGAATGCACTGAGTATAATACTAGAGACTGCATTAAATGTACCTGTATTTGTATTGCATACAGAAATTACACAAAATGTAAATTGTGACATGCACAAAATGTAATACTACAGCTTGCATCAGATGTAATCATATTGATTAAAATATAGTTTAATCTTGTTAGTGCCATTCAGTGGGTTTTGTCACGGATATAATCCATTTGTTTATTCTAATGAAGTCTAAATGCGATAATGTAATCAAAATTACTTTCCAGAAGCTATAAACCTAAAAATGACAAAGTAGACTCATTTTTTTCTGAACACATCAAACAGTATTAACAAAACTGACTAATTAAATATAACTTTCTGGTTTGTTTTGTTGAAAAAGACATCAAAGTCAGTTAGACACAAAGCAATCCTACTTTGGCAATGCAACATCAAAAATATTGTTTAGCGAACCAACAGACAGCTTGTGAGTGACACCTAGCAACAACTCACCGGCCTGGCGACAGCTGCTGTTGTTGCTGTAGCTGCTGTTGTTGCTGGTTCAGGTGCTGCAGGAAGTCCAGAGTATGCCTGGAGAGGGCAGCACAGGTCTTCTGCAAGTCGACCGTTGTCCTAAAACAAACCCAACTCGTGCCGTTAGAAAACACAGAACCACCAAAGCAAAAGCTCATCACACAAATGCCTGGAGGTAACACAAAGGTCAAATCCTAATGAAGTTGGAAAAAGTTTCATTAACTACTTTAAACACAACCTGCCTTGTCACAAACCACAACCGACCTTGTCACAAAACACAACTGGCCTTGTCACAAAACACAACCTGCCTTGTCACAAAACAGTCTTTGGAATACTGTGAGAATAATGGATGTGTGTGTACACTTTTTATGCAAGACTATTACTTTAAATATCAACAGCCTGCTGATACCATTGTTACATTATTTATTACATGTCTATGATCATTAACTCTGAAAGCCGTTATTAAATCTACAACTGGCACTTCTGTAGTTATAACTAGTGGGAAAATCAACAATAACGCCCACAATCTACCTTAGAATATATATTAATAATTAGTATTATAGGGTGTATCAGTTAAACAATTAAAACTACCAGGTAGGCTTAAAATTACAATAGATAAATCTAAGGTAAATCTAATAATTTTGTATTATTTACATTAACATCTGCAATTGTTAATAGTGGGAAAACTAACAATAACACCCATAATCTTCTATAAATTAATAATAGTATTAATAATTACTATTATTAGTTAAACAATTAAACTTAGGCTTACCATTACAATAAACATGAGCAATGTAAAACTAATAATATTTTCCTGCTTTTATATCAACATCCTTATTACCATGGTAACACAGGTAAGTCTTGTACGACCATTACTCCATCAATCTACCATTGTTACACACTTTTCAATTGCTGACTGTAACTCTGCATTATCTCGATGCGTGGTGTAGTATGCCACCAACACCCTGTAGAGGGCAGCAGCAGTAGTCCCACAGGTTCCTCGACGGACTCGACTCAGCAGTGGCGACATGCCGTCCATTAACAGGTGGCAGCACTGATCTGAAACAACACACGACTGTCACTGGAATCACAGGTAACATACATCTAAATATGGGACTACATCACACCAGTAACAGTATAAAGAATGTCATCATCATGATAAAGATCATATCCACAGATTATTTAGGTGACAAAACCGAATTATACATGAGACACCACAGAGCATACATGTGACATTTACTGTTATTACTGTTTTTCTTTCATCAAACTTCCATAATTTAACACCATCTGTCACTGACAGGCCCTGTTATTTATCTGTTGCCATGGATGTTGGGTCCAGAATGAGGCTGCCTGGTTCTATTGTTTACCTGTTGCCATGGGTGATAAGTCCAGAATGAGGCTGCCAGGTTCTATTGTTTACTGTTGCCATGGGTGATATGTCCAGAATGAGGCTGCCTGGTTCTATTGTTTACTGTTGCCATGGGTGATATGTCCAGAATGAGGCTGCAAGGTCCTTTTGTTTACCTGTTGACATGGGCGATGAGTCCAGAATGAGGCTGCCAGGTTCTCTTATTTACCTGTTGCCATGGGCGATGAGTCCAGAATGAGGCTGAGTTGTGTAAGTCTCTGTACTTGCAGTGAGAGAGAGTCAACTGTCTGTGGTCGAAGGGCATCACATGCCTCATGTAATTCCTCCTTAACATAAACACAATTCTGGATGTGACACTCTGTCAGAAACCACAGTTAATCACAGTTATTTATTGTTGTCATACAGGATGGAGCATGCCACTAGTCCACCACTGCCTTGACAACATGACAACTTACTGATTGGATGACATCTTTCATCTGTTAGTCTGTGTGACAGGAGCATCTCTCTGTCAATAGTACATACGTAAAGTGCTAAAATAATGAATAATTACATCTGGTGCTTTGCTATAATTTTATTACCGAGTAACATAGTTCAAAATTAAGTGTTGGTTGCTCATCAATATAACTGATAATTAACAGACCATATCGATCAATATTCAACAAGTCAAAATCCCACAATAGACATGCATTTGTAATATTCCACCAACCTCTGAGAATGGCCACTGGGGGAGCCACTGAAGTACTAGTATGGAATGGTTCGAAGTCAAAGATGGATGATGTGAGCAAATCATCGCCTGCATTCGCGGATGCAATTTATTTTCACCAGATGGCAGCACCGCATCACCAAATGTATTCTGTGGATGTAACCATACAAGAGTTGATTACCTTCTTTGGTGAAGAGCTACATAAAATTTCTCTTGAACATCAGAAACGTGTTACTTGTCTCAATATATTTCCCATAGTAGCTAATATACTGCCTGGGATAGGATGTGATACTTTCATGACACATCTACCGTATCCTACATCTCTGTATGGCAGCGAATGATATGATTTATACAGGCCACTGAACATAGCACTGGACAATTTAATTGGCAGGACTTTTTAGTGACGTTACAGTTACTTTATTAACTTATTGTTAATTGTATTACTTGATTTATTTATACATAGCACTGGATGATTTCACAGAATGTTATCGACTTTACATGATTTATTAACTTATTTATTTAAATTTATATTAATTTACCTTTGTACATATAATTTTATATAAAATTACTGTAAGTGTGTTGATTAACTCCAAGTTATATATTGTGCAAAATAAAAATTATTATTATGATCTGTTTCATGGGCAATGACCGACATGACACCATTATGACAAATGTCTGACATGACACCATTATGACAAATGTCTGACATGACACCATTATGACAAATGTCCGACATGACACCATTATGACAAATGTCCGACATGACACCATTATGACAAATGTCCGACATGACACCATTATGACAAATGTCCGACATGACACCATTATGACAGTCCCCAGTGAGGCAGTGACATTATTACTGAGTCTAGTGTCACCTGTAAATGAGTGGTCGTGTGGAGCATTGCGATGTCCATACTAGTGACATGTTGTGTCATGAACTGATGGAAGACCTACAACACACAACGTCCACTGTCAAGTGTCAGCCAAAGCAGCTTCATCATCACATTTACTACCGGTGGAAATCAAACCAAACTGATACATTCCACTGAATATAGATAACACCAATTCAGTGTCGAGGCCAATGTGATATCCTGCGTTTATTGGCTCTGTTTAAATAACTTATGTTGACTTGTTATATTTATAAGTAGATGCTGTACTGTTTAAGATCATTCCATTTTAAATACACCAATCAGACAAAATTTACATTCATACTGCACTGTCTAGGCTACCCTCTATTTCAGTTGCCATGACAACACATTCAAATACACCGATCAGACAAATCAAGAGTGTTTATAATAAAATCTAAACCAGCTTATAATTTCAAAAGAGCAGCACACAATAACAGTTTTTAATGTTGTTATTATAAAAATATTCAGAGTATTTAAATAAAATTGCATAAAATAACATTTAAATGTCATCAGTGTAATCTCAGTTGAGTTGCTAATAAAACTTGAGTTATTATTATTATACTCAATCTCAGAAACAAAAGATGCAGAGTTATGCAGATTATCTGCATAATTCTGCAAGGTTTATTTCTTCAACTTTTTACCTAATTTAATTGTTGTTGTATCTATTATAATATCTCTAACTAAGTTACTTTTAAAAACAATGTATTTCAAACCTGTTTATATGTACTGTCTCTGGTTTTACCTGAGATAAACATATTCATATACAAAAATTATACATATAAAGTCAAACTTACGCTTGGACTAAGTCGAGCCTGACTGACAACGCTCGCAACTTGTCGCATCACATATACACCTGTAGGTGGCGCTGTCAGGTCAACAAACTTGAGAACATACTCCACTACTTGCTCGAGTGCTGTGATGTCAATGTGACTTGGCAGTGGTGCCACCTGGTGTAAAGAATACAAACTTAAGACTGTGCATTCAGAAATCAATATAGCAAATTCCTGACAGAGTGGTTGAAGTTAGTATTAGAAAAAAATTGGCAAATAAGATTATTATATTAAAATTATATTTCAGATGGCAGACCACTGAAGTTTATGTTAAGACACGTAAATCAAGTAAAATGCCTCGCAAACATGTGACACATAGCAAACTTACTGATCTTGCTGAATCCAGGCCCAGCAGTTTCTTCGGGTATATGAACGGCTGAAAGAGGTTATGACAAATTAAACATTATTTATTCTGAAACAATAAAAAAACATGGACAAAAATGTGGTTGGATATTGATAGAATATATCCGGTTATACAACTTAGATCTTCATACATGTTTTGATTAAGTGATTTTTTATTTACATTGGATTTATGTCGGCTACTGATTAAAGTTGTTAGTGATATATGTATCAAATGAATCTTATTAAAATATGCTTGCAATATACAGTATTAAGACAAAGGATTCTTAAATGTAACGTAGCTGTTGGTGTGATTTACTACTGGTTTTGTTATTAAATGTGTATTGATGCTGATGATATTACTTTAAAAATTTCATGACTCTTTTATACACAATCATATGCCACGAGATAAAACTTGCTTTCATGGAAACACTAAATGTGGTGTTACATCATCTGTTCAAAATAAAGTCATATCTGAGAGCATTGATGTCTGAACACTGATGACCAACACTTGTCATGCAACCAGGACAGAATAACCTGACCTTCAGCGGTTCTCGTCTGTCACACAGCATCTGGGTGAGACTCTGCTCTGGAGCACTGCAATCACACATATTCACTCAAGGATCAGAGGATCAGAAAGAATTCTCGGAGTTAGAGACAGAAGTAGGTCAGTCAAGTGGGTAGAACTCTCGGAGTTCGTGTTTCTGACTAGAGAAAGAAGTAAGTCAATCAAGAGGTTACTGGAAAATGTTGTTCAAAATAGGAAAATCCGTACACAGTTGATCTTAAGTGTTACAGTGAAAAATATACTATTTATCCATAAATTTACAATGGAAGTGAACACAGAATCCTTGCGGTGCATGCAGAACCACAAAAACTTTATGTATTTTATTTCATAACATCACAAGGTACCGGTAGTTGTGTTTACCATAAAGATAACTAATTTAGTTCCACACAAGACAGTTCTAGATGTACTAATCAACTCCAAACAAACCATGAAACTCCACCAATTATTTTGTCGCTGTTACAGTTCTGTCTCACTAAATGCAAATCGGCATTATACCTTAAATATATATGTTTTAGTATTAAGAACATTGTATTATAAAGTTGGAAAAGAAAAGCCAAGTTTAAATAGGATCTGTGAAATGTTTGTGTCAACGAGAATGACACGTCACCTGTCTGGGTCTGAGGACAGCTGACAAATGACGTTCTTGAGAACCGTCACAAACAGCGACATGTAACTCTGGTGCACTGCCGTTGTCTCCAGGTGGCACCACTGGTAGATATATTCGAGTTTGCGAGAGAGAATTCCCTACAACAAATAAAACACTAGTTTATCCAATGTTCCAAGGTTATGTGAAAAAGATAAATGCAAGTAATGAAATTTGTGATGAGAAATAACAACGACAATTCTTTCAAGGCATAGTGGTCCATATCCTTTTGTAATTTCCTTTAGCAACATTTACTCAAAATACACATCATGTTTTAGGCCCCATACATTAGACAGCTGATTGTCTATAGTTATCAGAAATGAACCAGGTTATGCATATGTGTTTGCTTGTGTGTGTGTGTGTGTGTGTGTGTGTGTGTGTGTGTGTGTGTGTGTGTGTGTGTGTGTGGTGTGGTGTGGTGTGGTGTGGTGTGGTGTGGTGTGGTGTGCGTGTGCGTGTGCGTGTGCGTGTCTGTGTGTGGTGTGCGTGTCTGTGTGTGGTGTGCGTGTGGTGTGGTGTGGTGTGCGTGTGCGTGTGCGTGTGCGTGTCTGTGTGTGGTGTGCGTGTGGTGTGGTGTGGTGTGGTGTGCGTGTGCGTGTGCGTGTGCGTGTCTGTGTGTGGTGTGCGTGTCTGTGTGTGGTGTGCGTGTGGTGTGGTGTGGTGTGCGTGTGCGTGTGCGTGTCTGTGTGTGTGATCATGTGTGCATATGTATATGTGTGTGCATTTGTGCAACTATGCGTAAATGTATGCATGCATGAATGTGCATGTGTTTTCACCACCCTATGCTCACCGGATAGCATATTTCTAATTCAACTAGACATTGACAGGTGGCAGCACGTAGTTGTGCAAGACTGGACTTCGTCACTTGTGATGCAGAGTCCAGCAGAACCTCTACAAATTCCTGCACTACATCCACACGGCCATCCTGGAGAACAAAACACGTATTAATTACAACAGGGCATTATGTATGTTAGTTTAAATTATGTAATATATATTTGGTATATCTTATTTTACATTATCTAGTTTTCACATACAGATTATCTATCATTTTATCCAGACTAGATATGCATTTTGACTAGATGCTGTACAATACAACCGTAATTATGTGACAGTATACAACATAGATGTATTGTAAATGTTCTACTATTGTAGGTAGAAACTTTCTTATTCCATAATGGTGACAGGGAAATACAATTCATGTCCATGTCAGATACTCTCTCATTACCAAACAGTGTATCTGTGTATGTAATACTATGTATATCTCTGTATGTAATACTATGTATATCTCTGTATGTAATACTATGTATATCTCTGTATGTAATACTATATATATATGTCAATATATTTACTAATATATTTATTTACTAAAAGATCTGACTTAACCGAGCCTAGGTGTAAAACTTCTATGTGCTGTTTGTCAAATACACACACATGCAAACACACATACACATGCCCACATACACACATAGACACACACATAGAAATGCACACATAGATATACACCACACCACAGACACACAAACTATACCATGAACAAACACACACAAAAACCATACCACAAACACACACCCACGCTTGCAGATACACAACCTGTAAAATGACATGAACAGTTAGAGATCAAGTGGTCATACCACACAGTCCGAAGTGATCAGAATCGTGGTGATGGTCACAAGAAGCTGACCCTTGTAGACAGTGGTGCCACCTGGTTTGCTCTGTGTGAACACGTCCATGAGTGAGGCAACTGCATGCTCAACGCTGCAACACGAGGAAAGGATGTTATATGCCCGACTACAACAGGAAAACAGAGTTGCTAGTTGCTACAGCATAACATTCCCAGGTTTGTAGGCAGTGGTTCAGGGAAGTGTCGTATGATGGTACTTGAAACTATATGCACAGGTGTTCTAAGTAAGATACACTGTACCTGGCAGGTGTGGTAAGATACACTGTACCTGGCAGGTGTGGTAAGATACACTGTACCTGGCAGGTGTGGTAAGATACACTGTACCTGGCAGGTGTGGTAAGATACACTGTACCTGGCAGGTGTGGTAAGATACACTGTACCTGGCAGGTGTGGTAAGATACACTGTACCTGGCAGGTGTGGTAAGATACACTGTACCTGGCAGGTGTGGTAAGATACACTGTACCTGGCAGGTGTGGTAAGCAGCACACAGGTGTATTCCTGCAGCAGTCCCAGGAGGTGAAGTTTCGTGGTGAGGCTGACTGAATCATCACACAGCGCCTGGTGGTTGGTAAACACATTTAAAAATCAGTTAAATATCATATACACAAACAATCTAAGAAAACATAGCACCCTATGTTTCTCATCATTCACGTCGGCATCAAGCCTTTAAACACCCTTTCTCTAGATTAAAATATGTTAATCACTAAATCACTACCTTATATACAATGTGCTGAAGACTGTGGATGGCTTCATGGGAAATGGTGAACCTGATGAGGTGAGTTTGTTCATCTGCTTGTTAGATGTTGTGGCAGAACTGCCCACTTTGCATTCATATATATTTTAGGCCATCGTTCATATATATTAATTAATTATGTAGTCATGGGTGTGGGCCGGGGTACGCCCCACACACATGATGAGTGGTCAGACAAGACAAGGCTTGTATACTGGTAGTAGTATTGGGAGCTAATGAATATGATGGTACAGTTTGCTGAATAATTATAATAAAAATAACTGTAAAACTTCTACCCAGCAAACAATGCCCCGTGATTTCACATGTTCTGTACGTGAATTCACCAGTTTCTGTGAACAAATTTGGTGTGTTGAGTGTTGACATGTGTTTACCATGAAATCTCGAGTTTTTCATGTGATGACACCTACCAGTGAAACCGTACCAGTTCTGACCCAGTACGACTCGTGTCAAACTCGATCGTGACAACAGGCAGAACACGTGTATTCATGTGAATACACTTGAAAACATGTACTGGTGGAGTGGTACCAATTATGAACCAGTATGACACATGCCAACTAGTTCAGAAATGATTCCTTGTTTGCTGGGTATACAGGGTGTATCCTTTAAAAAATCAAGCTCAAAGGCTGTCAGATTTGACAGATGCATGTGTTTGTTTGAGGTCAGATGTTTGGTGACACACATGAATTCTCACACAGGGATGACTGTCTGTGTCATGTTATATTCCCTACTGCATAATTAAAACGTTTTACGCATCTTGCATAGATTCTTCTTCTTCTAACTTCTTTCAGTCAACCGACCAACTTCAACATTTTAAAGACAATTGTTGGTATTTGCAGGAGATGCATATTGGAATTGATATGTAAGTATGATGACAATAGATAGAATGTAATTAAGAGTTCTAGAGCTCTCATGCTCTATCTAGCTAGCTGCTCTATCTAGTCTATAACATAGTCATCTACAGGTAAAACACTACACTAATAATTAAAGGCTAAGCCTAAGCTTGTCTAGACAACTTCCTTAAACTAACTTACTTAACTTAGTAATACTAAGTTAAAAGTTCAAATGAAAAGTCGGATTGCGACATGAAGCCGCTGACGTCATCACCGGACCTTTTATACGAGTGCATATATACATAGTTTTGCACGCGCATGCGTTGTTGGGAGACGGGAGCAGTTTGCTACGAAAGGGGGCGTTTCCAACTTGATACGAAGTTGGTATGGAGGAAGCTGGGCGATATTACAGGATGTTAGCACATGCCTGCAGAATATCCAACACGAATGCCTCTTCTGTCAATTGTTTTGCATTCAGGTAACCTCTACTGTCGCTGCGAAAGGAAAACACATCCTGTAACCCTTTGTCACCCCTCCAGTTTCGCATTCTGTCGAAATGTTCCACCGTGCACCGCGGAGTAGCCACTTGCGACTTCCCTAGCCTTGGTTACCCAGGCCTCCAAGCTCCGTAATGTGACCAGGGTCTGTACTTGCCCCCAACCCTGTACCTCTCCCGTAACCGTGTGTGGGGCACCTCTGATAATAATCTCACAGTCTGTTTGCCACTTCTGTCGGTCTTTTGCTGCCACCTGACTAGAATGTAAAGGTGTAGAATTGTGGTTATATAAATGTGTAGCATTATTATTATAATATAGTGGTATACACGCTCCCAAACGGCTAGAGCGGCCGCTATTACATTCTGGGTACTGTAGCTTTCCTGGTAGGGAAACTGTGAGGACGTGACGTGGGAGTAGCGGTCATCGGTCGGGCCATGTGGGGGTAGCGCGTCATCTGTCGGGTCAGGGCTTATAAGCCGGCCTGCGGTTAAGCCACGCAGAGGGACAGCGCACGTGGACAGCGACCGGTCACTTAATTGTGCCGGCGTTGTCGCGAAGGAGAGCTGGTGGGAAGTACCACTAGGTATGTTAATTGATTGTATCACAAATGTTGTGAATATAACTAGTTGACTAATGTTATTGTTATTAGTTGTATTAGTATTTGTATTAGACTTTGTAAACGGTGTGTTTAATATATCATGCAATGCGTTTCTCTAGTATTTGTAAACGGCGTGTTGATATATTCTTTATAATTGTCTGTGTAGATGATAATAGTCTACGAATGACGTTGAGATAACTGCGTTCGTGTACTACGTCGTGTACTACGTCAGTATCTACGTCAATATCATTATATGTTTCAGTAACTGTATGTAACATTAGTTTTATTGTTACAGGTGTCAATTACGGTGTCAATTACGGTGTCAATTACGTCAATAAATAAACAGTCTCATATCGTCTGTTGTGAGTCTGTTGTTCAACAACACGATCCCTTACAATTGGTGGCAGCGGTGGGATCCGTTGAACAGAGAGCGGTAATTGACACCTAGTGGTAACTAGGAAAACGGACGGTCATCGGCGTCGCGCGTCTGGCCAGAATCGCCCTGGGTCAGCTGAGGACAAGGGGTCGGGCTGCAGTCGGGTGAATATCCGTGTCGAGCGGGAGAGACGGCGACCGGAGAGACAGGGTTCGCCCAAGGACAAGGGATGCGACAGACGCACACATAGAAGACGGAGGCGGCATCAAGGACACTACTGCGGCGTGGCTGGATAGGTTATCTTGAGGTCAGCACCGGGTGAATACCCGCTGTCAAGACGGTGCCTGATTGACAGGACGGTGAGCGTAGCCGGCAGTGCGACGCTGTACGTGTGGTGTGATGCTGCGATTAACATACAGTTGGAAAACTTAACTGTATTAATTGTTCGCTTGTTTTACTTGTATGATTGTGCATGTGTCTAGCTTGTTTTAACTATGTGATTTTGCATTAGCATTTTATACATTTAGATGCTAATGATGCACGTGTGTTAGAAACCTTTCTTATTTTGAAGTGACATATTACGTGCCGGTGACATTACGTGCCGACCTTGTGATTTGTGTGCTGAGACTTCTGGGTATGGGGTTTTTCGTCATGAGAGCCCCACCGACCAGCAGAAGGCTCAGGGGAAGATATGGGAGTGCCATGACTGATTGTCAGCAATATCTTGCATTATCCGGCAGGAGTGGGCAGTTGGAAATAAGTTCAGGGATTACCTGTTGGGGTCAACCTTCACGGTCTTCACATATAATATTCCTCTGACTTACTTGAAAACCGCACTGAAGTAGGCAGTTGTATGCATGCAAATAAGTTCAGTAATTATCTGTTGGAGTCAACCTTCAGGGTCTTCACAGATGGGCCTAACAATCCCCTGACTTGCGATGCTTGGTACTGTAGAGCTTCAGTGGGCAGCTAAACTGGCCGACTTTGAGTTTGACATTGACAATGCACGGGGAAGTCAAAGGAAAAAGGAATGCTGATGCTTGAGGACCCGTCAGATGTTGAGACAGTGAGGGAGAAAGTCATCGGGAAATGTCCAGTGGTAGTGGTGGATGGGTGTTCTATCAAGTGTCTGGATGAAACAGGGGATAGACGTATACACCACCACCGAGGTATTCTTCAGGAATCACCAGCTGCCACGGGGACATGTGATGGAGGACATCACAGGATGTAATATCTCCTCACTGCCGCAAATGGACGGGTTGCCAATGCTCCATAAGGCCAATGTCAAGAGAGCACATTAGTTTTGTTTAATGTTATTAGTAAATCGACTATATTACACTATATATGTAGCGTAAAGATCGCTAGTTATAGATTGCATTGTTTCGGTACTTTAGATACGTCCGATGTAAATCACCGGGACGGTGATTCTTTAGAGGAGGGATGTGTGTAAAGGTGTAGAATTGTGGTTATATAAATGTGTAGCATTATTATTATAATATAGTGGTATACACGCTCCCAAACGGCTAGAGCGGCCGCTATTACATTCTGGGTACTGTAGCTTTCCTGGTAGGGAAACTGTGAGGACGTGACGTGGGAGTAGCGGTCATCGGTCGGGCCATGTGGGGGTAGCGCGTCATCTGTCGGGTCAGGGCTTATAAGCCCGGCCTGCGGTTAAGCCACGCAGAGGGACAGCGCACGTGGACAGCGACCGGTCACTTAATTGTGCCGGCGTTGTCGCGAAGGAGAGCTGGTGGGAAGTACCACTAGGTATGTTAATTGATTGTATCACAAATGTTGTGAATATAACTAGTTGACTAATGTTATTGTTATTAGTTGTATTAGTATTTGTATTAGACTTTGTAAACGGTGTGTTTAATATATCATGCAATGCGTTTCTCTAGTATTTGTAAACGGCGTGTTGATATATTCTTTATAATTGTCTGTGTAGATGATAATAGTCTACGAATGACGTTGAGATAACTGCGTTCGTGTACTACGTCGTGTACTACGTCAGTATCTACGTCAATATCATTATATGTTTCAGTAACTGTATGTAACATTAGTTTTATTGTTACAGGTGTCAATTACGGTGTCAATTACGGTGTCAATTACGTCAATAAATAAACAGTCTCATATCGTCTGTTGTGAGTCTGTTGTTCAACAACACGATCCCTTACAAGAAGAAGTTGAGACATGTCCATTTTCTTATGCTGTCTCGCTTGCGGACATAACAGCACTTCCAGGAAGTCTATTCCAATCGTTTACTATTCTTTGGATTTGGGCTTTGCTTTGGCTTTGTGTGAAAGACTTCAAAGAGCTAGTACGTTCGTATATCAAGCCTATAGACTGTAATTTGCTTATTTTGTAAGGGTGCCCTCTTGTTTTGCCATGCTTATTTTCCTGTAATTACTTTTCATGAAATATTATAAATAATTATCATACATGAAGTCATATTTAACAATGTATTGTATAAATGCAATAGGTAAGCTAGAAGCATAGCTTGGTGACCTCAAACGAGTTATACTTATATCCAGTTGTCTGAGTTCACTAAAGGCATAGTGTGGGATGGTAGGAGCTTGACCACTGAGTTGGCCATAGGTAAGAGATACCAGCTCCTTATTAGTTAATGAGAGGTACACTAGCCAGGCACATAGCTAGAGAGCGAAAATTAATAGCCCGTATTTAAGGAGAGTAGAGCGCGACAGAGGAAGACAAGACTGAGTGAGGAGAGCACGCACCATGTAACTACACGTCTGGCGCCCACGGAGCCAGGCCAGTTAGACAATTGTATTAACTTCTGTATTATGCTGTCTGTATTAAAGTTCTTGAAACGAACACTTGGAAATGTCTTCTGCAAATGATTGAGTAATTAGAATCTCTCTCCGTGAGTATCTGGTTTCTATTAGACAGTGACACTGTGGCTGAACTACGTAGGTCATGGCTAATTGTCTAGGAGGTCAGTACGGAGGGGGAATATTGCCCAAGATGAGAACACCGCATCTACGACTATAATATACTAGAAGATTGAGGCAGATGCGAAGAAGGGAAATTAGTAGACCGGCCAATTCTTACAGTGGCTTCGCGTGCCAGTTGAACTTGATGTAATACAGACGGTATGTACACTTCTACAGTGGAGACGCCCGCCGTCTGACATCGTCCGTACCAACTCAGTTTGTTTTTTCTCACTGTAGACACGATGTCTTCATGTTGCCCGATGTGTCGTCATCATTTGTCTTACTTCCACGTTGGTGCCATGGGATGTACAAGATTTTTGTGTAATATGTATGGGATGTACAAGATTTTTGTGTAATATCTCACCCGCACACTCACCTCCAAAGTCAAGATCTTACCATGAATTGGTCTCGTGTATTTTCTCATAGCTGTGCCATATAATGGAGGCGTTGGTCAGTACAGAATCATGATCTATAAGATCCTGTGTTTCTGTTGATCCTCGATCTATACTATACAAGTTATAGTTTTATGTTTGCCTTCAGTTTCATGTGATCATCTATACCTATACATGGTCTCCATGTAACTTGGCATCCTGTTAGTGCTAGTTAAATGATGTGATCTACTAACTATAATCTGAAAATATATTTATATTTTCCAATTAGAATTCTGTTACCTACTAATTTGAGGGGGGAAATACCAAACAAGTTGTTGCATGTTGGTACTGTTTTAGATTGTGTTAATCGGTTACAATGACAACAAATTATTAAACAATGTTTTTATTTGTTGATATTAAAGACATCAGTCAGAAACATACCCAGAACTTGTATGTATAATTTTATTTCATTCTTCCTTTACAAAATCATTTGCTACATGCAAAATATTCATACATACAACACAAACAAACCACTGCGTGGAACCATGCACGACAGTCATGCACTCACACACACACCCCACTCTACCAGTGTCACACATGAACATTGCCAGTATACATGAACATTACCCATGTTCACACATGAACATTATGTATATCCACATGTGAACATTACCTGTATATACAGTAACAATATTCACATGTGAACATTATCAATATTCCCACTTATACATTTAATCGAGCACCGTACGTTCACACAGCAACACAACCGTTCCGTGCGCATTAAACATAGTATTCACTAACTCGCTGAATATTATTCTGGAATACATATAAAACAGTTTGGCCACATTATGCAAGCTGCCTGCTGAGATTCTGCCGTAGACACGACCCAGTTTGACGGGATTGGCACACACAGGGCATAGCAGACGTCTTCTTCACCTATGTACATTTAGTGGGGCTGCACATGTTCACAGTCTCCAAAACTTCTCGCACTATGGATTCATGTACATTTGTTTGGTCATCCCCATGATTTATTTTTACCACGACAGTAGCTAAATTGGTGCAGTGTCTCCATCTAGTGAGCAAAACAATAATGCTTTTACCACGCCTACTGATTGGGGAGGCCAGTTTTGAGCACAGAAAATTGAAATTCGACAGCATCTACAGGTAGGAGGGTTTGACCCAATACAACTTATAGAAGACATTGTCAATGTGAGCAACTTTGTGGACTCATGAGGCTGCCTTTGACAAACTTGCACGGCAACTGTCACAGCGGACACTGTCTCAGAGAAGCTTGGATGACAACTGTCACAGCTGATCCTGTCTCCAAGAAACTTGCACGACAACTGTCACAGCTGACACTGTCTCCAAGAAACTTGCACGACAACTGTCACAGCTGACACTGTCCTCAAGAAACTTGCACGACAACTGTCACCGCTGACACTGTCCCCAAGAAACTTGCACGACAATGTCACCGCTCACACTGTCCCCAAGAAACTTGCATGACAACTGTCACAGCTGACACTGTCCCCAAGAAACTTGCATGACAACTGTCACAGCTGACACTGTCCCAAAGAAACTAGCATGACAACGGTCACATGTGACACTGTCCCCAAGAAACTTGTATGACATCTGTCACAGCTGACACTGTCCCAAAGAAACCTGCATGACAACTGTCACAGCTGACACTGTCCCCAAGAAACTAGCATGACAACGGTCACATGTGACACTGTCCCCAAGAAACTTGTATGACATCTGTCACAGCTGACACTGTCCCAAAGAACCTAGCATGACAACTGTCACATGTGACACTGTCCCCAAGAAACTAGCATGACAACTGTCACAGCTGACACTGTCCCCAAGAAACCTGCATGACAACTGCGTATACCAAGTGTGTCTGACACTGTGACATCCAATACAGTTGTTCTCTGTTGCAAAGTCCTACAAACATGTCCATTGACATTCACAACTGCTCGTGGTCCACATGTCACTTTGACACACACTATCCTATATCCTAGCAGGTCACAAGAAACCGCCCAGGACATGACCTCGCAATGTTCATTTAGTCAGACAATTCCCAGACAGGCTGCACGATTCTAAAAGACATCTGGAGACGGCATTGACACAACTTCCTAGCTGATGACAACAAATGAAGAGAACACCAAGATGACTTAAAACTCTCCCGCCCGGCCCATTAACAGACTGACAATAAAACTCTAAAACAAATCCAACTGCCCTTCCCAACTGATCAGCAAGTTACGGCAACGTTTTATTTAGAATGGACATTTCCGAGTTCAGAACTGGCACGCCATAGACTGGCTTTGGTCAGCCATGGCGTTCTTATAAGGTTCCTTCGACACAGACAGTCACGAGCTTGGTTCCGTTCTCACGCCGTCCCGCCAGATGCTCCACCAGGTGTCACTGCTGGCTTCGCTATCTGGTACGTAATTAGGTACTCTGGGTAGGCCTGGAGGAAAACAACAGCGCAATTAGGACAGTCGATAAAACGTTGCAAGGATGGAAAACAACTATTCCAGATGTTATATTTCTTACAAAAAATAAAATTAAAAGATGTTCCTGTAAAAAAGATGTTTATTAATGACTTCCAATTAATCAAACAAAGATTCACCGGCAAGAATTGAGATCAAGAATGCAATAAGTGAGACTAAATAATTCAGACAAAGACTAGCTACAATTGTGTGGGGTGGCTGCAGAGATCGACCAACAATGGACTCGGTGGAAGTCCCCCTGCCTGTCTAACTTGACTACAGCAACCTGAGAGTTTATGGTCAGGCCACTGTCAACTGATTATACAATACATTGATTGTTTCTATTGTTATGTTATGCAATTTAGTAAATAATACTTCTCTATATCACCAGCTGATTGAACTGGATATATTTCTATTTAGGAAAAAACACTATTTTGTTGTTTTATATACAAGTCAGATAAAGATTTTGGAGTCCTATAAATGACACACATTACCATCCAAAACATGAGACACTCAGTAAATCAACAACAGTCCCTAAAACATAGTATAAAAAATTGGATACAAAATCAATAAATAAAGCTAAGGACGGTCACTGACACAAACCCCCAGTAAACAGACACAAAATGTCATTAATTGCAGCAAAACGCCTCAAAAATAGGCAAAGAACCCAGTAACAGAGACTGACCTGTTCCCCGCGGTACACGACGTACTCTGCGAAGGTGAGGCCGCCACTGCTGGGGCGCCCGATGATGGAGTGGTGGCCCGGGGGGGCGTGGGCCATCTTCATGGCACTGAACTGTAGGAAGGACTTGCCCAGGACAACACGACACAGCAGCAGTTGTCTGGAAACAAGACGAAACTTGTCTAGCAAACAAGACAAAACTTGTCTAGCAAACAAGACGAAACTTGTCTAGCAAACAAGACAAAACTTGTCTAGCAAGCAAGATGAAACTTGTCTAGCAAACAAGACGAAACTTGTCTAGCAAGCAAGACAAAAGACTGACAATTTCACCAGGGTGTATGCTAGACAGCTGTCCAGCAATTGTGACACTCAAAACATATTCTTTTAACCACTCAAAACAAAACTACTGCTTGGTCACGCTGACTGCGGATATTAACAATTCGTACACTACGTGTGTGTATTTTAAACCATTCAAGTGGTCTGAGGGTCTGTAGTATCAAAACAGGGGACCATGCACACTTCACAAGGACCAACCTGTGACAGATGTAGCAGGACCGGTCCTTGTGCATCGGGCAGCCCGTGCCGCCACCAATCCCGTACACGTACTGGTTACTCTTTGACGAGTTCTCCGCAAAATAAATACCTACAACATCAACATCAAACATCATGTGCAACTTCCTTCTTCACAGGTAAATACAAACTTACACAACTTCAAAATCAAATAATGCTAGATTTCCTTAAACATCAATGATCTTAACTAGACAATGATGATTATCGTTTATAATTATCATTTATAATAAACAACAATCACTGTCAAACGTTGTCTGACTATCATATCAGAACAAGTGACATTAAATATTTAAATGAATGTCTTGAAAGTTTTATGATTAAGAACTTAAACAGCTGCCACGAAGATATTTTAATTTTGAGAGAAATGATACAGTGCTCCTAAAAAGCACTTCTAAACTGAAAATAAATTGGCACAGGCTGTCCGAAAAAAATCATTAATAAATAACTTGATAACAAGCGAATATAGATGAAACTAAACCTGGTTAGATATGGACAGATTAACAAATATGCAGGATAATTAACAGATGAAAACCTGCCTCAAACATAACTATATACAAATTTATAGAAATAAAACATAAATGGAAAAAACACGATATACAAAATAACTAATACAAAAATGGGTACAGACCGGCACCAAACATGCCCCCGATGTAGGCGTGACGCTCATCAAAGCCCTTGTGTACGATGGCGTTGATGAAGGCCGAGCCATGGAAGAGTCGTCTCTCGTTCTCGCTGCCGTGGTTCTCCTCCGACACCTCTTTACGCCGGTGCATGTAACGCTCCCAGAGCTTCTTGTTACGCACTCGCTCAATCTACAACACACACGGCTTCTTGTAATGCACTCGCTCAATCTACAACACACACAGCTTCTTGTTACGCACTCGCTTAATCTACAACACACACAGCTTCTTGTTACGTACTGGCTCAATCTACAACACACACAGCCTCTTGTTACGCTCTCGCTCAATCTACAACACACACAGCTTCTTGTTACGTACTCGCTCAATCTACAACACACACAGCCTCTTGTTACGCACTCGCTCAATCTACAACACACGCAGCCTCTTGTTATGCACTCGCTCAATCTACAACACACACAGCTTCTTGTTATGCACTCGCTCAATCTACAACACACACAGCCTCTTGTTACGCACTCGCGCAATCTACAACACACACAGCCTCTTGTTACGCACTCGCGCAATCTACAACACACACAGCCTCTTGTTACGCACTCGCTCAATCTACAACACACACAGCCTCTTGTTATGCACTCGCTCAATCTACAACACACACAGCCTCTTGTTATGCACTCGCTCAATCTACAACACACACAGCTTCTTGTTACGTACTCGCTCAATCTACAACACACACAGCTTCTTGTTACACACTCGCTCAATCTACAACACACACAGCCTCTTGTTACACACTCGCTCATTCTACAACACACACAGCTTCTTGTTACACACTCGCTCAATCTACAACACACACAGCCTCTTGTTACGCACTCGCTCAATCTACAACACACACAGAGCCTCCTGTTACACACTCGCTCTATCGAAAACAAACACAGCTTCTTGTTACGCACTCGCTCAATCTACAATAACACACACAGCTTCTTATTATGCACATGCTCTTTCTAAAACACAGATATGAAACCAGTTTCAGAATGTTAAAAATCCAAAGTGACAAAAAAAGACAAAAAACTATTCACAAACCTTGGTTAATGTCAAATATCATGTACTTTGATGACACTGTACCTGTGAAACAGCAGTCATGTGACGTACCTTGATGATGTGGTACTTGTCAAAGATGCCGCCGGCGTTGTCCTTGTGCTCCTGGATGGTCGACTGCATCTGTTCAGCCACGGACAGGAAGTCAGCGTCGTCCACGGGTAGGTCAGTGAGGACTGTCCCCTGAGTGACCGCGGCCGCCGGGAACACTGCACACCCTGCACACAGGGGTCAGTGTCAGAGGGCAGCATTGACCACATAGTACAGACGATAGGCATCCATGCCTTGAAGGCACATTTAAGACAACATCCCTGCCTTGAGGGCACACTTCTCAGACAACAGACATCCAGACACAGAGGCATGTGTTGTGGATGACAGACAAATGTCAGGAAATGTAAGTTAGATTGAGTCACATTTTGATTGTACATGGCTATGTGAATATATCAAACATTGGAGAAAATATTTCATAAGGGCACAACATTGGCAAATTGCACCACAGTACTGTTGAAGGCTTGAATCATTGGTGCTTAAAGTTATCAAAGAGGGAACCATGGTAAAAGTGCTGAATGATGCAAGCTGGGAAAACATGTACAGTTTGGTGCCTGACATGTACACAGTTTAGGAGGACAACATCTACACACACATAGACAGACACAAACACAGACAGACAGACACACACAGACACACACTAGATTGGTGACACCCAGCACAAACAAGATGAGTTTGACATGTTAGATCAATAACACACCTCACAAACAAGATGGGTGTGACACGTTAGACCAACGACACACGTCACGACCAAGACGACATACCTCGTGAGGTTGCGAGCACCTTCTCGATGCCCTTGAGGATCTTGTGTCTGTGTCCGTAGGCGTTGATGCCGACCTCCTTCAGCTCCTCCTGCCCCATCTCCACCAGGATGTCCAGCGTGATCAACTCACGCTCAAAGATGTCTCGCAACTCAGACAGGCCGATGCGGTCGAGGAAGGTCGTTATATCGAGGTTCTCGATGCTCATAGGTGTCGCCAGTGTCTCTGACCCGGTGTGTTTGTCACTGCTGCAGCAGCCATCGCCCAGCTGACTGATGCCAGCGAGGGAGTGGGCCGCCCCCACCCCCAGGGGCACACCCCCCACTGCCCCACCCAGGCCAGATTGGAAGCTGCTAGTGCTACAACACAGGGAACAACAGAAAGATGAAGGTGCAGTGGACGGGTCCTAGTGGATATATTTACCATAAATTTCTATGTATACATTTTCCCTTCATGTTTTATTCAAAAGTGAGGGTGAATATTATACATGGACGAAGGCTAAACAAATATTCTCCACTAGATATGAGCTAGGAATCTGTGCCTCGTACCACGTACCTTCTTAGCAAATAATGGAACATGCCAATAATCACTTTATACAATATTCCAGGCACTTTTAACATTAAGTGTACGCATATATGTCATCAAAGTTAAGCAATAAATGTTCCTATCACTGAACAGGATTCTTGTCTGCTAAATATCAAGTATAGTTACTTTTTAGTTAATCATAGACCAATATTAATGATGTACAATTTTTTTAGACTGGCCGGGTAAAAATGAAATCAAAATTAACCATGTCATGTCTCCGGCAGAGGCAGGCAACTCAGAGGCTACACTTGCGGCAGTAGAAGACAACTTAATCATCAGCATCATTACAAAGCTGTCAAGTCGTGGCAGACATTTGATGTCCCAAGGTAATGTAACAACCCAAGGTTATGTGACAACCTCAGTAATGGACACGAATGACAGACAAACATGAACGTCACCAGGTAGACAAAAAAACTAATAAAACGCTAACCTAAAATAATTTCTCAAACATGAATCACTGCAAGTTTAATGAACTTTGACGAAATGACATTGACCGATGGTGAGCAATGCTTACATCAAACTATCTAGTGCAGTGAAACGAGAGGTTGATGCCAAAAGTCAAGGTGCATTTTATATTTGGTAATATAGAAATTCTATAAAACCTTTATAAAAGTCATGGAGGTGTACTATACACAGACACTTATGGTAACAGTTTTATCGCTAAAATGAAAGTAAGCAAAGCTTATGTGCTGTGCTAAAGATTATTACAGATAGATTATTATTATTAAAGAAGATTATTTTTTATTTAATAAAAATTAGTTAAATTTGGTTGTGCTGAAACGAGAAGTCAATAATGGATAAGGTAAGTTCTTTTATAGCATATCCCGTGCTTAGTACTGCTTAAGGAACTTGTTCATACGGACCCCATCTCAACTTCTTTACAACGCATCCAGTTACGCTGCAGATCAAGTATGAAGATAATCCGTACACAATTATCCCCCAGTCTCTCATTCATATACCTATGTGCACTGGAAACAGCAGCAATTTTAGCCATATATACATGGATGGCTGAGTATATGAAACCAGAGCAATAAACCATCATGATACTTATGAAATGACTGCCGACTGACGAGTGGTCACTGACCTGACAGAGCTGCTGTTTGTGGCCAATACATTGGGCAGGGATGTTGGCCCCGCTACCAGCTTACTGCTTCCTCCGATGGCCAGCAGGTGGAGTGGTGGCATGGCATCCTCGATCAACGCACGGACATCGTCCGCCTTGTGAACAAATTGGATTCACATGAAGGAAACGTTTAAAGGATGTCTCACAAAACTCTCTCATGCTTCCTGTATCTCTGTATACAAAGCAACACGGTTTCTGCAACTGAATCTGATGTAGCAATCAGTTGTTTTTAATGACATATTTCACAATTTCTGCATAATAACAGAGATACAACATAAATTTTTAATAATGCATGTTCAATATATGTAGTGTTATCTGAAGATGTGTTAGCTTGCTGTTTATTGTACTTAGGGCATTTTAAATAGCAATAAACCACCATTACCAGTTGGTGATTTCAATAGCTAGGCTACTTTATGATGGCACAAGGCATTGTACATTGGATCCATTCCTGCTTCCATCACAGACATAACACTGTACTGTTGTAAAATATCACCACCTCGTGCTGAGCTTATAATCTGATGCAGGAGAAACATCTGATGGTGCTGCCCCAAACGTAACATTAGCAGACAGTCAAGTCTTACCGTGGAAAGGTCAAGTGGGGTTTGACCTTCTTGGTTCTTCATTGTTGGGTCTGCCCCGTGAGCCAGCTGCAACAGTCCGGGGTTTCTGACAGCGGTCACATTAAAGACCTTTCTTTGGGCAATCATATTAAACGAGTTTCTTTTGGTGTTCAAATTAATGGGCTTTCAATACGTGGTCACGTTAAAGGGGTTTCTCTGAGCAGCCTGGTTAAAGGGTTTCGTATGATGATCACATTAATGAAGTATTCTTTTGTTGTCCACATGAAAGGGTTTTATTCAATAACTCGGTTTCTCTGGGCAGTCACATTAAAGAGGTCTCAATAGGTGGTCACGATAAGAGTTTCTCAACATCCTCTTCAAATGTGACTGTAGAATTAATGCAACCAAACCCTTACAATGTTGACAGATGACATAGATGCCAGACACCAGCACACAGTGTTTATGGCTGGCCCTGGCAGACTGACATCAACACTCAATCACACTCCAGAGAACAAATACTGCTGGGAAAATACTGTAAATCTTTAAAGAGATGTGCACAATCTGACATTGACTAGGTTTCTGAAGCAACTATTCCCTCCAGTGTCATAAAATCAATAACATTTCTAACTAAATCTGCCATATCCGAGTTAGGTCAATCACATTTGTCCAGTTGACACAACCTAGATTGACCCGCTCACATCCGACACGGAAACTTTTGTTTAGATGCACAGCGCTACTTACCAGCAGGGCACAGAGTTGAGTGCGCCCCTTCTGGGCGGCCTCATGAAGGGGTGTAAACCCCCACTTGTCCACGGCGTTGACACTCGTGTTGTACTTGATAAGGAGGGCAGCGATGTCCACGTGCTGTGGCCGGACAGACACAGTGGTCAGTCGTCTCATTTCATGACATTTCAAGAAACGCAACGTTTTTATTCAGTAATTCTTGCTGCTTGAAGCATATTCCCCGAGCGGGTGGGTGGCCTGATGAGTTTGGGAAGCGAAACCATTTTGTTCTGCGTTGGTTGAAAACACCAACCATTCACATCAATACGAGGCACTGAAGTTGTAAGTTGATACATACTCACACACCAGGGTTGCTGCGGCTGATTATGTCAGTACCAGCTCTATCCTACCCCGGAACATCAATTTCAAAAACTCATCTTTTAACCTCAGCCAATAACATTGCCCACAAGGATTGTGGGTGGCCTCTGGTCAAGTGATAATTTAAAGTGATTTCAACCATATGCTGCCCGTGTTACCAGCGTATTTCGTTTGTAGAAACAAATATTCAAATACACAAAACCGTTCAGCCGACGGGTCATTATAATGGAATTCCCAGAATTTGTTTATACATCTTCAGATTGAGGAGGGTATTAGTGTTGTTCCCACAGGTGAAGTGTCATGACTCGCGAAGCCAATAAACTAGTTCAACTCAGCTAAAATTAAGCACTTCATGTGGAGGATTTGCCAGTTTACTTAAAAAACAAAATTACACATCCTATCCTAACCAAACTTATAATGTATTAACTATGTATCCATGGAACTATGATGTAAGGAGTGACTGACATACCCCGTAGGAAGACGCATTGTGCAGGGGTATGAGGCCCCCCTTGTCCTGGGCATTCACATCAGCTCCGTTCTCAAGGAGAAACTCTGCCACCTCCATGTTGTTGTAGCCAGCTGTCAACATTCAACAACATGTAGCCAGCTGTCAACATTCAACAACATGTAGCCAGTTGGCAACAACATTCAACAACATGTAACCACAACGATAACATTCAACACACAGTCACAGACGGCTAACAACAACATTCAATTCTTGTTTCGCTATTGAGAGTTCACCAACTCATCGGCAGATTAACATCAGCAACATTCAATATTGAATTTTTGCAAATTTCTATATTACAGTTATTTACAAAAAACAGTAATATAAAATAATGCAGTTTCTATGACAGTTTTTGTATGTGTGGCATTTCAGTCATTTCTTTGCTGTTTCATGAATGAAATATATTTCAGATATGTCAGATGCTAAAGCTTCTGTTAGCTTAAGTACTTAAGAATGTTTGACTTAGTGAAATGGACTGGTCAGTAGTAACACATGGGACTAAACTAACGCAAGAGAACATCTAATAATCCTTCAGATCTGTCTTTTTCCAGACCACATAAAATGTGATCATTCTGCCCATGTTTTAACTTGGACATTTTGCACAGCTGTACCCTAACTTCTACCAGAAGCACTGTTACCAGTACTGGAGATCATCAAAATAAATCATTTCAGACAAAACAAAACAATGGATTGTGTCATAAGCGCCGAGACTAGAGCGCCACCTACCAGCGAGGTGTAGGGGCGTTGAGTTGCGCCCCTGGGTGTCACGACAGTTGATGTTCTCACTAGTTGCCAGCTTCTGTACCCGAATCAGGTTGCCCTTCTTCGCTGCCTCAAGGAGAGCCGCATCACCTGAGGACACGGGAAAATACCTCACTCAGGTACTCAGTTAGACTCACTTAACCAATCGTCACTCAGGACCCAGTTTCATGGAGCATACTTAAGACGTCGTAGCTGGCGATAACCCGTCGAAAGCCTAAAACGTTGTAAAGTTACACTAGTTGTGTTTCACGAGTCTGCTCCATAGTTGCACCATGTATTTAGAAGGCGTAACTTTACACAAGTTGAAATATGTACGGTATGCTCCCAACACACCCACTCTCAACATAATTAGTTTTAATGTTTACACTGGATATCCTTTACATTCATGCCATTTGCTGTGCGAACGACAAAGGCAGCAGCTAGAAAGAAAAAGGTTGTTCAGACACATCACAAATACAGGGATTCCCCACTGCGACCTAACTAGGTCAATTTAGTTGCGCGAATGCTAAATTAGTCTCATGAAACCGGTCGCAAGCTGCATTGACTATTCGCTGTTAGCTGCGACCAGTAGCCCGCATAATTGCGCATAAAGTTACACGGCTTCATGAAACTGGGCCCAGCGGCGTAACTTTGCCGAAAAGATTGTCTGGTCACTTAGGTGGCTTTTGAATGTTCTCCGTGAAAAGTGTTGCCACCTCACAGAGTCTGGGTAATCAAGGTTAGTCTTGCCATCATTTTAGCTACATAAACAACTGCAAATTTGTTTTTCTGTTTATTTTTGTGTGAATATAATTTTAATTTTGAGTAATTTTTATAGCCCAGTACTATCTCATAAAAAGGGTATCCTTATTTAATTTATTTTCAATTCGGCCTGAGAGCCAATCAGTGTCTCTACACTATTCTATGGTAAGGCCGCCCTGTCGGTAACATCAGCAGAGCATAAATCTACCAAGTGGATTTGAAGGGTTAAAAGTGCTGCCTCCGCCTGGGTAACCACCATCATAGTTGTGTGGTGGTGATGACTGCTCTCTTAGATCTATGTAACCAGGTCTCACCTCGCAACAAGTCCTGGATGTCCACATCTCCCTCCTTGACCAGGTCAAGCGGCGTGTGACCGTCGCGATTCTTCTTGTTCGCATCAGCCCCGTGCTGCAATAAGTGACACGTAATGACGTTACACACATACACACTTTATGTTAAAGGCCCATTAAAAAATATGCAACAACTATTGCAAGAGTGTTGTAGTAGACAACAGAAACTGTTTACTTATTGAAAGTTAATAAAATTATTAATAATATATTATTATTTATATATTTTATATATTTATATATTAATATATTATTAATAAAAACATTAACTCTAAAACCTGATACAACAATAGTCCAATTACTCCAAGTCTGGTTTGAACTGGTCTAAGTTATGTAAAACTGCCTCAGCTGATCAGTGGACAGTTTACATAGCTGGTCACAACAGCAGAATGCATGCATCACACAGTGGACAATGGATAGGGTCCATCTAATGTCCAAGATGAATTCTAAGACTTGCCCTTGGTTGCAACCATGTGTGTTGTTTCCTACACGACAACAAGCCAGAGCAGACAATGTCCTACCTTCAACAAGAGCTTGCAGATTTCGAACTTGCCCTTGGCTGCAGCCTCGTGTAGGGGCGTGAACTTCCACAGGTCAGCAGCGTTCACACAGGCACCGTGCTAGTAACACAATCAACACCATGTTATAAGGGTAATATAATCAACACCATGTTATAAGGGTACGACAATCAACACCACGTTACAAGGGTAAGACAATCAGCCTTACGTTGCAAGGGTAAAACAATCAATATCATGTTACAAAGTTAACACAATCAAAACATATTACAAAGGCAACATAATCAGCACCATGTTACAAGGGTAATACAATCAACACCACATTACATGGGTAACAATATCAAGGGTAACACAATCAACTAAACACTAGAATAACATTCCTGCCTACATCATGCAGCAAGTCATATCAAAGACATACATGTTCAAGGCTTATCGAGTCATTCCAGTTTGTGTTCTCAGTCAATGCTGACTTGGCAGGAACCGTCTACATAGTATATGTCAGAGTGCCTAGAGTGTTTACCTGGATGAGGTGTTGAGTGACCTCGTAGTGACCGTAGGAGCAGGCATTGTGTAGAGGCACCAGACCACTGGGGACAGAGAGACAGTGTCACACACCCTTCTAATATGACCACATCAGTGTCACAATCTTCTAGTATGACCACATCAAATATGTGCAACTTTTAAAACAATCATTCTACTCGAGACGACCAATGGCATATGATAAAAATTAACTTTTTGATGTTTCTAAATCATACATAGGTAATGTCACACTTTCAACCTTTTAATATAATCACTAAACTTACGTATGACGAACCTTCTAATAGGACAACTCAACAGTCAATATTTATCCAGCCACAACCATCTAATATAACCATTGTGTACTCACACACGTCTGAGATAATTGTTACTATA
Source organism: Oasisia sp. SBJ-2009 (assembly GCA_964017155.1). NCBI lineage: Eukaryota > Metazoa > Annelida > Polychaeta > Sabellida > Siboglinidae > Oasisia > Oasisia sp. SBJ-2009. The sequence continues at coordinate 10,253,165 of OZ024864.1, read as the reverse complement.
TGGCTCAAGCATCTGTAACATGAATCCTAGAAAAGATTTGATTCTAGATTATTTATTGACAGTCAACGAGAGCAGGGCCCTACCCCTTGTCCTTGGCGTGGACGTCTGCCCCGTGCTTCAGCAGGAACTCAACCAGGTTCACGCGGTTGTAGCCCCCCGCAAAGTGCAGAGGGGTGGAGTGACGTCCATCTAGGTCGCGGCAGTTGACAGCATGGGGGTGCGCTGTCACCAGTTTCTGCAAGAGCACGGCATTGTGTCAAGTGAGGTGATGTTATGTCAGCCAGGTTATAGCACAGCTTTCCTTTGAGACTCGTCCACCTGGCATTTAGACGGGTAAAGTACATCTTGCCCAAGTAATGTGTGGTTGGGTAAAATCCTGAGGAGCAAAATGTTTATTTTATATGTGTTTTATGCTGTCAATTATTGTTTCAAAACAGGTTAACACTTGTGTTTGCATGGGTTACTGTGCACGCATGGATTAATGTGTATGCATCGACACATTGTCCACAGGTTTTACTGTACATTATACGCAGTGAACCCAACTATTGTGGACACCTACATGACACATCATGTCACTTGAATAGTCACTTGACATGTCACTTGAATAGAGAAGTGACTTTATATGCAGGAGTAATTTCCTTTATCAAACATCTATGCTGGGGACATGGTAGAAAAACTAAAACGTACTGAAAAATAAACATTAGAAATGTGTTAAAATAAATTAAACCATTACCTTGACAACCTCCACATCTCCTGCCTTGGCTGCCTCCAGTAGTTGGATGTCAACGTCAGTCGTCGTCGCTGGTACGTCATCTGTCAGTGACACATGACAAACCACATCTAACACACACACACAAGAGTAAAACATCATTAACCTACTCGATTCTATATTTTTAATCATTTTCATCATTACCAGTAAGTGTTACTGTTAGAATTACTTTTTTTTTACAAAAATATTTTTTAAATATTTGTGGTTAAAGTTATTTTGACACGTATGTAACACTGATATAAAACAGTAATTTAATGTTTTATCTTCGTCCTAGATACTATTTTGTAGCTTATGCCATTGTGGTATAAATTCAGACAAAATTAGAAAAGAAATGCCTTAGAAACATTCAAAATGCAACAGCTTTGTTGATGAACACAAGACTGACATAGTGCTTACACGACACTGAGACGACGTGGACATGACACTGACATAACACTGACATGACAATGTGGACATGACACTGACATGACAGTGACATAATATTGAGATGGCACAATGTTGATGTGACACTGTTAGTGCTGATATGACATTGACACAACATTGATATGACACTGATACATGACATTGACAGATCACAGGTCACCGACACAATGCTGACATTGACATGACACAACTGACACGACCCTGATGACTGACCCCGGAGCATCTTCTGTATGTCGTCGGGGGCGAGCTGGGCGGCCGTGTAGCCCTGCTGCGACACGACGGTCGGGTCAACGCCGTAGCCTAGCAACAGGCGACACGCCTGCATGCTGCCTTGTTGACACACGCGGTGCAGCGCCGTCTGACCCACGCCGTCCAGGGCATTCACCTGCACCACATACACACCACAGTGACTGATGGTTCACCTCTCTATACAAATTACACTCCTTACATACCACATACAGTCATGCACACCACAGTAACTGACGTTTCACAGCTCTACACAACAGATATACCCCTTACATAGCTTTATGTAGAGACCCGTACACCCGTCATTAGGACGGGTAAAAACGAATATGGATGGGCAAAAATATGGGTGGACGGGTAAAAAAATGAAGGAGCAAAAAAAGGTCTTCCAAAACCATAGATATTGTTAGTTATGCTTTGAAAGTGAGTGTAAATGGTGTCATGTGTGTGTTTGTAGCCTATTTCAGGTCATCAGGCACATCTGAAAATTCGTAAACTAGCTTAATCCTGCGACCGGCCAGCGAAAATTCAGTTTTGCATGCTGTTACAATAAAAATCATAACTCTGCAAATACTTATCATAAAAATATGAATTATATATTATTTTACTGCCAAGTGAATTCTTTATTATAATAAAATTATACTATCTCTATTATGTCGTTACAATCACGGTGATATTATTAGCTGAACATCATCCAAAAAAATATGAAAAAAATAAACGCACTATCCCGTTCGTAAATAATTACTGAGCAGACACATTTCCTACTTCCAGTGAGACAAACGTAGCCATACATATTAGCTCCCAAATAAAAAAAATGAATCAAATCCATTGAGAAATTTTATTTTTACGAATGGTGAGATGTTGCACTGACCAATGGTCGAATTTTCACACCAAAAAGCATCCAAAGTTGTTCTAACTATTTGAACTAGTATAATAGACACATTCTTGAATACTGTCAGTTGTCTTGTCGAAACATAGACGCGGTAACTTGAGATATTCCGAAGTAAACGTTTGGATCTGGAAACTCCTTCGACACGACCGGCCGCCATCTTGTTGTTTACGTCTGGGCCGGCGGGAAGATGATGCGGTGTTTGAAAGCTTGCTTCTGATTCACTGGACCAGTTTCATTCACTTGTTTATTTTCCCCTGATTGGGCAAGAACAGAGCTTTCTATTGGTACCACGTATGTGGGGGTCGGGCCTTTATGAATGGGTGCGTAAATTCGTCACGGAAGGCGTAGTAAACCACCCAAATTTGGGCATCAAATTTATCACGTGTCTTGTCCGGCCGCGTGTAACTTGACGATACCAAATGTGCGCGGGTCGGTTACTGATTACGCAAACGAAAAATGTGTTTATGCAGGAAGGTGTCTAGGGCCGATTAATCGGCCATGGCCAGTCCCAGGGTTAACAGTTATCATCCATGTGTCCACCAAAACATGTGTGACTGGCAATAATTTTATCCTGCATAAAGCCCTGATTCCTTACTACCCCAGCACAATGAGGCACATGGAATTCCACACAGCAAGTCACTATGCTTACCAGAGAAGTTGAGATGGTGTCTGATTGAATATGTCTGATAGTGAGTAAAGTGTAAACTATCTTGACCAGTTGTGAGGACTGAGAACTACACTATGTACGAAGTTACCTTGAGTTTTATTATTGTCAGTAATACTTATTATAAGCAAAGGTTTATGATTTGAATATGGGTCACAACTGTGGTTTATATCGCTTGATTTGAAACGAGGATATCTCAACAACTGATGCATAAAAATATACAGGTAAAATAGGTTGTTGAAATGACTGCATTCAATTAGTTCATCGGGTATCTGCAAGTGTTCAATTAATGGCTCAGCTACGATGCAGCGGGAATGCATTTATAAAAAAAAAATTATTGTGTCTAATTTTATGACATTTCTCAGGTAATGCAAATACAAGAACCATCCGACTCTCGCCAATGTAAAATGTCCAACTGTCACCAGGGATTTTTCCCAGGATGGTAATCTTGTCTCCAACATTGTTAAACCTCTTTGTGGGAACCACATGTGCCGAGATTTTGAGATCAAAGATCAAACAGCCCATTATTATAGAGGGGGAAACCATCACTAAACAGAGACATTAGCTAACTCCCACCGGTCATGCTACAGCTTGTGTTGTGTCACATGATGTAGGTCATGTGACATGACCACTGAAGAAAGAAAACCAGGTTTCTTGAGGTAAATTTACCCAAAAAAATTGAACAAACACCGTTTCAGTTGCAATCAAGGCAAGCTTTAAAAAAGACTCGCTGACACACGGCCAACATGGGTTGACCTTGACACTGACCTTGGCCCCATGCTTGAGAAGGATGTCCAAGACGTCAAAGTGAGACTTGTCGGCTGCCACATGCAGAGGAGTGAGGAGACTGTAACAGACCACAGTGAGTGAGTCAATGACCACACTCAGTGACCACACTCAGTGACCACACTCAGTGACCACACGCAGTGACTATACTCAGTGACCACACTCACGTGACCTACTGACCTATGCAGTCCACCCCCAAGTAGTGACCACATAAATATAATAGCGGCTGTTTTTCACCTCTTATCTAGTTTCTAGTTGCTTCCCGCAGGCGACAGGGTTGTATTAACTGACTAGTGTATACATATTGTGGCTACCTCACTGAATTAATCTAGTTTTTTCAGAATATTTACACCAAGCTACTACCAACTCTAATATTATGATTGTATTAATTTTAACTTAAATTTGCTACTTGAATGTGTGACTTACTGCCTGTAAGGAGCAGAACAAGTCATAAAGGGGAGCACAAGTCACAGAGTGGTACACACGGTTGCATCAGAAACAGTACCTCTTATGTTCATCAATGTCAGTAAAACAAAATAAATTTGTCACACATCAATACAACAATGTCACATGAATGAAGGTTTATCACAAATTGGATGAATAAATGATGGTATATAACAATAACGCATTCGTTTTCTTATTGTTGAGAGTGAAGACTGAAGTCGGAGTGCAGACAAAATGAACTTACTCTTTGTTCTTGTCGTTGAGGTTTGCTCCTTTACGAATCAACGTCTCCATCACTTGTTTACGCTTTGGGAACGGCGATGTGGCAGCACAGTGCTGGTGGAATACAGCAGGACAAGGGTTAATAATTATAAGACATACTGCATGGATATCATTGGATGAAGATTAATCAATCCTAGTAGGCAATAAAAACAGAGGTTAGCCATACAAAAATCTCCCTGGATACCCTGATTAACCCCGGATAACTTGAGCACCCTCATGGAGATAATCAATAAATACGTATATATTAACCTAGGGCTGCGTTTCAACGGCTGCAAACTACAAATGAGATCGTCTCCCCTGTCATAACAGCACTTCAAGTAGCTGATGGCTGGGGAAGGGTGAGTGTCCATGTAGTTGATGGCTGGGGAAGGGTGAGTGTCCATGTAGCTGATGGCTGGGGATGGGTGAGTGTCCATGTAGCTGATGGCTGGGGAAGGGTGAGTGTCCATGTAGCTGATGGCTGGGGAAGGGTGAGTGTCCATGTAGTTGATGGCTGGGGAAGGGTGAGTGTCCATGTAGCTGATGGCTGGGGAAGGGTGAGTGTCCATGTAGCTGATGGCTGGGGAAGGGTGAGTGTCCATGTAGCTGATGGCTGGGGAAGGGTGAGTGTCCATGTAGCTGATGGCTGGGGAAGGGTGAGTGTCCATGTAGCTGATGGCTGGGGAAGGGTGAGTGTCCATGTAGCTGATGGCTGGGGAAGGTGAGTGTCCATGTAGCTGATAGCTGGTTTAATAGCATATACCACACACCCACACACTGCAACAATCCCACAGCACCACAAGCAGTATGTTATACTAAACCTGTACACAGAGGACAAGGACACAAATAGAAAGAGTAAGGTGTGTACCTAACCATCTGCGACAAGATGTCAACAGTCAAATACTGCCCCCAAAGTTACTGTGTGAATCTACAGATTGGCTCAACACAAAACCACAACACACTCAAATCCAATTTAGGTTCTGTTATGAGACCCACTGTTGCTTCCGGCCCAATACAGGAAGGACAGTGGGAAACTGAAAGGATGAGTGGAAGGATATGTGAGACAGCAAGGTTATGGTATCAAAAGGCTAGTATCTTTATAAATTATAACCTGACTTACCAGTGCTGAGTCCCCGGTGTAGGGGTGTTTAAAGTTGACGACCTCCACCGATAAGTGCTTCTTGACACGGGCCGAGTCCGCCTGCCTGGCGCCCTCTAGCAGACAGTGGCCTTTATACTCATCTAGCAACAGACAACGTAATTAGGTACACAGTCTGTATTTAAAACTGCCCACATATATACAGGGGTATAATAACAATTGGCTCTAACCTGCGGCTTCCAGGAATTTCACCATAGATATGATAAACCGTAACAGTTGTTGAAAAGTGCACAAGAGTTTATATTATCTATAGCAACATTATTTGTCAACTACACCCACTGAATGTTGACAACACATGGAGTGACAGAAGTAAACCCTAAAACAGTAAACAACTTGAGGATTGGAACAAAACAAAAAGCAAAACAATTGACAAAAAAAGCATGGTCACATGACCAACAACAGCACCACCTACACACAGACACTCACACTGCAGCCGTTCACGTAGCTCTGGCGTTGGTGCCACGTCAATGGCGCTCTTAGAGTGACAGTTGACTAGTGTTGGGTCGGCGCCGTGGGCCAACAGAAGGAGACACACCTCGACACGGTTCTTTGACGCAGCCTCATGGAGCGGCGTGAATTGCCACAAGTCCATGGCGTTGACACTGGCTCCATGCTGACACACAGGAGAGATTGGTTAAACATGTAATGTTTTCATTTTATAACCTATCAGACTTTGTCGGAATAATTTATAAACACATAAGGTTATAACTTATATTATTACTTATATTAAAAATGGCTTATTTCATTAACTACACCCACATTCAGTCAATTTCGCTAGTGACATGGCAAACGAGTAGATACAACTACTGTAAATTTTATTTTATATTCTCCACAATTTTGTAGACTTAAATGCATGTTGCAATACATTTATGTGGAGACTGACATAAAAATACTATTACAAAATGTCTTCATAGTTCATACTGTAAAAACGCAATTAAATTATGTTATTAAAATATTATTGTCATAATTAAATTATGAACAAGTAATGTTTTAGTAACTAACAGGAAACAATTTCCTGTCCTGTAATATCAGGCATCGTACTTCAAAGAATTTTGCCTTTACCTGTGTGAAATTCCAGTATGTATACCACACTAACTAGCCCAGCAAAAACAGCAGAACTCTTAATTCAACATGAGAATGACAGAATGCACAAGAAGTGTACCTTTAATAGCAGTTCTGTCACCTCAAAGTGGCCGTAGGAGCAAGCGTTGTGTAGCGGCACAAGGCCTCTGTCAACACAACATACAATCTCAACTGCCTTCTGACAAACACATAATACAACAGTTTCAATCTTATCTAGGAGTGATTAAATAAGTAATCACCACATTTTAGTCCTTTTATGTTTTTCTTGCACAAATTAATAAATGTCATTGTAAGTGTGACGTAATTTAAAACTTATATTTTTACTGCAAAACACTGGAATGATGAAAGCAAGTAAATAATTATAAATTATAACAGTGCAAGACAGGATATGTTTATTTTTAAACTGACCTAACAATCCTATGATTTGCTTGTTCTATAGCGGCCATTAATTCTTGAGCCAATTAGATCGAGACAATACTAAATTAGATGATGTGTGTATAATTGTGCTTATGTATCGAATTCCTATACATATATATGAAATTCATTCAAAGGTGTGTTAAACTGTCTGATCTTACTAACATACCCTTTGTCCTTGGCATGTACGTCAGCCCCGTTCTGTAGGATCAGTTGTACAATGCGTGTACGGTTGTACCCAGCTGCCAGGTGTAGGGGGGTCGACTGTACAACACAAACATCACATCTTGTTAAAGAAACTAAATGTAACTTCGCCATGTGTGCCACCCGACCAAATAATCAAATATTAATTCACCAGCCCATACTTTCATAAACATATTTAAAATGCTGTACACATACAAATTAATAATATTAGTAATAATGACTTCTTGTGTGCTAATATCCCTGAAGATCAAGCTCAGTGGTGCGACAAAACCAAGGGACTAAGCAATCTCGTCATTGTAAAACAATGCACAAATCGTCAACGGATGGATGAAGGTGTCAGGAAGCTGAGGAGGACAGGCAGCATTAAGGAGATGTTTTAGACGCCAGCGGAATGAAACTATATTACCTTCTAATTTAACATTGAACGGAATTGAATTCCACACATTTAATGCGGCAACCGAGAAAGCTTGGGTTCCAGTTTTCATTTTCACCCGAGGAATGTAAACAGGGTTACTACTGGTTGAGTCACTGACAATAAACCAAACATTATAGATATTAAATTCAAGATGTATACTGATAACATTTCCAATTTTTGTTACAGATAACAACTTTTAACAAGTAATTCCTAAAAACTGTATAGGTAGCTCATGGAATTAGATCTGATAGAGCCCAGTTCTAGATTCTCTTGTTGGACCATATTAGTCAACTGAAGTAAACTGGAACTTTTGGGGGAGATGATGTGACTGAGATAAAGAAGCACCCCTTACCTTCCTACCATCCCCTGCATGGGAATTGACATTAAGGGGAGTGAGGATACTCATCATCTTCTCCTCATTGCCACTGCGAGCACTCTCCAAGAGCTCCTCCTTCTTGTAGTCACCTGACAACACAACCACCACGTCAACAACAACACAACCACCAGTCCACCACGTCAACAACACAACCACCACATCAACAACACAACCACCATGTCAACAACACAACCACCACGTCAACAACAACACAACCACCACGTCAACAACAACACAACCACCACGTCAACAACAACACAACCACCACGTCAACAACAACACAACCACCACGTCAACAACACAACCACCACGTCAACAACAACACAACCACCACGTCAACAACACAACCACCACGTCAACAACAACACAACCACCACATCAAGCAATGCCACAGCACTTCACCTCTAAATTCTAATATCATATTCATTTGCCAGAAATGTGCACCTAACTTAGGTGTAGAGGCATTTAAAAACCCTAAAGCAAGATGACATGTTGTGAAGTTTGCACAGGGCATTAAATTATAAATACAATTTTTGCAGACGATGCAATAAACAATGTGATTTGCAAAGAATCACAGCATCATTATAAAATGCATTCCTTCAAATTTTAATACAATTTTGCAGACGATTCAATAAACATTGTGATGTAGGAAGAATCACAGCAACACTATAACATACATTCCTTCAAATATGATTGACATTTATCTAATTATAAACTGCATGACATCTCACATGTGATAGGGATTCTTTTATATGTTGAATTGCATTACTGTGTCATGTATAAAACACACAAAATTCATGTGAAATTGACAAGCAAAAAAACATTGTGTCCAAAGAATGACCCATATTTGTCACTAAAAATACTCTGTATTGATCAGTGATCAGCATCTGATGGTCCCTATGAACCATCTCACCTGTGAGGACGGGTTTGGCCGACGGGTCAGCCAGGTCAATGGCTGTCTTTCCATCCGTGTTGCGGATGTTTGGGTCCGCATTATGCTGCAGTAGCACTGGAACATTACAAAACAGTCTGTACAAAGTTGTCACTGCATAAATCTGGCTGATATCGTGGACAAAGATTACAATACTATTCATACATGTCTGAACATTTTTACGGGAAGTTTGCAACAGTGAAGACTGTAATGATTTATTCTTGTTAACACATCGTTTTCCTTACTACATACAGATTAAATATCACTAAGAATGACTGAACAGTAGGAAACTGAACCAGACATACCTATACAGACGTCTATCTTGCCCTTGATGGCAGCCTCGTGCAGCGGGGTGTAGTTCCAGTTGTCCCGGGCGTTCGCCTCGGCACCCTGACGCAGCAACAACTGCACAACCTCTGCATGGCCGAAGGAGCAGGCATTGTGTAGCGGGATGAGGCCACCGTCGTCTCTCGCATGCACATTCGCTCCCGCCTGAAGTAGGTACTCCACAACGTCCTTCCGTCCAAAACCTGCAAGTACAACAACTATTTCACACACACGCATTTATTTACGTGACATGCGACAGGATGGAATCATAGTCACTGCAGTTGTAGATGTGACAATTCTGTTCTGGTGATGAATGCTTTTTATCTATCCACATTTGAGATATTCTTTACTTGCAAACATGGACATTTTGAATATTACCAGGGATAGGTAGGTGTAATATTATGTTTTACCTAAATTTGTATATATTATTAATCTTATTTATTGTTATTAATATTATTGTAGTACCGCTGGTATTGGTTGTTTTAATTTCACATATCTAATAATTCTTTCAAAGACAATAGTTTAGTCTGGAAATGCTTACTTAATATAATTTACACATAGCATATTTTATGCAAATTTTGTCATGTTTTACAGTGTATCATTACCATTTATTCTTTAATCAGCATACCCAAACTTATTATTATAATTATTATAACACTTAACTATTTACAATTGTCATGCATGTATAATACACCCATGAACCGCTTAGCTCTCTCAGATTTGATGGTGTCAAAATACATAATATTATTATCATGTTGAATTATCACTGGAATTGCAGCTCTATGCATAATAACGTTGTCTTACAAACAAATAATACTTTTTATATCCAAGTTATACTATCCATTGTAATCGCGATGTAAGTCATGTAAAGAGGCACAACAAATTGCGGCTACATCTGTCACATGACAGATCGTCTGTACAGCTGACACCAGCTGTATCCACTATACTCCTACATATATCGCAAGGTGCAATGGTTATATTATTTATATATGCCATAGAAGTCAACTGCATAGGAAGTTGGTATAACAGTTGTATTTGTTATAAGACAGTACGCGACATAAAATGGCAGTTTTTAATGTTCTGAAACAGAACTATATCATGGGCATGTATCTTTATTTACAGTTTTCCTTGTTATGGATTTGCACAAAGCAAGTTATGTGCTTTTGCAACCCATGGGTGAATGAATGAGTCATTGTAGCTCTGTTTATGTCGTGTGTGTGTGTGTGTGTGTGTGTGTGTGTGTGTGTGTGTGTGTGTGTATGTGTGTGTGTGTGTATATATATGATATATAGATAATATATAACAATATATATATATATTATCTATATAAATACATTATATATATATAATATTCTTTATTGTGGAAAATGAGCATGGCAAAACAAAAGAACACCCTTACAAAATAAGGAAATTACACTCTAGATAGGCTTGATCTAAGAATGTACTCTTTCACTTAAAGGATATAACTTTAATGATTGGAATGGACTTCCTAGAAGTACAGTTAGGTCTGCAAGTGTCAACCAATTTAAGGGTCACATTGACAAGTATCTGCGAAATAGGGCCGAGGATTACATGAGTCAGTAATTGACTCCCCATCTCGGCAACTCCTCGACTATGTAGTAGAAGAGGATTCAAGATAAATCAAGGAATCTCCTGACCCATTTTATCACCCTGTGCAGCAGTGTTTGCAACGTAGTTGCCCCTATATTAATTATGTTGACAAAATCACTCAGATATGCTGTTCAGTGCAACCCCCCCCCCCCCATATACACACGTTATGAAGACCCCATCCTGAGTGACAGGTTAAGCATCTTGCCATAATAGATGCAACTGCTGGGAAGGAGTTTTGTATTGAACATCACAACACAAGTCATCTGGCTTTGTTGTGCTATTGACAGACTTTATATATTATGGGTTAATACTGCTTTATACTGAGATCGTAACGAAAATTCCAGACCAGAAGTGATACATTGCTTTATGACCATTTCCTTCTGCCTGGTTTAGTGGTTATGTGTAAGGGTATCCATGTGAAAAATGTCGATTTATCATGTTTTGGAAATCCCTTTTTCAAGTTTTTGCAGGCAACTAGGTATGGTTCGAATGGTTATAAAGTTTCCCTTTGTTTCTGTGAGATTTACAAACTTGCAGAATAAAGCAACTACACTGTCTACATGTTCGACGACGAAACATGAATACAAGTAGCATTTCGCTTCCCAAATCAAATCAAATGTTGAAGAAAAATAAGTCGAGCCGAAGAAGACAGTAAATTTGGCATGTTTACCTGCGGCAAAATGTAAAGGCGATGAACGCCTTCCCGTTGTATCTTTGGCATTCACACTTTGCGGCGAAACCAACTTTTTGACTTTACTCAGATCTCCATTTCTGCAGGCTTCAAATAATTCTCTCCCAGCCTCATTTTCTGACTGAGACATTTCGCCAAGCGCCAACGAACGGCGACCAGTCGCCATCTTGAATGGCACTGGCATTCTCACGGAAATTAATCGTCAATCGAAGAAGCTCATTGGATATTAAACAGCTAACCTGTTATTAATATATATATATAAATTCCTATATGCATAAAGGAAAACCGAAACATGCAAAGCCAAATTTCTGCGCTAAATCTACCTGAATTTAAAATACTTAAACAAATTCGTAGTCAGACTTTTAAACCAATCATTAAGCAACCAACTGAATCTGCCTAAATCTGCCCTCTCTGAGAAAATGGCGCCAAAAATCATTTTTGTGTTTGTTTACGTTTAGTTATTCGCGTGTGTGGTAGGTGTAAAACGATTTAGACTGTTCAGATGGAAGACATTGAATTGGATATTAGCAACAGAAGGGTCACCGATGATGAAGAAGAAACGGAAGCGCTGACAGCTGCAGAAGTTTTGCAGAAACTGGAGGACGTGAGTACACCGCGACGGGTGGTGGGCAGATCGACAACTCGGCCCACGGACAGCTCGGCCGAAGACAACTATGCCCAGGCCGAGTTGTCTCGAGACAACTCGGCCCCATTCTGAAACAACCCGAGACAAGCCTTCATGTGTATTTGTTGAATTGTATATAAGTAATTAATAAGTATCATAGCGGATTATTCTCGGTAATCTTCCAGTGAACTGGCTTAAATGATTAGGGTAGGTACATCAGAAAAAAATTCAAAAACGTCCACTCTAATTCAAATTAAACCACAAGATAGAGTTTATTATGTAGTTTATAGCACTTTTAAAATTTTCTTGATATCTTTATTATTTCTGAAGTAATTCCACTTTTTGTGCTCAGAAAAAGGGTGATTTTTGGTATTGAATTATGTGATGTCCATTTCTTGCGACCAGGAAGCTGGAGCACTATGTTTGAGTATATAGGAAAATGGTAATATAATTGCTTCTACTGAAGATATTGAGGTGAAATAAAAAGTTATGTGATCCAAAAAAACATGTGAATATGATTTGACCTTGACATAATTAGTTGACCTTCACTGCATATTTGACCTTTTTCAGAATAACAACATAAATTGAGTATAATTAATAAAAAAGGACTTCTATGGCACATTATTACATAAGTAATTTTTACGGCATAACTAGTTGACCTATGATTAACATTTGACCTAATTACTAGGATTAAGTACATAAAATGGGGAAATAATTAGTAAAGAGATTAAAATTATACATGGGGTTGACTACTTTAATTTATAATTTTATAATTATGAATGAATACAATGATTCTCATCTTGTAAAATATGAACTTTGTTGATGACCCAATTAGTTGACCTATATTTAGCATTTGATCTATTTATTAGGATTAATTTCATAAAACGAGTGAAAATAATTAGTAGAAAGGTCAATTAAATTAAAAAACTGTACATGGGATTGAATAGTTTAAATATTTATAATTATTTTCACCCGTTTTGTGTATTTTATGTTTTCTGCTTGGACTACACTTTTGAACATCCAACACTGTATCATTTGCTAGATAAAAAAAAAAAATACACTAAATGCAAAAAACAATAAAAAAATTATTATAAAATAATGTTGGTTAACCAATCAAGATATGCTTAAAATGTATAAATATTATATGGGCAAATAAATTTGTTTTTAAAGTTTAAAATGCTTACTGATTGTAACAACGCTCCTATGAAACGCGACTGTCAGTGCAAACGTGAAGACGATGTTTATAAACATTTTCCTTCAAATATCTTAGAATGACGTTCTAACATAAGCCCAAAACGGCTAAACTGTAATTATATGTATACATATATAATTACACAAGTGAACAATAACAGCAACAATACACGATGATTGTGATGAAAGTGGATTTAATTCATGCTGGAAAGCGCCTACCGACGCCGTCGCTGATGGCTGTGCAGCCGCGGGCAGCCGGCGTGCTACGGCATAGGCTGTTGTAAATAAACGCACAGAACGGCGAAGGGTGTCAAAGTTGCCCACCTCGGTGTGTCGCCGGCCAGGCACGCACAATAATGCTACATATACCATTTTAAAGCTAATATACCATACTAGATAGACAACCAGGTTTCATAGATGGACATGTTAGATTTATATGTCTATTTCACAAGTAAAGAAAACATCAAACTTCACTTCGACGCACAGAAAAGCGATCGATGGCGAAGTAAACAAACAATCGCTCAAGATGTAAAACAATTATCCATTGGTCGATTCCACGGTCAAAAGACACTGTTTTCCTAATCAGTATGCAGCGGCAAAGCAAATTGCGCGACCATGTGATTTCTGACGACGGCTGACGCGGGAAGACATCTTGGTCGCAACTTTTGGAACGGAAATGACCGCAAGATTTCAATACGCCACCTAGCGGATTCTGATCTACCTAATTAGGGCCTTTTCAAAACGTTTTAAAAACTGTTTTTCGATGTATATATACAAAGTATATTTTATTTGGTCATCTCATTGTTCACAAGGATTACCCGTTCACAATCTCAGGATCAGACTTTAAACTCAATTTCTTTCAGGCGAATAACCAGACTAAGTTGTGTTATTGTGATCTGCAGGCAATGCTGAACGAGAAGTTCTGTCCTGAGTTGCTGGAGCAAAAGATGGACGTGGTTGAGTGCATGGTGGAGCAGGTGGAGCAGATGGAGGAGAACATCAGTCACGCCCGGACGGGCGACTTCAAAGTCAGCATCCACCGCATGGAGGTCAGTCTCAGATCTAAAGGGGTCGGGGTAAATAATTGACAACTTAATTTTTTATTAAACAATAATGTATTTATAATTAATATTTTTTATTATATTAAATACATTTTAATATATTTATTTAAAATCAATATTTATGTTTTATTTATCATATGAATTATTATTTTTTAAATCAATACTTTTTTTATTGCAGAGTACTCAGTCAGGAGCACATTATAGCTGCAGATTATCAAGATTCGATTCAAACCACACTTATTTTTATTAGTCTATTCGAGCAAGTCATATACTGACTTTATAATTTGTCGCAGGCTCAAGTGAAATCTGAGTCATTAGAAATGGATCAAAGAGGTGTCAGATTTTATAGGATGATGATGACATCAGTATTATAATGGATATTACTGTATTTTTAAAGAATTGTGCCATTACCTTTTTATTGTACAAAAATAAAGATTTTATTATTTCGCAGTTGAAGTTGAATCATTAAAATGTGCAATCCGAGTCAAGTTCTTGTGACTCAAGTCAACAAGTCTGCAGGATGCTGAGAGAGTCGGGCTAAAGCATCCATCTAGTTCTAGCATTGATACCGTCACCCTAAGTAGTTTAACCTAAACTGTTTCAGATTGACCGGATACGATACATACTGAGTAGCTACCTTCGCACCAGACTAAGGAAGGTAAGACATTTGTAAAAATATCTGTTTGTAACCACTGTTATAAACTAACATACTTATTACCTTAAAATAACCATTTCATAGGAGTCCTGAAAAGGGATTTTCAACAGTCAAACCATTTAAAAAAAGCCAGCTGTGAGAATTTTTGTATAATGAAACTTTTGTTTCCAATGTTCTGGCATCTTCCACAAGTTGACCAAGTTACATTTTATTTGATACAATTTACATCATTGGTTTTATGCGTATCTACCAGGCAGCAGTAAACAATTCCACTGCACAGCACACAAGCAAAGTGTTTTTTTATCAAGGAAACAAGTTTCTGGAAACTTCATATTTATCAAATGTGGTCACTTTTACTAACTTACAATTTTTTTACTAACAGTTTCCCTGTACTTTCAAGATGTTTCATCCGCATCTGTGACAAAACCAACCTCAGTACAGTAACTATATAACATTTAAGCAGTGCTTGTTTTTGTAGGGTTTGTTCGTTATCTGTTATAATTCCTCTATTTCCACACATTTATTAAGTTTGCTGCCCTTTTGCAAAGTGTAGTACTTTTTTCAGTTATTTCTTTTGAAGTACTATTACCATTGTTTCATATTTGGCAATCACACTATTCCAAACTGTCTGAATTGCTTGTACTGAATTGCTTTCATCATAACTCGTCGGCCACTGATATAAATGTACTTTGTATTTTGTAGTACATTTAGAGATTTAATCCCATCGATCCTTCATGTGGTTTGCAGATAGAGCAGTATACCTCTCCCATCCTGGAGACTGAGAAGAGTGCAGACACACCGCGCTTGTCACCAGAGGAGCTGGTGTATGCAAACGAGTATGTAAGAGTGCTCTGGGTCGGCTAAACTGGTTTTGCTAATGCAGTGTGGCGCAGTGTTAATTGTATGACTCATAATCCACGTTTGATCAAATGTTTAATTCAAAATAGTGTATTAAATAAAAAAACTATTATGTTGTCATTACAGCTTAAAATGCCAGTCAATTTACCAATTCTAGAAGAAAGAAATCAAGATAAATTTGCCTGCTAAAAACTTGCATTGTGTGTGTACCGATGAGAAAATGTTCAATTATGTAGACCTTTGGTGAATAATTGTAGGGACTCTGTGTCGATGCATATAGTTTTCTTTCTTTTTTAAAGCGAGGATGCAAGCTCCTAGGTTTTATTTGTGTTTGGTTACTTTATTAAGCTTGGAACAAAGTTCATATTTTGAAAGATTCTGCCTGCAACACATTTAAATGGTAAAGAAAACATCCGTTTTCAAAACCAAATTGATTGGCAATAGTCCTTTAAGGTAAAGGTTTATTGGACTTATGACATCCCTCCGCATGTCCTATTAGCTCTCATAACTCTAATTTAATCAACACATTTTAACACCTCCTATGGTCTTCTTCTGTGTATTCTGTGTATCACCCTCAGTAGTTGTGTAGAAAGCTTGTAGGGTACCGGGGGAAGGGATTAACATAATTATATATAAAATATAAACAAATATACGTAACACTTAAATGATTACAAGAATTACGCAGTGCCTAGGTTTGTATGGTCAGAGGAGTAATAGTTACATTGCTTTTTTATTGTTGAGATATTACTGAATATGTCACGTTAGAATAAACAGTGAACTGATGATCAAATCGAGTTGCGTACTTACAGTGCCGTTAACAGGTTACTTAATAACCTGATGTTCTGTTGCAGGTATGAAACGCACTTGGAAGATCATTTCCGAAACGTCTCCCTGCGACACATGCCCCCAAACCTTCAGAGTCTGGACACGAAACAGACTGGTGAGTGCGTCTGTGTGTCTGTGGTTTTTAGTCATACTTTTTTAAATATCTGAAGACTTACTTTTAATTTCAGTGTTTCATTAGTCATTTGATTGTACCCTGAATAAACATGATATATCGGCTGACATGCGCTGTTCAATGCACTCTCTACTTAGATAGACTCAGTTGATAACATTTATTTTTATTAAAGTACTATATTAAATTACACTTAAATGCAAGGATAATTACCAATGTGTTGGTTTTGCTGTATATATACTGTAATGGTAACTTTGATAAAGCTACTCCACCCCTTTCAAACATGACAATAGAAATTTGTTTTTGATGCGTACTAGGCACTGTACAAATTACTAATATGGTTATTATGAGGTAGGGGGCAGCACTGTTAAGAGTATCCAGTTACTGTTCATACTAGAATGATGGCAGCACCAACATTGTCTGCACTTTTTCATCATTATATAACAGGAAAATCAGGTATTTGAGGTGGAAGAAAGATTTTTCCACAAATAGAAGATCATACAGTTGTAGCAATACTAAGAATAACTGCCTAGTGCCGTTATTTGAACAAAATCCATAGACACATAGGTGCATTGCATTTTGTTTTTGTAACTCTTATATAAATATGAGAACAACAAGTTGAAAGTTCAGTTCTCTTACACAAGCAGGGTTTGTTGCTGGGTAACGTGACACTGTGGAATGACAAATGCTTCAAGTTGTGCCTGGCACATCATTACTGATACATCATTGTCCAGGATTGCAGTTGTTGATTATATACTGGGTTGCACCAAAATGTTTATGATTTGAAATACTCCAAGGCATCAGAAAATAGCCTCACACTTTGGCCTGTGCTTTCAACGCCTGAATTCTTCTATATATAGACAGCAACGTGACCATAAGAAAACACACAGATATGATTTAATCTTGCCAGATGTTCAACTGCTGTCAAGTAGACTAAAACATCCACCCATTCTTCCCTCGGCTGATAGAAGAGTGCCGTGTGTCCCACGGAATAAACATCAGTCTGTCATGATAATCCTTGTCTCCGTGACATTACCCAGATGTAACCAGATGTTCTAGCGCTAATTGAAATGATGCTGTGTGATAAGGTTTTGTGCGAATGTAAGTAATAACGATTGTGTTGGCGACATTTGTTTGGTAGATGCATGAGATGAAACCAAAGGGAAAACTGTCTTATTGCTATACAAGAAGGTTTTGTTGAAACACGGGAGAACTAATAGGCACTCCTGGATAGCGGTTCATAAAGAAACTCCTAGTTCTTACAGTCTTAGACGCAGATCTGAGCTTGGTTTCCAAGGATTTAGGAGCAATTGGAGTTAGTTTATTATCATTACCAGTAGTCTTGTCTCTTTCTATGTCCTCACAAT
The DNA here is from genome assembly GCA_964017155.1 of Oasisia sp. SBJ-2009. Lineage (NCBI taxonomy): Eukaryota > Metazoa > Annelida > Polychaeta > Sabellida > Siboglinidae > Oasisia > Oasisia sp. SBJ-2009. The sequence continues at coordinate 10,234,760 of OZ024864.1, read as the reverse complement.
TTAATACTGTCTTTCTCTTTCCCCCCAACCTCTCCTTCCCCTCCCTCTCTAGTTCTGTCTTGTTCACCAGGTAGCGCCACTGTATTTTCAAAGGCCTCCCCAGGATGCTATTCACATCTCCTAACCTCATACTTGGTGCTGTTAAGTTCTCATCTGCTTTTACTAATCAGATGATGTGTTGGCATATCTGCACCAAGTCCTTATCCTCAGCAGTGACAGTCGGGTGCTTTTTTGGTTCTGTTTTTAGCAGGATGTCTGGTGTTGTCAGTGCATGGCGTGTCTCACTTTTATCTATCCAACAGTTGCGTTGATTTAACGCGCTGGGTATTTCTGTCGGCAATAACCAGAGATTTATTTCTTTGTCGAGGGTCACCACCAAACTATGACTGAGCAGATCTTTCATTTTGTTACAAAATACTCGGAATAACTCTGTTTTTAGTGTGAATGCACGACAGCCCCTGGACCAGTGTCACAGCTAATAACTGTTTGTGTAGTGGAGTTGGCAGTAGTCGCAATTTATGGTTATTGAATTGTTGCACATGAGGCTGTGACTATTTATGCTAAAGAATGTAGCAAATGCAGAAAGATAAATTAATTATATAACTAGTTGTATAACATGACACCATTGGTTGAGACTAGAGAGTTCTATATAATACCACATAAAAAAATTGTAAAAATACACACAACTATGCAATTTCACAAACCATCACAATTCCACAAACAAGTAGATAGTACATATTTATAGCACCAGCAGTTATATAGCCCATTAATCAGTTGTATGACATCACATGGTTAGGTAAAACCATTAAAAGCTTAGCAACTTTACTTTTTTAGTGATTTGACTATGCAAACCCATATACCCGGGGGTATACTTGCTTCAGAGTGGTATATTGTTATCCAACTGAAATAATAATATTAATAGGACTAAAAATCTTTAAAATATATGTTAACACAACATGTCATCAACAATTTTATAACAATCACCATAGTAAGATACATTCATGCACATACCTGCTGTATTTGCTTCTACTCATGGCTGTTGACAGACAGACTCTATGTAAACAGACCTCTGTCGTTGCTGTCAGTCTCCTTGTTTCTGGGTCTATCGGGTGACAAATATTGACTGTCTAGACTCTGCTGACACAGACTGTCCAGAAAACAGTACCCCCAACATTGTCTCACAGTCAGGGCATTGCCTCCCTCCCTGCCCCCACCCCCCCCCACCCTGTCTCTCCCTCCCTGCCTCCCCCTTGCCTGCCTCCCCCTCCCTGCGTCCTCTCCCCCAGTCCCCTTCCATGCTTCCCCTCCCTGCATCCTCTCTCCCTGGCTCCCCTCCCTACAGTGAATTACCACTCCAGTTCTCAGGAATTTCACAAACAAACCAGTGGACAGCTGTGCAGCCTTGACCAGTGGTCACTGCACATCTGACACTGGTCTAGTGGTCAGCCTCTGCTGGACACGTGAGAACATTGTAAACAAAAACAGTGTAATGTTTACATAGATCATGTTACACAGGTCCAGGAATAGACTAATGTCTACACTGTAGGGCATATTAATATTTCTTTATTTAATAACATTGGCATAATGTTATTTCCAATCATAAAACAATATTATGTGCCTGGTCTGTTTTCTAAGAACTGGTTTCATCTCCTTAGATAAATATGTTGGGGACCAAACTATCCAGAATTACACTATCAATAATAACAAAAATACACTTTTTGTTATTAAAATAGGTGTAATTATGTTATTTATCAATGGAGTAATAAATACAAAGTTTGAATGTACTCCACAGAATAGAACATATCGTCTAGCTGGACATAGTAAACATGGGCCTGTACTTGACACCAATTAAACATGAAAACTGAACAGTAAAAATTATATCTTTAGGTGTTTGTTTTTATGTCCACAGATGAATGTATACATGTCATCACGGCTGTTTTATGGAGCAGTATTTTAACAGTAGGTCAAATACTGTGTAGACATTTAGTACCCACAACCTTTGGCAAACCGTGTGTTATAAACATCAGCCTCGTTTCCCACTTGTCTACTTCCTAGTATTTGATTCTCCATTGATGTACAGATAAACCGATGATGATATATTAATGTTCCCCTGTCGGAGTCATTTCCATGCTATTTATATATTGTACCGTTGCGATTAAAATCATAATAAACTCTTACCCGTATATTACTCTCAGAATATTTTACTAATTTTGTGCTGTGCATCATTTGAATTGTTTACCATCTTGGTGTGGTTTTTGAAGGTTGTGTCTTTAATAGGTGAAACATTTGTGTTGACTGATAATTTTAGCTTTTCTGCTCAATCCGTTGATTATATTAGCGCAAGTTTATTTTTAAATATAACTGGAGAAACACATCTGTGCATCTGATCCAGTTCATTATTAGATCCTTTTCTGTATCTGCATTTAATTCTAGTTTGCTTTATACTTGTTTTCACATCGATGATAAATATGTTGGATTGTGAATGTTTGTGGGATCTCAGCCAACTTGTAAAAAAATGCAGCAGGACAAAAAACTGACTGATAACAAACTGTACTCTTATCAAAGATGGACGGTATCAACGACATCGCCATTTATGTGTTTTTTAATTGGCCGTTAGTGTGCCATAGGCCGGGCAACAAGCGTGTGAAAGTTGTGGTTTGTGGGCATCAAAACATGACATATTTTATTGTCGGTCACACGCCCCATTGTCTGCTGGTGTCCGCCCTGGGGTAATAGGCCTGGGGCGCCGACATTTTTACCTTTATGATGTCACAATTAGGTTAATGGCTGCTCTCATTGAGAGTCAGACATAAAACAACGACTGGGTGAGTGGGTCAGTGTGATTGTGTGGGAGGGAGAATGAAGAGAGGGAGGGTGGGGTAAACAGAGGGTGGAAAACGGGAGATGGGGAAAGAGAGATCTCTCGTCAGCCCTCCTGTCAAGTCTGCTTAGTTAGTTGTGGTTTCTTCCACAACGTCAGTTGCCATAGTTCATTCAGATTTAGTCGTCAATGGTGAGTGGGTTTTCACTTGACATGTCTGATGCTACTGCCATTCACCAGGTGTCGCCTCTGTGCAGCACTTCTGTTGAAAGTTTCACAAAACAAGGTTTTCTTCCAGTACTTCAGGGGGCCATAAAACAGGCACCAGGGATTATTTCTCTGGCACCAGAGTACTATTTCACTACCATTCTTAAGAACTCATCAGGCAAAATTTCCTATTTAAAAACAATTTTGCTCCTAAATGGTGACCTTGTCCCCAATCTGCCCAGCCCACCAGTGACCATGTGTGGCCGTGACACTGAGGCTCTCTTGGACTTTCTACCAACAGTCAGCCTTCTTTGATGTTGACAAATTACACCTGGAAGTTCTTGGACAGTGACCAGACACCAGTCTGTGTGTCTGTCTGCCTGCCTGTGTGTCCATCCATGTCCGTCCGTCTGTCCGTCCGTCCGTCCATCTTTTGTGTGTCTGTCCGTCCGTCCGTCCGTCCGTCCGTCCGTCCGTCCGTCCTTCCGTCCTTCCGTGTGTGTGTGTGTGTGTGTGTGTGTGTCTGTCTGTCTGTCTGTCTGTCTGTCTGTCTGGCTGGCTGGCTGGCTGGCTGGCTGGCTGGCTGGCTGGCTGGCTGGCTGGCTGGCTGACTGACTGTACATGTGTCTGTCCAATTCTCTATCCATTTGACTGCCTGATGGTCTCTGTGTCTGGCTGTTTGTATGGTTGGCTGTCTGATCATCCGATTCTACCACATGTCACCTCATATTAAGTTATTACATAACAATCGACGTCAACTGAATTTCATATGATTGCGCAATAAATATTGAGTTACGCACGCAGTATAAACAATGAGTGCGGTGTTGAGAAATACATTGTACCAGTTTTTATCTTAATCCAACTTATCAATAATTAACTCTCCATTTGGCTTTTATTGCGTCACAGACCTTGTCTACGCCAAGCTCATATTTTCAACTTTGTATAACGCTAAGCATGTGTGCACTAATTTGTAAT
>OZ024864.1:10208257-10225757 GCA_964017155.1 Oasisia sp. SBJ-2009 | reverse complement strand
TCTTTTGTTTTAATTCCCCATTAGTGACACACGTACAGTCATATGTCACTTTTTCCAAGGTACCTAAACTAATTATGTAAAAACACTACATTGCAAACAACCCTTAAAACGTGATCTTTGTTAAGTGTTTGCTGAGTATAAAAAGTGATCTTTGTTAAATGTTTGCTGAGTATATGTGTATATAGATTAAACAGCACTTTCTGGCACATAATATCATATTTGTTTCTGCCCTGACATTGGATTATTATTATTCATTCCGGAGGATGGGAATTTTCGTGTTGATATCCACAATGCACCTAAATGCCACCTTGTTTCGGAACATCAAATACCGGATATGACCAGTCCAGCTGGTTTGACCGTCTGGCCTGACCGTCTGACAGAGGCGCCTGTGATCTACACCGATTTCTGGCAAACCGGATTAACTTTACAAGGTTGGCGACAGAATTAATTAACATTACCAGTTAGAATAATGTACGAAGTAATCTCGTTGACTCAGGTCTGATGTCGTACTTTGTGGTGCACACAGTGTCGACACTGACCAGGGTCAAGTTTGACAGACACAACAGGCTGAGTCGTCTGACACCTGAGGCACACTTACAGCTCAGTCTTAAGCTAGTGGTGGCAGCGACATCATAAGACAATTTTGTCAAGTTAATCGGTTTGATATAAATCGGATTAGATGCCAGGCACTTGTTGTAGTTTAGAGAAGTCGTATGTAGTGTCGTGTACACCGCGGATTTCCCTTGTACAGGGGAGGGTCTTTTAGCTCCTGTATTGGTCTTCCCCCTGGTTCCCTTGTACAGGGGAGGGTCTTTTAGCTCCTGTATTGGTCTTCCCCCTGGTTCCCTTGTACAGGGGTGGGTCTTTTAGCTCCTGTATTGGTCTTCCCCCTGGTTCCCTTGTACAGGGGTGGGTCTTTTAGCTCCTGTTTTGGTCTTCCCCCTGGTTCCCTTGTACAGGGGAGGGTCTTTTAGCTCCTGTATTGGTCTTCCCCCTGGTTCCCTTGTACAGGGGAGGGTCTTTTAGCTCCTGTATTGGTCTTCCCCCTGGTTCCCTTGTACAGGGGTGGGTCTTTTAGCTCTTGTATTGGTCTTCCCCCTGGTTCCCTTGTACAGGGGGTGGGTCTTCTGGATCCTGTATTGTTCTTCCCCCTGGTTCCCTTGTACAGCGGGTGGGTCTTCTAGTTCCTGTACTGTTTTCCCCCTGGTTCCCTTGTACAGGGGTGGGTCTTCTAGTTCCTGTACTGTTTTCCCCCTGGTTCCCTTGTACAGGGGGTGGGTCTTCTAGTTCCTGTACTGTTTTCCCCCTGGTTCCCTTGTACAGGGGGTGGGTCTTCTAGTTCCTGTACTGTTTTCCCCCTGGTTCCCTTGTACAGGGGTGGGTCTTCTAGTTCCTGTACTGTTCTTCCGCCTGGTTCCCTTGTACAGGGGGTGGGTCTTCTAGTTCCTGTACTGTTCTTCCGCCTGGTTCCCTTGTACAGGGGGTGGGTTTTCTGGCTCCTTTATTGTTCTTCCCCCTGGTTCCCTTGTACAGGGGGTGGGTCTTCTAGTTCCTGTACTGTTTTCCCCCTGGTTCCCTTGTTTAAGGGGTGGGTCTTCTAGTTCCTGTACTGTTCTTCCCCCTGGTTCCCATGTACAGGGGGTGGGTCTTCTAGCTCCTGTACTGTTTTCCCCCTGGTTCCCTTGTTTAAGGGGTGGGTCTTCTAGTTCCTGTACTGGTCTTCCCCCTGGTTCCATTGTACAGTGGTAATGTATCTGCCTTGTGTGAAAAGGAAAGCTTCTAAGAACCTTTGAACCCCTTTAGTGAGGCAGCTGACCCTCTGCAGACAGGGGGCACTAGCACAGAATAAGCCAGGATCCCCCAAGGAGTATCAAGAGCCCAGTGAACAGGCTTCATTTCTGGAATTGTTATTTAAAATAATTATAATATGGAAGCAAAAAGTAACACATTGCAGTTGATGTATGCTGTTACATAGTACATGTGTAATACATACCAAGACTGTTTTCTAGACAGGTAATCTGAAATGCACATTCAAGGACCTCCTTGGAGCCAAATTTGACTCTCAAATAAGTATACATCATATCCAGTTGTATTCCTGAGAGGTAAATGGGGGTTCAAGGAGCTCTCTGGTCAGCTGTTGATGTAACACCTTTGCTCTTGACCTTAATCTAGTCAGTACTACGACATAACTGCTCACAAGCTCAGTGGTCAATTCATAATTCATTTGCCAAAAGTCACCTGTTGTCAATATTTATGTTTCGTATGAGACATCTTGCCGGGCGTACTTAAGTGAGCAGTCGATTCAGCTGTCAGATCAATTATGATCATCAGGTAGACATTGTTCGACACAATGGGGTGTCGCTTTAAGTCAGTCCAGGACTTGGACCCCATGATGTGGTGTAATTAGTAATTATGTGGATTCGTTAACCAGACTGGAGTCCTCTGGCGTCAGGTGTCTACACTTGAGTCTGTCGTCTTGTTATTGGCAGGATTTGTGCGGAGATTTTGGAAAATAGCCAAGTATATTTTTGTTAATAATCTTGAAATTACATTAAAGCTTATAATATAAATTTAAAGAATAGTTTCATATATATATATATGTATATATGTATGTATCTATGTATGTATGTACGTACGTACGTACATACACAGTATTACACACGCACGCACGCACGCACGCACGCACACATATACATAAATACACACATGCACGCACTCTCTCTCTCTCACACACACACACACACACACATATACATACATATATATATATATATATATATAATACATACATACATACATACACACACACACACACACACACACACACACACACACACACACACACACACACACACACAATAATAATTTTTATCTTTAAATTTGAACTCTTACTGTTTGTAGTATAACCATAAATATAATGATATATATAATAATTTTTAACAAAATAAAATAATTATTTGTGATTTTGAGAGTTGCTTTATATTCTGGGAGGTCACATGTCCTATCTCTCACAATGGAGTGGTCTGCCTAAGCTGCATTTAGCAGTATATGATATATATATATGATTTTGTATGATATTGATCTGTATGGCATATGTAGATAAAAAGACATTGTCCATATCAGGGAGTTTCAATATGAATTAAAGGTCAGTACAGCATAGCCATACACAAGGCCAAACATCTGGCTGACCACCATGTATATCTGGTCATAATAGAGAGGTTGGACTTTATATAGAATTTTTGCATTGGTGCACTATGCATAATGTATTTTATAGATAACGATTATTTTATTTATTGGCAGATTTCACTGATCGTAACAAAAAGGCTACACTACTCCAGTCATACTAAATACCTGGATAAAAGAACCATTATGTACTTCATATGTTTGTGCAGAAGCATAACAAAAGTGTTCATATTAGGAAGGTTAAACTTTCTTGAAGTGTTCGTTAAAAAATACAACACAAATGATAGATGGTCATAAGAAGAAATCTACCAGATTAATAAAAAGGACATGTTTGTTGTATCTTAAACACATAAATGACAGATGGTCATAAGAAGAAATCTACCAGATTAATAAAAAGGACATGTTTGTTGTATCTTAAACACATAAATGACAGATGGACATAAGAAGAAATCTACCAGATTTGTTCTACCAGGACATGTTTGTTGTATCTTAATTCTTAATATTTCTGTATAAAATAATAAATGTTTAAAATAAATGGGTTATGCCGACCTCATCTGAGATGAGACGGAGTGTCAAGCAGACACCGTTCATCTGTGGCTCAGATGTATTGTCACTTCTCGACACATGTCATGTTTGCCTGGTTTTTGCTCAACAGAAACATGTTCTTTCGTCTGCGGTATCGTAAATCTGAGACGATAACACAGCTTTTGATACAGGCCAGTGCGGAAGAGGTAGTTTATGCAGTGTCCTGTCACAGTCTGTGCGTGGTACATGTGTCCCTGATTGTGTTTGTCAACGGTGTGTCCTGTGTTAAATCGGCGTTTGTGACCTTGAAGCAGCATCAATGAAGTTATGATAACTACAGTGGCTGACGGAACAATGGGGTTGTGTCCGACATGACATTAAGTTACCGACGGCTCCGCTCCGACGCGTCACTTCGACACAATGACAACCGGATGGTGTCGGTCCATTTGGTCAATTTTTATGTCACTAGACTTGGCCGAACTTAACCTTTGCCCCTGGTGCACAATGCCACGTGTATAATATTCACGGCAAACACTCTAAAAAGTGAGCTTTATTGAGTTACGGAGAGTGTTGTTGTGACAATGGAGGCGCCAGGGTAGAACAGTGGGTCTGGGACACTGTTAACTTACCTCTGTCACTAACTTGTGTCACCTCAAATGCGCCATTCAGTGTCTTTTTTGTGTATTGTGCTTAAGTAATTCTGCTCATATATTTCCAATAGGCCCAATATGAAAAAACATGTCAAAGAGTATTTTGATACAATACCTTTTTCTGACTCTTGTTGGGCGTAATTCTGCAAAACATGTAAACTTGAAAAGTAAACGTGACCTTAAAGTTTATGAATAATGAAAAATAATTATATTGTGTAATATTTGTTTTATGCTATTTTGTTGTTATTTACATTTAACGTGTTTTGATTCAGTAGGTTAAGACATTCCACGTTCACAGTTTTAGTTTGGTGACTAGTTTTGATTTCCACATGTTGGTGCCACTATTTGGATGGTGAAATAAACAAAGACTGACAAGATTTAACAAGATTTAACAAGATTGCCACCTAGAGAATCAACTCTAGATGGCAGGTGGACAAGGAAGCCCTTTGGCTTATCGAGAGTCCAACCTATCTATCTAAATGTACCCAGCCCTTCTTAGGTACATGTCAATTTTATTTTTAAACATATTAACACTACTAGCACCTACACAATCAGCTGATAATATGTTCCATTCATTTACTGTTCTTTGTGAAAATGAAAATTTTCTAATATCTAATCTACACTGCTTCTTGGCTAATGTAACTCCATGTCCTCTAGTCCTTCTCTCTTCCTTAACAGAGAAAAAATATTTCTGTCAATATTTTTATACCCATTAAAATTTTTAAAAACTTCTATCTGATCTCCTCTCAATCTCCTGGTTTCTAGTGTTGTTAATCCACATTATTTTAGACGCATTTCATAACTAATATTCCTGAGTTTTTGTATCATTTTGGTTGCTCTTCTTTGTACTCTTTCTAGTATGTCAATATCCTTCTTGCGATATGGCCTCCATGCCTGTATGCAATATTCTAAATGAGGCCTAACTATTGTTTTGTACAGCGGTATTATTAGTTCTTTTTTCTTGTGCACTATATTTCGCCTAATTAATCCAAGAATTTGGTTTCCCTTCGCTGCTGCAATTGCACACTGTTCTGATACCTTCATCTCAGCACTAATAGTTAACCCTAAGTCCTTTTCCATTACGGTAGTATTTAGTACAGTATCACCCATTGTATATTGTGCATCTTCATTTCCATGTCCTGTGTGGAGGCACTTACACTTCCCATAATTAAACAGCATTTGCCACTTCTCAGACCATTCGTTCAACTTATTTAGATCATCTTGTAATTGCTGTCTATCTGCATCACTTTCAATTTTTCTAAACACTTTTGTATCGTCCGCAAACTTCAACACCTTGCTTGTTATATCATCATCCAAATCATTGATATATATTAAGAACAAAATAGGTCCCAATACTGATCCCTGCGGTACTCCACTCAAAACCGATTTCCAGTTTGAAACCTCCCCATCAACTACCACTCTTTGTCTTCTATCAATGAGCCATTTTTCTATCCAATCTAGCGTTTTGTGACTTCTGTGATTCAATACACTGGTAATAATAGCACACTAACGTCACTTCAAATGTTTCTTTTGGCTATTTTTCTTTAGTAATTTCTTAGAATTTTATCTATTTTTACCTGGCTGAACAACATTCATTGTGTGCAGGTGTTTTTACGGCGATACTTTAACAACATGAGATTGGGACGGGCAGTAAAAGTGTCTGTTTGTCTGTTTTTGGGTTTCTTCAAATTGTGCACACCTAGGTTTAGGATTAACCATTAATTAGGTAAAGTTTATATACCACCCAGATTGCCGATTTGAAAAATAAAAGTTCCCAAGTTTAGCCTACGTTTTACTTTTTTCTCAAGCTTTTTTGTTTCCATTTATTTACAATTTAATTTTTATTTAATAATTTCTTGATGTCAGTCCGTCTTCATGTCAATAAATATAGTGAAGCTAAAAAAAAAAAATTGCTGGTCTCCAGTTGCAGATATTAAAGTTTTTCCCCTGTACAGCTCTGTGTGTCTGTCTGCCTGCCTGTGTGTCCATCCATGTCCGTCCGTCTGTCCGTCCGTCCGTCCATCTTTTGTGTGTCTGTCCGTCCGTCCGTCCGTCCGTCCGTCCGTCCGTCCGTCCGTCCTTCCGTGTGTGTGTGTGTGTGTGTGTGTGTCTGTCTGTCTGGCTGGCTGGCTGGCTGGCTGGCTGGCTGGCTGGCTGGCTGGCTGGCTGGCTGGCTGGCTGGCTGGCTGGCTGGCTGGCTGGCTGGCTGGCTGGCTGACTGACTGACTGTACATGTGTCTGTCCAATTCTCTATCCATTTGACTGCCTGTTTGTCTCTGTGTGTCTGGCTGTTTGTATGGTTGGCTGTCTGATCATCCGATTCTACCACATGTCACCTCATATTAAGTTATTACATAACAATCGACGTCAACTGAATTTCATATGATTGCGCAATAAATATTGAGTTACGCACGCAGTATAAACAATGAGTGCGGTGTTGAGAAATACATTGTAGTTTGTGTAAGAAACATCTACTACTTTGCCAGGCAACTGGAAACACAAATATTATTCGGGTAGGCCTAAGTAAAATTGACTTCACACTATATACAAGTTAGTTGTCAATGCCATTGTTAGTCTCTCCTGGCTTTTCAGACGCTTTCTGTTGTTCGGTGATGAATTTTCCCGGCGTGCTTTGATGTTGGGTCTTTTTGGGTTGCACAGTTTCCTCGTTTTGTCATCTTTTGTGGAGGGGACAGCAATGAGTGGAGGACAGATGACCCACATTAATTAACCCAGAAACAACCCAGGAATAGAAGGAGATGTGTAGTTGGTGTGAAAATTTTGGCAGTTTATGGTTCATAGAGAGAGGGTTGCAAGGTCTAGTCATCCATCAATGTGACGCTTTGAAGCAGTGTGAGAACTGAGATTGTTCCCCACCTGTCCCGTTGTGATGGTAATGTCAGATTTAGACGTTGTGACCTTCCTTAGACAGTCACCATGTTTACACACCACTCACGCACACACAAAATGAAGAATCAAACTGTCATATGGGGCACATGCCCATTGTACACGCTACAGCGCCCCTGTCCTCACCCTCACGTCTCAACCCCCACCCCAAGTTCACTCATGCGTATCACTGGTGTTGTGAATCCAGGTTGGACAAGAAGGAAATTTTGTTGTGCTGAACAGATGACTTGTAGTATCTGCAGCATTGCTGAATGCTTCCTGGGGAAGTTGTGTTGGTATTTGAATAAATGTTTATGCCAGGGAGATGAGGTTGAAATATTTCATTGGTCCTGGGGACTATATGTTGTGTGCGTGTGTGTGTGTGTGTGTGTGTGCGTGCGTGCGTGCGTGCGTGCGTGCGTGCGTGCGTGCGTGCGTGCGTGGGTGTGTGTGTGTGAGCATACATGTGCATATGTTTACACACACGCACACACGCACGCACGCACGCGCACACACACAAACACACACATGCACATCTGTATTACCTTAGTATGTACTCTTAGTGGTTAATTGGTAATTTGAAAGAATACAAAATAACCCTAGATGATAACTGGGTTTGCTGCCCGCAATACTCAAAACTTGAGGAGTTTCTAATGGAACCCAAACCCAAGATAATTAGGGTTGTTAGCCCCAGCACACAAGACAACTACGGGGGTCCATAAGGCATATGTTCAGGCATATTATGTTAAGTTTAGATTTGATGGTCTATCCAGCTTGACCTACGTAGTCAATAGACTTGTTTATGAGCTACTTTTCAGACACTTCCAGTCTGTTGTATCCTCAGACACAGTTCTGATGAGTCAGCAAACTTAGGCCCTGATTGGTTAGTTTCCGAGTCATCAATACATCTACAACCTTGACCTTATTAATCAACAATAGAAAAAGTAAGCCGTGGTACGTTTTAGACTTCCAGCTGTTGTGTTGTTGTTATTTAAACATATGTAAATAGTCTAAGTAGGAGGTTATTGTGTTGTTGTTTGGAACCGTGATAAAAATAATTATAGTGTATGGCTGGCACCGACAATCAACACTACCCCCTTGAAACGTACCCTGAAATAAGAGATTAGTATCATGTATGGACTGAAGTGTATACATTTATCAAGTAGTGGTGTCGGGACAATGCCATTGTGCGAATTGAATGAAGTTTATTTAAACTTCTGTGACGCCTTAACCACCTATATGTGTGTATGTATGTATGTATAAAATGACTGTTTTCATTGAAATTTAACTGTCAGAATTAGTTATAATGCCACATATTTTACATGAATTCTTGTTAAAATCTTGAAGAGGAAGGACGTGAAGTATTGCTAAAAATTGGGAATTTTATAACATTGTAAATTCCCCATGTGTGAACATTTATATATTTTAATATTAGTCTATTATTAACAACAATATGTATGTATATATATATATATATATATATATATATATATATATATATATATATATGACGCGGCACGCCAAAACCAGGTGCTTGCTGCAGATCCTCGATCGGCGCCAGGGTGTAATTAGTCAACATACCCTCAAAATGTCGGAAGTGGGTTCTTGGCGGAATCAATTAGCAAAATCATCAATCTTTCATGAAATTGGAGTATTATAAAGATGTAGTTGCTATGGTAATGTTCCACGATATCACTTTTTACGACCGATCACTTTAAAAACTCATTTTTTCGGAAGTGACATTCCACAAACTTATGCACTTGAAGTGGAATATCTTCGCCCAAGCACAAGATAGAGTGTTCATCTTGGTATAATTTTAAAGCTCTTCATCTCCTCTAATTGGATCAATAATAATATGGAATTGTCAACTTGCCGACAAAAGCCTGGCCGCGTCACATATATATATATATATATATATATATAAGCCAAGGACCAGGCGACCCGAGTTTGTATAGTGGGACACTGACAGTGACGACTACAGTGACGAGTGATGACTGTGATGTGATGTGGTGTGGTGGTGGTGGTGGTGGTGGTGTATTATAGTCATTGTGTTTTTATCAATAAATGTTGTATATATTTTGGTTATCATGACTCTGTGTTCGTGATTATGACGGGACTAGTGGATTTGGCTGCGGACTAGTGGATTTGGCTGGTCACTAGTCCTGTGGACTAGTGATGAAAAAAGTTAGTTTCTGCCCCTGTATATATATATATATATATATATATATATATATATATATATATATATATTGTTCTTAATCCAGCCATGTCTCATTTAGCCAGTCTTAAGTATTCTGGTTGTTTCGTAATCCACAAGTTTTGTGTGTGAACCACAAGTCTACGGATAATCAACACATGACTGTACAGAATATTTGTGTTAAGTGTAATCTGCCTGTCAGCACATATTAAGTTCAAAACAATAAAAATAAAAAATAAAATTATAACCTACATTCATGTCGTATAGAGCTTGTATTGCCTCCCAAAAATATTTTTGAATTTTGCAAATCCCTTGCATAAAAATAGGAATCGGGTGAAGTATTGTGTTTTGAAAAAAAACTATTTTCAAAATATTAGCCTATGCTAAACTACCCTTTCACCGAACTGTGCTGTTGGTTTGATTCAAAACTTTGGTATAAAGTAGTATATCAGTTAATTTGTTTTAGTTATTTAAAAAAAGCAGCAATAGTCCTGTACAGACACTGGCCCATCCGTCGTTTAGATGAGAAAAACCAATTTTGGACGAGTAGAAATATCACTGGCGGGTGGGTGATAGACGCGTAGAATTTGATTCTGCCTGTCAACAGTCAAATTTTCTAGACAGTCAAATTTTCTAGACAGAGTAAAATGTCAATAATGTTATCTCAAAATAAAAAAGTCTAATGTTCTTTGGAAATAACAAAATGTGTGATAACTACATAGAAGCAAGGACACAATAGAACTGACTGAATGAGCTCAGTGTATCCACGAAGTGTCCATGTGACTAGGAATTAATTCAGTTTGCATATACCACCGAGGATTACTAACAAAACACTACAACCATCGTCGGTTTGTCACTAGGATGCATACTAAAAAAAAAAAGTAAAGGTAAGTTTTTATATAGCGCAGTATCCAGTCCATAGGACTGCTCAAAGCGCTTTTACACATTACTTCCCCAGCAGACCTGTTCAATCAAATACCATCTCAACTTCTCTGGGAAGCATCCAGCCACATGCTACAATTAATGTGCGAAAGGCTGCGCGTACACATATCCACCACTGTCTATTGCCAGTTACTCATTTATACAGCTGAGTGAACTGGAGCAATGTAGAGTGAAAAAACTTGCCCAAGGTTTTAACACCGCAGCACAGGATTCGAACCCGGGTTCTCTTAGTCGAGAGTCCGGAGGTCTACCCCTGAGCCACTGCGCTCTACAACTAGAGCCTGAAGATGAAAATCAGCCCAACCATCCTGAACTGCGATGTCACTGAACAAGACAAGTTGTACCCAACGTGACGGACGTCCCCAGGTGGACAAACTGACACCTTGTCAGTGTGACGAGAAAAAGCACTCCCACCACTGCATAAAAACACGTGGACCCCCCCAATAAACCCGCCAGTATACTGAGCCGTGTTTGTTAGTTTCATATTGTGCTCGGGAGGAAATCATTTGCATCGAGTCTGCGACAGTTTGAGACGTTATATGCAGCGTCACTGGTGCTGCCGTCGTTTCCTGTCAGATTTATTGACGCAGGAGAACAACCGGTAGACAGTAGTGAAAGCTCTTGTGCGAGACTGATAAGTGTTTACGCACTGCGCGTTGGTCTCAAGTACACTGTTGAGTTGTTGGTGTAGTTTTTCCTGAATCCATTAGCATAGATTTACACAACTGCACATCGCAAATGTGTCATTTACGCACAGCGACACGGTGCTTTGAAGTCACAAACTATCACTGTGTTTTGAATGAATAATACATTAATAAATTTGCGAGTAATGAAGAAACACTATCTCGAAAAACTAATATACTGTTTGCATTACAGTAAGACATTGTGTATGTATGTTAAATGTTAGCTTTTAACTAAACGATTTAACTTGGTGTCCTAAGGTTTGTGTCAACTCTGCTTAGTTTGTGTCAACCCCTGAAGTTTGTGTTAGCGCCATTTAGTGTATGTCAAAGTATGTGTCGGCCCCTGTGTCAGCTCTGTATAGTTTGGGGGTTTATGTCAACTCCACAGTTTGTGTCTACCCCACTGTTTGTGTCTACCCCCACTGTTTGTGTCTACCCCCACTGTTTGTGTCTACCCCACTATTTGTGTCTACCCCACTGTTTGTGTCTACCCCTACTGTTTGTGTCTACCCCACAGTTTCTGTCAACCACCCACAGTTTGTGTCGACCCCATAGTTTGTGTTTACCCTTACAGTTTGTGTCTAACCCCACAGTTTGTATCTATCCACACAGTTTGTGTCTACCCCACAGTTTGTATCTATCCACACAGTTTGTGTCTACCCCACAGTTTGTGTCTACCCCACAGTTTGTGTCTAACCCCACAGTTTGTATCTATCCACACAGTTTGTGTCTACCCCACAGTTTGTATCTACCCCCACAGATTTTTGTCAGCCTCCATATAAACATCTCATACAACTCTCAACATAAACACTGCCCTGTAAAACCACTCCATGCATGACTTAGCAATTAAGACAATCCTCAGGTCACGACCATTCAGTTCTGTACACAATGGCACCATCTGTTTGCAGGTGTGAGGCCGAACCTCGACAGTTTCGTGTTCGTTCACATCAACGAGGACGTGGACGGACTGGTGGTGGAGGCAGAGACTGTCGAGTCAGGGTGAGTCTCTAACTCTTTCAGTCCATTCCTTGTATCTGCCTCTCTCGGTCTCTTCCTTGTGTCTACCTCTCTCGGTCTCTTCTTGTGTCTACCTCTCTCTGTCTCTTCCTTGTGTCTACCTCTCTCTGTCTCTTCCTTGTGTCTACCTCTCTCGGTGTCTTCCTTGTTTCTGCCTCTCTCGGTCTCTTCTTGTGTCTACCTCTCTCGGTCTCTTCCTTGTATCTGCCTCTCTCGGTCTCTTCTTGTGTCTACCTCTCTCGGTCTGTTCCTTGTATCTGCCTCTCTCTGTCTCGTCCTTGTGTCTACCTCTCTCTGTCTCGTCCTTGTGTCTACCTCTCTCAGTCTCTTCCTTGTGTCTACCTCTCTCGGTCTCTTCCTTGTGTCTACCTCTCTCAGTCTCTTCCTTGTGTTTACCTCTCTCTGTCTCTTCCTTGTGTCTACCTCTCTCAGTCTCTTCCTTGTGTCTACCTCTCTCGGTGTCTTCCTTGTTTCTGCCTCTCTCGGTCTCTTCTTGTGTCTACCTCTCTCGGTCTCTTCCTTGTATCTGCCTCTCTCGGTCTCTTCTTGTGTCTACCTCTCTCGGTCTGTTCCTTGTATCTGCCTCTCTCTGTCTCGTCCTTGTGTCTACCTCTCTCTGTCTCGTCCTTGTGTCTACCTCTCTCAGTCTCTTCCTTGTGTCTACCTCTCTCGGTCTCTTCCTTGTGTCTACCTCTCTCGGTCTCTTCCTTGTGTCTACCTCTCTCGGTCTCTTCCTTGTGTCTACCTCTCTCTGTCTCGTCCTTGTGTCTACCTCTCTCTGTCTCTTCCTTGTGTCTACCTCTCTCGGTAGTTTATAGTTTATTTCTTATATAGCGCCCCATCCAAATAATTGTTCTGGGGCGCTTTACAATGATTATTCCTAAAATAATGATACTAAAAATACATACTAATAACATAATAATAATAAATATATATAAATAATAATAATACTAAAACGTTAATACAATACTACTTTGATAAAATGAGGATATACTAATAAAACAAATATGTTGCTTTGTGTCTACCTCTCTCTGTCTCTTCCTTGTGTCTACCTTTCTCAGTCTCTTCCTAGTGTCTACCTCTCTCGGTATCATCATTGTGTCTATCATTCTCTGTCTCTTCCTTGTGTCTACCTTTCTCAGTCTCTTCCTAGTGTCTACCTCTCTCGGTCTCTTCCTTGTGTCTATCATTCTCAGTCTCTTCCTTGTGTCTATCATTCTCAGTCTCTTCCTTGTATCTATCATTCTCAGTCTCTTCCTTGTGTCTATCATTCTCAGTCTCTTCCTTGTGTCTATCATTCTCAGTCTCTTCCTTGTGTCTATCATTCTCAGTCTCTTCCTTGTATCTATCATTCTCAGTCTCTTCCTTGTGTCTACCTTTCTCAGTCTCTTCCTAGTGCCTACCTCTCTCGGTCTCTTCTTGTGTCAATCTCTCTCAGTCTCTTCCTCTCTCACAAATAATGATAATACCAAAGTACAAATACTTCTTTTTGTAGTAATCTGCATGTAACAAAGTGTAGTCCTAATAAAGTACTTTTATATGTAACAATAATGTTTATCTAAAGTATCAATATTTTTTAACTCAGTCGGTTTTGTTTATTTTGCGAAACATTTTTGTTACATTATTTCTGTGCCTGGCCGCCAGGGGATCATATCGATGTGTTGAAATCTATTAATGATAAGCAATCATGGTGATTTACAGGCCAGATCGCAGTCGTGTTTGTGTACAAATCTCACTTTTGGATGCTGACCTCAATAAATTGGAAATCAGGAAGTCGTTTGGAAGTATTTTTGGATGGATTTTTGTGGATGTCAGAATTAACACGTTGAATTGTACTTTTACTCTTCAAATATTTTTCAAATGCACTTTTACATTTCATTCAGGTACGTTTTTCAATGTACTTCAAAGTAGGTTTGAGGTGGATTGCTAGTACTCTTACTCAAGTACAACATAAAAATAGTTCGGTCAACACCCTCCCTCTCAGTGGCAGGTGAAGTTGTTGTTTCACACGGCTTTTAGTTGCATCTCTGCTAAGTAGGTGGCACCACTGGGTAGGGGCTATCTCAGACAGAAGCCGTGCGACTGACCAAGTCTCACTGGACAGTGTCTGTTTGGATGGTTGAGAGCTGGAAAACATCTTAACATGAAGATTATATCATTTGATTGGTCTTTATGACATTTTGATTTGTGTTTGTGCAAAATGTCATAGTTAAAATTCAGCTTTTGTGCAATGTTATTGAACGAGTGAGATAATAATAACAGCCATCTTCTGATATTGTGAGATATTGATCAGCATTTAGTACAATATACATACAACATGACTGACTATACCATAAAATGTATATTATCAGATTCATGATATAAATCTAAAAACTGCATTTGCACCAAGAAGACCTTGCCATAGTTAGATGTACAGAAAGTGATAAACCAGTTACTTCCTTGTCCACCCAAGTGTGACAGTAACGTTTGTTTTCATTTAAAGACAACCTTCTTCGAATATTTTAAGTTTCAAATGTGAATATTATGACACTCCATATTCAGGCCTTTTCATGGCAATACTCATGTTCCTGTGGCCTGGTGTAGTCGGTGAGTTGTACCTCAACTAGTTCACTTCATAACTCTGCTCTGGGCTGATTTACTGGCGAGTGTAGAATGTGTCCCGAATACAAATTACCTAGTGTGTACTTTATAGCTCAATGAGCCTGTTTGCTGGGCAACTGTATGAAGGAGTGGCGGAGACCTTGGTAAGACCAATACGTATGAATCAGGACTGTGTCTGGATAAATTTATACCGGTACAAAATGTCCGGGTAGACATAGTGTGTCAACACAGTCCAGTGTGTAAACATGCATGGAGGGAATAATGTAAAAATAGAGAGAATAAAATAAAACAGTAACAAAAGTAAAACATTGTGTGTTTTTTATATCCAAATTAAGACGTTTCTTTTTACTGTAGAGACTTAGATATTACTCTTGTTTTAGTGCTCTTTCCTCTCTCCTTTCCTCACTCCAATCTTCCTGCCTCTCGTCCTTTCCCTCCTCTCCCTTCCTCCTTTCCATCCTCTCCCTACCTTCCTCCCTCCCTCTTCTCTCTTACTCCCTACCTTCCTCCCTCTCTCTTCTCCCTTACTCCCTACCTTCCTCCCTCTCTCTTCTCCCTTACTCCCTACCTTCCTCCCTCCCTCTTCTCTCTTACTCCCTACCTTCCTCCCTCCCTCTTCTCCCTTACTCCCTACCTTCCTCCCTCCCTCTTCTCTCTTACTCCCTACCTTCCTCCCTCCCTCTTCTCTCTTACTCCCTACCTTCCTCCCTCCCTCTTCTCTCTTACTCCCTACCTTCCTCCCTCCCTCTTCTCCCTTACTCCCTACCTTCCTCCCTCCCTCTTCTCTCTTACTCCCTACCTTCCTCCCTCTCTCTTCTCTCTTACTCCCTACCTTCCTCCCTCTCTCTCTTCTCCTTACTCCCTACCTTCCTCCCTCCCTCTTCTCTCTTACTCCCTACCTTCCTCCCTCCCTCTTCTCTCTTACTCCCTACCTTCCTCCCTCCCTCTTCTCCCTTACTCCCTACCTTCCTCCCTCCCTCTTCTCTCTTACTCCCTACCTTCCTCCCTCTCTCTTCTCCCTTACTCCCTACCTTCCTCCCTCCCTCTTCTCTCTTACTCCCTACCTTCCTCCCTCCCTCTTCTCTCTTACTCCCTACCTTCCCTCCCTCCCTCTTCTCCCTTACTCCCTACCTTCCTCCCTCTCTCTTCTCCCTTACTCCCTACCTTCCTCCCTCCCTCTTCTCCCTTACTCCCTACCTTCCTCCCTCCCTCTTCTCCCTTACTCCCTACCTTCCTCCCTCCCTCTTCTCCCTTACTCCCTACCTTCCTCCCTCCCTCTTCTCTCTTACTCCCTACCTTGCTCCCTCCCTCTTCTCCCTTACTCCCTACCTTCCTCCCTCCCTCTTCTCTCTTACTCCCTACCTTCTCCCTCCCTCTTCTCCCTTACTCCCTACCTTCCTCCCTCCCTCTTCTCCCTTACTCCCTACCTTCCTCCCTCCCTCTTCTCCTTACTCCCTACCTTCCTCCCTCCCTCTTCTCTCTTACTCCCTACCTTCCTCCCTCTCTCTTCTCTCTTACTCCCTACCTTCCTCCCTCTCTCTTCTCTCTTACTCCCTACCTTCCTCCCTCCCTCTTCTCTCTTACTCCCTACCTTCCTCCCTCCCTCTTCTCTCTTACTCCCTACCTTCCTCCCTCCCTCTTCTCTCTTACTCCCTACCTTCCTCCCTCCTTCTTCTCTCTTACTCCCTACCTTCCTCCCTCCCTCTTCTCTCTTACTCCCTACCTTCCTCCCTCCCTCTTCTCTCTTACTCCCTACCTTCCTCCCTCCCTCTTCTCTCTTACTCCCTACCTTCCTCCCTCTCTCTTCTCCCTTACTCCCTACCTTCCTCCCTCTCTCTTCTCCCTACCTTCCTCCCTCCCTCTTCTCCCTTACTCCCTACCTTCCTCCCTCCCTCTTCTCCCTACCTTCCCCCTCCCTCTTCTCCCTTACTCCCTACCTTCCTCCCTCCCTCTTCTCTCTTACTCCCTACCTTCCTCCCTCTCTCTTCTCCCTTACTCCCTACCTTCCTCCCTCTCTCTTCTCCCTACCTTCCTCCCTCCCTCTTCTCTCTTACTCCCTACCTTGCTCCCTCCCTCTTCTCCCTTACTCCCTACCTTCCTCCCTCTCTCTTCTCTCTTACTCCCTACCTTCCTCCCTCCCTCTTCTCTCTTACTCCCTACCTTCCTCCCTCCCTCTTCTCTCTTACTCCCTACCTTCCTCCCTCTCTCTTCTCTCTTACTCCCTACCTTCCTCCTCCCTCTTCTCTCTTACTCCCTACCTTCCTCCCTCTCTCTTCTCTCTTACTCCCTACCTTCCTCCCTCCCTCTTCTCCTTACTCCCTACCTTCCTCCCTCCCTCTTCTCTCTTACTCCCTACCTTCCTCCCTCTCTCTTCTCTCTTACTCCCTACCTTCCTCCCTCTCTCTTCTCTCTTACTCCCTACCTTCCTCCCTCCCTCTTCTCTCTTACTCCCTACCTTCCTCCCTCCCTCTTCTCTCTTACTCCCTACCTTCCTCCCTCTCTCTTCTCTCTTACTCCCTACCTTCCTCCCTCCCTCTTCTCCCTTACTCCCTACCTTCCTCCCTCCCTCTTCTCCCTTACTCCCTACCTTCCTCCCTCTCTCTTCTCTCTTACTCCCTACCTTCCTCCCTCTCTCTTCTCTCTTAGTCCCTACCTTCCTCCCTCCCTCTTCTCCCTTACTCCCTACCTTCCTCCCTCCCTCTTCTCTCTTACTCCCTACCTTCCTCCCTCTCTCTTCTCTCCTTACTCCCTACCTTCCTCCCTCTCTCTTCTCTCTTACTCCCTACCTTCCTCCCTCTCTCTTCTCTCTTACTCCC
>OZ024864.1:10162058-10208057 GCA_964017155.1 Oasisia sp. SBJ-2009 | reverse complement strand
ACTCCTACCTTCCTCCCTCCCTCTTCTCTCTTACTCCCTACCTTCCTCCCTCCCTCTTATCTCTTACTCCCTACCTTCCTCCCTCCCCTCTTCTCTCTTACTCCTACCTTCCTCCCTCCCTCTTCTCTCCTTACTCCCTACCTTCCTCCCTCCCTCTTCTCTCTTACTCCCTACTTCCTCCCTCCCTCTTCTCTCTTACTCCCTACCTTCCTCCCTCTCTCTTCTCTCTTACTCCCTACCTTCCTCCTTCCCTCTCCTTACTCCTCCTCTTCTCTCTTACTCCCTACCTTCCTCCCTCCCTCTTCTCTCTTACTCCCTACCTCCTCCCTCCTCTCTCTTCTCCCTACCTTCCTCCCTCCCTCTCTCTTACTCCCTACCTTCCTCCCTCCTCTCTTCTCTCTTACTCCCTACCTTCCTCCTTCCCTCTTCTCTCTTACTCCCTACCTTCCTCCCTCCCTCTTCTCTCTTACTCCCTACCTTCCTCCCTCCCTCTTCTCTCTTACTCCCTACCTTCCTCCCTCCCTCTTCTCTCTTACTCCTACCTTCCTCCCTCCCTCTTTCTCTCTTACCTCCCCTTCCTCCCTCCCTCTCTCTTCCTACCTTCCTCCCTCCCTCTTCTCTCTTACTCCCTACCTCCTCCCTCCTCTTCTCCCTTACTCTCTACCATCATCCCTCCTCTTCTCTCTTACTCCCTACCTTCCTCCCTCCCTCTTCTCTCTTACTCCCTACCTTCCCCTCCCTCCTCTCTTCTCCTACTCCCTACCTTCCTCCCTCCCTCTCTCTCTCTCCTCTTCCCTCCCTCCCTCTTCTCCCTTACTCCCTTACTTCATCCCCCCCTCCCTCTCTCTTCTCCCTTCCTCCCTACCTTCATCCCTCTCTCTCTTTTCCCTTCCTCCCTCCTCCTTCTCCTCCCTACCTTCATCCCTCCCTCTCTTTTCCCTTCCTCCCTCCCTCTTCTCCCTTACTCCTACCTTCATCCCTCCTCTCTTTTCCCTTCCTCCCTCCCTCTTCTCCCTTACTCCCTACCTTCATCCCTCCTCTCTTTTCCCTTCCTCCCTCCCCTCCTCTCCCTCCCCTCCTCTCCCTTCCTCCCTACTTTCCTCCTTCCCCTCCTCCTCCCTTCCTCTCTCCCTCCATCCCCCCCTACTTTCCCGACCCTGTTGAATGTAACTGTTTCTATTATAATGGTCAGCCCCAGTGACCAAGGAGTACGTGATTATGACTGGTCTGATGCAAGTCTCGCTCCATTTACTGGTCAACTATTGTGGTCAACTACACTTGAGGCACGTGTCCACTGAATAAGGCCACAGCTGGTCAGTAGGTTGAAGGGACACTATTGACCAGGTCACTAAGCAATCTATTGCTGACCAGGTGGTTTCTGTTTATGAATATTACTGTCCATCAGAGGGCCAGGGTTAAGCTAACATTAGAAGGGGTCATTGGGCTTTCCTATATCTAGAGCTGAGGGTGATGGTCAATTGGTTGACCAGTGACCCTAGGTTTGTTTTGCTATTGTGGCCCAGTTTGATGTGAATGAAGGACAGGTACATGTATGATACACATGACTACGTCCACAGCTGTTTGAATTTAAACGAAATATACAATTCACACCAGCGATACAGTTCACAACATTATGTTGTATTTTATATGACCCAACACCTAGGTTTTAAACAAATAATAGTAAATAATTACGAAATAAGCTTAATAAAATCACAGAAATCTAAGACATCTATCAATGTACCATTTATAGTAAGAAAGTAAAAAAATCAGTTAAAAATAATTTAGCAGTTTAAAATAACAGTGAATACTTCTTTATTCAGTTAGGTATTTTTTCAGTTGCGAATAATAATAAAATAGTAATCGATTTACCACTTATGCAAACAAATAAGAAATAAAAACTTATCAATTAAACAGAAGTTAGCTGTAACATATTATCACTATCAAGGCATATCAATGTGAAATTGTTCAGTTTGCTGCGTATTATATTTTATCTTACACACTCATGGAGCAACAAATGTATGTCATGTTGGCCATAGAGGCGCCACTGAGAGAGTAGTCCACTACTCTGTACAGTCAATGATGAACATTAGTCGACAACACATCTTTGGGAAATCAAAAAAATAAGTTTGATTTTGCTAGTAAAAAAAACCCGAATATTTACAAACAAAATGGCAATGTGACGAACCACACTGTCACATCAACCAATGAACGGGGGTGACTTTTAGTTCATCATTCCACCACAAGAGGCACTAGCTCATGTCTGCGTAGTACTGTAGAGCAAGACAAATCACAGGCTAGGACTGTCAACACTGGACTAAATGTGACATACCATCTGTAGACTAGTTGTCATCTGTGTCATCTGTGTGCCACACGTATCTGTTACACAATCTTTATATCATTTGTCAGGCTTCACATACGTGTGACATTTTAGCCATTGAGACCAAAGTACATTGAAAATCAGAGTATGATCAAGGATCTTATAGGCTACACAAAGACACGAAACTCCTCGATGCCACAACCACTAGCGCCATCTATAGTTGGGTCAATAACTGCCCCAACCCTCCCCTCTTAATGATAAATAACTTTATTTTGATGTGTATATTTAAAGATTAATCTATATTACTTCTTTAAAAGTATTATTAGATATGTAAAATTACAACAAGAAAAGTAATACCAGCTATACTATAATAATAAATGAGATGAATAATATATAAAAAGTGAGCTAAAATATAATATCGTTTGTGTAAAACTCCTTGAGTAGAAAATAACAATGTTTCTTAAACTGCGGTAGATTGCCGTTGTTGCCCATGTTCATAGGAAGTTCGTTCCACAGAGTGGGTGATACTGAGGCCTTACACAGGGAATAAAATTGAGACCAGAGTACACTTTGAAACAGTACCTATACAAGTTGAACTCTTCCCTAAAATAACCCAACCCTACAAAGCAAACAACTGGTGATTTTTGTAGAATTGTTTTGCAGAAAGATGTTGTGTTTTTGGATCAAGGATGTCTTGTGAATGCAGCGATTTAGATAAAATGCCTAATCCTTTGATCAGGGGATCATTCGTTGCCTGTGTAAGCACGTGCTATGGCCGGAGACATGGCTGGACACACAGATTAACAGGCTGGACATGTTGGTCAAGAGATAAGTAGAATACACAGTGTCATTTGTTGGTACATCTTGTCGGTCAGCAAGACTGGACGTCAAGTGGCCATTGTAAACTGGACCTCTATCTTAGGCATTGGTACGTCCATTGGTCAACGGTCAGTCTAACATGTCAACAGTTAGTCTAACATGTCAACGGTCAGTCTAACATGTCCATTGGCCAATGGTCAGTCTAACATGTCAATGGTCAGTCTAACATGTCCATTGATCAATGGTCAGCTAACATGTCCATTGGTCGACGGTCAGTCTAACATGTCCATTGTTCAATGATCAGCTAACATGTTCATTGGTCAACGGTCAGTCTAACATGTCCATTGGTCAACGGTCAGTCTAACATGTCCATTGGTCAGCGGTCAGTCTAACATATCCATTGGTCAACGGTCAGTCTAACATGTCCATTGGTCAACGGTCAGTCTAACATGTAAATCAGTGGATATGCTCTTATAAAAAAATTAGAATTGCCACTGCCTCTTCAAATGGCTGTGTTTAGGTGGAAAGCAGGTTTCGCTGTAGTGAGCAGTTGTTCGTGTAGTGCATAGGTTCATGCATATTTCATGCGGAGACCTATCCACCCATCAGTTGGATGGGTAAAACTCATTGTGGATGGGTAGAAATGTCACTGGACGGACAGGTAAAAAACTAAAATGAAGCAGCAAATAAAGGTCTTCAGAAAGGTCAGTTTTGCCTTGAAAATAGGTGTAAATGTCAGGTGTGTTTATCGTTTATTTCAGGTCATAAAACACATCTCTACTGGCACAGCTCTAGATGTCATGTGATACAGGTGTATGCCAACAATGTGTGACTGGTAAATATGGGATCCTGCTACAGCCCTGATGTGGTTGGTACATGTGGCTGCTGTAGACAGTCACTGCAGTATTTCCACGAAACAGGAGTTTTGTCGTGGAATAAAATAATAGTCTTACAGACTCACTGAGCACAGTCCAGAGTATTGAGCAGCTGAGATGAGCACGAGTCTCACTCTGTGAGCAGGTTGTGCTCATCTTCAAAAATCTCAGTTTAAAATGTCACTTCAGCTTATCACTGAGTCTCAGACAACTGCTCTAGAGTCTGGACACTCGATGACAGTGTCAATGCTGAAATTGCTGATGTCTTCAGTATTAATCTAATCAGTGCTAGTGTCATCAATGCTAGTGTCCACAACAGTAGTGTCATTAATGCTAGTGTCCATGACAGACAGTAGTGACATCAATGCTAGTGTCATCAGTGCTAGTGTCCACAACAGTAGTGTCATTAATGCTAGTGTACACAACATTAGTAACATCACTTGCAGTGTTTTCAGTGCTAGTGTCCTTAATGCAAGTGTCCCCATCACTAGTGTCTTCATTGGTGTCCACTTGTGTCCTCAATACTAATGTCCTTAAAACAAATGCCTTTATGCTAGTGTTTGTGCAATATGGTTAATACTAAAAAACTTAGATACAGATTTAGATTTTCCACCACCATCTTCGAGTAACTTATCTTTAGGCTCGTCTTAAAAGTGAATTAGTAATCAATCGTGACATGTTGGCTTTACCCATGTGAGTGTTCTCTGTTAGACACTTTGAAGTGCCAGTTGAAAAGGAAATCTTTCTGCTCTCACCCCTCAGTGGCCCATGTTTGTAGGGGTGCCAGGGAGGGCAAGATGAATCGCCCCTGGTACCAGTGTTCGTGCCAGCCATTGCAACTCTCTTCACTTGTGGGTTTTTCTTATTAAAATGGACAGAAGCCTGGCTGCCTGTCAGTCACTGCTGAGGTCCATACCCCAATCTTCCTGGCTCACTGCGCCTTTCACTCATGTTACATGATATATATAAAATTTAAAGCATCGGTGATTTAGTTTCGTTAAAAAACTACCATAAGTGGCAACATGCCAGAACAGATTTATTATAAATTGCAACTTTTTACAGTAGCACTGAAACTGCAGAGTGTAGTTTTATACAATAAAGGAAGCAGCCATTTAAGTTTAGTTTAAAGACAAAGACAATGTTCCACCCAGTAATAAGAGAATGTAGTATTATTGTTGTTAAGGAAATTATCATTTATGTTTCACTTTCAGAGGATGATTTAAACCATCTGTCAGAATGAAAAACATTTATTTTGCTCCCACTACAGACTTTCTATACACCAACATGCCATGACATTGAATTTTATATTTCCTTGGAACAGATTGGTGTGTTTGTGGTTGTTGCGTTCATGATATGTTTGTGGTTGTGTTCATGATATGTTTGTGGTTGTGTTCATAGTGTGTTTGCAGTTGTGTTCATGATGTGTTTGTGGTTGTGTCCATGGAATGTTTGTGGTTGTATTTATGGTGTGTTTGTGGTTATGGTGTGTTTGTGGTTGTGTCTATGGCATGTTTGTGGTTGTGTTCATTACATGTTTGTGGATGTGTTCATTACATGTTTGTGGTTGTGTTTATTACATGTTTGTGCATGTATTCATTACATGTTTGTGGTTGTGTTTATTACATGTTTGTGGATGTATTCATGACATTTTTGTGGTTGTGTTTATTACATGTTTGTGGATGTATTCGTGAAATGTTTTTGGTTGTGGTAGAGGTTGTGTTCATTGTGTGTTTGAGGTTGTAATTCTTTTGACTGCATTGATGTTTGTGGTAGTCATTACCCTGGGTATGTGGATGGTGTATTTGTGATAATTGCAGTTAGCCGCACCACTGATGTACTTAGGGTTGCTAAACATCTTGGGTGTTATGACAGTGTCTGGCTGGGGTGTTGTTGTTACCCTCTGTGAGTTGGGGTGTTTTTGCTGACCAAGAAGATGAAAGGTGCCAACCAGCGACTGGGCCTCCTCTTGACAGACACTTGTCTCTTTTGGGGTCTTCTCAAATGGTTCATCCTTCTGTCAGAAAGATTCCCATCACCTTTAAGGGTCTATTATCACAGCTGCTTTTGCTCATCTTTTTTACTTTTAGACCCCGGAGTTGAGATAATTAGGTTGGGAAAAACTGACGTTGCACAATTCAGCCAAATGTGGGAGTAAGTTCATTTTATAGTAACAGAATTTTTTTTAATTAATTATCTGCTCAAAGGCCTAAATCACATTAAAAAAAACTCCTATACAGCAGATATTCCATTGGTTGGTTGAAAGTTCATTCAGTGAATGTCAGGGTTGTGGGAAACGTGAAGCTGACACTGTGACACTGTGACACTGTGACACTGTGACACTGTGACACTGTGACACTGTGACACTGTGACACTGGCCCATACGTGACTTATTCTGGTGTAATTATTTGCACCTAATAAATTCTTGTGATTTTGAGAGTTCTGTTTCAGGCTGTATCCTCTTTCTAATAATGGAGCAGTTAACATATGATTAGAGTGTGTGTGTATGTATATATGTATATGTGTGTGTGTATATATATATATATATATATATATATATATATATATATCAATACCAAGATATATGTATACACCGCTACACACACATGCATAATTGCATATGCATATATACACAACACACACACACACACACACACACACACACACACACACACACATCACACGCGCGTGCGTGTGCACACACACACACACACACACACACACACACACACAAGACGTCACTTACCGTGGTAGTAAATTAATGGGTTATAGAGTAATAACTGGATATAGTAAAAAACTTCATTCAACGGCACAAGTGTTCTTTTACTATTATCACTGCATGGCTTGTGCTTCTCCTGATCGAAGCCATGCAACAGTAATGATGTAGCATGCATGTGTAGGTCGGACATCAATTGCACGCGACAGATATCTTTGTTGCACGCGACACACACTGCCCCGTTTACAAACAAGTGAATGTAGCCAGACATCAGCTGATTGCCTTGCAAGTCTCTCAGTGCAGTTTCATAAAGTCTGTCTGTGGAGCTATGACCCTTGATTTTGGCTTCTGTCCCAACACACAATGTCCACAAAGACACAATTGTGTGGCGTTTCTTAGAGCCCTGTTTGTCTTTTTATATGGTTTCCATATAACTACACCAAGGCTGTGTCTGTAATTGATCAGCAAGATTCAGAAAATTGTGGACATGCAATGTTCTGTTGGTTTCTTAAGGGAAGGGGGAGGGTGTATTGTTGATAAAGACGTGTGTCATTATTACTGATATTGCCGTTTCAACCATGTCACTTTATCAACTCAGATCACCCGGTAATACAGCCTGGTATTGTGGCACAAAAGAGTGATTATTATGATCACACGTTTTTGTTAGTTTTCCTCTTGCCAAGGTGAAGGTCACTGTTATACAACGGTTCCTGTACGGTGGCGTCACCTGGTGTGAAGCTGTTGGGTGTTGAGAAAAATTAGTAACTGTTAATTATTATGACGTGCCATTCATCTAGAGGCTACCGTTATGGGTAACGCTTTTAATGTTGTACCCATAATGCACCAGTGCAAAAGTGACTGTTCTTTATTACTGGATATATATCTACCCAAATGCGAGACTTAGACCTTTCTTTTGACATATAAAGTGTCATACTGAAGCTTAGTGACAACTAAACCATTTGTCTTAGAAGATTGCAAACTGTTTGCATGCATGTGTGCATACACACATGCGTGCTTGCCATGCATGCCTGTAGATTTGCATTTAAACTTACAATATACTGTGTCAATTTTACATAGTATCAGCAGTTACATTTCAGAAATATAGTCTCAAGGAAACAGTCTTGTCTCTCCAAATTTAATGTCAGTCCAATGCCATTTTGAATTTGCTTTGGAACAGAAGAGCAAAGTCGTGATAAGAAACTTAGCATCTGACCAGGACAGAAGACAAATTTGTGGGATGACAAGATGTTGGGAATGTACCAGTTTACTACTACGTTTATTTGTCGGTCACCAGGACATGTTTTTATTAATAAATTCCTGGTCTTCATGCAGGAAATGGTAAGATGATTAATGTGATGTATTTTTTGTTGTATTGCAGACAAAACCGGACTCAGTAATGGGAACTGGCTTGGTACATGCAGACCTCGCGTTAACTTGTGTTTAAACTTGTATTTTTTGTTGGCACCCATTAACCTGGTCATGGCGGATGCATCCAGAGCACTTGACATCGTGGCTCTGTCATGCCAATTAAATTCAGCTTTTTCATTAAAGTATGGTTTATTCCTTGCCGTTTAAATTGTATTTTTTCTGTGGGAGAGGTTATGCTCTTGTATTGCTTGTAGGTGCATGTCTAGCTTATCTATATATATTATGTACAATGCATATATAAATATACATACATGTAAATATATATATATATATATATATATATATATGTTTGTTTATATATATATATATAATATACAATATATATATATATATATATATATATATATATATATATATATATATATATAAACATGGTACATAAAATATTTACACTATAATATAGTAATGTTACATATTGTATTTCAAATACTGGCTCTGTAAAAGCAAGTTAATATTAATATTATATGATATTTAATTATTTCATTGCAGTTGCACATCCTGGGTTAATTATCTACGTACGTAGCATCTTAGACATTTTTTTTTAATATAACAGTCGTAACTATTTTATTTAAATTAAAACAATTATGGTGCTTACAAAAATCAATTACACCACGCTGTGAGGTTCAGCACCAGTGGTTCAAAGGTTGATTATAACGTCCTTTTTATAAATGAAAAAGTGACATGGCATTTAACGTAAAATAATTACATATTTGGAACGCTAACGTACGTATTACTACTTACTCACGAATCAGTTTATTGCGGACATTTTTTTTAAACAATACCAAACATTGTCACACAATCCTACAGTAATGGTTACCTCAAATGTTCTTGATCTTCCCTTACTCCCCCCCGTGACTAACGTCAGTTCCACAGGTGGCATGCTGTCTATAATCACCCAGGTGCATTAATAATATTACCAAAGTCGGTTGGATATACCGGCCATTGACAGAACAACCGCTGAACAAACAAATGAGTTCTTTCACCTGTGTCCTTTGAAGGGAGGGTGATTGATGGCCCCGGGGCTTGTGAGAGGCTGTTACGGGGTTTGGAGACCCACAAAAGCCCCGGACTTAGTGCAGAGAAAGTAAATAATTCAATGAGGGTGTGAGATTTGACTGATTATTTGTTAGCACCCCACAATCGCCCCATTGTGTGGGGGTGCTGCAAGATATACTGTGATGTCTAGGGGGCGTATTTAGGGGGCGTATATGTGTCCAGACTGGGGCCTGATTGTATATCCATATAAAAAGGGGTCTCAAAAGTATTGACAGGTTAAAGTGTATTTTGTTAATTTCAAAGTGTGTTAATATGTCTGTGGGTGTGCATGCATGTAAACGCATCATGAAACTTATATTTTAAACACATTTAAGATATCAGCTAACCAGAAGTACAGCTGTTTACAGCGTCAAGTCACTTCAAAGATCTCATGTGTTTCTTCCCCAGTTAAGGTGCAACCCTAGTTATTATAAAATTAACATAAATGTGTAAATAAGACCTAGTGATAACCTTTTGGGTTGAAATGAAATTGGTAGATCATGAACACACTTCCTGGGGTGTTGACTGGTGGGGTTGGTGTCTCCCGTTTGCCCTTTGCACCCCCACCCCCCTCCTGTCAACACCCAGGGGAAGACAGACACAAGTAGAGTTCACTGTGAGTACACCTGCACTCACTCACTCATTCACTCACTCACTCACTCACTCACTCACTCACTCACTGTCACTGGGAGACAGTGACATCCAGTACTCTCTCACTCCCTCTTTCCCTTCATCCCATCAACTCATCAACCCATCAACCCATCAATCAGTCCTTGTCTTCAGCCTCTTCCACTCCAACCCATTCCTCCCTGCCTTCTATCATCCCACCCTCCCTCCTCATCTCCCTCCTTTCCACCCTCCCAGCATTCCTCCCTCCCTATATCTAATCTTCTATCCTCCCATTCTAGTTTGTTCTCCCTCCCACCTTCCCCTCCTTTCCTCCCTACCTTTCTCTCCCTTTCAACCTCATCCTTCCTCCCTATTTTACTCTCCCTCAAATCTTCCTCTCCCTTCCTACCTTCTCCTTCATCAAAACTTCCTCTTCCCTGTCTTCCTCTCCTTTTATTCCTCTTCCTTTCCTTTCAACCTTCCTCTCCCTCCCTGCCTTCCTCTCCCTCCCTGCCTTCCTATCCCTCCCTGCCTTCCTCTCCCTCCCTGCCTTCCTCTCCCTCCCTGCCTTCCTCTCCCTCCCTGCCTTCCTCTCCCTCCCTGCCTTCCTCTCCCTTCCTGCCTTCCTCTCCCTCCCTGCCTTCCTCTCCCTCCCTGCCTTCCTCTCCCTCCCTGCCTTCCTCTCCCTCCCTGCCTTCCTCTCCCTCCCTGCCTTCCTCTCCCTCCCTGCCTTCCTCTCCCTCCCTGCCTTCCTCTCCCTCCCTGCCTTCCTCTCCCAGTTCCTCCCATCCTTCCTTCTTTCCTCCCACAAACTCCCTCCCTGTCCCCTCCTACAGTATAGTGTCTGCCTCCCTGGTTACGTCCTCAGGTTATCTTCTGGCAGCTAAAGCCACAAATCACTGTGCATTACTGAAGGAAAGGCATCTTAGTTTAAATTATTTAGTCACTTCCTAAGTACGTCTATTGCCTTAGTTCCATATGTAGACACCGATGGAACATATGCAGATTAATTTATGAAGTAAATGGATTATGGCTGAATACTTTCCAAAGTATTCACAATAGTATTCTCGTTAATAGTGAATATAAATAAATTTATTTCAGGTATGGTACATAGAAACTACATACACATAAATAGCCTTTAAAAATAAATATGGTACAAATACAAGTAAATCCAGAATAAATATGGTTATAAGTTACATAATATAAAAGCCTAGTGTAATAGATAACGAGCAGTACAACTGATTGTACAGTTGATAACTGTGCAATATATATATATATATATATATATATATATATATATATATATGTAGATAAACACAATTTAAATATAATAATGAACAGTTAACTAAATTAAAGAGTAGTATAAGTTATAAAAAAAATTAGTAAATGTCCAAGACATGATAACAATATCACTGGTATACAGTGTACAGTGATTTACAATAGGTCTGTAAGGGTTTAGGCAGACGTCTGTACCAGTGCTACTTACCCTGGTGTCAGATAAATCACCTGTCTACTGGTGGAGGTTGTATCACAGTCACTAGTGCGTGGAAATTTAGTCACAAAAACTTGTCTGTGATTCATAACAATAAACATTCAATTACGTGATTATTCAGAGTTGATGTTATGCGGAAAAAACAACCTAAACCCCTGCTTTCAAAGTTAAAAAATCATTGAGTTGTGGGTGTGTTATTGCCTGCTTTCAAATAGTGCATGAAGTGTGTCAAAGATTTGTAGGGCGACCTATTTCACGTCAGTGTTTCATTCACGCAATGTCGGCACATAAAGCTACTGGGAAATAGAAACGTGTGAACTGAGTCTGTGTGTCAAGTGGCAAGTCTTCTGAAACACTGCGCCAGACGGTGTGGAGTTACGTAACATTTGTGTGATTTAATGTCACATCATAAAGGTAGATCAATAAAGGTAAATCACGTTAAAAGTGAATGGCAAGAGACAGGTGGCGGGTTGTGACTTTATAGATACAGCTACGTTTACTATGAACTTTGTTGTAGGGAGAAATTAGCTTATCGTAAGAAGGTCGATGACCGTGACCTAATGATGATTGACTTAGATTAATATCGCCAGAGTTTATAAAAGAAGATCGAAAGAGATAGAGGGGGGAGTTCTGCTTGCTTTGAGTTGTGTTGTTGCACTGTGAGTTCAAGTAAAGTCTACATTGGAAACTTGCTGTTTTCAGGGTGAGTTATTTACAGTCCCATTTGATTGAATGCTGAATGAAGTAAAGATAAATGTAATTCATGTGCGACGACGTGTACAACACGCACTCATGCAAGTGTGTTAACACATTGTGTTTGTGACACGAGACTGCAGGTGCACACTTTGGCCTGGGGCGATGAGACCTCAAGTGTGACTGTGGGGTCTATCAGGATGTCTACGCCAGTATCTAGTGTTTTCATCTGTGTAGCTTTCAGTTAGACTTTATCTGTGGCTTTTATCTGCAGTAGTGGTTATTTCACAAGGTGGGTGGGCACAGAGGGCGAGGGGTGGTAAAGGGTATCAGAGGTGGCATTGTAACGGTGAATGTAGATCTTTGGCTGTGTACAAATGTTCATTGAGACAATGAGGTAGTTGTGTCCTCGACAGTTTTAGAGTAGAAGGTAGTCCCAACTGAACAAACAGGTTGAGGTCATTTCTAACACTAGCTTTGTTAATTGTATGTGGTGCTCAGTGAAAGGGCACTGTTTGTGCACTGTGGTGGTCAGTGAAAGGGCACCGTTTCTGCACTGTGGTGCTTAGTGAAAGGGCACCATTTGTGCACTATGGTGCTCAGTGAAAGGGCACCGTTTGTGCACTGTGGTGCTCTGGGAAAGGGCACCGTTTGTGCACTGTGGTGCTCAGGAAAGGGGTGACAAAATGCACCGCTGTGCTCAGCGGGAATGGTTTTGGTGTATGTGTGTACAGCATGATGATGATGGCAATCACTTGTGCTCAGAAAACAATTTATGATTTGCACAAAGCTCTCGGGGGTGATGATGTAGACTGTGGTGCTTGGGGAACACATTATGATATGCACTATTGTGCTCAGGGAAAAGGATTATGTATAATTATTGTACTACAGTGTTCAGAGAAAAAAATTATGGAAATTACTTGATGTTGTTCACGGCAGAGTCTCTCTCGCATGAGTAAATGTAAGACATATAAAATGTATGGCATAGATGTTTTATGCTTCACGTATGGCTCAGCTAAGACAATAATGCGTATCATGAAACTCACTGAAGCTTGGTGTCTGGCCCCTTCCCTCTAAGGATGTATCCAGTGTCAGCTGTGGTGTGTGTCTAGTACTGTCTACGGGTCATATCGGCTTCTCGCAAAGAAGTGTTGAAAGAAGCAGAATAAAAAACAAAGTGTCTCATTAAACAAAAAAGTGGAGTGTTTAGTTGGCTGTGGTGACGGAAGGCTCAAATATTACCCCCTACGCCTCTTTCAAGTTTGTGGCTTGTACTAAGTGGATATTGTCAAACACTTTCTCTAGTTAAGTCCGTGTAATGTGACAATAGTATAGGGGAGTTTTTGTGCATTAACCCTCGGTTCACAAAGATGCGGGAAGATGTGTCAACCGGTGCACAAGGTCCCATTGTTGTCAGAGAGCCATTGACACAGGCCAACTGTCCACTCCCCATTGGCCAATAGTCAAGTCTTGTGACAGCGACACAAGTTCACTTGTGTAACTGTGTCAACTTATTTGATTTATAACATTTGTGTTTGTCATCGTTGATGCGATCTTCGTGTCTTCCTCCACGGAAACTGTAGTTTATAGTGGTTTTGTTTTACAGAAGAAACCAATCAGGCTAATTTGTAGTGAGATGTTTTACTGATATATTATTGTGTGATTTAGATGTATTTGAACTACGTGACATAATACACTTTTTGTTGTACTGGTAATGTCGATGGCTAAAATGTGTTGTTCCCCTCAATCCCTTGTAACTTTAAAGCTATAAGACTTCTAGTACGATTACAGCAGATTGATATCTCCGACACTGACATTTCAATGATTCAGTGTTTCGCCAGTCCACTCCAGCCGGATGACAACTTCTGTTGTCCACAGCCAGATGTCACTGTTGTGAACAGGTCATGTGATATGTAACAGAGATTCTTCCCCTCACTAGAAGATAATCTTTACCGACGATTATTTCCCCTGCTGATTCTGGAGAATTACATCAGCAAGTGGCTCACTGCAGATTAGCTGATGCAATTTCTGGAGAGATTTCACCATGGTGCAAATGCAGTTTCATTGTTATTACTGTTATAAACTACATTTTAACTGTACAAATTTAGTGCACATATACGTCAGTAACTACTTGTGTCTGGTCTAGACTACAGTTCCATGCCCTCCGACTAAATGTGGACACAGTTATGATATTTGAAGGAGGTTTGGTTTAGTTGGGCGTGAGTGAGGTAATAATTAGCTGTTTCACGTCTCATCACAAATCAAAGTGTTCACTGTATACGTTTTCTCAATAAATCTTCTTTTTCACATAAGATTTTATACCCAAGATTCTAAATTCTAACATTTGTGAACACCATCCCTGAAGTTGTGATCGTCATTTCCAAAGTTTGTATTCATTATTTTTCAATCTTTGTGATTGCCATCCACTAAGTTTGTGATCTCTAGTTTGTCATCGCCATTCCCATAGTTTGTTATCACCATCCCTAGCATTTGTGACAGTCATTTGCCATTTGAATGGATGCTATCCCCAAGGTTAGTAGTAATTAATTATTGTTAAAGTTCATGAATGAACGAGACCGAAAATTCACCAACACCATCTCCTTGTCCACAAACGTTCACAAACACCCCAGTGCTCAAGACACCCCACTCAAAGTTGACGAATAGAAGCCAAATATCATGAATAGCCCATTCAGTGGTACCGTAAAATGGTCATTCACAGAGTCTAGTTGTGTAGGAGTATATTGTGACTGTGGGCCAGTCGTGCATGACATATTCAGGATATCAGTGTACCTCAACTAAATGTTCTGAATAACTTATTTTTAGACCCGTCATGCAATGAGAAAATGTTTATATCTAGACACGAAGTAACGAGCAATCATTCTGTAGTGTGCCAGATCTTTTGTGTGTGATCACCATTAATAGATTGCTTTGTCACAAATTATCCTGTACGCTTCATTATGTCAGAAGATTATGCTGTTCTTGTATCACGCATTGATTAGGTTATTGAAATGTGAAGAAGAAAATCAGTCTCATGAGCAGAGTTTAAACGAATCTCATCAAATCCTCTGATCTCTACACAGAGTTGTAGATTGTGTGTTATCAATTGTCCCCCCCCCCACATTTACAGCTACCCTCTAATTACAGTGACAATCTACACACAGCCCCTACTTATCAGGTGGCGTGTCAGTCAGCATTTATAAACATTTACTGTATTGTGTTGTTACACAGCGGTACTCAGTTCTGCATTAGAGAGACAAGAAACAGCGTATTGTTCATTTGTATTCTGGGTCAAAAAGTTAGAACACTGTATTATAATATTTTGTCTTGTTTTAATATTTTTGTTTAATATGTAATGATAAATTATCTGTTGTGTTCCTCTTCTTAATCAGTAATCGGGAGTGACTGCAGGCAGAAATCTTGCAAGAATTACATATACACTGTAATGTGCTATGTTCAATTGCAACCCGTCTGATGTCTTCCGACGTATACAGCCAACCCTGCTGCCATCTTGTGGCTATAAATGGAGGCCGAGTGTTTACAAAGCTACCATACGCCGCACTAGTGTAAAAAGTGAAATTATCTCTTTAACGTCAGCAAAGGAGTGTATTTATGAAATTGTCGTGCAGCATGTGTTGCTGTGACAAGCTCTGGTGGCCGGCCAAGGCAGGATCACAGATATAAGGTTTCTACAACTTCAGCAGAGTCGCAGATTGTCGGGGTGATAAGGGGCCTGCCTGTCATTATGTGTAACTGGACCAGTGTGAATGCTATGATGTTCACCCAGTTTTTAAACATTTAAGGTGTAATTAGCCATAATTATTTTCTAGGTAGGTACCACGTTATTGTGAAATAACAGGAAGACTATGTTCTGGCCCTTGTAGATTACAAACAAGCAAGTGTTGCTGGTTGGCGCCACTTTGTCTATCAGAAATCAACGTCTTTGTTTATATGCATTAACCTTTTGTGTTAGCAAACCTCTGACCAGTCCCAAAATGACCAAAAGGTTATTCAGAATACCAACAGCTGGACACTGGTTCGGACTCACTGACCCAACAGCTGATCAGGCTTGATCAGGTCGCCTGGTGTAACTGTAAGCCTAGAACAAATGTCTTGACCAGTGTCCACTCTGGTCCACCTCCACTCTAGACCACTTGAGATATAAAGAGCCACACTTGGTTCTCCAGTAGTTGATCTTGTTAGACGTGTCAGTTAACTGTTGTTGTTGTTGTTGTTGTTGTTGTTGTTGTTGTTGTTGTTGTTGTTGTTGTTGTTGTTGTTGTTGTTGTTGTTGTTGTTGTTGTTGTTGTTGTTGTTGTTGTTGTTGTTGTTGTTGTTGTTGTTGTTGTTGTTGTTGTTGTTGTTGTTGTTGTTGTTGTTGTTGTTGTTGTTGTTGTTGTTGTTGTTGTTGTTGTTGTTGTTGTTGTTGTTGTTGTTGTTGTTGTTGTTGTTGTATGAAGGCAGTTTGTGTGTATTTATAATGTACTTTTCTAGGTTTTATCAACATTTGCAAATCATTTTTGTTGGTGGTATATATTTAGTATAGCACATATGTGGATGTTGGGTGCAGAGATGCTGCTGTATATATACAACATTTAAAATTTGTGAAGCTCACACAAAAAGTCTTCAAATGCTCCCCCCACCCACCCCAAAAAACGTCAAGTTGCACTCCCTTGAATCTTGCCAAAAAAACACCTTGACACTCCTGACTCAACTAAGAGAACCCGGGTTCAAATCCTGTGCTGCCGTGTAAAACATTGGGCAGGTTTTCACTCTACATTGCTACAGTTCACTCAGCTGTATGAGTGAGTGCCTGGCTATAGGCAACACTTGGTGGATATTTGTGCATGAATAGTCTTTGTGCATTAATTGGAGCGTGGCTGGATGATTCCCAAAGAAGTTGAGATGGTGTTTGTTTGAAGAGGTCAGCCGGGGGGGGGGTAGAGTGAGAAATGGTCTGAGTAGTTCTGAGGACTGGACACAGAGGGCGCTGTATAAGAACACACCTTACTTTTACCTTTACTATAAAAAAAACTGAGACTTGCAGAAAATCAGATTACACAAAGACAATTACCCCACTTCCCTAAATATATCCCCACCACCTAAATCATTGTGCCCTCGTGGGCTGTGGTTTGTAAAATGTGTCCTTTGTGTACCGAAAACAATGTGTAAGTGATATGCAGGAAACAATATTGTTAGATGGATACAAATAACATACACAAGATACAAGATAGGTTGTTAATTTCTCAAGAACATCTTATTCATGTTCATCTTATCTTATTAAATTCTCAAAGGAAAGAACATTGTCTTGTGGTCAGTATAGAATCATAAAAACAGTAATTACACAGGCAGTCACAGAGTAATATTCCATACATTCACACCAGTTCTTGCGGTGGTGACAAGGTCACACAATTTAAATACATAACTGAGTATTGATTTAAAATAAAATATTTTAAAATAAAATATAACACATTTAAAAATACATATTGATTTAAAATAAATTATTGTTTAATTACATTTTTAACCTACTAATATCATAAAATGGGTACACAGCTGTAGTTAAGACCCCAGAATGTACAAGATTACCAGAAGTTTACCTTTTTAAAACGCTAACCACTAACTTGATGTCCTCCCTCCCTCAGTGCGTGGGTGACGGGAGGCCCCAAAACATGATCTCTTATATAACCTATATACTTACGAGCCTAACATAATAGATGTGTTTTAGGGTCTAAGGTGGGCCAGAGTGCAGTGACAACAACCGGGCCTGTTCTCTCTGATTCACTAATCTGTCAGCCAAATAGTGCAGCCTTTAGTGCGGTCAGGTTATGGGAACACGCCAATATTTTACATTTGGCATCATGACAGACAATAAAGTGACATCTTTGGAAAGCTCTCTCCTAACAGTTCCACAGTTATTTGGATCATTATGAAGTAAAATGTTTTGATTTTTCCAATCTTGATATATAACTATATATTATAATGTTTATATATTTTTCCACAAGTTATATTGAATATATTTGCTGTTTATAAAATGTTAGCATATGTCGTAGTTGTGCAAAAAAGCAGACGGCTGTTTAGGATATATTCTGCTTAAGAAAAACACCAAGTCATATACTAAAAATAACAATACATAAAAATACATTTTATGGCCCAATGGAGAATTTCGTCTTAGAAGATATTCATATTACATTTAAATATATTTGTCACAAATGTAAAAATGTCATTACAATATTTAAGCAACCATCCCACTCATCAATTCACTGCGGAGCGCTGTCATGTCAATTATTTGGCAAGTTTGTTTACTCCACATTACTCTAATTGAGTCAGGTGCATCAATGAATACCTGGCTATATACAGTGGTGGATATATGTATATGAACCAACTACCAGGGTACAATGTGTCAAGTGAACTGATCATTCCTGAAGACTCCGATATATAGCCAAATGATTTCTTCTAAATGTTGCAGTGCGAGAATTGATTTATAACACACACTTTTTGCAAGATATCGTTATGAATGCATCCGGTCTCTGATATGGCCGGATTTTGCAGACTGGTGGCTGAGCTTGGCGATATATGTTCTTGCCAGAAATAGATAGTAGCAAGCTCCGGACCGGCGAACTATGACTGTTGTGCACTGCCTCTGGGCTGATAAAATACGACCTTTTCCATTGGCATGGCAGTCAACTCTGAAACACTGCCAGGAAATGTAGATTTGGCGTCTACCATATCTTCTGTGTTGACTAATGCATTATGAGTTCAGCTGTCTACAGGTACTTTTTATCCACGGGTGTTTATCGAGACTTTGGATCCTGTTTTTTCTTCAGTTTAATGACGCCAGAATGCAAGAGATAAGATGGTGAAGTCGACAAATTTATTGAAGTTTTTACTCGAGCATGGTTCATCGGTAGAAATAATGCTGTCTATAGTTACCCCACTGTATGTAATAGAATACCGTTAACATCGTTAATCTTTGCACCCACATACAGGTGACTGTTTGGATTAGTTACTTTTTTCTGCATAAATTAATCATGCACATGATGGGGTGTATTCGGGTTTTTAAATTCCATTTCCATCATATGATATCCACATGCCAAGCATTCTGAATTAGTCAAGTGTTTGTTAAAGAGGTTGCCCTGGATTGGCTTAAATTGTCTGTTTAAAAGCATTGTAGTTTTAATGTTTGTACGATTTATGATGCGTAAAACTTACTTAACTTAAAATAATGTATCAATGCAAAAGAATAATTATTTTGGTACCATAAACTGCCAAAAAATAAAAAAGGTGTCTTGCGCGCTTAAAGTTTAAGTATTCCAAGGTATTTGTCACTTATAAAAACTAACCAGCAAAGATAAACAGCAAACACAATGAACGTATAAATATTTACTCAAGCAGTGGGATGCTCTTTTTATTTATTGTTTTCCGTATCAGGTTGTGTTTTCTAGAAATA
This sequence comes from Oasisia sp. SBJ-2009, assembly GCA_964017155.1. NCBI lineage: Eukaryota > Metazoa > Annelida > Polychaeta > Sabellida > Siboglinidae > Oasisia > Oasisia sp. SBJ-2009. Next base: position 10,188,632 of record OZ024864.1, on the reverse strand, counting down.
AATCTCTAGTGAGGTGTCTGGCCCCTGTCTGGGTGGCGTGGGGGTGGGGGTGGGGGTGGGGGTGTGAGAGGTGTGGGGTGGGGGGGGGGGTGACAGTGGGGGTACTTTGTCATCTTGTTGACACTCCTGTAGTTTGATCTGCCTTACAGGCCCAGGCCTTGGATCCTAACTTGTGATAATTTGATACTTTCCATTCTGGAAAGGGTACTTGATATTTTAAGTTGCACCTGCCTAAGTCAGTCTTTACCCCCAAGGCACTTCCGGAGTCATTTAGCCGGTACCTGGGTGATTCAGAACGCCCCACAATGGGCGATCGATGTCCTTGGCGTTTTTATTTTTGTTTTAAATAAATATTACAATACATGTTGTACAAAGTAGAGGGTTCAATGTTACGTTTTCGCCCTTGAGGGTTGGGGTGCGGGGTGTTGATGCATTTTGGGCTCCCCCACGTTAGACCACCCACCTTACTTGTTGCAGTAACGAAGTCCCTTCTTTTGGGCATTTACAACAGCATTTCTGTTCCATTTTTATTTGTTACCATAACAATCGAAAACAGTAAATATAATTAAAATCTGACATGCATCATTTGTTTTAGATGATTTTTTAGAAAACGTTATAAATATGCAACTGAGAATGTTGGATATTTGTTTGCTTCATTTGTTAAAAAGTAAGCATGTTAATGTAATTAATGTTTACAAAGTTAATGCTTTGAGGTGTCTCGACCTTAACATTCCGTGAAGTTAACAAGGTTTCAACAAAATTGTTAAAATACAAAACAAATAATTTATGTAGTCTTAGCACTTGTAGGTTGTTTGTTGTGAATACAGCCAGAGTTTATACTTGAGTACTGTAATGTGAAGAACAGTGGTTAATATGCTGTCAAATAAAGTCCAGTTCTTCCTCCAATCTTTCGAAAAAGCCCTAAATAGTTGTTAGAAATAACAAAATATTTTATAATTCATGATTTGCTTCACCATTTCACATGACCTATGTTGTTCATGTATGCAAGTTTTATTCTTTTTTCAGAGAGGAAATTATCGACCTTCAGAAGGGGGATCAGCACATCATGAGATATCAACCAATTGCAGCCCTCGTTTCAAACGGAGCTGCATCACTCATCTGAAGCAGCGTAGTAATACGCCCGTGGTTGTCAGTTGCTTGGAAGTGCACAGAGAAACGCATTGATGTTGAAACTGAAGCTGTGTTTGTGACATTATCACCAGTACATATGTGTTTATCGAGCCACAGGTTGATGTACAAACAGAAGTATTGACACTGTGCAAACCATGTTCCCCTAAACAATGACTTAGATATTTTAATGGCTGCAGTCAGAGATACTTCAGTGAGCCACAATGTGAAAGATGCTGTAACAAAATGCAATGTTCGTTTCTGTTGATTTCTGGAAGTTGTAGAAAGCTCCAGTGATATGAACTATAGGGAATGTGTGCCAAGTGAATGTTGACAGTTTGCTAAACATGGAGAATACATTTCGGGTATAAGACACAGATCTGGACTATTTTGCTGCTTTATTATGCAATGTTCTATTTGTAGACCTTCATTTGGGATGATAAATAACTGTGAATTGAACAGCTGTGCAGAAGTTAGGTGTCTGGCACTTATGTGTTCCTGATCGGAGAATGGATTCTCAAGTTTGGGTCAGGAAACGAGAGTGAAATTAATGGTTTCCAAACCAAGGGACGGTGCGAAGGAGAAGACACGAGAAAGTGGCTGTGGTTGATCTCATACTTTGGCGGTTGTAATTGGCCGTGTACTTTGAGTCTGGAGTGGACTGTGTATAGTTGTGTACTGACGTCTACATCACTTGCCTAGATTTTTTCTCGCCGGAGATTCTTATTGTGCACGTGCCCGGAAGTGTGAAGCAGTAAATATGTTGTCGTCTGTTCGCCGTCGAGAGTCCACCCTTGTCATGTCACCAGACGCACTATTTCTGGTTCATGGCGAGTGGTACATGTCAATAAACTGGCCAGTAATACTTGTAGTAGTCTGCTAAATAGTTACCAAACATTTGGACCCGAAGGTTTCTTTTGTGTGGGTGGATACAACTTTGTGAACCCTGGATAGGAAGCCTGTTTAGCAATAATTAACTCCATAGCAACAGACAATAAATAGCAGTAAGATTTAAATATAACCCCTAGCAACAATGTTTGTGAAACTTCCCTAACAAAAAAGATCTCCCCTGGCAACAAACTCCATCTTCACCCCTAGCAACAAGATCCAGGTACCTCCCATAGCAACATGTTCCAATGATCTCTCCTAGCAACAACATCCAGGTACCTCTCATAGCAACAATATCCAACTATAGATCTCGAACGAGCTATGTATTCTTTCTCATACGGCGTCGTGTCGGTCTGGAATGTACGAGTCGTCGCCACTTGCTCCAGTCGTCACGTCATCCTCCAGCCCTTTCTACTCGGTAACTGTCACAGACACTTCCGCTGTACGTTTTATAGGTTTCAACCAAACAAAAACTCACCTAGAACTATTATGCAAATACATTATTATTATTTAAATGTTTGTGTAATGCAATAATTGTATTTCTGAATACGTTGACGGACAACGAGGTGGGGACCAGTTGCGAATGGTCTCGTCAGTCGTTCAAAACGCACCGGAAACGAGACTACCTTGCGTGTCCTCCGTCCTCCGTCCTGCTGGCCGGCGGAGTCTGTCTCACTCCGGGACCCACGCATGTGCACCCAACACCAAAAGTATTTCCAGGAACTCGTCACCGCCGTCCGACCACACGAGGCAAGGCTTCTTGTCCCTCAGTCCCAACACACACGGCTGCAAGCCTGCAATTTGATTAGGGAAGAGACATCCACTGAAAAATGCATGTGTCCAAATACCATGGTTACCGATACACTGGGCAGTCCGTGGCCAGCGGCGGACTAATCATTAAACACTGTAGGCACGTGTGTGGCCCACGAAGCACGACAATATCTGAGCGTATTATTTGCACACTGAACATTCCCAAACCCCAGCAAGCAATTGTGGCTACTGTAGACGTTGTTTCATTGGTGACTCATTTGTAAGCTGCGAATAATGTAGGCCCTATGTGTAATGTAATATTTAATAGCACCCCATATATATATATATATGAAAACAGAAAGGCACCCTGTCGCGATATGAATATTTAGTCGGACACTACTATATATTATACATATATATGTATATATATACATACAGTAGACAGTGTATGTGTATATATATACTGTATATATATATATATATATTCATATATATATTTGTATGTATGTAATTACTATGTATAGTATATAGTAGCGTCCGACTAAATATTCATATCGACAGGAGACGTTTCTCGCAAGCGTCAAAGCGGGGCTCCGTTCAATTCCATATTTTGGACCCCAAAATACAATCACTTGATCGACCAACCCCTGGATCTACCTATGCTAGGGTCCATGAAAGTGCCGGTGCACAAGCCCCACGAATGCCTTAATGTATCCGTATGTGGCGAGATAGTGAGGTTAGTCTTGGTGTTGTGCCGGTGCCAGTGACGACCGCAGTTGCTCATTCCGGTAAACCGCGAGGACCACACGGTCCGTGTACGTACTACGTAGTGTACGTAGTACGTACGGTGTCTCGTCTACGCCACCGTTTTGTGGTCGCATTTTTTTCTAGCACGTAATTGACGGCGATATTCTGTGGCGTTGTCTGATCGTGTTTATGTCGCCGTACTTACGTACTCGTTAAAGGTATCGCCTTCACCCGGTAGAAAGTTACACGCTGAGTGCGAGCGCCTGTTCTCGTGCACGGGCCACTGGGCGCAGTGGAGCGTGACCGGTCGGGAACTAGTCTAGGATTCTTCGGATTAGTGATATACAACATTTCAATCCGTTAGAAATAAAAATGCTCAAGGGCACTTCGCAAAAAAACGCTACATAAATTAAATAAAGCCATTAAACAGTAATTATTAATAAAAAAAACGAAGTAGGTTTTTGTGTTGAACGTGATCAGGCACCAGTCTAGGTGTTGAAGAACGTGACCAGGTATCGATTTAGGTCTTGTACGTGACCATGAATTAATGTGTTGTTGAACATTATATATATATGTATATATTTACAGTGCATATATATATATATATATATATATCATAGGTGAGCACATACAGTTTTGGTGTTGAAGACCGTGATTGGGTTCAGTCTAAGTTTATGGGCTGACGCTGACAAACGTTACAGTGTATCAGTTGATGTGTTGAAAAATGCTACAGTGTATCAGTTTGTGTCGACAAACGTAATGTTACAGTGTATCAGTTTGTGTCGACAAACGTAACGTTACAGTGTATCAGTTGATGTGTCGACAAACGTTACAGTGTATCAGTTTATGTTGACAAATGTTAGTGTATCAGTTTGTGTCGACAAACGTTACAGTGTATCAGTTGATGTGTCGACAAACGTTACAGTGTATCATTTAAGGTGCCAAAGAAGTTATCAGGCTGGACGTTGAACGTGACCGCAGGGTCTGTTGTCTAGTAACAGGCGCCGTTACAGACTTACAGGGGGTTTACTTTCTTCCACATTTACACGGTGTTCCTCACGTCCGCCAGTCACGGTCCGTGCACGTCTCCATAAATAACCAGTCGTGTAGTGGTTCTGTGTCAAACTGTTTAAATATAGTCCACGGTCATGCATCTCGTATTGTCCATCGTTGACAAGTGTCGTGTTCTCACTGACCAGTCCACCTATTTTGGCCAGCGTTTGAATTCAACGCCATAATGTAATACATACGACTGTGCTTGATCGGATACACACGTATGGATGCGGTAGTATAGACGTGTACATCATAACGTGCAACAAGAAAGGGGTTGTTTTATCTGTAAAATGGCAGCCGAATGAGAATGCTGTAGGTTAAGTGTATGCAGGCTTTATATATATGTCATTGGTCCGATCGAGGCAAACAATTCGTACCAATCAGAGTAAACGTATTGTAAAATACAAGTAAGCTCTTTCTTGCAGTGGATATCCCATCCGTAGCAGAGAGCTAAGAGCGCCTTACACTATGGAGTCCTTGGTTTCGCTGTGTGTGTGTGTGTGTGTGTGCGCGCGCGCGCGTGCGTGCGTGCGCGTGCGTGTGCATATGTGTGTATTATATATATATATATATATATATATATATATATATAATCATACACGCATAATGTACAAACGCGCGTGCACGCACGCACTACCTCGTGGACCCATGCGTATTAAAAAAATTCTTCTTTCAACTGTCAGCGACTCGTCAACTTCGACGACCCGTTAAGAATAGACCGGCTAGAGTTTGTCGTGACCGCGGGGTGGCGGTGTTACGTCGGTCACATTCACGCTGTCTGTCTGCTTCCTGCACGCGTCAACAAGATGCTGACGGGGCACTCGGTGTCTTTATATAACCACGACTACGTAACATACAGTGAAGTTGTTTATTTACGATATTGTTTGGCTTTCCGTATTGACAACATCGCCGTGTGCATCAATGATTCCTCCAAACAGAATATAGGCCTACATCTTGGGGCTACGTCGTCACCTACATAACTATGAGTGGTCGGGATGTAGTTTTACCCTTCCCCAATATGTGTGCAACACAGGTGTGGGTGGGTGTGTGTGTGTGTGTGTGTGTCCGTGCGTGCGTGCGTGCGTGCGTGCGTGCGTGTGTGCGTGCGTGCGGGTGCGCACGCGTGTTGTGTGTGTGTCAGTGAGTGAGAATCAGATATAGAGACAGGCAGAGAGGAGGGACGGAGGGAGAGACAGACAGACAGACGGATAGACAGTCAGAGACACAGACAGACAGACATACAGACAAAGAGAGAGAGAGAGAGATAGAGAGAGAGAGAGAGAGAGAGAGAGAGAGAGAGAGAGAGAGAGAGAGAGAGAGAGAGAGAGAGAGAGAGAGAGAGAGAGAGAGAGAGAGAGAGAGAGAGAGCGAGCGAGCGAGCGAGCGAGCGAGCGAGCGAGCGAGACTGTTGTTTCTACAAAATGTCTTACAAGGAAGTCTTGTGTTGTAAGATCGTCTTTTGTGTTGTGTTTTTTTAACGTTTCTGTGATCGACTTCGCTTCTCTGAAAGCGCTTCTTAAAGGAACATGCAACCCAAAAAGTAAAAATTGCTTAAACCATTAAACAATGTTCATTGAATCATATCCCATATTTTGTTATTTTTTTCTGAAATTATTTATTAGGTTTTAAGGATAATTAGTGAACCTCCCTGGAGGCTGACATTTTGGACATTTCGCCTGTGGGTGTGTGACGTCACACCTCCACCACCGCTAGCGCCTCGGGTGGGCAAAACAAAACGAATTCTTCACGTACCCACTGAGTTTGAGATCTATCCATCCATTTAATTACAGTCACAGAGCGTTAGCTAACAAAAACGGCGTCCCGGATACGGATAATAGAATAGGATAAAGAATAATGATGCTCAAGTAGAGACTGCAACAAAGCGTCATAGGCAATCGCGCAATCCATTTTGGACTTGGTTGGTTCGACGGAGCTTAATAACTTTTATTATCGCCCAATTTCACATGTAAACAAACCGTTTATCCAACTAATTATTCCAGTCGACCGTCGCGCAATGAATATTTTACTAATCATTGATTTTTATTATTATAAAGGAAATACATTAAATGATATTCTAGCACCCCTTTTATAGTATTTGCATACATTATGTTCGTCCCTTTTGCGAGACCATTCTTCGCGTACAACACCGACCCTTCGTTTCGGCCCCGGACTTTTCGTTTTGCGCACAAATTCAGATGGGGACAGTAGCTTCGTTCAACAGTTGTCTTTCACCCAATCCCGGCAACCTGTGTTCCAGATAAACGGTGACATGGTCCTGGCAAACCATTTTCCGGTTGAAATTGAATTATTCCACAGTATGACCCGTACCTATATTGTGGAGCCATTTCATCGCCAAATCGCGCTTCGTAGAGAATTTATTGGCATTTGGAAAAATCTCTTTCTTTTCACCGACTCTTCTCCTGCCTTCTTTTGACATCCGTATGCTTGACATTCAAGCATTTCATTATCACAAGACTCGTAAAACAACTAGATTCATGTCGCTATGCTAGTGTTTACATGTTTTACCGCCTATAATCGCCGATAGTAGTGGACAGCCTACGTCACACTCACGCATTCTCTCGCGTTACTCTTCGTGAGTTCCCCGTGAAATGGGCAACAATGGCAGCGCCCATGGTCAGTAAAAATGTACGTTTCAAGATGAATTTTATAATGTATAACATTCTTACAAAATTAAACAAAAAATACATGTGTTACAATATTCTATCATGAATAGTATGTGGGAATTGGGGGGATTTTAACGCATTTTCAACACTATGGTTGCATGTTCCTTTAATGACGCGTTTCAAAAGCGGTAGACTCGCTACGTCGAGCTTTATGAATACCAGCGACCCCGTCTTAAAATAATTAGCATCAGTCACTGCCGCTAGACATGTAGCGTCAACAGTGGTCGACTTTGTTACTAACATCGTATAGACAGAGCTGGTTGTACGTATGCGTCCAGTTGCATGTCCACCACCGCTCCATGGCCTTGGGGCGGCTGACACAAGTCAACCGAGGCGGGGATGTCAACGCGCCGATGACAGATGACGGTTGTGATTGGTCGAGCTATTTTTAGCTACGCAATCGGGTGACAGAAGTCGATTTGTGGGTCGCGTCAGTGGCGTTTGCGGTGAGACGGCGTGGACGGCGACTTTTGCGGTGTCGGTGAGATTTCGTGAGACTGACGGAGACAGGCTCAATAACTGGTCTCTCGACCGTGGTCTTTGGTCTAGTCACATACGCGGTCTAATACATACATACATATGTACATATGTACATATATATATATATATATATATATATATATATATATATATATATATATATATATATATATATATATACCTACACACATACTCAAACACAAACACCTATTCTCACTATAACGTATAATTATATATATATATATTATATTGTGATACACTATAATATAGTGGGTGGTTGGTTGCGCGAAAAAGCTAGGCCGCATCGAGAGAGGTGTGCATAAGATTACTATTTCTATAACGTACCTCAGCTGTGAACCATAACGAATATTTTAAATATAATTAGATGTGTTAATTATGAATTAGGCAAGCAGTTATGAGTGTAAAGTCTACCCTCCAAATGTTCAGTGATTAGGGCGGGCCACGGCGCCTTTTTATTAAATGCATGTAGCCAACATAACTATTTTAAATAGCATACCACAAAGGCCTTTGTTTGTTTTAGAATTAGAACCAGACCAGCATTAAATTCTGTTTTATATTTACTGACAACATTTATATGTATTTCAGGTCATATATATATATATATATATATATATATACACACACACATATAATGTATTATGTATATAGATTGATTCCTCGTCCCGCCCCCACTTATAAAACCGGATCGCTGCCCCTGTCTATATTTGTTTATTTCTGCATGTACCTGTATGTTTTAAGTAGACACAGCATTGTATATGGATCCCGTAGCAAGCGTTGATAGGGAACTTGTACATATTATAGGTGGCCTACAGAACGTATACCGATATTCCCGAAGCATGCGTGGAATATACAGACCCGATGCATATCCCGTACGGCGAACAGAGCACGTATAAACGAGTACGTAGACCTACGTACCTCGAAAACGTACATTGTCTGAACATGCATTCAACGAACCAGTCAGTCCAAGGACGGAGTGTTCAGACTTGAAGAAGCTTCCCGATCGTTGATGATGCTCGGAGAAAAAAAGAACTGTGCCAGTTACGTGCAGTCAGTCACGTAGGCATTGGCGGCTATAAAGGTCGTTATTTATAAACGAAGGCATCGACTGGCGACGACAATGTGTTTACGTTTTTGTTGCCTGTGGCGGTTAAAAGTCAAGCAAAGTTCATATTAGTCAGACGCAACATCATGATATACGCTAATAAGTAAATTCAACGTTACTTGGACTCGAAAATGAAGGCGCAAACTTAGCAGAACGATTTTTTGTCAGTGATGTCTAGACGACGAGTCGGTGGTGTCTAGACGACGAGTAGGTGATGTCTAGACGACGAGTCAGTGATGTCTAGAAGACGGGTCGGCGATGTCTAGACGACGAGTTTATGATGTCTAGATGACGAGTCGGCGATGTCTAGACGATGAGTCGGCGATGTCTAAACGACGAGTCGGTGATGTCTAGACGACGAGTTGGTGATGTCTAGACGACGAGTAGGCGATATCTAGACGACGAGTAGGCGATATCTAGACGACGGGTCGGCGATGACTAGACGACGAGTTGGTGATGTCTAGACGACGAGTAGGTGAGGTCTAGACGACGGGTCGGCGATGTCTAGACGATGATTAGGCGATGTCTAGAAGACGAGTCGGCGATATCTAAACGACGGGTCGGTGATGTCTAGACGACGGGTCTAGCGATGTGTAGACGCGATGTTTGGACTCGATGAGTGGGCGTTATATGGACACGACGATCGACGATTCGATTATATTTGGACATGACATCACAACGTGTATGACTATGAGCATGCATGCGTGCGGAATTAAAAACAAAAATTATAGATTCCGATATAATCACTAGATAGGCTACGACACACCGTGTATAGGCTGTCATCCAGTTTTCAGACCCGTGATGAAAACCCCTAAAGGGTCTAATAAACACATTCTTTCCATTCTAAGTTCAACACGTCAGTTTACAGATTTTGCGACGCAGACATATTAAATCAACACGACAGTGACACCGGGAGACAGTACTTGACCACGCCCCCCCCCCCTCCGGTTTTGCAGCGTCATTATAACTGGGGACAGAAATTATTGACAAAGTTCAAGTAGTCTGTGTTCGTAAACACAGTAAAATTTACCAACAAAACAAATAAAACTTCGCGGGAATCTCTCAGTGACTCCAAAATCCCCAATATGTAATAAATATGCCCACAAAATTAAGTTTTGCAACTAAGATGATTTTGTAGCTCCCAAAAATTTACTGAAATGGAACCACAGTCGAAAGCGCCAGTTTGGTTAACTTCAATTCTAACTTCTATTGGGTTTAGCTATAATAATAATAATTAGTTAACTTCTATTGCGCCTATATCCTTAGAAACCAAGCTCAGAGGCGCATCAAAACAAAAAGGATTAATCGATCTCATAGTCGGTAAACAAATCAAGTTGTCATCAGATTGATTGATGCGCCAGGGAGCTATGGTGGATAGGCCAGATTGTACAGATGTTTTTAAATGACGACGGAATTTAGCAATATTTTCAACTGATTTCACGCTAGAAGGAAGCATATTCCATAGAGTAGGCGCACCCACAGCAAAAGCCCTGGTAAATCAGAAGTAAATGACCGAAGTTGAATAGGTTTTCTTATAGGAGTAAGTAAAGTATGTAAATACGATGGCTGCTTAGAAGAAAGTGCCTGGTAAGTAATGGTACACATCTTAAACATTATACGATATTGGACAGGCAGCCAATGCAGAGACTTTAGAAGCGGCTTAGAAGGAGTAAAGCGTGGAGACCTAGTCACCACCCTTGCTAAGCAATTTTGAACACGTTGTAGTTTTGTGATATCCTTAATAGCAATATTATGAAAAAGTGAATTACAATAGTCTAATCTACTAGTAACTAATGCAGTTGCAATAGTCTTTGCAACAGAAACAGGCAAATATCGACGAATACGCCGCAAATCACGAATGTGGTAAAAACATGTTCGACAAATTTGAGAAATGTGTTCTCTAAAATTTAATTTATCATCAAAAATTACTCCCAAATTCCTAGTCGAAACTGCAGGCATAACATGCTGATTAAGTAAGGGTATAGGAAAAAGAGTCTTAATTTTGTCACGCTGCCGGTGTGTACCAATAATAAGAAACTCAGTTTTATCAGCATTCAGCTTCAATCTACTCTCAGTCATCCAGCAAAAAATGTCATCAATACAAGTTCTAAGCTGCTGTAAAGAACTACTTGCATCTGAAGTGGATAATGATATATAAATTTGAGTATCATCTGCATAAAGATGATGGCTCAAATGATGCCTATTAATCACTAGACTCAATGGAGTAGTATACAGTGTAAAAAGTAATGGTCCCAAAACTGACCCCTGAGGAACACCACACGAAATATTAAGTGGTGACGAAAAACAATCCCCAATCTTAACTCTCTGGTGTGTACCACTCAGATATGATCTAAACCAGCTTAATGCTATACCATACACACCATACCACACAGACAAACGATCCATTAGAATAGAATGATTAATCGTATCAAAAGCAGCTGACAAATCAAGTAAGGTGAGTGCAGTAACTCTACCATTGTCCATATTTAGAGTGATGTCATTATGCACTTTTTAGAGAGCAGTCTCTGTAGAATGAAGTTTCTTATATGCAGATTGGAATACATTTGACAAATTATTTGAAGTAATGTGAGATCCAAGGCGTTTAGCTACAACCTTTTCAAGAATTTTAGATATGAAACTCAAATTAGAAACAGGTCTATAATTTTTCAAGTTATCTTTCGACAAAGTTGTCTTTTTAAGTAGTGGATTTACATGCGCCTGTTTAAAATCATCAGGAAAAATACCTGTCCTCAGTGACACATTTACAATATTTGTTATAGTACCAAGTAAGGTGTCAATGCATGCTTTCAACAATACAGTTGGCATTGGATCTAGATCACAAAATTTATTTGGAGAAAACATAATAATTTGCCTTACTTCCTCAGCAGTAGCTGGAGTAAAAGAAGAAAGTAGAGAACTTATCGGTGGAGGCTGAACTTCTACTTTGTTTAACATATGAACAGGAAAGGAAGACTGTATACGGGTAATTTTATCCTTAAAATAACCTGAAAATAGATCACATAGAGAACATAATGAATTATGTTTTGGCAGAGAAGGGGCAGCCCGTCTGTGTAGGATTTTATTAATGCAACTCCATAACTGGTGAGAATTTTCAGAGTTACTTGAAACCATGTTAGTGAAATATTCAGATTTGGCTTTAGCCATTTGTCTATTGCAAAGATGACACTGTTTAGAATAACGTCCTTATATTTATAGCACGGTGCAGCTGTACGCTTCGTTACGACTCTGCCACCGCGCCCCAACTAGGCGCGATTTACAACTCTCCCCCCCCCCCCCCCCCCAGTCAGACCTGTCCATGCGAACACCATCTACATTTCTACAGGAAGGTTTCAGCCATGTTGCAATTAATGCGCGAAGATTACTGTCTTAATGCCAACGCGTAGCCGAGTGAACTGAAGTGAAGTGTGCATGCGCGAGTATGCGTGTGTGTGTGTGTGTGTGTGTGTGCGTGCGTGCGTGCGTGCGTGCGTGCGTGCGTGCGTGCGTGCGTGCGTGCGTGCGTGCGTGCGTGCGTGCGTGCGTGCGTGAATGTACGAATGTATCAATTCTACAAGAAGAATTAACTAGGCCATAGTTGAGTAAAACAACGTTATAACTCACGACGTGGTATGCCAGTTTCATGTGGCCGTGGGCCAAGTGACCGAATAGTTCCGGCACATCGGTCAGTCGCGTCAGATTGCTTGTAGGCGTGTGTATGTCTGGCTGATCTACGACACACACACACACACACACACACACACACACACACACACACACACACACACACACACACACACACACACACACACACACACAAACACACACACACACACACACACACACACACACACACACACACACTGAGGAGGCAGCTCTCTCTCTCTCCCTCTCCCTCTCTCTCTCTCTCTCTCTCTCACACACACACTCTCTCTCTCACTCTCTCTCACTCACTCTCTCCTTCTCCCTCCGTCGCCCCACCCTCTCTCCCTCTCTCTCTCTCTCGCCCTCTCACTCTCATTCTCCCTCTTTTTCTCTCTCGCTCTCTTTCTCTCTCTCCCTCTTTCGCTTTCCCCGTGACTCTCTCTCTCTCTCTCTCTTTGTCTCCATCTCCCTCTCTTCCTCCCCTCCCTTTCCCTCTCCCACTCTCCTATATTTCCCCCTCCCCTTTCAATCCCTCCTCCCTCAGCTCAGACAGACTGGGACAGGCCGATACCGTTGACGCTAGTTCGAGACTATCTGCGACACCGTCTGTGGCTACCAGTGGCAGTCTCTCTCAGCCTGTGAGTCTCGCGAGTCTCGCCACTCTCCCAGTGAGTGCCCGGTACTCGGCTGACGTCATCACTCGTTGCGTCACCGTGACACTGATACCTCCCGCTCTCGCTGGTTCAACCGTCACCGGCATTTCGTCCCTACTACAGCGGCGTCACGCCGGTCCCTTCCGCATTCCATTCATGCCAGGCTCCCTGGAGAAGAACACGTTCTGTCTGTGATGCACTCGTTGACCCACCCATGTACTGGGACCGAGGAGTTGGAACAGAGCAACTACCTTCACACCTACAGAAGAGGAAGACGAAACATTAGAGGGAGACGAAGAAGTCGATGTGGAAGGAGAAGAGGAAAACGAGTAAGACTAAGGCGGTCACGAAGACGAAGATCCAGACAAAGAAGTAGTTTGCCCGCAGCGGCTGCCGACCACGTTGGGTCACGAGCAGACTCTTGTTGCGGAAGGCCGTATATTATGCAATGGTGTTCTTTTGCCTGCGGCCGCGACAACTCTCGGAGTGACTTATTTGTTCTGGCCCAGGCAATGGTTGAAATAAAGGGTCATTACCCACCGTTGCCATTGACAGCCGCGAGACTTTTGTCTCACCCCCAATATTAGTTCTCCGTGAACAGCAGTGGGGACACATTAATTTCGTTTCATAAATTGATACTAATTTAAAGGGTGTGTGTTCTGTTGGGTAAACAGAACATTCGCCGAATGGGTTCTATTCAATCCCCCCTTGATCAGGTGCGTGGGAGCGAACCAACTTCAGAGAAGTAGGTGACGATAAGCAATATGTGTCGTTGGCGGCTGCTTCCAAACTGAATGTTTTGTTTTGTCGACAATTTAAATATGTAGCGGGCGTTCAACGTGTGACCACTGTTCCTTATCTTTTTGGTCTGTGTGTAAATATTAATAATAACATAAATACTATCCAAGGTTTAAGTCGTGTACCGCGTATAACGCGACCACGTACGAGCGTATGGGGCAAGTCAGGAGAGAGTTCACGGCCAGGTTGGCAGCGTCCCGTGAAGTCAGTAGTCAGGAATCTCATCTTTACAAACAACTCCCGCAGCGGGGAAATCCCATCCCGGGGTTCTTCCTCCTACCACGTGACACAACACGCCTGTCACATGACGAGGCGCGGGATTCATTGTGGCACGCACGCACACAGACGCACGTACGCACATATCTATAAACTATCATACATACACGCACGCACACACGCACACATATACATAAATATACACACGCACGCACTCACACACACACACACACACACACACACGCACACACGCACGCACACACGCACACACGCACGCACACACACACGCACACACACACGCACGCACAAACACACACATACACACACATACACACACACACACACACACACACACACACACACACACACACGCATTAATTCGCAAACAATTTTATTTTAACTTGCATTCTGTAAAGGTGCCCGCGTCGTCGTGGGTAAAACAGTATTACGATGTAATGTTATTGTATTTCTAAAGAAAAAAATTAAATTAATATAATAATAGTTGATATAATTTATATGTAGAGTATACCATATGAAATATAGTTCACGGTAGTTAGTACAATTGCTTTGTAAACATCAGTTCGTGTTTCACTGCCTGTCGAAACGAAACACGATCAGTAATTGTATTTCTCCATTGTTGGAACGTGACACGTTTCAACACACCATCTACTGATTAGTAGATGAAAGAGTGCATGTAATCAATAATGTACGAATCACTGATAACAATCGACGCATGTCGCTGGTCTAATGGCACAACGCATGGACGACCCGCGCAAACGATCCGTGATCACCAAAGCGTGTCGGTGCCGCTTGAGTGGTTTCACGCCGTTCCACGTGGGTGAATCCAGACGGGCAATGTTGTGTCTGCAAACCGCACTGTGATTATAGCAACAACAGCAGATCAGTTACTTGCTCGTCTTTGCGCCTGTATGCGTGTTAGGATAAGACTTGTCTACTTCTACAATGAATACCATCACCGGTCTGTGTTTTGATCTACATTCTAACACCGAACGACTATTCTGAGGTGAATCATTTATGGCCGATCTCGGTCTCTGGACTGATTCTTTTCGAGGCCCAGTAATGACAGCCTAATGACGGTGAATGGTGTGAGTTGTGACACTTGAAGATCCGTGGCTGTACTGCGGTGTAGCGACCCTGGTCAGTTGTAAACAAACGAGACACTCGCCTGTGTGTGCTTACACGACGCACCAGTTGTAGTAAACAATAGTAGTCGTGTAGTAAGTGTTGTAGTTAGTTTGTAGTTGCCGTTGTAGTTAGTGTTGTAGTTGGCGGTGTAGTTAGTGTTGCAGTTAATTTGCAGTTAGTGTTATAGTTAATGTTGTAGTTAGTGTTGTAGTTAGTTTGTAGTTAATGTTGCAGTTAGTGTTGCAGTTAGTTTGTAGTTAGTGTTGTAGTTAGTGTTGTATTTTGTATTGTATTTAGTTTATAGTTAGTGTTGCAGTTAGTGGTGCAGTTAATGTTCTAGTTAGTTAATGTTGTAGGTATACAGTTAAACATCTTTTACTGTTTACGACCCTCGTCATTTATTTGAGATGACACATCTTATGTCATGTGATTTATAGTGATTCCTAACGGGCCAAGATTCCGCGACGGCGCTAATTAAGATGCTACAAACGGCAGTGATGACGATGCTACAAACCTTACCGCATTAACCGTTTTAATAGCTACAAATGCTCAACTTGGTTTTGTTTAATAGTGATAGGTTTATAAAAAGCAACAATTAACAAAGAAGGCCATTTATAAATATCTAAATGGCGGGGGACATAAACTAGTTCCAATCGCTATCATCAGAAATCTGCAAAAAGCCGTATAACACGAGTTAATTAATACAGTTTTACTATTATTTCGATTTTGATAAATTTGTGGAATTTGAAGAATTCTACTCCGCGATACCGAAAGAATACTTTAAAAACCTCTACTGGTGCTCCATATGCCCGGCACTGGGATCCGTACAAGCGATATCACATCACCCGCGCTACCGCTTCCAACGACAGGTCGGAGTCAGCAGTCAGTGCTGCAACGGACGTAACACCACAGCATGAGCTCGTCCGTTATTCCACGACCGACGAGTTGCCAATAGAGACGGCGTGGTGCTGCGTGATGTCGGTTGTTTGAATTTCTGAGAGGATTTGTTTAGTATTTAGTGAGTAGAAATGATGGCTGGGTGGAAGTATGGCAGCTGTCAGTCGGCGTTTGTCCGCGTACAGATACAGGCGTCATTTTGATTGGTGATGTCATCCAGGCAAATCACTGTCTAATTTTAGCAGAAACTATAGACACTGAAACACTGAGACAAGTGTCAGGTTAAATATTGGATTGTGGGGAAATGAGGTATTAGAATTTCACGAATTGTATACAGCACGTGTGTGAATGAAGGCTGATTAATGTCTGAAAATGTGAATATCCAGTAGAAGAAACCTGGGCAAGTAAGGAAGGAAACGGCTGCCTGTGGGCAACTCAAATGTTTTACGTTAATTCCGGCCCGACTTTCACGCCGTCTATCTCGTCCCAACGCCTGTTTATGTCCAACGGTTTTAACCAAAGGTATGCGCGTTATTTCTCTCTCGGAATCGAGTCTGACCCCCTATTCTTGCGCTCCGGGATGGAGTAGCGATTGACGATCCCTGTTATTGGGTTTGGACATTGACCTCTCGGGGCTTAAAACCCATAACCGCAAATAACCCGGCATATCTATGGCGACACGAGGCCATAAAGCGGTCAACCAGGGGTCACATCTCACGCCACGCCATCAATCACTCGCACGGCAACGTCAGGCGTCTTTATGCCGCCACGGCGAGAATCGTGTCCTCCGATGTCACGTTAATAAACCTTTCTATAGGTTTTATTTAAATATCGGAATGTTCATAAAGCAAGACACTGAGCCAGCATCACTGAGTAACAGGTGGAACGCTTTCTCTACAGCAGTAACTACTAAGTCGTGTTGTCTGGACAACTCTCGAATGACTACACTTAGAAATCCGACACTGGCCGTTACGATCAATGCTACTGCAGACATGTCTCGTTTACCCGCACACTTGTGTTCCCAAGGTTTCTGGTCGGATGAACGAAGCGTACGGATCAGTGAGATATCTTGTTATAGATGGTATCAAGATGGGTCCCACACAAAACATGCGGATCGCGAAACAACCGGATTATTGAAGACCTGATAAACGAGACATGACTATATTTACGGCGCACACATCACACATTATTCGCATTTCATGGTGTGTGTGTGTGTGTGTGTGTGTGTGTGGGTGTGTGTGTGTGTGTGTGTGCGTGCGTGCGTGCGTGCGTGCGTGCGTGCGTGCGTGCGTGTCATACTATATTTTTTAGAATATCATTCAAAACGAATTTATGAATTCAACCCGAGGGCTAATAAAATATTACTTCGTGGCGTAGCATCTATTCTTTTGATTTGGGGCGCGGACGTCTGTCCATGATAATAATTTAATGCACTAATTTTGTTGTTGAGATATGTGACATTAATTATCTGTGATATCAGTCAAATGTTGGTGTTATTGTTACTGTATTATACACTTGTGTTATCATGATCTCATCGAATGTGTTTAAGAGGGCCACTCACATTTAATTGTGATTTAATAAAAGGGGTGGCTGCTACGAGAGCGACAAAATGGTCTTAGTGACAGTCTACTCGACCCTGTTTAGTTTATCTACAGCAACAATTCGAGTGTATCACATATTACTTAAAATTACTTTTGTGTTATTTCTTGTTTAACAACACGTGTAAGCAATTACTTGTGATTTAAGTGCACCGGGGCACTAATGCAATAATATTGTTATTTCATATTTGAGCTGTAGGCAATATGTTGAACATTGTACCATGTGTAACTTTGGGGTCAATAAACACTTCCGATTCCGATTCCGATTCCGATTCCGGTCGACACAAATACTCTCACTTTCTGAATCTAGGACAAGGTACAAACGTAACTATTCCATAGTGCTTCGCCGCGTAGGACAAGCGTAAGTAGTGGACACGTCACACACGACGGTGCTGAGTGCAACTGTCGGCGTCGACTCAGGCCGTCCGTCACGGGCCGACCGTCCCTTCTAACGGTCGTCAACAGGTCCGTCCGTTCTCCGCGCCCAGACGAGACGCTTGATTTATGTGACAAGCACTCGAAACGCTGTTGATCTATCGGCGCGATCTTCAGATAGGGAGGTGGTAAACTCGATGACGTCACACCCCCGAAACGTGATTGCAGCGTGCGAGGGCACCACGTGAGAAGCAGAAGCGACGATCGTGGGCCAGGCGAGGCGAGGCGATGCTCTTACATGACGCGTTTAGGTACGTGATGTGTTTTCGGGTCATCGTGGGCCCAGATGCGAGACGTGTTTTAGGGTCGTGGGGTCGATAAGGCGTAGTAAACACGAGACTGGAGTAACGGGAGGGGGGGCGACGTGCGGGTGTCACCCTCGGTTGGGGGTATATTCCCCGTGTTTGTGGATGGACTGACTACACGTTGTTGCCGCTGTCCACCATTTTGCAGGAGACACTTGACCAGTGCCATCGCTGACCAGTGGCTACAAAGTCAGCGTCACTGTCGATATATCGATAAGAAAACTTACAGCACTTAGATGACGTAGCCCTCAAAATAGACATTCACTTGACAACCAACTTCACTTAGAGATAAATAACTCTACAGTACGCCTACTTAAATTGTTGCGTTTTCGACACATACCTAAGAAGGGCGTGGTACATTGAGATAGATAGGTTGGATTCTCGATAAGCTAAAGGGCTTCCTAGTTCACCTGCCATCTAGAGTTGATTTTCTAGGTGGCAATCTTGTTAAATCTTGTTAAGTTTGTGTTTCGAGGTTACGTAAATGTTATGGTTGATTTATATTAAGTGATACAAATATACTGCTGTTGTTTTCATTCTAGAAAGTAGTGTGGTTTCAAAGGTTAATAGCAATATTAGTAATCTTAATAATAATAATAATAATTTTACTGAATCTCTATCAGCCTGACACTTGGTTAAATCCAACTCCCACCTGTAGCTAGCGTACGGCAGAATAATCAACATGATGACTGTGGCTGCCAAATAGACGGTAATGATGACGCATAGTAATAATAGTTAGCATTACAATGATTTCTATTACCGCCATATCTCATTTAATCGTTTTGGTGAGAAACGACACACGAAATTATTATGTCAGATTGAGTACTCGATCAACCCCCCGGAAACTGACTGTTTCGTCAATGCAAATGACAATATTGCCTTTATAATGGTTTTTATAGCTCTCCTCAGTTGGTGTCTATGTCGTGACCACAACAATCCTTCCATTAAGAAGTGCTAGTGTACCTGTTCATTTGATAATGTTTTGATGAACAAACCATGTCGTCATTCTAGAACACATTTTCAATTTCATCAAGCAAAAATTTCGTTTGGCGAGGGATGTATCTTAAACCTTGAGGTCGACCAAACATCATCACTCACCGTTTCGCTCAGGCGCGCGATAAGTTTGACAATGTAACGTTTAATAACTGAAGTCGACGACAAACGTCAAGGATTCCTTTTGAAATAAATATATAATAATCGACATAGTGGACATTAAAACAAAACACCACGTGCGCGCAAATGGCGCTACTGGTGTATCGGGGGCTACTGATGTATCGGGGCTACTGATGTATCGGGGCGTTCAGTTTGTTCACATTTCTTACTGGTGTTGGTTGTTGTTGTTGTTGTTGTTGTTGTTTTTGTTTTTGTTGTTGTTACTGTTGCTGTTGTTGCTGGCTGTTGTTACCACAGCTGAGAACGGGAACCTTTTGGTGACCGTCTTATTAAAGTTCTCTTTAATCTACTTAAAGGTGAAATGAACATAAAAATTATAATTAAACCAAGTAAATAACATACTAATATGATGCTATTTATACAGGTTTAACCCCTGACAACTTTTGTAGTTTATATATACACGCAGTTTACCGTCTAAAAATCAGCCCATCTGATCGATTTCCGAGTGAAATACCGACGTGATTAGTGTCAGTGGCTGCCGCTTGGAAAGTACTGATGACGTAATATGTACCATAGAAAATTTCGCCACATGAAGTTAGAATCTGGCGAGTCAGATTTGGACAGTTATCCGGCTACTGTAAGAACTTGTTGGTCGGTGAAAGCATACAGTGGTGAACCACTGGCTTCAGTAGTCACACAAAACAAGCAGGAAAGCGACATTGATCACAAGAGAAAAGGAGAGGGTGAGTTATCAGGGGCCGCTGCCGTCGGTGGACTACTGTTCGAAGACCCAAACATTCCTACGGTGGAATAAAACATCGAAGTGGATAGTGTCGATGAAACACCAGGATGGCTGATGGTATATTGTATGCGCATTTATGACTGTATTAATTGGTGTGATAGGAATATAACATTTTCAAAGACAGAAAAGTAATAGTAGTTTTATTAATACCAACGGTATCGTATTGCCACGGAATTTCGCTATTGTAATGCATAAACTTCAGACTTTATTTCTTCCATTCAGTAATAATAATCCTGTGGTTGATTGTTCTATTACTGTTGAGTCTCACGTCTAGCCAGGCAAAAGTAACGACGCAGAAAACACTTTTAGGCTTGGAGTTTAGATGAAATGTGTCGATCACTAAAAGTATCAATGGGGGGGGGGGGGGGGGGACAATGCAATTTGGACGATGTCTGTAAGCAAATGTGTTTGGACTGGTTATGCCTGGATGTCGTGGAATACCAGTATACAAGTGAACTTAATAATAAATAGAAATATTCAATTTGACTATCAAGCCCTAATAATATATAATGCGTTTGTAGATATCAAATATTAATGTTACAATAAACTCTTCAATGACAATGATGGTTGAATCGAACGACGACATGCACATGAAATGGTCCTTGACCTGAGGCTCGGGCTGAGGTTAATCATTGTTGACATTGACAAACATGCGCTCCCTAAAAATTAAATAATAAACTGATTTTTCAGTTGGACATTATAGCAACCATTCGTAAATAGGGCACTTACGCAGAATTTGGACCAACCTCAATTGTACAATTATAACCTTATATTTGCCAACATTTGACACATATATTCTTGCCACCATTTGTGTTAGAATCGGAACGACGTATCTCCAAGTTCCGCCGTTTCTGGAAAGGCAAGCTTCGCCTTTCCTTCGTTTCTATCTCCCGGATTCGTTTAAAAATTGTTGGGATTATTGGGCATGTTAGTGTTGATTTATTCAAATGTTGTCGACCTGGCTTAAAACACACAGACTGGTAAACAGCTGGATCTGTGACGAAACACGAACTGTCAAAATAATCTTGGCATACATAAGCGAGGACACCGACACCGAGTCGGTGTCCAGTTGACTCGACCGACTTGTTTGATCCACTGCCTTCGTCGCCTTGGTTCTTTCTCTATCGAAAACTAAAGAAGCTCTTTCCGGAATTATCCCCGTTGCTGCATCCAAAAGCCACGCAGAATACAATGTTTTATTCGATGAAGAAGAACACCGCAAGACACCATACACCAAGAATGCCATTGAAATCCTTAACCTGCTGCTAGCCTCTATGGTACATATGACGTCACACTCACGGAAACACCCGAAGGCAAAATTTCATAGGCGGTGTGTGAGGAAGTATTCTTATTTGCATGATTTTATAAAATATATTTGTTTTCAAGTATTCATACTACACTGTTATATTATGTTATATATATTCTATTAACCACAGCCTTTACTCTAGCATGTTCATTTCACCTTTAAGTAAGTATTTACTTTAATCTGTACCTCAAATACCAATAAAGTATTACTATAGAAACAATAAATTACGTTATAATGATATAAATTGGTTCTGTGTTATTCATAGCTGACACGGCCGCCCCCCCCCCCCCCCCCCCCCCCCCCCCCGTTCACGGCTGTCGCTCCCGTCGCCGTCGGTACTTTGCGACGTACGACAAGACACGTGGCGCCGTATTGG
Organism: Oasisia sp. SBJ-2009; assembly: GCA_964017155.1. Taxonomy (NCBI): domain Eukaryota; kingdom Metazoa; phylum Annelida; class Polychaeta; order Sabellida; family Siboglinidae; genus Oasisia; species Oasisia sp. SBJ-2009. Next base: position 10,166,492 of record OZ024864.1, on the reverse strand, counting down.
TGCTTTCAGGGTCCAGAACCCGGACCCGAGTCGTCTCGACAGCCGGAGTGGACGTGACAGGGGGCGCTGTCGATCTCGTCACGAAGGCCAGCGCGTGACGACGGGGTGACACCCGCGTGGAGGAATCAGTCAGTCGGTGTCGTCCCGTCTGGCGCACGCTGGATGACTGGCTGGCTGGCTGGCTGGCTGGCTGGCTGGCTGGCTGGCTGGCTGGCCGGCCGGCCGGCCGGCCGGCCGAACGAACGAACGAACGAACGAACGAACGAACGAACGAACGAACGAACGAACGAACGAACGAACGAACGAACGAACGAACGAACGAACGAACGAACGAACGAACGAACGAACGAACGAACGAACGAACGAACGAACGAACGAACGAACGAACGAACGAACGAACGAACGAACGAACGAACGAACGAACGAACGAACGAACTGGCGGACTGAACGATCGGCGGACTGACGGACTGAGGGGACGGTAGAGGGTGTTGGAGGGTGGCAGACGAGGCCGGGAAGCCGTTGACAGGAGGAGGGGAGCGGCGACACATGTGGCCGTCAGAGCGGTGTGACTGCTGTCAGCCAAGCGCTCACTGCCGCCGACGTATCAATTAATCACAGTAGGCGTCGACTCGTCATTTATCAACACTGACGACATCCAAGAGTCTTCTAGTTCTCCGGGACCCTGTAGCTGTGTCTTCCCGTTATAGCTACTTCCCGTTATAATTACTTTTTTATTCCCGTTATAGCTACTAATTAAGTTTGACAGGTGAGCTAGACCCGTTACAGCTACTAATTAAGTTTGACAGGTGAATTAGACCCGTTACAGCTACAGCTACTTTACTATTTCTCCATTTTACAATGTAACAAGACAAAGGAGAATTAACTGACAAATGAACAAAATAATTAATATCCATGTTGTGGATAGAATTCCAAGTTCGCCAAAGTGGTGGGGAAACACCATCCCAACATCTTCCAGTTCATGGTTGCTATAAATTTTGTTTGGCATTTACACTAGTACAAGGGGTATTCACTCTTGTGGTTCCAAGGAATTAAACTAGAATGTATTTGTATTATTACCACTATTATTATTATTATTATTATTATTATTATTATTATTATTATTATTATTATTATTATTATTATTATTATTATTATTATTATTATTATTATTATTATTATTATTATTATTACTGCTATTTTGCTTTAGTATTATTATTATTATCATCATCGTCAGCATCGTCTTCATAATTATTATTAGTGTTATTATTAATTAGTTTTACAACGTTCATTGTATGTTTTAAAAGCGGATTAAGTCCCTAGCTACAACCTGTCTAATACTGTTTCACCGTGACTCTGAGCGTACTCACTTAAGTTATTTACGCAGCCTGTGGCAGTAAATAACAAGTACTTTTTCTGTTGCTCTTGTTTGTATTTTGAAACGGATATAGCCACAGGTTTCATCCGGGAGCTATTTATACAAGTTGTTTCATCAGTCGAATCGTCCACTGCTTATGTACATATGTATATATATATATATATATATATATATATATATATATATATATATATATATATATATATATATATATATATATATATATATATATATATATATATATATATATATATATATATATAATATCATCGCTATACCTGTTAACAATGTTGTAAGCATATACATGTCTCAAATTTAGTTTATTTCACTGCATTACCCTGAAACGAAACACACTGTTGGACTATGGCGTAATCGAAGTGCATTTGCCAGCAACTACGCAACTACACACAACTACACATCACTTGTCGCTGAGTGAGTGCGTAAACACTACACGCGGCACTAACACGCAACCATCTGTGTGTCGTTAGTAACAGTCCCGTACAGCAGCTGTCTCGGCCGGTCAACAACAAGTTACCCGGCGGCTCCTTGCACGGGCCACCCGCCGGGCCTCGCCCCGGGCCCGGGTGTTCTCGGGGACTCTCGGTGCACGGCCAGACACTCCCCATAGCAGCCTAGACAGGTTTATTTGCCCACCCGTGTTTGTGTTTACACTGAGACCGCGCCGAGACAGCGTACAACCCCGGGGACAACTGACCCTTGCTTTGACCACCGGGATCAGTTTATTTGGCCGACTTGTTATTGCTGAGGTTGCGTCATGCAAGACAAGACTGGTCGTCAGACGCTCGGGTGTGTGTTGTCGGGCTGCTGTATGGCGCAGCCTGTCGGGTTTTCTTTTCTCCATGCCTCCCTGCCTCCCTGCCTCCCTGCCTGTCTCCTCCATCCATCCCTCCGTCCATCCCTCCCCTTCCCTCCATCCCTCCCTACCCCACTCACCCTCTCTCTCTTCCTCCCTTCATCCCTCCCTACCTACTTACCTACCTAACTCCCTTACTCCCTCCCTGTCGGCTTTTCTGTTCTGCCTGCCTTCCTCCCTCACTATCTACTTACCTACCTACCTAACTATCTCCCTACCCCCTTACACCCTCCCTTCCTCCCTCCCCCACTCACACACTCTCTCCCTCTCTCCCTTCCTCAATCCTTCCCTACCTACCTACCTACCTACCTACCTACCTACCTACCTACCTACCTACCTACCTACCTACCTACCTACCTACCTACCTACCTACCTACCTACCTACCTACCTACCTACCTACCTACCTACCTACCTACCTACCTACCTACCTACCTACCTACCTACCTACCTACCTACCTACCTACCTACCTACCTACCTACCTACCTACCTACCTACCTACCTACCTACCTACCTACCTACCTACCTACCTACCTACCTACCTACCTACCTACCTACCTACCTACCTACCTACCTACCTACCTACCTACCTACCTACCTACCTACCCTACCTACCTACCTACCTACCTATCTACCTACCAACCTAGCTACCTACCTACCTACCTACCTACCTACCTAGTACCTATCTACCTACCTACTTACCTACCTACCTACCTACCTACCTACCTACCTACCTACCTACCTACCTACCTACCTACCTACTAATCTACCTACCTACCTACCTACCTACCTACCTACCTACCTACCTACCTACCTACCTACCTACCTATCTACCTGCCTACCTACCTACCTACCTACCTACCTACCTACCTACCTACCTACCTCCCTCCCTCCCTCCATCCATCCATCCATCCATCCCCCATCCCTCCCTCCCTCCCTCCCTCCCCCTCCCTACCTACCTTATTGGTTTGCCTTCCAGGCATAGCATGCGTGTTAATATAAATAAACCGTACGTCATTAGTACCAGTAAGCCTTCTGGGCTTCGAAGAATGCATTCCGAGAAGCTTAGAAATAATCGACGACGGCTGCATGACGTCATCAATTCTCAGTGTTTATGACACGGGAACAAAACTGTACGCAGATATAGCAACAGGCAAAATCGTCGTGTGTATGTATGTATATATATATATATATATATATATATATATATATATATATATATATATATATCAACATTGTGTCGTAAGCATTTATGTCAAGAAATTTAGCAAAAAATTGTTAGTCACCGTCGTACGCCTATGTAGATAATGAGTGACGACGTATGCAAGTGTGAACAATGACACGTATTCGAGTCAGCAGTGACGTCTCGGGGAACAATCGCATTGCTCTCCTCGAACCGTGGTAGTCATAGTTTCAGAAACATTCACAAATTGACAGTCACATTTCTGTATTCTGCATGTACCGATATGACGTCAGAACCGCGTCGGATTTAGGCCAGTGTTAAGAAGGTCCACAATAGGTACGTCCTGCGAACATCGTATATTGTCCATTTCGCATGCCACTGATTATGTTGACGTACTCGAATTATATTTGAAAACGTTCCTACGCTAAAGAAAATACAAAATTTTTGTGTGGATATCCCCATCAAAAGTTTTTGTTTCATTGCAATTATTCCCCATGGTTATAACAACTAAACTGCAAAATTCGGACCCGAGAATAATTTTGACTGGATCGAAATAGCGCCGGAATAAAACGTAAACACACGGCATACGTAAAACAACCGTGTGACGTAACAGCAACTTGCAGAAGTCGCCACTCTGCCATTGCGGTGATATGTTTACGCCAAATATTACTTGTCGTCAAGTTTACAGATCGACTCGGTTCTCGGTCGAAGGTCGGCGACGCTATACTCGGCCCCGGTCAGCGTGAACTGTGTCAGGTCGGTCCGTAATGTCACGTGACATATGACTTGACAGGTGACGATCACGTGGCCGCATGGTGGCGATCAGCAGTATCGTTGGAGCGGTGTACAGACGGAACAGTTTCACGTGTTGACTGGAGACAGGTCTCTTTTGCATCTCGCTTTCGCAAACCAGTTCTTTGTGGGTTTTTATCAACACTTTGATAATATACATCTGTTGTGTATTTCTGGCGATAACCGTGGCTGGCTAGAAATTATTTGTAGG
>OZ024864.1:10149558-10159558 GCA_964017155.1 Oasisia sp. SBJ-2009 | reverse complement strand
GGCAAGGCAAGGCAAGGCAAGGCAAGGTAGTATTTTGCAGTATTTCGTACGGTTATTATTAACATTGTTTTGGTAATCGTGATTCGTGTGGATACAATTCTGCTGTTCTGAATAGTGTCGTTTTTATTTCTGTACACTAATAATGTAAGTGAATCGGGGGGGGGGGGGTTCGCTAACAAATTAACACTGACGGTGCGTTTGTCTGACAATTCTTTTTCGTTCAGCATATCAAGTTCAGCATAATCACTCATGGATAACTTAATGGGTCTATGATTTTCTCACAAACCGACAGAACGGCAACGGGGGGTGGCGCATAGGTAGAACATCGAACCTCACATCAAACCACGATATACCTGCTCGAACCGTGCACCACCGAGTCAAAGCTGCTGTGCAAGTTTGCTTAGTCCATGTTGCCGTCGTGACAATATGATGATCACTCAGCCGCACGAAAGAATACTTACCTGACTATAGACACTGGTGGATATTTTTTTTTATTGCTTGCGTACTAATGCAGCGTGGCTGAATGGTTCCCAAAAGACAAGACCATGGAGCATGTATACTGCTGAACAGAGTTGCTAGGATGGACAAAGCGAGGCGCTGTGAGGAGCCGTGAGGTCTAGACACGGCTCTGTGAGGAGCCGTGAGGACTATACACGTCTCTGTGAGGAGCCGTGAGGACTATACACGGCTCTGTGAGGAGCCGTGAGGTCTAGACACGGCTCTGTGAGGAGCCGTGAGGACTATACACGGCTCTGTGAGGAGCCGTGAGGACTATACACGGCTCTGTGAGGAGCCGTGAGGTCTAGACACGGCTCTGTGAGGAGCCGTGAGGTCTAGACACGGCTCTGTGAGGAGCCGTGATGTCTAGACACGGCTCTGTGAGGAGCCGTGAGGACTATACACGGCTCTGTGAGGACGTGTTCTGTTGTACGACAGCGGCACGAGTGACGTTTGACCCCGGTGAGTGCGTCGGGTATCTCCCCCACCCTGAGGTGCAGTTTTACCCTCCGGGTACAAAAAGTGCAACTGTAAGCCGGGTCTGTGCAGTGACACGTTATGTTTAGCGTAGGCGGCGTCTGTACTCAACCCCGTGACCCTGTGCCACCAGGCACTCTAGCGAACGAAGCCGTGGGACATCATATAGTATGGTCGGCTTGTTTCTTCCATCTACGACGTACACACGCACACACATATAGCATGGCCCCAGTAAGTGGATCGGGCCTCCCGATGCGCTTACTTTTTTAGTGTCCATAAATAAAAACTAAATTGTATTCACACGAATTACGATTACCAAAACAATGTTAATAATAATCGTATAAAATATTGAAATAACAATTGTTGAAATAACAATGTATCAGTAAGATGTGATTATGCACGGTGCATCGGTTGTTTATAGCACGTACACACATTACCCACGTCCAACTCACTCAACACGTTGAAAAGTTATTTTACGTAAATTTTCCGCCTCGTATTATATGTACCCAGGTTCATATCCTACATATTGTCATTTAATAATAATAATAATAATATATAATAATAATAATAATAATAATTATTATTATTATTATTATTATTATTATTACAACAACAACAACAACAACAATAACAATAATAACAACTATAATAATAACTATAGTAATAATAATAATAACAATAATTGTATTCATAATGCACCGTATATCCATAATATAATTCCACTCAGATATCTTCTAATCATAAGGCCTACATACTTACGATATCTTCTAATCATGTCGCAAATGCATTTTCCTTCAACACTGGCATATTTCACTATAAACAGTCACGCACGAGGCGAGGGAAACACGTGCAAGAATTCCATGTGCGTATTACGCCCTCTCTGTCGTTTAATTTTGCAAAGTATGTATCTATTATCTGGATGGACAATGCAGTTATTATTATAATTATAACTATTTATAATAATTATTATTATTATTATGATTTCCCCTTGTCTACAAGCTATATGCGGAGGCGTTTAGTTGACTATGATGGAATTGGGTTACTGACGGAATCCGGTTACCGAACGTTACTCTAGTTCACTTCAATACTGCAAGATCGGCTGGTATTGCGTCATGTATTGGCGCCGCGAATCAGCGATGTTCTCTAAACCATACACGTTTAGTGAACAGTGAACGCTTTGTTTAATTGCAGGGTGTTCACTAAACCATGCACGTTTAGTGAACAGTGAACGCTTAGTTTAATTCCACGATGTTCACTAAACCATAAACGTACGCAATGAACCACCAACTCGGTTTTTACGACAATTCTTTCTGCGAGCAAACATCTTTTAACGATAGTGCGTCTTAAAGGACAAAAATGCAACGGTTTCGCGTCATACACCTAATAGAGTTTATACAAAGTAACAATTTCCACATATACTCAATTTTTTAACGCCAGCGGTTTACCAGAAAATATTTGTTAACACCCAGCCATCCAAATACTATGCGCTACCCCACCTTAGACGAAGAATGACGTCACGACGGTGAGGCGCTCTCCACGCAGATTCCCTGCATGGGGTTTGGCTGTTGTCATGAAATGGCTGCAACTCGGCAACGCGCGTAACATGCTGATGACGGTAAATATAAAGTTGTTTATTATTGTTATCGCTGACATCATCCCATCAACTGATGATACATGTCTACATGTCTACTTCAAAGCATTTCTCCTCAAAATGGACCGAGCAAAGTGAACTGTACTTGGATTGGAGGGATTCCAAACAGTACGCCCGCAAATGTGAATCCATTGCTTCAATACTCCCGGTTGTTTCAACTATTATTGCAACCGTATGCCGAACAGTAAGGCATAATTACTAAAGTTTACCACATATTGAACCACAAATTTAGATACACGTCTATAAGCAGCTGCTAGATGACACCCCAACTGAACGAACTGTCGAAGACTCGAAGTTGTTGACCCTTAACAACGTCGCAGGAAGCTGACCGGCTTCAGCAGAGACATAGAATGCCGCGCGCTGAATGGCCAGGCCAAGTTAACCCTTCACCGATGGCGGCGTCTAGACCATCGTGGATTTCGTTAGAATTTTAGACTTTAAATTTAAATAATTGACTCTTTATTCGAATATAACAAATATAATAAATACTAATAATATAATAGTTTAATTTCATTTGGGCAGTCATAGATATTGAAATGGGTATTTGACTGAACTTATTCAAAAATAATAAATAGATTAAAACAGTAAAATTAATTTATCTAAAAATAGTTTAAGGCATTACAATATTTTAAACATATTCCTATTAACATGGACGTAAGTTTGCGGTGTGAGCTCTTTTGATTGAACAGACACCAGTTAAGAAAGAGTTCTTGGTCCCGTTGATTTTTACTCTGGGTAAAGAATATCGAATAGGGCATCGTGTATTATGTGTTGTAGTCATTGGTTTTGGTAGCAGTTGATGCAATTTGTGCTTCGGGCTGTTCGATTTGTGTGAAGAAATGTTCACATAACTGCGCACGTCTCTCTTTCAGAGAAGTCAGCTGTGCATTCGGCCCATTCGCTAATGCTTCGATATATAGGGAGTACTCGGGTGTATGATGTTCATAGCACGTCTTTGTACTCGCTCCATATCACTTTGGAGAGCCAATGTGAGTGAGGTCGACCATGCTGGACATGCATATCCCAGAGTAGGCCGGACCACCGTTATAATTATATACCGTCAGAAGGTCTTCAACCAGACCAGTTATGTCGTTCTCCTACCTGGACGGTGCGCGCGCTGCACCAGTGGCGCAAAACTGGCAGTTGATCGTCAGCGCTGAGTTGCCGTCTGCGGTTGGGTTAAAAATAGCGCCGTGGAACTTTGCCCCCCCCCCCCGCCCCCCCCCCCCCGCCCCCCCCCCCCGCCCCCCGAGGCACGCGACCAGGCGGCTTGGGTAAACAGCGGCGCGACACGCACCCTCGCCCCACGCATTCACGGCCGCCGTCGCGCCACCAGTTCGTGTTTGGCGATACTTCGATGCGTGGCAGGGTAAAGTTCGGGTGAATCGTACAGGTGGACGTGATCTTACCACCGAGGATATAGGTTGTATTTGACTGCACGGTGAAGACAACTACACAATGGCTCGCCTAGCGCATGTGTAGAATTATAGGGTTTGTTCAAGCGTAGTTTAGACGTCATCTAGCTCATTTTGAACCGAAAACATCTCGAGACATTTGTTTCTGATTATTCTGTTGTATTTATAATCTGCGTCTGATTATTCGCTGTTGTATGTATTCCGACCCTTTCTGGGATAATGTAGGTCATCGACCTCCCCCCGACCTCGTCCAGGCTACTTCTATATAATATCCGACTGTGCTACATATGTCAAGTTGAGGACAATGTAGGACATAAGTAATACGGTTTGGGTCTTTTAATATGTTGAGTACAGAAAGGCCACTATAGGGCCCTTAACGGGTGATTGGAACTGTTTGACTTCCCTCGTAATGTCGTAGTTAAATGGAGCACATTAATTATAATTCAAATCGAGTACCTGCGGGCATACGAACGTTGGCACGCACGCACGCACGCACGCACGCACGCACGCACGCACGCACGCACGCACGCACGCACGCACGCAGGTGCTCGATTTGAATTATAATTCATGTGCCAGTGTGTATGTGAGTGTGTGAGTGTGTGAGTGTGTGAGTGTGTGAGTGTGTGAGTGTGTGAGTGTGTGTGTGTGTGTGTGTGTGTGTGTGTGTGTGTGTGAGTGTGTGAGTGTGTGAGTGTGTGAGTGTGTGAGTGTGTGAGTGTGTGAGTGTGTGAGTGTGTGAGTGTGTGAGTGTGTGAGTGTGTGAGTGTGTGAGTGTGTGAGTGTGTGAGTGCGTGAGTGCGTGAGTGCGTGTGTGCGTACGTGCGTGCGTGCGTGTAGGTGTGTGTGTGTGTGTGCGTGCGTGCATACGTGCGTGCGTGCGTGCGTGCGTGCGTGCGTGCGTGCGTGTGTGTGTGTGTCACTCGCACGCGTGTCTTCGCTTCCGTACGTGCTTCCGTCCGCGTGTGCGTGTTTGACGAAATCATGTTTTAAACTGGCAAAGGGATTCTTTGTAAGCTGATATACATTCGGATATATATATTCTGATGTACTGTCTCATAACATGATAAGTTTCCATAAGTATTTTCTCTGCTATTTTTGTCTTGCAAATCCAAGCTTAACTTTGGTGGTATCTGCGCAACAAGCCGATAATTATATAGTCTAAAGTTCTGTATTTATACGAATCACTTCGAGCTTGCCGTCACGTGGGTCATTAATTACACAGCACGATTATAACGATTATTCATGCACGCACACCGAACTACCTAAACACCGTTGACTTTAAACATAGGAAATTATCGGATAAATTACAATTTGCGTACATTACAAAGAGTTTACAATTCTCACCAAAGAATCTCTTCAATGATAAATTTTCGTTATGAGCTTTGTATTCTAGAAAAACGGTCCCTGGCCCAGCTCTTCTTTCTGGTCCCAATAGTCGCGGGGACCCAATAGTCGTAACCCCAATAGTCGACATTCTGCACACGATCACGGCATGATCTAGGATCGGTCTACACGCGAATACGTCTGCCCCCCCCCCCCCTTATTTGTGAACGGCTGATTTAGGTGACACACTTACAGACCCAGCCGTTGAACCCTTGAGCGCAGTTTCTTACGTAACTAAAGCCGTAGGCCTTGGCTAGAAATAAACGTGGGACGTTTAATGTTAACGTAATCGTATGATGTATAAAACATTGCGCAAACACTCTTTGTTGTTGATTTCGATCTAAACATTGGCCTGCCAAGTGCGGCGCCTACCTAAACACTCGACTGGTCGCTTTTGTTTATTCGTACCGCTACACAAAAATGCAAACAACAGTTATGTATTATACCCGTCTTATCAAAGAACAAATCATCCTCTGACCTCCGATTAGCTTGTTGTAATGAGGCTGCACGTGTGGCGCCTACACTGGTGGTCTACAGCTGAATGATCAGGGCACAGCGATACCACGGACATTAGTCTACACGAAACAGCATGGAGAGATTGGCGTGTGGAGAGGGGTGCGTGCGTCCGTGCGTGCGTCCATGCGTGCGTGCGAGTGATATGTTTTATGTTGTGTATGATATTTTTTCATGTTATATGTATTATATATATATATATATATATATATATATATATATATATATATATATATATATATATATATATATATATATATATATATATATATATATATATATATATATATGCCTATACAATTACATTTACATACTATATACATATACACACAAATGTCCATATACATAATGTTATACATATACGATTGCGCATACACATAAGGCATACGCATACATGGGGAACTACGTCGTATTAACACACACGCGCACACAAGCACACGCACACGAACACGCTTGAGTGCTTGCCCCACTGGGAGGTGAGTGACCGGCGAGCACGCGCTGACTCCGCGTGCTGTGACGTCATGCCGTCTGCACCTCTGCCCCCGTGTGTTGATTCGCTCTCAGCGCAAACAGACTTAGGTCGCCTCGAAATCGTTGCCGGGCCTGTGTATTTATATATATCTGACCTCTGGATATCTCCCGCAGGGGAAGGTTAACCACGGCGTCATGATAGGCCAGCACCAGCCCTATAGGCCTGTAGACATTTCGTACTTAAGAAAGTTTGACTGTTGATTTGAGTAATATATACATATGGCTTTAAAATTCGACTAGGTGGAAATTAAAAAAATTGGGCATAACGTGGTGACGGCCATTTTTCAAAATGGCTGTCAAATTCAATATCCCCGTATCTTAATAAATACGGCAGGCAGAGCAATAATTGTGGTACGCGGATGTATGTGTCACGGGACCCCGATTTCAAATATACAATTACTTGGCTCCTCCGGGATTTATTTCCGCCATTTTAAAAGATGGCGGTCGTCAGTATAAATGTCCCCATATCTCAAATACTTCGTCACCTAGAGAAATTTTATTGACGGTGTTGGATAGCTCGGTGGATAGCGATGTCAAATATGTTATTTGTCACCTTCAGTAACATAACAATGAGCCATGGGCATCTCACCTTCACTCTGCCTTAGGGATAAAACAATTACGTGTTTCCCTCCGTGTCCGTGCATATATCTTATCCTCAGTGTCCGTGCATATATCTTATCCTCAGTGTCCGTGCATATATCTTATCCTCGGTGTCCGTACATATATCTTATCCTCAGTGTCCGTGCATATATCTTATCCTCGGTGTCCGTGCATATATCTTATCCTCAGTGTCCGTGCATATATCTTATCCTCGGAGTCCGTGCATATATCTTATCCTCAGTGTCCGTGCATATATCTTACCTTCAGTGTCCGTGCATATACCTTATCCTCGGTGTCCGTGCATATATCTTATCCTCGGTGTCCGTGCATATATCTTATCCTCGGTGTCCGTGCATATATCGTATCCTCAGTGTCCGTGCATATATCTTATCCTCGGTATCCGTGCATATATCTTATCCTCAGTGTCCGTGCATATATCTTATCCTCGGTGTCCGTGCATATATCTTATCCTCGGTGGCCGTGCATATATCTTATCCTCAGTGTCCGTGCATATATCTTAACCTCAATGTCCGTGCATATATCTTAACCTCAGTGTCCGTGCCTATATCTGATCCTTAGTGTCCGTGCATACATCTTATCCTCGGTGTCCGTGCATATATCTTATCCTCAGTGTCCGTGCATATATCTTATCCTCGGTGTCCGTGCATATATCTTATCCTCGGTGTCCGTGCATATATCTTATCCTCAGTGTCCGTGCATATATCTTATCCTCGGTGTCCGTGCATATATCTTATCCTCGGTGTCTGTGCATATGCCTTATCCTCGGTGTCCGTGCATATATCTTATCCTCAGTGTCCGTGCATATATTTTATCCTCGGTGTCCGTGCATATATCTTATCCTCGGTGTCCGTGCATATATCTTATCCTCAGTGTCCTTGCATATATCTTATCCTAAGTGTCCTTGCATACACCTTATCCTCAGTGTCCGTACATATATCTTATCCTCGGTGCCCGTGCATATACCTTATCCTCAGTGTCCGTGCATACATCTTATCCTCAGTGTCCGTGCATATACCTTATCCTCAGTGTCCGTGCATACATCTTATTCTCAAGGTTCGTGCATATACCTTATCCTCAGTGTCCGTGCATGCATCTTATCCTCGGTGTCCGTGCATATATCTTATCCTCAGTGTCCGTGCATATATCTTATCCTCGGTGTCCGTGCATATATCTTATCCTCGGTGTCTGTGCATATGCCTTATCCTCGGTGTCCGTGCATATATCTTATCCTCAGTGTCCGTGCATATATCTTATCCTCGGTGTCCGTGCATATATCTTATCCTCGGTGTCCGTGCATATATCTTATCCTCAGTGTCCTTGCATATATCTTATCCTAAGTGTCCTTGCATACACCTTATCCTCAGTGTCCGTACATATATCTTATCCTCGGTGCCCGTGCATATACCTTATCCTCAGTGTCCGTGCATACATCTTATCCTCAGTGTCCGTGCATATATCTTATCCTCGGTGTCCGTGCATATACCTTATCCTCAGTGTCCGTGCATACATCTTATTCTCAAGGTTCGTGCATATACCTTATCCTCAGTGTCCGTGCATGCATCTTATCCTCGGTGTCCGTGCATATACCTTATCCTCAGTGTCCGTGCATATATCTTATCCTTGGTGTCCGTACATATATCTTATCCTCAGTGTCCGTGCATATACCTTATCCTTGGTGTCCGTGCATATATATTATCCTCGGTGTCCGTACATATATCTTATCCTCAGTGTCCGTGCATATATCTTATCCTCGGTGTCCGTGCATATACCTTATCCTCAGTGTCCGTGCATATACCTTATCCTCGGTCTCCGTGCATATATCTTATCCTCGGTGTCCGTACATATATATTATCCTCGGTGTCCGTGCATATATCTTATCCTCGGAGTCCGTGCATATATATTATCCTCAGTGTCCGTGCATATATCTTATCCTCAGTGTCCGTGCATACATCTTCACAATTATGTACTTACTCACTCACTTTCTCACTTATGACGTTCTTACTTATTTATTTACTTGTTCACTGACTCACTGACTCACTGACTCACTGACTCACTGACTCACTGACTCACTGACTCACTGACTCACTGACTCACTGACTCACTCACTCACTCACTCACTCACTCACTCACTCACTCACTCACTCACTCACTCACTCACTCACTTATTCACTCACTCACTCACTCACTCTATCACACACTCACTCTATCACTCACTCACTCACTCACTCACTCACTCACTCACTCACCCACCCACTCACTCACTCACTCACTCACTCACCTACACACCTACTCACTCACTCACTCACTCACTCACTCACTCACTCACTCACTCACTCACTCACTCACTCACTCACTCACTCACTCACTCACTCACTCACTCACTCACTCACTCACTCACTCACTCATTCATTCATTCATTCATTCATTCATTCATTCACTCATTCACTCATTCACTCATTCACTCACTCACCCACTCACTCACTCACTCACCCACTCACCCACTCACCCACTCATTCAGGTTGGGAGCAGAACCCATGGTACATGGTCGGTCATCCATTCTTCACGGGTTGATGCTGTGTTCTCGGTCTCTCCGACTGTCCACTTTGGAATGTTGCTAGGGGACGACGTGTGGTTTTGATGTGGTTCTCAGTCGGACATAAGATGACCATGTCATCCGACAGCGAGGTCACCCAGGGCCAGGAGACGTCTCAGGAGTTGGTCAGCATGGCGCCCATTGCATCATACTTGAGTGACAACTGAGTTGCCACCCTACCCCGTTAAAAGGTGATTAGGACGGCGATTGTTTGTTTATTTCCGACTGACCGCCTAAATTACTGGTGTTTGTCTTCTAATGCCATTAAAGTGGTTAACGGTTGAAGCGTTCACGTCAAATGCAGGTCACTCATCAGTG
>OZ024864.1:10124558-10144558 GCA_964017155.1 Oasisia sp. SBJ-2009 | reverse complement strand
TAGTCTGTAATCGACATGTTTAGCGCCGCTGTGGCGTGAAAGGGTTTGTCGATGCTTAGAGCGTGCCCCTGTGTGTGTACATGAGCGAACGCCGACATTACACAGACGTCGGAACGGAAGGGAACGGTCTAGGAAGCTACACAAACTTGACGATGATGCAACGGCTGCATCCACCTCGAACTTGGCAATCGTGCTGCCAGCGCGTGTCCCAGCCGAGGCGTGCTTCTAGGTTGCCTAGCAACTGCCGCTGCAATGCAGCTATGCGGGGAACGCGCCGAGCCATCAGCAATCAGCTTACGCCTATTCACGCCTACGTCGCAATACACAGCAGCGGCAGCGACGGCCGCGTATTGCTTATTCACAATACACACAACTGAGTAATTTCTCGCCACGTATAAAGCAGGATACAAAACTACCGATATTTCGTTTCGCAGTGGCGGTATTTGGTGGATATTGCCGAGCAGTCCAGCCCGGCAAGCTATCGCAGTTTATTTACAGCAACCGATAAACTGGTGGAGCGCGTTGATTTGATGCAGCGCCCGTTTGCGCTCGGCCGCCTGTGGTGGGAAGTCTTCCATATGAGTTATTTATGCCGACCCACATCTATCAACAAGCTTCGTGGAACACGGCAGGGAGACGACGACAGATGTGTAGCGACCTCAACCTCACCCGTACATCCAACGTGCACCGGAGCCTTTCACAAGGAAACTCCATCTCAAATCCGATTATAAGGATGGATCGCACGGGAGATCGAGGGACACTGCGATTCAGGCCATCGAGGACGGACGTAGAATGTTTCAGCCAAAAATAAGGCGGCCAAGTTTTTGGAACCCCCAGCAAAATGTTAAGATTCACCAGACAAACAATGTTACACACATAACATATCGCAACTACGTAACACTGCGGATGTTCCTGCGAAAATATTTGCTTCACCCCTCTACCCTAGTAGCGCTCGCTGTTGCATCACGGGAAGGCACCCGAATGTCCCCGCCCCATATATGTACACGATGTCTATTTACACGGCTCGTCTCGGTACGGTCCATCGAGTGCCTTCAGCTACGGACAGGAACGATGTCCACGCATTGTCCGGCCCAGGAGACTGCTCCTTCTAGTGACACAGAGGTCCCGACTGGACAACTGGTCCACGGATGTCGTCTGTCCGCATTCGGTCTTGTCGTTATCACAGGTCCGCATTGAAGACAAGTCTCGCCTTTAAACAGTCATATGGAACGTGACGATAACCCCCGTACACTCAGCTGGGTTATCGCGTCGAGAAGCACGACCTGGGAGGGAATTCGCTGGCATTGTTCGTGTCTCCTTGTCACTTCCGGTTAGCAGCGTTTAGACTGAGCGCAGTGACGTTGAACACACGAGGCCGACACGGAGCCCGTTATATTGGTCGTAGCCTGACATTGAGAGTCGCGCAGAAGCGAATAGGTAGACGTGAGCGTGAAGGCACGTCCAGCGACGGAAGTGACGTCATGTCCGACGGTGATGACATATGTGCTAGGCGGCCCGCGTCCGAAGTCGTTCACCAGTCTCTAATGGTTGTGGGTCTCTCACTCGAGCTCTTGGACCATCTCTGAAACAATGACGTAGAATTAGCATACACAATCCAGTTATAAACACAGCATCATTGCCACATAACTAGCTTAGCCCACGGCTTATGTTAATACAAGCACGTGCTGTCCAATCGAATTTATATTAAAAAGAGCCCAGGCTGTCACATGGTAGTACACAATTGCAAAAGACGCATACACGAAGCGGCTTGAAGTCGCCGTCTTCGTGGTCTATATCATCGCCAATCGCCAATCGCCAATCGCCAATCGCCACCGCCACCGCCACCGCCACCGCCACCGCCACCGCCACCGCCACCGCCACCGCCACCGCCACCGCCATCGCCATCGTCACAATCACAATCACAAGAAATTACAGAACACTGATTTCTAGGACACACAACATGGGCCATATAAGAGTGTTCCCACTGGCCAGGGAGCCACCCTCCCGAGCCATATCCCAGCCGGGCCTCGAGCCCCCCCCCCCCCCCCGCGGGAGGAGATGATTCTCGAGAGATGAAAAGCAATCGGGCTCGAATCGCCGCGTCCGACCGTTCTGTGCACAATCACCACAGCCGTGTGTGGAATTAATAAAACAAGACCCGAGAGACGCAAATATCACTCGTCGATTTATAGTGCACAACTTCACACGCGGCGCCACCAGGTGTCTCTCTCAAACGACATTCGCAATTCCAAATTTTTTTTGAACACCATTTTGCGACACCGACACAAAATGTGCTACACTGAGTCATTTAGTCATCGACACAATTCATCGACACAATATTTATGACACGGTGTGTTATCCACTTTTCAATACAATGTTATTCATTCATCGGCACAATAATTATGTACAATACTATGTGTTATCCACTCATCGACACAGTCTGTCAGGTAACGTACAACACTTTGTGTCAGTCATCCAACCAACGGTCCCTAGACGTTGTTGTACGCCGTGTACTCTGACCAACTTTCACATGTGGTCACGTGCACAACTACTGATGGCCAAAGTCAACGCTCGTGGTAACACGTTCCCACAACAACAGCTAGGCCAAGCATCATGATATATTAATACAGTAGGATCTACGTGGGAGAGCCACACAATTAGCTCAATGGGAAATAGTTTGGGCTTTGGCATCTAACAGTTTATTTTGTATAGGCCCTTTTTATGCCCGGCGGTCGCGAATATGGCAAATGGATAGAGGCGATATTGGAAAATCGCGAAATTAACACGAATTTACAAATCGACAAATACCGAAAGAACTTGCAGATCAATATGATAATAATCACTAATTACGCTTCACGACTCGTCAAACAGCTGACTGAATGCAGAAGCGCCAATCAGGATATTCCCCGACTTAATTTCACGAATACAATTTAAACGTGTGTTTGGCGGACAGAACGGCCGGACAGTGGACATTGTCGTGACGGGGTCCCAGTGCATTTTGTACTGACAATATGCATAAATTGTTTAGCAACTAGATTACTTCCATAACCTGACATAGGCTATAATGCATTGCGAACAACGATATGTTGATATTCGTCTTTTTGTCCCTACACAACCTATAACTATGTATATGGCTTGTTGCGAATCTAATCTAGTCACTAATCGGACTGATCGAAGGACATGACAAGTTGCAACATATTCCCGATAACGCTTCACTCGCTGATTAGCCAGTGGCATTGTTCCTGTGCCGTCCTATACGCCTCCTGCCGGCACAGAACAAACATACGCGAGGATGACCGCTTGAAGTCAAGTGAACGAGTCATGGCGTGTCCACTTGACTTGACCTGACGAGATCAAACAACTAGAAGACGCGAGGGCTGTAGTCACATTGAGTGGCCATCATGCTACGTCAACATCACGCTATATCTGCCGTGGTAAAGTCGGCTGTTACACTCAAATAGCCGTCACAATGAATACGTCGCACATATGTCGGATTAAAACACACGTGTCGGATTAAAGCAAACATGTCGGATTAATGCACACGTGTCGGATTAAAGCAATGTATTTTGTTGCGTCAACCGGAATCAGCCATGCATGGTCATTAGTAGCAGGAAATTCGTTGAGCGAGACATATTGAAAGAAGGAACGTCGCAAACGTACCAAACATCAAATACGAGGCAGCTAACGCGAAGAACTGCCATGTTACAGAGGGAAACTGAATCTTTTGCTTAGAATTAAAATATTTTTACGGTCGATACAACCAAACGCAAACGCTGTTACGGGTTTAATAATTTTGATTTATAAGATACCGTCAACATAATATTAATTTTAGTTATATATATATATATATATATATATATATATATATATATATATATATATAATATATATATCATTATATATAATTAATTATGTATATATTCTAATGTTATTGGTATACATAATATATATATATATATATATATATATATATATATATATATATATATATGTATATATATATATATATATATGTATATATATATATATATATATATATGTATATATATGTATATATATATATATATATATATATATATATATATATATATATATATATATATATATATCAGGGGTAGAACTTCAGCATTTATTTTACTAGACAGCGGGACTAGTAAAGTCAAAAGTTTACTAGTCCGCCAAAAGGTTTACTAGTCCACAAAAATAAAAATAAACAATCCAAATTTAAGTCTTTCCAATTTGTTTTTAAACTAAAAAAAGTACATATTGCAACCCCAGTTAATTAACAATGCACTGTTCATAAAGGTACCAAAGAAATAATACAGAAATAACAAAGGTAATTAATTAAAAAGTGAAGATATGATCTGTATTAAAAACTGCGCAATTAAAAAAGAATCCCGATTGCACTCATTGACCGGCAGTATCACCCTACCATTATTAATTTTCTATATCATATGTTTATATATTTATAGTCATTTTGGAAAATTATAGACATCAAAGAACAGTTAATCTTACAAATAGTGCCCAGACAAGTTCATAGCTGGTGGCTATGTCATCATTTATCAGAAAAGGAAGCTGCTGTAGCCAGTTGCTCACTGGCAACAATTTATCAACGTTTTAATAACTTGGGATTTAGTTACTACATCCCCCAGCCTGTGGATGTGTTGGGGTTAGGGTCACTGTGACTACAAAGACTTGATTGATTGATGTAGGGTGGGTTGGATGACACATTGACCTTTATTAGACAACCGGACTAGTCATTAGGCAGGTTTACTAGTCCGCCCTTATCTTTACTAGTGTACGGACTAGCGGGTAGTTCTATATATATATATATATATATATATATATATATATATATATATATATATACATATATATAATATGTATATAATTATATTATATAATGTATTTATTTTAATTATAATTTAAACAGTTAATTTCAGTTAGCCTCGGCATAAATAACCTGTAGACCAGTGTTATGCTTACCAGTTCTTATATCAGTATCCTGCTCGACTTTCTTCGTGTCAGAATGGTGAACTGCGGCTGCCAGGTGGAAATGTTTCGTGCGACTTACGCACTGTCGTATGTTGCACTCCTTCACTGTACAGGCCCTAGTTACTTCTATGTTCCACCCCATCGGTCGAAAACGTTCTGATGGAAAGTCGTTCACTTCCCACAAAGCACCGAGCGCCGGAACTGTCCCAATGTGCAGACTTTACGCTCAATCAGCGATTCGTTATCAAGCTCGTTCGGTGTAAACGTCCTGGTTTTATGTGAATGTTCTGCGAGTGTTTGTATATATGTTGTTGTCGTTGACAGTTCGAGAGTAGTGTTCGTCGACGTGTTGTTTTTGTTGTTGTTGCATTCGTACGGACAACAACAACCGTCAGTCAGATTGTTATGTAACCGTCTGGGCATATATTATATACATCAATACGAGACCGCCGCCATGACAAGGCGGTGTCGTCCGTCGTCCCTTTTTTGCGTTGACACGTCCCTTCGACCGTGTGACACAAATGACAACCAGTCGGCAAGACGCTGCAAGCGGATGACTTCTCGCTGGACGAGACGAGACAGGCGCGCGAGAGGGGGACAGACGAGAGGATCGCGACGCGGCACGCAGCGAACAAGAAGGAAAACAAACGAACAACGGGCGGCGGCCACTCGCTACGCCACTCACCAGTAGGGCCCGTCGCTAGCCGCCGTCTGCTGCCACCAGCTGAACTCTGCCCAGTGGTCATGCATGTCCAGCGCGAACACCGTATCGACGTCGCTTGACCGTCGCGGCCGCGTCGTCGTCGTCGTGGTCAACGACGCGCTGTCGTCGCCGCTCACCGGTGTCCGTGACGTCCAGTCGGCGGACATCACCTCGTAGTTAAGTCCGTTGTTGTTGTCCCAGTAGCGCCGGCCGCCGACGTCGTAGGCGACGCAGAACTGCACACGCTTGCGCACGTCCATGGTGGGCGGCACGTGCAGCCGGAAGGAGAAAGTGTCGTAGGGCGAGCCGTGGCGCTCGTTCTTATCCACGTACGTCGTCTCCGTGTCGCCCGACGTCTCCCAGCTGTCGAACGTGTGCCGCACAGTGACGACCTTCTCGAAGGCGACGTTCTTCACTTTGATCGTGCCGACGATGGTGTAGTCGCGCAGCACGACGTTCTCGAGCGACACGAGGCCGGACTCGAGTCGCTCCCGGAAGGCGAGGTAGTTGGAGGCGGGCTGGGAGAAGTTGAGGACGAGGGGAGGCCGCTCGGCCGCTGCCGCCGCCGCGCCCTGACGCAGGGACGAGAGCACCTCGGGCCGTATTCGCGGGGGAGTGTCCGACGGCTCGGACATGACGCGCACACTGACCAGCGCCATGCCGAGATCGTCGGCGAACGACACCTTCTTTTTCCCCATGCTGTTCCGTCGGCCGGTCCCCGGCGGTCCGGCAGCGGTCCGCGGCGGGGAGATGCACAACTGGTAGAAGGCTGCCGGGGACGAACAGCATCGCGTCGGCAGCTTCTTGGGAGCCGCATCCCAGTCGTCAGGCCCGGGGATAGACGTGAGGGACGTCTCCGACTTGGAGATGATCGACTTGATGTTAGCGTACGACCGCGGCTTGCATCCGTTCAGTCCAAAGTGATCCCTGAGCGTGAAGCGGAGGTCGACTCCGGGCGGACTGGCCGACAGCAGGTAGGAGGCGAAGTCGACCGGCATCTTCAGCGGCGGCTCGGTGTAGGGACGTTGGCGGCAAGTATCGAGGCAGCCGGTCTCTGCTGCAGCAGGGATCCGCTGCACGTCCAGCATAACGACTTCCGTCGACTCGGTATCGACGGGCGCGAGGCGACGACACGGCGACTGGTGGGCATCGATTGAGCGACAGAGCGAACGAGCGATCGACTTACGCGTTGTGCTCCGTCGGATCGAAGCGCGATCACTGTGTCGAGCGTCCGAGACGCCGGTAATGTGTTTATCGTCGCACCTACGGCCCGGCGCACGTGAGGCGGCGGCGTCGACCAATCAGCGACGGCGGCGCGCGCGAGCGACGAGGGAATCCCCGCGTGATAGTTGCGTCACGTCACGCCGCCCGGCCCGGACTCCAGACTGGCCGCTCGTGACGACCCACGTACAGCGGTTCGATGGCGGTCAAGGTGCGGTCAAACGAGATGCGTCGAAGACGAATAACGATCGCGGAAGATTACGCACGCACACACGCACGCACGCAGACGCGCACGCACGCAGACTGTAGGTTTATAACACCTCGCGTAGACTCTCTCCCTGTCCTACCTCTCTCGCCCTCTCACCGCGCGCTCAGCCGCGGTCAGCGAGCGGGTAGCGGTCAGCAACTGGGGTCCACGGATGTCGGCCACGCCCGGAAAGCTAAAACACGCACGCGATGACAATCTCAGTTGAAGTTGTCTCGAGTCGAGTCAAGTCAATGTTTCCCACTCACCAGCCACTGCGTCCATCAGCCTTCAACAAGTACGGGCAGTGGGCTGGCTGCCCGCGTCTCTCCCCGCCTGCTTCCCCTCTGCGTCCCTGTTGCCCTGTTCACCGTCCACGGCTCTCCCTCCCGTGCACTGCACAGGTCCACAGTCACCCCCGCTGTCCACCGAGTGACCACTGTCCACCGACAGACCACTGATTGACCAGCGCCAATTAGCGCATCATCTATGGTCGTTAGCGCTGGTCAAGTGGCCGCGTTAGGAATTTGGGTTACGCGGCTTCTATCCAGTCACTGACCACCTCGACTGACCACCAGGGTCCGTGTGTCGTGATTCACTGCGCCTGGACAATGGTCAGACACAATTAATAGTCTCCTGCTATTTAAGGTGACCGCATTGAACAGGCAGACACATGAATGAAAAACTAAAGAAGTAAATCATTATTAGAAGTTAACTTCATATTATATGTTAACACAGCGTAAACTTGATGTATCCTCGCTCGCCACTTTTGTGGTAATTCCGCTAATTATTGTGCCTCTTACGCATGCTAATGTATACACTTTGTCTTTGGTGTCAGAGGTAAACTAATACTACTAATAATAATTAATAGTAGTAGTAATAATAATAATCTAACAGTTCATCCAGTTTGCATAGATTTATTGACTGTGTCAACAAGAGAGACACAACAAGAATGGTGCTTCGACATCAGCACACGGGGACAACATTTGGAGACTCTTTGACAGGAAGCCGGGGACACGGTGACAACATGCGGGGACACATTGACAGGAAGGCGGGGACACGGTGACAACATGCGGGGACACTTTGACAGGAAGCCGGGGACACGGTGACAATATGCCGGGACACTTTGACAGGATGCCGTGGAGACGATGACAACATGCGGGGACATTTAGACAGTATGCCGTGGACACTGCGACAACATGCTAGAACATGTTGACAACATGCCGGGACACTTTGACATCATATCGGGACACGATGACAACATGCGGGACACAATGACAGCATGTCGGGACACGATGACAACATGCCGGGACACGATGACAACATGAGGGACACGACAACAACATGCCTGGACACGATGATAACGTTTATGTTTCTTTTCAGCTAACTCTAAGAACAAAGCGAGTCATTCGTAGATCGAGGGTGGACGAGTTTGCAACAGGGTGTGCACACAAAAGCATATAATCAGTGTTCTACATGACAGTGTTTACATTTTCCACAGCACAATAAGTTTGTTTGATCGACAATTACAAAGACCGTTCTATATACAACTACTCGGCTAGTGTGCTACTAGTTTTTGAATTGATCGACGCGGTCAATCATTCGTTTCCATATCATTCATTATTCATAACGCCTTTGTTATTAGTCTGTAATTCCTATTAAACCACCAACAACGTCAGCCACGGAAACACTGTTTTTCGTGTAGCGAATATACACAAATAACACACAAGTTAAGACATCAACTACGTACCTGATGCGAGAGTAAACCCTACGAGATATCGCTTGCGCCGACGTCGTCTTACCTTCCGTTCAGTGTGAGCGTGCGCTCGTGGGCTGGCGTTGGCGAGTTCGTTGGTTCTTGGGAAACGGACTGGTGCTCTTTGGCCAAGTGAAGCTACGAATACGAACGACGAGTTTCACCCGTTTATGAACTTACACTATTAAACTAATGTCATTATTCATAATAAATATAATATTGTAATGTATCGTCGAGTGGTGGAACGTATCTGACTTCTATCAGACTAATATTCATCCATATACTGATGTTGGCTCGCTGTAAAAGAAAAACAAATTAGCTCCAAGTAGGCGTACGTCGCAGTTTGCTGACGTCACAATCCAACTTATGCTCGTGATTGTTATCACGCTTTTCCAGGCAGAATTTTGCAGACCAAAGCCAAAGGGCCTCTACTACATCCACACAGGACACCAACGATTATTTATATAACCTACATGCTAATATATATATATATATATATATATATATATATATATATATATATATATATATATATATATATATATATATATATATATACAGCAGTCCCTCTCTTCAGCGGACACTGTATCCAAACAAAAGTGTCCCTACATTGCAGGTGTCCCCTCATCGGAGGGACAGAATTTTTGAGTCGCTCTTTTTGCCTCTAGACCCTAATTGTGCGCATCATTTATGACAGAGAAATTGTTAACCATAAATGTGAAGAATGTTAAAAAAGGAAAAAAGATATTAACAAAAACCAGTTTTAATACCCCAAATAAAAAAATATCCATGTTAATTTGATATGAAAATGTTTGTTCCAGTTTGTTATTTTAAAAGAAGACAGTTATAGATCAATAAATCAATATCAATAGATTAATAAATAATGTTCAGTAAGCATGAAAAGCAGCAGCATCTATATGATATTTTATTACACAACTAACATAATCTTTACACTTGAACATGGCATTTATTGTTTGTGAGCCAAACTAAGCCATGGTGACTGAGGCATGATGGGAGATATTTAAATCAGCATTCAGCATGCTTTCGTCTGTTGATAATAACAAGAATACGTTTTTCATTTACATGTCTAATATACTCAAATAATAATGCTTAGCCAAAGAGTATATATATTTAAAAACATACAGATGTAGTGTAGATGCGTGGATGGACATTATTTGTAAAGATGTGAATGGATTGCACTTCGTTCTACAAGATTGGAACGTATGCGATGGGCGATAATAGGGTATCGAAGCTGTTCGCGGGAGCTCCAATAAAGCTTATAAACAATTTCAACGACAGGCAATTGGCAGGTGCATTGCATCTAGGTATTGATTATACTGCTTTCAATGATCAGTCATCTAAATAAGAAGTGATTTAAATAACTCCAATTCAGGGCATTGTTCAGTTTGTTGTCCGCGCCGCCGGTGTCTGTGAGCATTAGCTCAGCCTGCAGACGCGATTGCAATTAGTTGACAGGCATTCCCATTGTCCGGTGACACAGAAAAACACCCAAGACAATAGCCAGCCATAAATAAAACCAGTTATCCACTCCCAGTTGGGTAAATTAGGTAGAATTTGTTTGTGTTTAGTTAATTGAAAACGGGGAGATTTGCGGCTCTGTCCGCCGCCATTTTGTAAATAAAATATTTCGACCGACTTTTTGTTAATTAATGCTTGATGTCCGCCTTAGCAGGGAATGAAAACCAAAATATCTTGTCCGCTGGCCGCGTCCAGCAGGTGTCCCCTCATCAGAGGGACATTAACATGGTAGAACAGTTCGTACATTGAGATAGTGTCCCGACATAGCAGGTGTCCACTCATCAGAGGGTCCAGTAAAGGGAGGGACTGCTGTATATATATATATATATATATATATATATATATATATGCCTACATATATATATGTTTATGTATACATACATACATACATGCATACATACATACATACATACATACATACATACATACATACATACATACATACATACATACATACATGCGTACATACATACATACATTCATACATACATACGAGAAAAAAGCAGTCTATACTGTAAAGTGTAAAGGTTTTTGTCAGCCATTTAGGGAAGCAAGCGCTTGTGGGAACAGCAGCGCGCGATGTTAGAGTAGGGCAGGATATATATTATATATATATATATATATATATATATATATATATATATATATATATATATATATATATATATATATATATATATATATATATATATATATATATATATATATATATAATATATATATATGTATATATATACATAACAATTTTATATATACATAAAAAAGAACATATACATACAAAATTATATAATTATACATATATAATTATATATATATATATATATACATACATAGATACAAACATATATATATATATATATATATATATATATATATATATATATATATATATATTTATATATATATATATATATATATATATATGTATATATATATCTATATATATATATATATATATATATATATATATATATATATATATATACATCGCACATATCGTCATGCTTAGCATCCCACATATCGTCACGCTTACCATCCCACATATCATCATGCTTACCATCCCATACGCGCGCAGAAAATGTTGTTCTTCGCAGTATCAATGCTAAAGTATTTTAATGATATTTTTTATTAGTGGTATGGTCTGGTGATATATATATATATATATATATATATATATATATATATATATATATATATATATATATATATATATCACCAGACCATACCACTAATAAAAAATATCATTAAAATACTTTAGCATTGATACTGCGAAGAACAACATTTTCTGCGCGCGTATGGGATGGTAAGCATGATGATATGTGGGATGGTAAGCGTGACGATATGTGGGATGCTAAGCATGACGATATGTGCGATGTTAAGTATGACGATATGTGCGATGCTAAGCATGACGATATGTGGGATGCCAAGCATGATGATATGTGGGATGTTAAGCGTGACGGTTTGTGGGATGCTAATCTTGATATGTGGGATGTTCATCATCATCATTGTACAGCCATACTGTCCCGTGGTTGGGCTGCTTCCACATCTGCCTATCTCTGCCAGAATGCACTTCCAGTAGTCGTCTAGTTCGTTTCTCCGCCGTCTCGCCGGTCTTCCTCTAGGTCTTTTCCCTTCGTACGGTTTTCAGGTGGTGATACACTGTGTCCATTGGTTATCTCCTATTCTACTGACGTGCCCTGCCCAGATCCACTTCCGGTTTCTGACTGGCTCAGCTAAGTCTGTGCCCTTTGTCTTTTCTCTTATCCAGATGTGTATGCGTTGTTAAGCACGCTGCTATATGTGCGATGCTGAGAACGTTGCTATGTGCGATGCTGAGCATGATGCCATGTGCGATGCTGAGCTAGATGCTATGTATGATGCTGAGCACGATGAGATGTGCCATGCTGAACACCATGTCACGTGCGATGTCAAGTATGACGATTACGTTCGATGTTAAGCACGATGCTATGTGCGATGCAGAGAAAGGTGATACGTGCAATGTTACGCACGATGATAATGTGCGATACTGAGCACGATGATAAAAAGTGCAATGCAGAGAACGATGATATATATGCGATGCTAAAGACGATGATATGTGCGATGGTATGCATGATGAAATGTGCGATGCAGAGAAATGTGGTACGTGCACTGCTAAGCACGATGACTTGGGCGAGGCTGTGAACGATGCGCTGCGCGATGCGAGTGCGATGCGTAGATATGCCGCAATGTGTATGTAACAGACGCGACTTTGGCAACTATTTGTAATTATTAAAAGGACGTATTGTTGTTGGAATTTATTTCGCGTCGCAGCACCCTGAATTTCGCATGCTGCTATTTTACAATGGCGGCAGAAAAGCATGTCTGCCCGCTCGCTACCTACGAAATCTCTATGAAGCTCGCAATTTCACAGGAATATCATTACAACGAGTTTTTTTTTACAGTTATAACAGTGTGTGTGTGTGTGTGTGTGTGTGTGTGTGTGTGTGTGTGTGTGTGTGTGTGTGTGTGTGTGTGTGCGTGTGTGTGTGTGTGTGTGTGTGTGTGTGTGTGTGTGTGTGTGTGTGTGTGTGTTTGTGTGTGTGTGTGTGTGTGTGTGTGTAAGCGCATATCGTTGAAACATTTTTGCTGCCGTCTCTGATTTATTGATTTTATTCTGATTTATAGCATAAACTACAACTCGCAGAAACGAGAGCAAACATCACGTTTTATTCCCGTCAGACTGCGCTGTTGTCATAGAACACACGTGACTTCACCCTGTGTAGCAACATTATAACGTGCACGGCAAATGGCTACAATGGTGGCGTCGCCAAGCGATTAACTATAAAGTTATTTCTTTTCCCACAATTACATTCTTCCTATCAATACAGTGGCAACATCGAGTGCATAATGGTTGAAGTCAAAACTAACCTACGCTTGACCATGATCCTACAAATGAATATCAATAACCTTAACTGTGACATATGACGAGATAGACACTAACCGTTTTTTCTTACCGATCATCTGATAGGTTATGCTTTAAACTTAGGTGGAAAGGCCAAACAAGTATGCAGGCAACTGTTTCTTCAGTAGGCGTATTAGCCGTAGGTTGCAAGTTATGAATTGTTTCACTCACAGT
Organism: Oasisia sp. SBJ-2009; assembly: GCA_964017155.1. NCBI lineage: Eukaryota > Metazoa > Annelida > Polychaeta > Sabellida > Siboglinidae > Oasisia > Oasisia sp. SBJ-2009. The sequence continues at coordinate 10,130,985 of OZ024864.1, read as the reverse complement.
GATACAATGTTGTCCTTTTAGTTGTGTCTTAGGGAGGGACGTTTGTAATGACATAAAGATTAGTGAGAGTCCGGATGTTCGGTGGGGGGGGGGGGGGGGGGGGGGTCACAGAAGATATGCTCAAAGGGGTGCTTAACAAGGGGCCACTACATATACAATATGTGAAAACGTATTTCTTGCATAATGTACACTCTGCATGATAATAATTATAACTCCACAATTATGCACCGATTCCAATAATATACATTTTATATTCCGTTAATTGTTAAGATTACATAATTCATTTCACCAATAGCCTGTATCCAAGAACTGATAAATGGCATATTTGTATGCGAGTATTTATCTGACTGAACTCACTAAATCACAGGTACAGTATTTTGTTCAACACTTGTCCCTTCGTCTTGCTCGGCAAAACAATGAGCTATGACATTTCACAAGAAAACAGTTACAAGGCCAGAACAGAACTGATTGAAGTATGTTTTACATGAGAACATAAACACAGTTGAACAACAATCATCTGCTAAAGCAAGCAAGCAAATCACACGTTAACACTTAATACATATACGCAAAAAAAAGGAAAACATACATATTCAAATATTGTAGAGAATCGCAATAGCAATGACAAGCTAATAACCTTAAGTTATTACTACAGACGTATGACATACACATTGTAGTGGCGACTCATACACGTGGAGGTGCGTCAACAGACTCGGTGGGTGGGGGGGGGGGGGGTCACAAAGATAATATGTTCAAAGGGGTGGCTAGGTGCTTAACAAGGGAGCCACTGTATATACAATATGCAAAAATGTATTTCTGACACAATGTACACTCTGCATGTTAACCACAATATACAATCATGCACCGATTCCAGTAATATAAATGTTACAGTTCATTAATTGCTAAAATTACATAATTAATTTAACCAAAAGCGTCTATCCAAGAACTGATAAATGACATATATCTATGTGCATATTTGTCCGACTTATCTCACTAAATCACTGGTTCAGTATTTTGTTTAATACTTGTCCCTTCGTCTTGCTCGGCAAAACAATGAGCTATGATAATTTCACACAAAAAACAGTTACAAGGCCAGAGCAGAATTTATTGAAGTATGTTTTATATGAGAATATAAACACAGCTGAACAACATCATTTACTAAAGTAAGCAAGCAAATCACACGTTAATATTTAATACAAAATACACAAAAGGTAAAACATACAAGGTCAACTATTGTAGATAATTGTAGATAATTGTTATAGCCATGGCAAACTAACTAATAACCTTAAGTTATTACTAAAGACGTATGACATACACATTGTAGTGGCGACTCATACACGTGGAGGTGCGTCAACAGTCGAATGTCACCCTTGTTCGGTTCCGTGATGTATCCCTAGCTGGTGTGTGTTGTCAAACGTGCGTTCACCACTCATCACTTGAAAGGTATAACTAAGAAACTTTGTTGTATTTTACACAAAGTAACACACAGTTTTTTTATTATAGCATTGCTGGATTTCAAATACCTGTATTTATACAGGCATGCATGCACATATATACACGCACATGTTTGTGGTAATACGTCACTATTTAGTATTGCAGTGTTACTTTCAACGGAAACATAGTTTGTCATATCTAGACTATGGTTAGGACTACTGTTCTACAACGATATGCATGCATTAGCCCGACAACATCAGCACCAGGAATTAAACGTCTAAAAGAGAAACCATTCATATTTGATTTCGTTACATAGTCATTGTAAATGTAATTAAATATTGAACATTATTGTCATAAGTGAATTAGTAGGACAACACTAATTATGTAATGTTACCAAAGACCTCATATTTATGGCGGGAATTCAGGGAATGAACATTTATAAAACCATTTTAATCAAATAGATATTGACTTATTCCCTTGGCCATTAACTGTCGTTGTTTTACTCGTTGATCGCCTGCTGTGATCACTAAATCTTACACTGTACATTTCCTCGACAGTCGCGAGGCACGTGTGACGTAATTACGACGCGTAACGTAGCGACGCGGGCGATAATTTGTTACAAATCTGATACATGAACGTGAAACGTTTGAGTTCAAAATAGGACGCCGGCTTTTTATCAATCGTCGAATCTAATAAATTCGTTATTTGGGGACTCCCTGTGGTCTATGGACAGTTGGGCCGGGTGTTGACGCGGTGTTATTTGGGGTAGAGTGGCTGGTGTGTTACGTGGTACGTCTGTACACAATCACCTACCAATGAATCCTGAGGCCAAACTTTTTCTTGAGTCGCTTCAGCCAGTCCGGACATACGCTGTAAGAGAGAGAAGAGACATGACAGCGACACACGACACTCACACAGCCTCGCACGGCCACGGGCTGTAAGAGAGAGAGAGAGAGAGAGAGAGAGAGAGAGAGAGAGAGATAGATAGAGAGAGAGAGAGAGAGAGAGAGAGAGAGAGAGAGAGAGAGAGAGAGAGAGAGAGAGAGGAGACATGACAGCGACACACGACACTCACACAGCCACGCATGGCCACGGGCTGTAAGAGAGAGAGAGAGAGAGAGAGAGAGAGAGAGAGAGAGAGAGAGAGAGAGAGAGAGAGAGAGAGAGAGAGAGAGAGAGAGAGAGAGAGAGAGGAGATATGACAGCGACACACGACACTCACACAGCCACGCACGGCCATGGGCTGTAAGAGAGAGAGAGGAGATATGACAGCGACACACGACACGCACACAGCCACGCACGGCCACGGGCTGTAAGAGAGAGAGAGGATACATGACAGCGACACACGACATTCACACAGCTACGCATGGCCGTGTTAACGCACCTACATCACGTGACACTCACTGACACACTTACGTACGTCTGTGTTAAAACACTAACATGACACTGGCTAACACATGCGTGTGCGTCTGTGTTACACACCAACACTTACACGTATCAAACGTTAAACACGTCAACTTACACCCACAGCACCCATATCGACAATCTCCGTCTCTGTTTCAGCAGCCGGTTCAGTGTCTTCTGGCTGGCCGGTGACAAGTCGAGGCAGTCAATCCTGTATAGAAGGAGCCAAAGGTCGACACATTTACTCGCCTCGATCAACACACAAATTAACCAGCCTTTATTTACACATCAACTAACTCACCGACAACAGCGATAATTCTAGAGGGTGGGATAATTTTGTGGAGTGAATAAATAAACAAACTATTTACTTCATTGTCAACAATATTTATGTGTGGATTTAGTGCACAATTTAAACAGTTCAATTAAAACGAAACAGTTACATGAATTGTTGAGGGTAATCAAATAAATGTACAATTTGGGTTTATTTTAAAAACTTTCAAAATATGCAAAACTATTTTATAAATGTACAATAAAAACCATCTGAGAAGATGAAGTCATCACAGTTATGCAAAATAGTAGATAAGGCAACCTGGGTACACATTATAACAGGGTAGTCCAGCAAAGAGCAATCAAGGAACTGATTACCTTCACTGTAACTTCACCCAACAGTGCTTTTTCTTGATTAAGATACATAACAGCAGGTGCTCGCTCCCCATGGCCTTGGCAGTGACCACAACTTTCTTTGCTCAGAGCCAGAGGATGGATTAGCACCTGACCATAGCTCAATATCCCCAGGCTCCAAGCTGGCATCACAATATTCTGGTTTCCTGGCTGACTTTGAAGTTGAGTTGTCAAAAGATCCTAGCAGTGATTAGCTGTGTGTCTTCTGAGGGCAACATAGACAGACATTTATTATGGACCTCCTGGCTTAACATAACACACAACATATTTTAGCGTTTACCTCTGTGGATAGAGGTTTTTGAGTCAGTTGTCACTTTGATGTAGTTAGCAATAACAATACGCCCTAGCACTGGTATACCTGTCATTATATGAGCAAAACACTAATAGTATACCTATTAACTAGATATCTCAATATACGTGTTGCTTTTCTTTTACCTACATAGTAATATTGCCTGGAAATGAAAAGTATTTAAATACATTTGTATTTAAAAGTACTTGTATTTGAATCCCTCAAGAGTATTTGTATTTAAATACATTTCAATGTATTTGACACCATGTCTGGATCGCTGTGATCCAATGGCATGCTCCAAGTTAATTTGGATTTAGTTTAACTGATTCCATAATATTGTGCTAATACACTTATATGGATCCCTAATTGCTACAACAATCATTCTGTTTATTAATATATTACAGAAAATGCACAAATACAGATATTTTGTTTCAAAAATATTAGATTGTATAAGCATTATGTATGATGTTGGACGTACATTTGTTTACGTACATCGGAGACCGCTTTTGTCGGCTAATTAATACAAAATAAAACAAAATGTTGTACTGTTTTATTAAAACACATAATTTTATAATTAACATTGAATCTTAGTTAGTATGACAAGTTATCAACCCTGCGGCTCTAGAGATTACAAAATATACATTTGTGGTGCCGCACATTTTATTTCTGCACAACTCAGAGCATAAAATGTTATCTATTATAGTTGCAGTCGTGCCTGTTATTCTTGTTGGTGATCAAGGGATACAATCCAGAACTAAACATTTGATCAAGGAAATGCATCGAGTCAATTTGTTTTTCACAGTGTAATAAATCTATATTGAAATCACATCACCACATATGTAAACCACTTAGCTGGTGAGATTTCCCAGTATATATGAAAAAAAAAGCATTTCATTTGCTAATGCTAGTATTCGGTGCTCTCTCTCTCTCTCTCTCTCTCTCTCTCTCTCTCTCTCTATATATATATATATATATATATATATATATATATATATATATATATATATATATATATATATATATAGAGAGAGAGAGAGAGAGAGAGAGAGAGAGAGAGAGAGACGATATTGATTTTTGTGTGTTTACTGGTGTGTAGTTCAATCAAAATACTTTCGAAACATTCATCAATCGTATATGACATTATGTTCCGTAATCAAATATTAGGAGATGGACAATTTTATTCGAATACACATATGGTAACACCACCGCCTGTTTTGTTGTTTCTAGAGTTGCAGTAGAGTTTGCAACCTAAAAATACGACACCAAAATGTTGTACTTTATTTCCATCCCAGTAGTTTTCTTTATACCAAGTATCCGAAATTGCAATATGAAACTTTTACTCTAGGTCTCGGAGAGTGTCCTTAATCTTATCCAAGTTTGCTCTTAAACTCCGGGTATTGAAGTGTATGACACTCAGATTATTTGCCCGATCAGTACCGCCAAAGTTAGTTGGAAATTGTGCGGAGGTGTAATATCTACACTGTGTCTATTTCACCGTCACATAGCGTTGTTACATACAGGCATTAACAGTGTTCGTCGTTTGATGATACATTGTGCAATCACATGCTTTTAATCACGATCCCTTACCACCAACTTGTCAAACGACAGGTAAGCGATCTTTCCTTCCTCTCGGGCCTTCATCATTTTTGGTAGGAGCTCTTTGTGTCTCGCCATGATTCTCTGCGAAACGTCTTCCATAACATGAATGCCACGAGACTGTTTCTTCTTTGCCGCCGCAAGCACGAGCTCGCGGTCTTTGTAATTCTCAAATTTGACCACGATGGTCCTGGTCCTGGTCCTGGTCCTGGTCCTGGTCCTGGTCCTGGTCCTGGTCCTGGTCCTGGTCCTGGTCCTGGTCCTGGTCCCCGTCGTCTTGTTGCCATGTATTTGTTTATTTGTAGAAAATTATAATGCGCCTCGTATCCATGTTTAATACCTGCTCAACGACACATACATTCTTAACGAGCTGGGTGAGTGCGACCACGCATGCGTGTGTGCATGGCCGACTGCGTGTGTTTGTGCCCGCGTGCATACGAAGATAACATTATAGATCTATATAGGCTAGGCGTTTAATGCTAGACGGTTTATCTCGTGTCATTCTTAAGGGAGAATCTAAGGTACAAAGGCGGAGTCGTAACTTTCCAAAATTGCTTATACTATATACCGTCCTAAGATTTGGAGTTTTCTTTCGTAACTTCTAACGATCACAGATAACCCTAGAAGAATTATGCGAGAAAATAATCCAACGTTACTTGTAGTCTAAAAAGCCACTTAGCAGCAACATAAGAGTTTACTTACTTTTAGACGTTGCGCGTTCGCTAAGTAGGAAACAACCGTGTCTGACTTCTTCAAAAGAGGGCCCCGTTCTTTTTCTAAGTTTTGTTGCAGGTCGCTCAGGAGACGTGTTTCCTGCGTCCGAATACTTGCAATCATCCTCGCCGCTTCTTCTTTTATCGCATCTTCCGTCTGTTAATTCGTAATTAAAATGGCATCGATTGCAGTGCTACAATATACGTTATCCGTCTACCGTATTTAATAATGGTTGTGCGTGGGTTTCGCAAGAACTCTAGTAGTTGCATTATATTCCACACAGGAATCAGTATTTGTCCGCAGCTGAAACTC
>OZ024864.1:10112058-10119558 GCA_964017155.1 Oasisia sp. SBJ-2009 | reverse complement strand
GATGTGGGTGGATGGGTGAAGGTTCCATTTTGAATAATTTGTTTGGGGATATATATATATATATATATATATATATATATATATATATATATATATATATATATACTCCTAATGGTAGCTTATGTCGACCGATTATGCATATAGGACCGGCTTATGTAGACCGCTGTTTTATGTAGACCAAAACTGGTCTACATAAAGATTCGACGTGTTAGTTCACAACTAACACAATTGAATTGATCAGTACCATTGCTTGTGCACACAGTTCATATGACAGTGAAGTACTGTGCGTAATTAATTTTTAAATGAACAACATCTTAAGTGATTTTGAGCATGTTTTCTCCAGCGCCGTGCATATTTTTGAGTATATTGTGTGCCGGGTTATGTGTACCGGGTCAACGTTCTTATAAATCTATATTTATGGTATATACTGAACGAAGGGTTGGAGTTTCGTGTTCAGTGTATGATATGCTTCATACTGATGCAAAAGGCTATACCATTATGTATAAATTAGTAAAACTTGCGTTTTGTCTTTGTTGCGAACCGATAGATCCCTCGAATAGTGGCTTTTTGGGGGGATTAAAATTAGTTTACATTTCGTAAGAGTGTTTTACTGTTTACTAGACTTGGCGGTCTACCGCAAGAAAGGCTAGATAAATATATGCAACTTCCGGCGTTGCTTCGGCGTTGCTCCGATCTACATAAATCGGTCTACATAAATCGGCATCTATGTATACGCGGTTTTATGTAGACCGATTTTTTGGCATATACCTTATTTATTGAAATATTTTGATGAACCTTCATTACGTGTTAAACAATAGTATTATAAAAATGTATATATGTATATATATATAATTATATATATATATATATATATATATATATATATATATATATATATATATATATATATATATATATATATATATATATATATATCGTTCTTTCCCACACGAAGAATTGTGACCCAGTCTGTATACGCCACCTATCAGCCACTCCGGGACTTGACGACACAGACACAGCACGTTACATGTTACTGCACTTTGTTTGTCCTTCCAATGTGTTTGATGAGTGGTGGACAGATTGGTGGGTGGCATCGAGCCTATGAATGTTTTAGATAATTGGATTGTTTACTTTACCAAGCCCCTGAAATAATGTTTTACGGAAACAGCGGTAACTGGCGTGTTTTGTTCTAGGATTTTATGTCAACGATTATGATCTACTGACGTCTTTTCTCGAAACCTGCCTTTTCCGATAACTCATACCTTCGTCACTCAAATCACTCATTCTCTACCCACCCACCCACCCATCACTTGTCCACCGACATCATCATTCTCAATCCACCCACCCACCATTTGTCCACCGACATCATCATTCTCAATCCACATACCCATCCTTTGTCTATCCACATCATCATTTTCAATCCACCTACCCATCATTTGACCACCTACATCATCATTCTCCATCCATCCACCCATCACTTATCCACCGACATCATCATTCTCCATCCACCCATCCAACCATCCAACCATCCACCCATCCACCCATCCACCCATCCACCCATCCACCCATCCACCCATCCACCCATCCACCCATCCACCCATCCACCCATCCACCCATCCACCCATCCACCCATCCACCCATCCACCCATCCACCCATCCACCCATCCACCCATCCACCCATCCACCCATCCACCCATCCACCCATCCACCCATCCACCCATCCACCCATCCACCCATCCACCCATCCACCCATCCACCCATCCACCCATCCACCCATCCACCCATCCACCCATCCACCCATCCACCCATCCACCCATCCACCCATCCACCCATCCACCCATCCACCCATCCACCCATCCACCCATCCACCCATCCACCCATCCACCCATCCACCCATCCACCCATCCACCCATCCACCCATCCACCCATCCACCCATCCACCCATCCACCCATCCACCCATCACACACACGCACACTCGCACGCACGCATACGCATACGCATACGCATACACAAACACGCGCGCGCGCACACACACACACACACACACACACACACACACACACACACACCCACACACACACACACACGGGTGTGGATCGGTGAGGGACGGGGGGGGGGGACGCGTCCCCCCCCCCCACTTTTCAGCCTGGGGGGACAGCATAGGAAATATCCCCCCCACTTTTTCAGAAAAAAAAACAAATTTACAGGCATATAGCGAGACTGATCACTCCTCTCTCTCCTAAAACAAACCCTACGTCTAGTAGTAAAATTAATTTACCAGTTCAGATATAAACTTCAGACTACCCAGTGGAAAATCACTAGATGAATTGCTTGGTTGGCCGCTGCGCGGAGCTTGATCTTAATCCAGTAAATATTCGTCATGTCCGCACGGGCGTCGATCGGTGGGGGATGGGGGGGGGGGGGGGACGCGTCCCCCCACTTTTCAGGGTGGGGAACAGCATAGGAATTGTTCCCCCCTCTTTTCAGTTCATAAAAATTGCAGGGCATGTAGCCTAACTCACCATGTAGCCTCTCTCTTAAAAGCCGCTACATAGGACTAGTAGCTAGACAATAAACTCGCAATATGAAGTTCCGACCACCCTTTAGACAATCGACTAGATAAATTGCTTGGCTGGCCACAACGCGCAACTTGATCTTACTTGAATAAATAATCATCATGCCGGTGTAGCGGTTACATTTTTCCGGCGTTTAAAGGTTCCGATTGACGCTTCTGCGCAAGCGCGATAAATGTAAAATTATTAATGTGCAGCGAAAGGACAATACATATATGGTATAAATACTACGGGTTGTTCGTTAGGATATACATAACCTCTCTACAAAGTTATTTGTCGCAAATTAACACGAGGCAAACAAGTTTTGAGGCATGTTTTGATAGCAAGCGTAAATCACGTGACTATAGTGCGCCATAATCCGTGACGGTGATTTAAACAAAGCCCGTGGCATTTATACCAAAAATGCTTTGTTGTTTCGCTGCACGTTGGTGATTTTACATTTATCGCGCATGCGCAGAAACGTCAATCGGAAAGTTTATAAGGATCGGAAAAATGTAAGCGCGACACCGGGCTGAGCCGCTGCCGGGTTCTATCAGTTTGCATCCTTGTGTTGATGTTATTAATAGGTTCTAGCCATCAAGCAAATTATAAATTATGAAATTTGTGTTTCACTTTCACCCCTTGATGCTTATCGCCTACGACAGAAGCGGCGGATTCCTGCACTTTGTGTAACTTATTCCCATTTGTGTGATGACAAATTTCTTTGCCAAAATGTAGGACTGGGAAATTCTACACAGCATGGGCGTCGATCGGTGAGGGACGAGAGGAACACGTCCCCCACTTTTCAGCCTCAGGGGACAGCATAGGAAATGTCCCCCCACTTTTTCAGTTGATAAAAACAAATGTACACGCATATAGCGAGACTGATCACTCCCCTCTCTTAAAAACGTTACATCGGTCTAGTAGTAACATTAATATACGAGTCATCACGGTAACCACCAAATGTAATAACATCAGTGTAGTTGAAGGTCTTCGCAGGCCTCTGTAGCAAACTATGTTGTCATACATTTAGAATCCAGTGCATAGTCTCAATGCACATGGCCATCGATTGGTGGGAACATGTCCCCCCACTTTTCAGCCAGAAGGGGACAGCATATGAAATCCCCCCCCCCACCTTTTCAGTTCAGAAAACAGTGTATGGGCATGAGACTGATGATTCCACTCTCTTAGTAGTAAAATTACTCAACTCAGATATAAACTTCCGACTACCCAGTGGAAAATTACTAGATAAATTGCTTGGTTGGCCGCAACTTGATCGTAGTCCAGTAAATATTCATCATGGCGGGCTCTGTCATTTTGCACCCTTGTGTTGATATATTAACAGGCATTAGCCATCAAACACATTGTATACTATTAATTTTTTTCCCTGTCACCCCTTGAATTGCAGCTTGATCGCCCTGGTGGATACTTATATCGCATACGGAGGAACCAGCGGATTCCTGCACTTTTTGTAATTTGATCCCATTTGAGTGATGAAAAATTTCTTTGCCAAATGATGGGATTGGGAAGTCCTACACAGGCACCCGTGTAACCTCTGCATCCTCTCACCACGGACTTATATACACATAAGTCCTTTTTGTCACTCTGTGATTCAGGCAAGAAGTTATGGGTCCAAAGCCTACCCTCCAAAGTGTCAGTGATTGGGGTGAGCCACGGCCCCTCTTCAAATATAATGTAGCCAACATAACTGTTTTAAATAGCATAACATGAAGGCCTTTGTTTATTTTAGAATTAGCACCAGACCAACAAGGAATTATGTTTTATATTTACTAAAGCAGTTATATGTATTTCAGGTCATATATATATATATATATATATATATATATATATATATATATATATATATATATATATATATATATACGGGTGTATGTATATATATATATTATATATTATATACGTACATACAAAATACATACATATAAGTATATGTAAATTGGTCCCCCGTCCCCCCACTTTTAAAACCGGGTCGACGCCCCTGCACACACACACACACACACACACACACACACACACACACACACACACACACACACACACACACACACACACACACACACACACACACTCACACACACACACACACACACACACACACACACACACACACACACACACACACACACACTTATATTACATTGCCTATACAACTATGGTATCAACAGATTATATAAATAGATAGTTGCTATAATACAGTGGGAAATGGTAGCCGGGCCTATAGCGTCGTCATTGTGCAAAGAAGTATAACACAAGCACACGTGTCGACCTACCTGTAAGGAAGGGACCGTCTTGTTAAATGTAGTTCAAACTTCTGATAGCAGACGAAGTTGATGCTGGGTGTATGATCTGAAGGGTGTTACTTGGTCTCTAGCCGTAGCCGATGTACAAGTCGATCACACGCAGCCGAGTAGACAAACAACTCGACCCTGTCTTGTGGAATGTTTTGTAACCAAAGGCGACAGCGACGCTGTTAACGCGTCACTGTAGGCCATTCAAGAAAACATCTTTTGTGAATCAGTCAACCATGAAAATTCATAAACAGTGTCTACGTTCTGACTGCGTAGACCACCAGTGTCACGTGGTCCACCCATCCCCGCTAGTCGCCTCTTATCTCAGCCAGCGCACAATTCTATTAAACCAAGTCCGACGTCGGCACAACAGTTATGTTCAATATATTTTGTCCGGCGGATTTACACCGGACACTTAAAAATCTTACCGAACCGTTTTGAGGGAAGCTCAATGTATTGTACGAATGTCTTTATTGATCATTTACCTAAATATTCTCCCAACTAATGCTTCGACCATCAAAGAAAGTGTCAAATATAGGAAGTTGGCCAAAATCATACACGCTGAAATAAAGCGTTTCCTTTTACGCGAATTGGACGGTATTTATATGATATAATTTGACAGCCGACTGGTGCAGCGAAACATTTTATTTTGAAACTAGTATTAGTTAGATGGACGTCAAGATCTCATCAAAAGAAAATCACATTTACCATATGAATATAACCCAATTGTTGGACGCTAGAGATAGTCCGGGACTTTCCTCTGCAAGACCCACAACGTCTACACAACCGACCGGGGGAGGTAGAGGGGGGGGGGGAGCACACCAACCAACAGACCAGGGGTGAATAGAGCAAGCCTCAACTCTACTACCTTTGCACCCTTCCTCCGATTCGCCGCATTGTTTAGACCGGAAGTCTTAAGCACTGTCTACTTTGAACACGACGTCGGCACAACAAAGCACAGTTATTTGTTTAATACATCTTTGGCGTATTTACACAGACAAATTAAAAACATTTCTGAAGCGTTCTGGGTGAAGGTCCACGCACTGTCCGGGTATATCAACTGATCATTGATCAATTTCCCACGGTAAATGTTCACCCGTGCATCGATATTATACCATGTTTGAGATAAATAGTGAATAATATATTCTTTTCCATGGGTATACAAGCTAACTAACGCCGTAGCCTTTTCAAATTAATGAAATCGGACTTTGTTGAGTGAAATAGATGGTATTTGTGATGTACGTACGGAACGGCAGATGGAGCTACATGTTTTATTTTTAAGTTGATGGTAGTTAAATTTCCATCAATTTTCCTACAGGTGAAATCACATTTATAATTCAAAATACCAAATCCTGTTATAGCAAGCTATACCTCGAAAACCTTGCATTCCACTGAAAGACGGTGAAGTGGAAACTAAGTCGATATATACATCAGGCCGATTGACCAATGACCGACACCTGAGACCACTGGAGGCGGTCACGTGATATACCTGTCCACGACCCGCACATGTAATTCAGATCACAGAATGTACCTGAAAGACTAAGAAGCCGTGACTTCTCCGGACATGGACTTAGGACCTCCACGGTGATCTTGCTATATAAAGCTGTCCAGTCTTTGTACGGCAGCGAAACGTGAGTTGCGCGCGGCCGCTAGATCAACGCTCTCATCTCATCCTTGTGTCTGCTGGGAAGGCCGAACAACCAATGGTAGCGTTCTTGGTCAAGCAACAGTACCAGCATTGGGGCTGGTTATGACTCAGCTATGTTGGGCTGGGCTGGTTATGACTCAGCTGTGTTGGGCTGGGCTGGTTGTGACTCAGCTGTGCTGGGATGGATTGGTTATGACTCAGCCATGTTGGCCTGGATTGGTTATGACTCAGCTGTGTTGGGCTGGGCTGGTTGTGACTCAGCTGTGCTGGGATGGATTGGTTATGACTCAGCCATGTTGGGCTGGATTGGTTATGACTCAGCTGTGTTGGGCTGGACTGGTTATGACTCAGCTGTGTTGGGCTGGGCTGGCTATGATTCAGCTGTGTTGGGCTGGGCTAGCTATGACTCAGCTGTGTTGGGCTGGACTGGTTGTGACTCAGCCGTGTTGGGATGGGCTGGATGCATGTGCGCATGCGAGCGGATGGTGATGTGCGTGTGTGTGCCTGTGTATGCGGGTGTACAGGTGCATATATGTGCGTGTGTTTGTGCGGGTGCGCGTGCATAGTATGTCTGTTAACACGTGCGCACGTGTATGTGTACTTGCGAATATGTATTTCTATATATTGTATTAGTACATAGTCATTTACACATCGTTGCTATTACTTACATTGTTATTTTGAATTTCCTAAAATAATATGTAAAAAATACATTATTTTAATATATTTACTTGTGGTTTTCCCCAATCCCCTGCCATATTTTAACATGTAGCATTTGTACACCGTTACGAATATTATGATGTAACATGCATATTTTAGGAGAGTAGTTGCCATGGTAACTAATAAACTAACCATCGAGTTAGGCTTGGGGAGGCTATTTAGATAAGTCACGATTCGTCACGATTTTTATTGCCAACGTTTGATCAGTATGAAGTGTCTATGGTGTGCCTAAAATAACTTGTTTTTACAGCACTTAACACAACCATGTAATTA
>OZ024864.1:10087058-10107058 GCA_964017155.1 Oasisia sp. SBJ-2009 | reverse complement strand
ATTGGACAACGACAAGTTATAGCATGTAAACACTAAAAATACATGAAATTGACAAAGTCATGGCGGTGAAACGCTAAACATATGTGAAATGGTATAAAGTTGGTGCACCGTGTGAGTAAAATATGACATTCTTGTAACTTGTAGTAAAATGGAATATGTTTCTGTTTCAACACCATAACTTTGTCAAGTTTTTCATATTTTACCAAACCGGTGCACCAACTTTGTATCATTTCACAACTTTTTCAGCGTTTCGCCGCCATCACTTTGTCAATTTGACTTATTTTTAGGGTTTACATACCATAACTTTGTCAAGTTTGTCATATTTTACTCACACGGTGCACCAACTTTATACCATTTCACATATGTTTAGCGTTTCACCGCCATGACTTTGTCAATTTCATGTATTTTTAGTGTTTACATGCTATAACTTGTCGTTGTCCAATCCATACACACGAGACTAGGACAGTTTTATGTCATGCGCAGACCATAACGTCCGTTAAAATGACGCTTCCTGCCACGTGCAAAACACAACTTCCGTAAAAATGTCGGGTCACATCAGGACCACAACACAATTTCTTGCAAAATTACACATTCAATCTTAGTGATAACGTTAAAAACTAGTGCCATTTAAAGTTTCCACGCAATAACCCTGCCAACGTTTCTTATTTCACTGAGCCAGTGTGGTCTACTCGTTCCATTTCGTAACGTTTCACCGTTTCATTTCGTTACACAGGTGGTGTTTTCACAAATTTAACTAAGTTATTCTTGTAACTTGTAGTAAAATAGTATAGTTTTCTATTCTACGCCATAACTTTGTCATGTTTTTCATATTTACTAACTCGGTGTGCCAACTTTATACCTTTTTACAACTTTTTTCATCGTTTCACCGCCATCACTTTGTCAATTTTACGTGTCTTTAGTGTTTACATCCCATAACTTTGTCAAGTTTTTTTCATATTTTACTAACTCCATGTACCAACTTTGTACCATTTCACAACTTTTTTAGCGGTTCACCGCCATCACATTGTCAATTTTACGTATTTTTAGTGTTTACATGCCATAACTTTGTCATGTTTTTCATATTTTACTAACTCCATGTGCCAACTTTGTATCATTTCGCAACTTTTTCAGCGTTTCACCGCCATCACTTTGTCAATTTTACGTGTTTTTAGTGTTTACATGCCATAACTTAGTCATGTTTTTCATATTTTACTATATTGCAACATTGTTGGATGAAAAAACAGCAGTCATAGAGTACAATATTAAGTCACGTGATCGATTAGCCGAATAGGTATCCGGCAGATGACTCCACCTGATCTTTCACCAAGTCTATAATTCGTCATCTATCCACGAAGGGACGCTACATAACCCCTAACGCCATTTTGACGTAATTTAAAAAAATAAGACACACGAATTTGGACAGTATTAGTTCGTGAATTTGTCCGTAAGGGGGCGACACTAATACACGACCTATCCACCAGAGGGCGCCACTTGACCGGTTGAATTCCACCAGTGGAATTCCACCGCTCCGCTCCAAGACAAAATACGATACACGAATTTGGACAGTATTAGTTCGTGAATTGTCCGTAAGGGGGGGGGGCGCGAAACTTATACACGACCTATCCGCCAGATGGCGCCACTTTAAAAATAAGACGCGCGAATTTTAACAATACTAGTTCGTGACTTGCACACCAGGCGGCGCCACTAGTGTATGACCTATCCGCCAGATGGCGCCATTGGTACATGACTTAGCCACCAGAGGGCGCCACTTGACCGGTGGAATTCCACCGGTGGAATTCCACCAGTGGAACTCCACCGCTCCGCTCCAAGCATATAACGATAGGACCACACACTACTACTACTTGAGGGACAGGTTTGTCACGATGGAAGTGCCTCGTAACAAGCAGGTCCCTCAAGTGCCTCATGACAAACCGGAACTGCAAATGCCTCTTGACAACCCGGTCCCTCCAGTGCCTCGTGACAACACGGACTCGCTGTCGCGCTGACATTTTTCCGGACGTTGTATTTTATTTGAGTGATGTTTCTGCGCATGTGCGTATCTAGGGAAATATGCATTTAGCACCAAATACTACTGTCGCATTTATATTTGATCGCGTTATATTTGAAGAGAACACCGGTCAAGTTGCTCACACGACTTAACACCCAAACACAGGTCAAGTCACTCACACGACTTAACACCCAATAACAGGTCAAGTCACTCACATGACTTAACACCCAAACACCGGTCAAATCACTCACACGACTTAACACCCAAACACCGGTCAAGTCGCTCAAACGACTTAACACCGAAACACCGGTCAAGTCACTCACACGACTTCACACCCAAACACCGGTCAAGTGGCTCAAACGACTTAACACTGAAACACCGGTCAAGTCACTCACACGACTTAACACCCAAACACCGGTCAAGTCACTCACACGACTTAACACCCAAACACCGGTCAAGTCGCCCACACAACTTAACACCTAAACTCCGGTCAAGTCGCTCAAACGACTTAACACCCAAACACCGGTCAAGTCGCTCAAACGACTTAACACCCAAACACCGGTCAAGTCACTCACACGACTTAACATCCAAACACCGGTCAAGTCGCCCACACGACTTAACACCTAAACCCCGGTCAAGTCACTCAAACGACTTAACACCCAAACACCGGTCAAATCACTCACACGACTTAACACCCAAACACCGGTCATGTCACTCAAACGACTTAACACCCAAACACCGGTTAAGTCACTCACACGACTTAACATCCAAACACCGGTCAAGTCGCCCACACGACTTAACACCTAAACTCCGGTCAAGTCGCTCAAACGACTTAACACCCAAACACCGGTCAAGTCGCTCAAACGACTTAACACCTAAACACCGGACAAGTCACTCATACGACTTAACACCCAAACACCGGTCAAGTCACTCACACGACTTAACACCCAAACACCGGTCAAGTCGCTCAAACGACTTAACACCCAAACACCGGTCAAGTCGCCCACAAGACTTAACACCTAAACTCCGGTCAAGTCGCTCAAACGACTTAACATCCAAACACCGGTCAAGTCGCCCACACGACTTAACACCTAAACTCCGGTCAAGTGGCTCATACGACTTAACACCCAAACATCGGTCAAGTCACTCACACGACTTAACATACAAACTTCGAACAAAGCGGACTAAACGAAATGAATGAAGACACATTGATAATATGTTGCCGTTTTGCCGACATTTTTCCTATAATCAAAGAAACTGTTGTTTCACAAACTGAATGCATTGTAAATACTAAATGCGAAATTATAGGATGTGTTTTACAACCTCAACTTCACACCTTAAATTTGAGGGTCACAAAACATCTAATAGCCTATATACTGTCATTCAAAACAGCATCCAATTGCACGACCTGATATTCAAGAAGACATCCGGTTGCACGCCCCTGGTTTTTATCGAGACATCCAATCGCGTGTCTCTTTATGGTAAACGTCAGACAGACTATTATAAATTACAATGTTATAAATTACAAAATAATCGCATGCAAGAAAGAACGATTTCAAAATAGTTCCTGTTTCCCGTTATCGATACTATCGCAAGGGCCAAAATCGCATACAAATTATACAATAATGATAAGGTATATATCGGGCATAAATAACTCATATCTGCCGGCACTGTTTGGATCATGACGCCAACAGCATCCAACGCCAACAAATATACTTCATTCACGTTCTCTCGCACATCATAATGCCAACCGCTTGACTCTTCCGCAATGATCAGCGTTGCTTGAACTTAACGATTTAAATATCACCGATCTGGTTTGTACTGTGCCACGTTTAAGGGGAACACTGAGTAAATGGTTCGGTCAACTGACAACGAGCTCCTTGTTACGGGAGTCCATGTATTTGCTTATCCTGACGGGGTGTGCTGGTGAAGAGCCTTTGCACTGATACAGGAGCTAGTGCAAATGTTCTTCCACACGAGGTGTTCGGTCGAATAAGTTTCGTACACTAGTCACAACTGTAACAGACTCGTTTAAAGCAGCCGATGTTACGTTGGCACGTACACAGTAACAGACCGACTTCTGCTGTTCCGTCGTGGCTTCGTACGTGACGGCGTCGTTCAGTCGTCGTAGTACATGTCCATGGTGCGTTCATTGGCGAATCGACGACAGTCTCTGGCGCAGCTGCCGAGTACACCCTTGCACATGCCCTGCTGAATGGACGGGTCCTTCGTCTCCACCGGGTACATGCACCTGCACGATACATAGGGTATAGACGGTGTGTGTGTGTGTGTGTGTGTGTGTGTGTGTTTGTTTGTTTGTGCGTGCGTGCGTGCGTGCGTGTGTGTGTGTGTGTGTGAAGACTAGTTGTTCCTCTGTACAAATACATTATTGTTTTCCATGTTTTATTCATATCATATCAGTTTCAGTGTGCGGGTGTGTATCGTTTAATAATCCTTACCTCCAGTGAGCACGTAGACACTGTTGCACGCAGTGCAACACTTTCGGTTTCACATGCGTCATGAAGAAAGCAGCGGCACCTCGGTGTCCAATGAAGGCCACAGAAAGCAACAACAGCGTGGCCAGTGTCAACTGAAAGCAACAACAGCGTGGCCAGTGTCAACTGGAAGCAACAACAGCGTGGTCAGTGTCAACTGAAAGCAACAACAACGTGGTCAGTGTCAACTGAAAGCAACAACAACGTGGCCAGTGTCAACTGAAAGCAACAACAGCGTGGTCCCTGTCAACTGATAGCAGCAACAACAACAACGTGGCTAGTGTCAACTGAAAGCAACAACAGCATGGCCAGTGTCAACTGAAAGCAGCAACAGCGTAGCCAGTGTCAACTGAAAGAACAACAACGCGGCTAGTGTCAACTGAAAGCAACAACAGCGTGGCTAGTGTCAACTGAAAGCAACAACAACGTGGCTTGTGTCAACTGAAAGCAACAACAGCGTGGCTAGTGTAAACTGAAAGCAACAATAGCGTGGCCAGTGTCAACTGAAAGCAACAACAACGTGGCTAGTGTCAAATGAAAGCAACAACAGCGTGGTCAGTGTCAACTGAAAGTAACAACAACGTGGCCAGTGTCAACTGAAAGCAACAACAACGTGGCTAGTGTCAAATGAAAGCAATAACAGCGTGGTCAGTGTCAACTGAAAGTAACAACAACGTGGCCAGTGTCAACTGAAAGCAACAACAACGTGGCCAGTGTCAACTGAAAGCAACAACAACGTGGCTAGTGTCAAATGAAAGCAACAACAACGTGGCCAGTGTCAACTGAAAGCAACAACAACGTGGCTAGTGTCAAATGAAAGCAATAACAGCGTGGCCAGTGTCAACTGAAAGCAACAACAACGTGGCCAGTGTCAACTGAAAGCAACAACAACGTGGCTAGTGTCAAATGAAAGCAATAACAGCGTGGTCAGTGTCAAATGAAAGCAATAACAGCGTGGCTAGTGTCAAATGAAAGCAATAACAGCGTGGCTATGTCAACTGAAAGAACGAGTCGCATTAACTTTAAAGATGACGTCTCAATTAATTCTAGTCAGAATGCGCGCCAACCCAATATGTAATGCAATATGCTAACTTATTTGTGCACAATTATAATGCGATTTTTGTGGAATCGCGAAATTATTAACTTAGAAACCGTATTGAATGTTCCACCATGCATATATCTAATTGAATCTTAGAATTTGCAGCATCACGTGTATTATAATAATACAGGTCAAGTTGAAGATGGTCAGTGAGATAAGTGGTTAGGATGGTACACTAGGAATGTACGGAGGGTCTGTCTCGTGGTTAGCACACACTGCATTAGTGGACATGACTGGCCACGCACGCACGCACGCACGCACGCACGCACGCACGCACGCACTCACGCACGCACGCACGCACGCACGCAGTTGCATATGCACTTGGTCCACCAACATGTATAACGTCCTGTCCTTACATTGCTAAGCATTTGTATACCTCTATAACTTTTTCCAGTACATACGTAATACGCAAATAGTTACCTGCGCAAATGTCCGCACGCACGCACGCACGCACGCACGCACGCACGCACGCACGCACGCACGCACGCACGCACGCACATTATCTAACTGACTAGTGTATGCGTAAATTCATATATAATTGATGTAACGAAAACTATTTATTTAAAACAGGAAACGACGCACGCAGAAGAACAATATGGACGACCTATCTCGATATCACGCTCCCCCCGACTTCCCTCTCTCCGAGTTCCCTAGCCCCGAGTTCCCGCGGACGGCCAAGGAAGAGTCAGACATTCGGCCAGAAGCCCCGCTAACCGCTCCAGCTCCGCTGAAACACGAGTCAGTCCCCACTGACGCCCGGAACACAGTTCTACAGAACAGACCAACTGAGCAGACATACGTACGTTGAGCGCCATGATCGAGTCTGATGACTCCTCGGACAGTGTCAGTCGGAGCGGAGGACAACACGGACACTGACGTGTGTGCTACGACAGTGTACAGGTGGCAGTGAACACTGAGCTGTCGCTACTTGTCACCTCGAGTGGCCGGTCCTCAAGTGTTCTGTACGTTTGTCGAGACGGCCACTTTAGCCCAGGTGCACACGTCAAGGCAACATTCTATCGCGGCGTAACTCGTAGGTTCTGCATAATGCATTATCGTGATTTCCGGTTTAATTATTTTACAACTCCCTTGGTGTTTTGTTAACGTGTGAAGTGTCTTTGACTGTTGACAATTGTGTCCGTTGAAAACGTGCATGTTTGTGTATGTGCACGCCCGCGTGTGTGTGAGCATGCGCACACGTGTGCATTTATGCGTGTGTATGTGCGTGTGTGGTTTATAGTGAAAGTTATCACACCCAGTGGTAGAATCCGCTCAAAACACAAATGGTTTGTGTAATTGCACCGAGATAAAACGACAATGGAAACACGCATGATGGATTTAATGTATATGTGTAGTTTACCATTCATATTGCTCTATGAGCCCGGAAAGTGTTTCGATGAACACTCAACTTTACACCTCAGGTGTGCTGTGTAATTAACTCGTGTTGCAAGGACAGTTTACCGACACGTGACCCTTGCACCGAGAACCTGTACATGCTATGTTGTCTCCTACTCCACAGGGTCTCAACTCCAGTGGTGAATATACATTGACATATTTACTTGAGTTGTCAAAACTACGACATTCTCTACTTCTGGTATTTAAGCCTAGCAGGCAAACATTGCCTCGTGGAACGTCAGAACCCTCACTACTCAGGGACCTGGCAGATGGCGTCGTGTGTGTGTGTGTGTGTGTGTGTGTGTGTGTGTGTGTGTGTGTGTGTTTGTGGGGGGTACATGCTTGCATATGGTGTGTGTATGGGGGGGGGGGGGGGTACATGCTTGCATATGGTGTGTGTGTGTGTGTGTGTGTGTGTGTGTGTGTGTGTGTGTGTGGGGGGGGGGTGGTACATGCTTGCCTATGGTGTGTGTGTGTGTGTGTGTGTGGGGGTACATGCTTGCATGTGGTGTGTGTGGGGGGTACATGCTTGCATATGGTGTGTGTGTGTGGGGGGCTACATGCTTGCATATGGTGTGTGTGTGTGTCGGGGGGGGGGGGGGGGGGGGGGGGGGGCTACATGCTTGCATATGGTGTGTGTGTGTGTGTGTGTGTGTGTGTGTGTGGTGGGGTACATGCTTTCACGCATGCTTGCATGCATATGGTGTGTGTATGGGAGGGTGGGTACATGCTTGCATATGGTGTGTGTGTGTGTGTGTGGGGGGGGGGGTACATGCTTGCATATGGTGTGTGTGTGTGTGTGGGGGGGGGGTACATGCATGCATATGGTGTGTGTATGGGGGGGGGGTACATGCTTGCATATGGTGTGTGTGTGTGTGGGGGGGTGGTGGTGGTACATGCTTGCCTATGGTGTGTGTGTGTGTGTGGGGGGGGGGGGGGGGTACATGCATGCATATGGTGTGTGTGTGTGTGTGGGGGGGGGGGGGTACATGCATGCATATGGGGTGTGTGTGGGGGGGTACATGCTTGCATATGGTGTGTGGGGTGGGGGGGGGGGTGGGGGGGGGGTACATGCTTGCATATGGTGTGTGTGTGTGTGGGGGGGGGGGTACATGCATGCATATGGTGTGTGTGTGTGTGTGGGGGGGGGGGGGGTACATGCATGCATATGGTGTGTGTGTGTGTGGGGGGGGGGGGGGTACATGCGTGCATATGGTGTGTGTATGGGGGGGGGTACATGCTTGCATATGGTGTGTGTGTGTGTGTGTGTGTGGGGGGGGGGGGGTCCATGCTTGCATGTGGTGTGTGTGGGGGGTACATGCTTGCATATGGTGTGTGTGTGGGGGGCTACATGCTTGCATATGGTGTGTGTGTGGGGGGCTACATGCTTGCATATGGTGTGTGTGTGTGTGGGGGGGGGTACATGCTTGCATATGGTGTGCGTGTGTGTGTGGGGGGGGGGTGGTGGTACATGCTTGGCTATGGTGTGTGTGTGTGGGGGGGGGGTCCATGCTTGCATGTGGTGTGTGTGGGGGGTACATGCTTGCATATGGTGTGTGTGGGGGGGGGGGCTACATGCTTGCATATGGTGTGTGTGTGTGTGTGGGGGGGGGGTACATGCTTGCATATGGTGTGTGTGTGTGGGGGGGGGGGGCTACATGCTTGCATATGGTGTGTGTGTGGGGGGGTACATGCTTGAATATGGTATGTGTGTGTAGGGGGGCTACATGCTTGCATATGGTGTGTGTGTGGGGGGGGGGGCTACATGCTTGCATATGGTGTGTGTGTGTGGAGGGTACATGCTTGCATATGGTGTGTGTGTGTGTGGTGGGGTTCATGCTTTCACGCATGCTTGCATGCATATGGTGTGTGTATGGGAGGGTGGGTACATGCTTGCATGCATATGGTGTGTGTGTGTGTGTGTGTGCATGCATGCGTGTGTGATACTTGTTTGCATGCATTTGGTGTGTGTGGAGGGCTACATGCTTACATGCATGTGGTGTATGTGTGGTACATGCTTGCATGCATGTTGTGTGCGTGCCATTAATTAATGCACGTTCTTCTACCTTACTACACCACAACAAGTGAATAACACACTTTTGTTCTTTGCTCATTTTATTAACTGCACCAATGTGTACTGTGACTAAGTATACTTGTAGGGCCTTGTTAAAGTAGGATGTCATGTCAATCGACCTATCACATGCTTACTTAGGGATGCAATCCCTGATATGACAAAATGTATGAAACACTATGTAATATGTCACAAGACATTACCCATGATCGACAATATACATTGCATGGTGAGTGAGCGTGAACCTAGCATTTATATAAAAAACAATTAACTATCGTCTTTGTCGAGTACTATGCGTCTTTGTTATGCTAAAAGTAATAATGCTGTCAAACCTATCTCCAACATAGGAACATGCCTCATCAACTCTTGGGCAAACACCAGAAAAACCTGTGTGTATAATCACGATATATTTTGTACACATTTACCCAGTCATGATGTATAACAACACAGGTATTAATAAACCCAAAGCATAACTCACCTATAAAACATCTTTATGAACAGACAGGTTAAACTGTTAATTAAAATACTTTAAAACAGTGCTTAATATCATATTCAATTCTACAGTGCTACCGTGCAAAATACTCTCTTAAAAACAGCAACATTAAATTCCCTGAAACTATAGTAAATGCAAGTCATAATTCTAATCTAAATCCATCACCATGTTAAAGCTACTATATATGCAGTAGCAAAAACATACATCTGATTTAGTGAAATGCTATGTATAGTTTACCATTCATATTGCAAACTATAATTATCATCAGTTCAACTGGTTAAACTGCTCTGAATACATTTGAGAAATATTATTAAGGTACTAACATGTCTGACAAATGGTAGTTACAGAAGGACGTACAAACAGCAAACATCAGTTATCAATGTCAGACAAATAGACTATATATAATATATATATATATATACATATATGTAAGTAACAAGTAATAGGCAGTAACGATGTTAGACAAATATGACATATAAGCAGCAGACACAAATTGTGGAATGAATACTAACAAAAAGTGGATACACGATGAATACTAGAAAACAGTTACCAAAGATTATAAACATAGCATGTCACAAGAAATACAAATTACACTAAGAAGTCTTGTACCACAATATTATACAGATTTCTCAAAAACAGCAGTTCCTGGTCAGGTA
Organism: Oasisia sp. SBJ-2009; assembly: GCA_964017155.1. Taxonomy (NCBI): domain Eukaryota; kingdom Metazoa; phylum Annelida; class Polychaeta; order Sabellida; family Siboglinidae; genus Oasisia; species Oasisia sp. SBJ-2009. The sequence goes on along the minus strand of OZ024864.1, from coordinate 10,096,841 downwards.
AGTTAAATGATACATTTTGTAGGAAGGTATATTCACAGCAATAATCTTAAAAAATTATTTTAGTGAAGATAAAATAAAGTCTTCAACAGTGATGTTATTTCAATTTAACAATTTATCAAATCCTTGATTAAAATGCTTGTTATGAATTTGAAGGGTATGTCACCTCACAGTACAACAGTGTGACGTCACCGAATACATCTACAATCCAAGGTCACACTCCAGTAGTCTTAGGTTTGAATGTCCAATTAGACGAAATTGATATGATCCCATCTGGATGCAGATGATCAAAACTATATTACTGTTATCTAATACAACATGATTACATTTATACAAGTCGTCTAGGACACCGATATTTTGTCATCAAATAACCCGTACATTGCCGACTGCCACCACAGGATCACTGTTTGTGGTCTCACAGTTTCGGTTCCACTTTGTTGATTTACCAAACTTCTCCGACACCTTTCAGCGCTGGAAGAGGGAGCTTGGGGTGTACTGGGCCTGGGGCATGTACTGGGGGTACCGCCGCCGGTCGTTCACGTCGGTGTCGTCATTGAAGAACAGGGCGGGCTGGTTCCAGGGTGCCGTGGTACCGCCGAAGGTGCGGGGTGACTGGGAGTAGCCACTGTATGCCGACGGCATGGGCAGTGCCGGGGTCATGCTTGGTGGAGGCGCGACCTCACGACGCTCTCTGTCTCTCAGCTTCTGTTTCCTCTCACGCATACGTCTCCTGGAGTCAACACAAACAACTCTCACTCAAACTGTTCAGTCCACAAAAACAATGTCTAATTACATGTTTGAAATGGATGATTAAAGCCATAGTCCCTGTTGAAATTACTGGTTGGGTGATGATTTATTTATTAATATTATTCTTACCAGCATTTATTTAATGCTGTATAACTGGGACGGTAGAAGGTAAAGGTAAGTTCTGATACATTGTGGTATCTAGTGCATCAGTCAAACATAAATATCAATAAACAATTCAGCCCGTAGTATAACTTAAGCAGACTGCAAAATGAATAAAGCAATTGAGAGTAAAACAGAAGTAAAATAAGTCTAATTAGTTTACACCAAATCATGTATTCACGATGCACAAAACACGGTGCCTCAATTACCACCACAGCACTAGTCATTTACCTAATCAATCTCATCACCACTCAATTACCACCACAGCACTAGTCATTTACCTAATCAATCTCATCACCACTCAATTACCACCACAGCACTAGTCATTTACCTAATCAATCTCATCACCACTCAATTACCACCACAGCACTAGTCATTTACCTAATCAATCTCATCACCACTCAATTACCACCACAGCACTAGTCATTTACCTAATCAATCTCATCACCACTCAATTACCACCACAGCACTAGTCATTTACCTAATCAATCTCATCACCACTCAATTACCACCACAGCACTATTCATTTACCTAATCAATCTCATCACCACTCAATTACCACCACAGCACTATTCATTTACCTAATCAATCTCATCACCACTCAATTACCACCACAGCACTAGTCATTTACCTAATCAATCTCATCACCACTCAATTACCACCACAGCACTAGTCATTTACCTAATCAATCTCATCACCACTCAATTACCACCACAGCACTATTCATGTACCTAATCAATCTCATCACCACTCAATTACCACCACAGCACTAGTCATTTACCTAATCAATCTCATCACCACTCAATTACCACCACAGCACTAGTCATTTACCTAATCAATCTCATCACCACTCAATTACCACCACAGCACTATTCATTTACCTAATCAATCTCATCACCACTCAATTACCACCACAGCACTATTCATTTACCTAATCAATCTCATCACCACTCAATTACCACCACAGCACTAGTCATTTACCTAATCAATCTCATCACCACTCAATTCAAAACCACAGCACTATTCATGTACCTAATCAATCTCATCACCACTCAATTACCACCACAGCACTAGTCATTTACCTAATCAATCTCATCACCACTCAATTACCACCACAGCACTATTCATTTACCTAATCAATCTCATCACCACTCAATTACCACCACAGCACTATTCATGTACCTAATCAATCTCATCACCACTCAATTACCACCACAGCACTATTCATGTACCTAATCAATCTCATCACCACTCAATTACCACCACAGCACTATTCATTTACCTAATCAATCTCATCACCACTCAATTACCACCACAGCACTATTCATTTACCTAATCAATCTCATCACCACTCAATACTCTCAGGCAGACTGTTCCATACATGCGTGTACAGTCTGTGACTGTTCCATACATGTTTGTACCATCTGTGACTGTTCCATACATGTTTGTACCATCTGTGACTGTTCCATATATGTTTGTACAGTCTGTGACTGTTCCATACATGTTTGTACAGTATGTGAATGATCCATACATGTTTGTACCATCTGTGACTGTTCCATATATGTTTGTACAGTCTGTGACTGTTCCATACATGTTTGTACAGTCTGTGACTGATCCATACATGCTTATACAATCTATGACTGGTCAATACATATTTGTACAGTCTATGACTGCTCCATACATGCTGATACAGTCTATGGCTGTTCCATACATGTTTGTACACTTTATGACTTCCATGCATGCTTGTACAGTCTATGACTGTTCCATATATGCTTGTACCGTATATGACTGTTCCATATATGCTTGTAGAGTCTATGACTGGTCCACATATGCTTGTACAGTATGTGACTGTACAATACATGTTTCTACAGCCTGTGACTGTACAATACATGTTTCTACAGTCTGTGACTGTACAATACATGTTTCTACAGCCTGTGACTGTACAATACATGTTTCTACAGCCTGTGACTGTACAATACATGTTTCTACAGCCTGTGACTGTACAATACATGTTTGTACAGAGTACTAAGGCACTTATAATGCTCCACTTATTATATAACCAGAACTCATGCAGTTTTTGTAGGGGAAGGCACTGTATCAAAACCATCCACCTAATCTTGTTTCCTAACTAACTGCATTTGCACAGGTTACATGTAAAAGAAGACTTGCCTGTAGCTGAAGGAGACGGCAATGAACATGATGATCAAGAAGAGGGCAAATAAGCCAATAGCAAGGCTGAGGATGAGAGACAATTTCGACTCGGCATAGGCATCTGAAACAACATACATGCCACAAAGTTATCATTTATCATAGGCATCTGAGACAATAAGCATTCTTCCAGATAAACCCATCATCTTGGTAACAGTAGGTCAACTCCAAATTGGTCATGTTTTGAAAGTTTGTCTTAGCTGTCTTAGCAACCATATTTACTTAACGTGAATACACAAGGACACATGTGTCAGACACACAAGGACACATGTGTCTGACACACATTTGTCACATACAGTTCTTACCGGGAAACATTAATTCTTGGTTTATATAAAAAACACAAATGTTTAGATGAGAATTTAAATATAAATATTCTGGACCATGCGATGGCCTTTGATCTGTAGTGGACATGTTTGTTAGCTTATCAAACTTGGTTGCTAGGCAACAGCATGAACGAGTCTGAGAATTGTACCATGTTGGAAGTACGTACCAATACGGATGTCGCAGAGGGTTCCTGTAAACAGCTTGGTGCACTTGCACATTGGCTTGTGAGCGTAGTTGTCATACTCACAGCTTCCTCCGTTCTTACAGTAGCCAACCTCAGACTTGCACCAGCCTGTTGTAGTAAACAGGAAGAATAAATAATGAAACTGGTTCAGCCTTGGTTAAGTGAAACAGCTCAAGCAGTGCAATTGTGATACAATCTAGTTGAATGGTATCAACTGCAGAAGATTGTACTCATATTCTAGTACATTTCCTTCACAACTATCAGGATAGCAGTTGAAACTGCTTAAAGGAAAGGACCTAACTTTAGAAGCATGCAATAATAAAAACGTTTGACATAGGATCATTAGTCTGGGTGTCCACAAATGATATGTTTCCTTGTTTCCATAACTAATCTGTAAATAGTTACATTAAATCATAACAAACTTAACTTATTTCATTGTGAACCATAAATTAGATCAACTGATTCTAAGAACCGGAAATATCACGTGAATAGATTACACTGGTGTTCCTGTGTCGACGATGACTTTCCATGCTATCCTAAAGACCACACAACGAACAAATCAGAAGTGTTAAGATCTAAATGGTGGACCAGTTTGGCAAGTTACTAATTTAATTACCGGTAATAACAAAAGGTCATCATTTCAACCATTCATTGTTTCAATAAACCTACTATGGAGATTATTAATTTTCAACTATTCTCACACAATATATTTGAGTGAACGGGATTCAGAAGTTGCAAAACCAGGAGAACAGAGGATTGATAAAAAGAGGTATCATAGTATATATGTATATATGTATATATATATATATATGTATATATATATATATATATATATATATATACATATATATATATATATACATATATATATATATATACATACATATATATATATATATACATTATATATATATATATATATATATATATATATATATATATATATATATATATATATATATTAATTGATATGTATAAGCTGCATTTAGGAATACATACATACATATGCAAAACAAATATATATATGTATATATATATATGTATATATATATATATATGTATATATATGTGTATATATATATATATATATATATATATATATATACATATATATATATACATATATATATATATATATATCTGTTTTGCATATGTATGTATGTATTCCTATGCATATCAATTAAGCATATCAACAACAAAGACACACTTACTGATGCACACTGTGTTCTTGTCACCCGATGAGCCGGTGGACAATGTTGTTGTGTCAACACTGCAGTCGTAGCAGAAGTTGTTGACGTCTGTTGGTTGATAGGTTCCCACTGGACAGTTCTCACAACCTCCCTGGTCATTCAGTCGCTGACCAGAAGTACAAACTGCAACACACAGGTTTTATAAGCTATGGTGTCAGTGGGGACAGGTAAGAAATCTAGGATCAGAAGAACAAACTACAACACACAGGTCTTATAAGCTATGGTGTCAGTGGGGACAGGTCAGAAATCTGGGACCAGAAGTACAAACTGCAACACACAGGTCTTATAAGCTATGGTGTCAGTGGGGACAAGTCAGAAATCTGGGACCAGAAGAACAAACTACAACACACAGGTCTTATAAGATATGGTGTCAGTGGGGACAAGTCAGAAATCTGCACAAACTACAACACACAGGTCTGTGTTAACAGTTGTCAGCAGAAAAGATCAGTTTTAAGGAGTGAACTCAATATTAATGAGCAAAATTGGGCTTATGAGCTCTTACGACTTTTTTTTTAATTGGCCCCTGTTCAACAGAACACCAAATGCCTATCATGAGAAATGTTTACCTAAACTATTGAACACTATTATTAGTACAAATGTATCACACTGACTTCAAACAACTGGTCCACAGGAAGAGAATGACCACTCTCTAGGAGGCAGCACTGACTGGTTATTTTACTCTGTTGACACTCTCAGCTAACTCAACTAAATTATGATAAAGGCAATTGATTATCATGTGATATATTCCCCAGCAAAAGTTCTGTCAATCCACTAAAACACAAATCTTTCTGACTAAAAAGAAGTGTACTGGGCAGTGTATTTGGATGTAATTGAATGTTTTATTATAAGTTTGGCCTCAGAATTGTTTCACTTTGATAAAAAGGTAAGTCAAATTTGCTTATACAAGAAAAGCCTGTGGGAAATATTCTTCAACAGATGTCATACAGTATTACTGATATCACGCACACATATTACTTATGTAAACTCTTTCCTATTTCGAATCTGCGTGAAATGATTTGTGCCAGGGTTTCTATGCGTGCATGCCCTTCCTGGTGCCAACCCTCCTCCTTTCCCAGGTGTGAGACCAGCAGTCACCCTGGGGTGCACTGGCTTACACACCCTCAGGTCGACTCTGCAAGCCTTAACACCCCACACGGGGAAGGTGAGAAATATTACATAAACATTGCCAATGGTTTCAGATAAATATACTTTTTACACAGGCACAAAGTGACATGTTAACTGACAAGACAAACCTGTTCCGTCTGGGATCTTGGCCACCTGAGGCAGGGCTGTAGCAACAGTTGGTAGGGCTTCAAAGGTTTGTCCTGCTGGCACGGGAATCTCCCCCGTCTTAATGACCTTTGACAGTGTCTCGTTCAAGCGTCTCTTCACCTCTGTATCTGACGCAGTCTTATCAAAGAGACCTTCGACTAACACGACCACACTCCCCTGTCTAGAACAAACAAGACACCAACTGATCAAACAGGCTGTCTAATAATAATATGATCAATCCCTTATTAAACATTATATCCATTAAAATCCCCCTGATAGGAGGAACATGGCAGTTCATTTATTGACATGACCATGCACACTTTGCTAGAACAAACATGACACCAGTCTTATAGCCAGTCCATTTATTGACATGACCATGCACGCCTAGCTAGAACAAACATGACACCAGTCTTATAGCCAGTCCATTTATTTACATGACCATGCACGCCTAGCTAGAACAAACATGACACCAGTCTTACAGCCAGTCCATTTATTGACATGACCATGCACACCTAGCTAGAACAAACGTGACACCAGTCTTATAGCCAGTCCATTTATTGGCATGACCGTGCACGCCTAGCTAGAACAAACATGACACCAGTCTTACAGCCAGTCCATTTATTGATATGACCATGCACACCTAGCTAGAACAAACATGACACCAGTCTTATAGCCAGTCCATTTATTGACATGACCATGCACGCCTAGCTAGAACAAACATGACACTAGTCTTACAGCCAGTCCATTTATTGACATGACCATGTACACCTAGCTAGAACAAACATGACACCAGTCTTATTGCCAGTCCATTTATTGATATGACCATGCACGCCTAGCTAGAACAAACATGACACCATGCAGTCTTACAGCCAGTCCATTTATTGATATGACCATGCACGCCTAGCTAGAACAAACATGACACCAGTCTTACAGCCAGTACATTTATTGATATGACCATGCACACCTAGCTAGAACAAACGTGACACCAGTCTTATAGCCAGTCCATTTATTGACATGACCATGCACGCCTAGCTAGAACAAACATGACACCAGTCTTACAGCCAGTCCATTTATTGACATGACCATGTACACCTAGCTAGAACAAACATGACACCAGTCTTATAGCCAGTCCATTTATTGATATGACCATGCACGCCTAGCTAGAACAAACATGACACCAGTCTTACAGCCAGCCCATTTATTGACATGACCATGTACACCTAGCTAGAGCAAACGTGACACCAGTCTTACAGCCAGTCCATTTATTGACATGACCATGTACACCTAGCTAGAACAAACGTGACACCAGTTTTACAGTCCATATAATAAAATGATCATGCACCCCTTCCTAGAATGAAAAAAAACACCAGTTTTATCGAACAAGCCATCCATTAATGCGACTACATTCCCATTGCTAGAAAGAACAAGATATCACACCCTTATCACACAAGCCATCCGTTAATGCGATCAATCCTAGAATGAACAAAACACCAGCTTTACCACACAAGCAGCTAACCAGTAATACGACCATACTCCACATACTAGAGCCAACACGGCACCAGTTGGTCTTGTTAAATAGGACATCCATTAATGCAACCACTCCACTTGACTGTGAGACTGATTAATACACCTGTGTTCTCAAACAAGCCATCCATTAACGCCACCACTCTCCTTTCTATAGCAAACAAAAATCCACAATCTTAGCAAACCTGCGATCTGGCAATTCAAACACGTTCCCTTCACTAGAACGAAAAATAATATTTAACTTTCAATCACAGTTTTAATTAAAATGGTCAGTGTACTATACAAAAAACAACTGGGAAGCAGCGGTCGCGTGGTAGAGCACTGGACTGTCCATCAAGGGGACAGTGGTTCAATCACACCTACCGCCATTTTGAAACATAGGCAATTTCGATCACCCCACATTTGCCTGTGTCTTTCAGAAGAGACACTAAAAGCCGGTGGTCCCTTCTATCTGGTGTCTATGCCAGGGGAAGTAAAAGATCCCACACGGGGGGTAAGTGTGTAACCTGTAGTGGACTCACTAATTCTAGAGAAGAACAACTCCTGCGTTAGCCCAGGTTTGGGCTGTTTGTAGGAAATCACCTAAGACAACTGATACTGTTCCAGTTTTGTTGAGGATACATGTCTCTGATCAATGAATCGGTCAGAATCATGTATGATCATTCATATTCGTTTTTACTTTTAATGTAATTTATTATAGTTCAAAAATTTATATGATACAATTCAGTTTACCGACAATACAATACAACAAAAGTTGATTATATAATAATAATACTATTATAATAGATAGATCAATAAATAAATAGATCAATAAATAAATAACAATAGTAATTAAACATTACATATTTCATAAAAGCTAAACATTAAATTTATTAATTAGATATGTTAATTAATTTAATATATACATTAAAAATAAATAAGACAATAAAAAACATATCAGTGTCACACCCAAGACTGGCAAAGACAGAGAAAAGAAAGAACAGTTAATATAGTGTCACACACAAGACTGGCAAAGACAGAGGAAAGAAAGGACAGTTAATATAGAGTATCACACCCAAGACTGGCAAAGACAGAGGAAAGAAAGGACAGTTAATATAGAGTGTCACACCGAAGACTGGCAAAGACAGAGGAAAGAAAGGACAGTTAATATAGTGTCACACCGAAGACTGGCAAAGACAGAGGAAAGAAAGGACAGTTAATATAGAGTGTCACACCCAAGACTGGCAAAGACAGAGGAAAGAAAGGACAGTTAATATAGAGTGTCACACCCAAGACTGGCAAAGACAGAGGAAAGAAAGGACAGTTAACATAGAGTGCCACACCCAAGAGCATCAAGAACTACAAGTCAGTGAGATAAAGTAGAAATGTTCTTGTCAAGTCTCCAGAGCATCAACAACTACCAGTCAGTGACAAAGTAGAAATGTTCTTGTCAAGTCTCCAGAGCACCAAGAATTACAAGTCAGTTACAAAGTGGAAATGTTCTTGTCAAGTCTCCAGAGCATATAGATCTACAAGTCAGTGACAAAGTAGAAATGTTCTTGTCAAGTCTCCAGAGCATCAAGAATTACAAGTCAGTTACAAAGTGGAAATGTTCTTGTCAGGTCTCCAGAGCATCAAGAATTACAAGTCAGTTACAAAGTAGAAATGTTCTTGTCAAGTCTCCAGAGCACCAAGAATTACAAGTCAGTTACAAAGTGGAAATGTTCTTGTCAAGTCTCCAGAGCATATAGACCTACAAGTCAGTGACAAAGTAGAAATGTTCTTGTCAAGTCTCCAGAGCATCAAGAACTACAAGTCAGTGACAAAGTAGAAATGTTCTTGTCAAGTCTCCAGAGCATATAGAACTACAAGTCAGTGACAAAGTAGAAATGTTCTTGTCAAGTCTCCAGAGCATATAGAACTACAAGTCAGTGACAAAGTAGAAATGTTCTTGTCAAGTCTCCAGAGCATATAGAACTACAAGTCAGTGACAAAGTAGAAATGTTCTTGTCAAGTCTCCAGAGCATATAGAACTACAAGTCAGTGACAAAGTAGAAATGTTCTTGTCAAGTCTCCAGAGCATCAAGAACTACCAGTCAGTGATAAAGTAGAAATGTTCTTGTCAAGTCTCCAGAGCAT
>OZ024864.1:10012058-10082058 GCA_964017155.1 Oasisia sp. SBJ-2009 | reverse complement strand
ATGCACAAACAAACACACACACACACCATGCACAAACACACACATACACACACGCATGCACACACATGCACACGCATGCACACACACATACACACAAACACACACACCATGCAGAAACAAACACACACACACACACACACACACACACACACACACACACACACACACACACACACACACACACACACACACACACACACACACACTCCAGCTTGATCATAGCTAGATATTTTGTTATGACAACGTACGCTTGCAGTCGTCCTTGGATGCAGTGCCAGTTGTCTTTGTTCCGAGACTCAGGCCTTTGCTATTTGAGCCACAAGGCTGACACTCAGTGAAGTTGCCTGGCTCCACCTCCGGCTGGTACGTGTTCAAGGGACACTTGACACACTGCGTGGTGTCATCCTGGTTCACTATCTGTCCAGCAGTGCAGTTACCTGCAGCAGGAACAGTGAATGAGTGAAACTAAACTGTTATTTATGTATGCAAAAGTAAGAATCAAAAACCACCTTATGTTGTATGTATATTTCAAACAGTGCCTAAAGATACTATAACCATGTCAGCTGCACACCTTTAAATTAAATTTAAATTATGTTTTTTCTCTCTCTCTGGAAGAATTTGGTTTAGATAATTTTTAACATATCTCCTGAAAGGTGGCTCCTCGACATAGCTTTATCTAGAGACCCGTTCACCCGTCATTTGGACGGGTAAAAACGAATATGGATGGGTAGAAATATGGAAGATAGGTTGTGGACGGGTAAAAAAGTAAAGGAGCAAAAAAAAGGTCTTCCAAAACCATAGATATTGTTAATTATGCCTTGAAAGTGAGTGTAAATGGTGTCAAATGTGTGTTTGTAGCCCATTTCAGGTCATCAGGCACAATTGGAAAGTTTGTAAACTAGCTTAACAGTTAATATCCACGTGTCCACCAAAACATGTGACTGGCAATAATTTAATCCTGCATAGAGCCAGCCCTGCTCCTCGATAGTGACTAACATGGTCTTCGAGGAGTCTCTTGACCGTACGTTGTATTGTTAGTTATTATACATTATTGCCATGTGTGCTGTGATTTTTATATTTGTATTGGTTCTGAGTTATTTGACATGTGTATGTATTGTTTGAAATACTGGTTGAATAAATCAGAATTCTTCTTCTTCTTAAGGAGTTACGGGACACGACCAATTTTTTTTTGAAAAACACTTATAAATCTCTCCAAGACTTGTTTTCAGGGAGTCACTACATTGAAACTAAGAAGATGGCATCTTTAATTTTTTTATTTTCAAATATTTTGGCGCGGGAGGGGGTAATAATCGAACAAAAAAGTCGAAAAATAGCATAAGTTTAAATGAATAGAACACCGAAACCCCTATTGTCATTTACATTATTCAAGTGTTTCTATGTAGGTAATGTACCATTCTAACTTTCTGTGCATGGCCATTTGTCTATGTTACTTAGATTTGTTTTAACGATTTTTTATAAATATTTTATTTTTATCTTCACATTTTTCATATTCAAACCCCCCTATTATGTGACTCACATGACTGATCATAATTTCAATGCACAGGAATGTAGATATTTATGGTACTGTTGCTCTATGTAAAGTTGGTATGCATTACTTGGTTAGTTTTTGAGTTCTATTCACTTTTACCTGAAAAAAGTGATAACTGAGAAAACGGCACTTAAAGTATGAACTGAGACATTTTAATATGTTGCAAACATCAGATCTTACAAATAAGCATCCACATTATAGCCTTACCATTTATACACAATATCTATATGTTTGTAACAGTAATTGTTAATCATTAGCGACATAATTATGTTATTGTTTACCCCTACCCCCATAATCTGTAATGCAAGAAATCATAGCCGATGCACTATTTTAGCCAGTTTTCACTTAGAATACACACTAAATAGGTTGTATCAGGATACCTAAATCAAATATTCACACTGAATGCAATATAGATAGGTTATCATGTAAAGAATCCTGTTCAGATGGTTATTTTACCTAAGTATCGCTAGATTTTGTAGTCCGTGTGCATCCACGTAAAAAAAATATGACGCCAGCCAGTTACCATCAACTAATAACAGTCTTTATTAATACATATACATTCTTTTGTCTATTAAAATGACAATTGTATCATGTTTTCCCTCCCCATTCATATTAAAATCCAATAATATAAACATCATTAGCATAGCTAGTATACTTCCAGAGATGCATCAAGTCTAAATCCTGAAAAATGCAATTTGTGCAAAAGCAGCCAAAGTTTGAGTAACAATTTGGCAATGGCTTCAGAAAATATTTTGTTACTATTAATATTGTAAGTTTAAATGTTCTGTTATACATGTGGTATCATCAGTGAGGATGGATAGAGCAAGTAGAAAGTTGTTTCAAAATTATTAACTTGCTCTCAAGTCATATGCAATTTGTGCCTATAGTCATGTCGTATTATGTATGCTATTTCAGCAACCTGACGTTGTTCACCAAGGTCTCAAAATGTATTATCTATGTTTGTTATAGTCTCAGGAACAGTTAAAACATTACCAAACAGGAACACAGTCAATTGCACTAACAACTGCATGACTGTTAGGATCAGACACTGAGCTGACAGGAGCAAGTTTCCACTGAAGAACAGCTCCAGAGTGTCATTGATTGCGAGAAGTCATGGCAGTCTCAAGTGTTGGTGATGAGTTTGTGTCACCAATTTCTGCATAATATTTCTAGGACATCAACTGCAGTAACAAAGCAAAACCTCTGCAATCATCCCTGCAAGAACTCAAATGCAGCAACTTGGCAATGGGGATAATCCACCATCTGAAGAAGGGTCAAGCACCACTGAGGAGATGAAACCGAAGTGAAATATATCATGTATCAATAAAACGAATTTGTCTAATGGAATGTAAAATTGTACTATGCATGCATGCGTGCGTGCGTGTAAAAAAGTAAAACAATATAATTAGCATATGATTATGAGGTACCATTTAGTAATAAATAATTGTATTTATTACAAATTTAATTATATTGAAAAATTCATAGACCATAACTGTGAGGCTTGAAGTCTAACAGCTAAGTAATAACTCACATAAAACATAGTCATTTAGCTGAATTTTCTAACTTGTTTACTCCAAAAGATAAAACCCAAAGATATATACACTGACTGAAAAAACACCAGCTAAATATATCAACAGCTGCAACTGACAATTCAGCAAATACTCTGATCCATTCCAATAAGTAAAACAACACTCAAGTTGTGACCGAGTTTGGCCATGGCCCATGCTGCAAACACCACCAACGATCCCCGCCTTCCCGTTCTACCTCCGGCCGTCGGCGCTAAGCTGTCGCCTGCAACGTATACTCCTATGCATGGCTGCGTGCTGCAGGCAATGCTATCTAACACTGTTCGATATCCGTCTTCCCCGCCGCCCTCGGGCACCGCAGCCGCCGTCGGCATCGTCGCCGTCGACGCCAAGTTGTCGTCTACGGTGATTACGTACGGCTGCATTTCCATCGAAACACGCCGTTTTGTCACCGAAAAATCCTATTTCGCACACGGATCCCGCACTTGTGCGGCTTTCCATTTCTTTCTCTGACTAAATTCAGGCAAATTTATAACGTTTGGCAGCGAAAGGATCCACACAAACGTCGTCGAAACTGTAGTTAGGCGCCATCTTGTTTATATTCGGTAATGGCAACATGGTGAATCATGGGATACGGGCCACGCCTTATATGGAATTATCCAGGTCACCGCAGGTCACGCACACAGCGGAACTTGCCGATGCTGAGTTTTGCTGACGTGTCACAACGGCGAACGCCAAATAAGGAAATAGTCGGTCGAATTGCGCTTGCGTTTATTAGGATTTCCCGTAAATACAGTTCAAAGGGCGGGGATGCCGTCTACGCAATCAGTTAGAGGACATATTGGCGGTTCTATTCGTACCAAACAACATGGCGAACGGTGAATGTACGGTGGCGTTACTAAGGTCTAAACATCGCGTATTTTTCAACAGATCCTGCGTCTTCAAAAATCAAACGGATTTAATAATTGATAGGGGATCATTTTATTATCGCAAAAAGGTCATTTAGAGGTATGTAATTGTTATAAAAGTTAACTTTATTGATAGATGACATGCACAAGTATTAGAAAATGGCAAAAACACGTTTTTGATATTTTTTTCGAAAAACGTCATTTGAGCTGCCGTGTCTGTCCTTAAATGAATAATTGAGTGACTGGTTGATTGAATGAATGGACAAATGAATTACAAAGGAAGCAATGAACCAAAGGACTACTATTTTAAAATTATATAGAACATACCTGAATGTCTTAGTTCATATTATTTAGTAAATTTGCCCCTCAAGAAACTTGTTTTTATTTTCCGTCATGTCACAAGTCTATCCAGTATCATGTCACAAGCCTATCCCATGTCGAATCACAAGCCTATCCTTTGTCGTGTCACAAGCCTATCCTGTGTTGTGTCATGAGCATATCCCGTGTTGTGTCACAAGCACTGTGTTGTGTCATAAGCCTATCCCGTGTTGTGTTACAAGCCTATCCCGTGTCTTGTCACAAGCCGTACTCCAGCTTGAGTCACATGATGTAAGTCATGTGACATGACCGTGTTTGTTATGCAAACCACTTATTACAGTACCCGACAACATAAGATAATCCACACTTGCAGGCTCTAAACCCAGCTGACCTCCATTGTGGCTGGCCTAGAGATAGCTATACGCACCGAAACGACAGTCGGCAAGTGACGTGGCATTTACAATCATTGTGCGCGGCTTGTTGCCAGGACACGAGGTACACTCTTCAGCGTAGTATTTCGACTCCTCCTTGTACGTGTGTTTTGGACATCCCTCACAGGAACTGACATTCTGGGCATCTTTCACAATGAATGCCCCAGCCGCGCAGTAGACTGCAACAACAAGCAACAGCAGAAACTTAAACACGGCTTGGCTTAAACCATCATTTTATAACCACCTCTCACAACTGTTCAATCAGTGAAGGCAGTAGGAATCGTTATAAAACAACAGTGAAGTCTTCCTTGATGCCGCTACACAGATTTCTACTTCTTCTTCCAAATACAGGACTGGGCCCTTTAGGGTGTTAAAAGTTCAACAAAAGGGCAAGTTTATGTGCTGGCAGTGTAGATGGGGTTAAAATATCTACTATCTCTTAAAATAGTTGAAGTGTTAAAACACTAAAAGCACTGTAAACTTGTACAACTTTATAGGTATTAATGTTTAGTACATACAATGTTCTTGGTTATAAATGTCAACAAGAAATTATATGGTGGCACATGTTGAGGACACTAAGGCCTTGAAAGCCTCTGGACGGGTTGGCTGAACCATCTATCCCCAGTATGGAGGGTCAGTTGTGAAGTAACCCAAATGGGGTAACACAACTCCTAAAATGGCCATAGCTGGGGTTGGATGGATGACGTAATACAATATGATGCAGTGTGGTATCTCACTTTAGTGTGATGGAAAATATGTGTGGACTGTGTGGAGCTACATGAAGATGTTTTGTCTGTCCCTGTATTTATTTCTTGATTTGCCAGTAGATAAGCCAGCTTGTCTCCACTATTAGTTGTAGCTTTTCCGGCACTAAGCAACTTTCTATTACCTGCGGACAGATTGTAGTTTCAACTGTCTTGTGAGGTCTCATTCAACTCGCCAGTTTTTTTTATAACATAACTGCTAAATGATCTTTCTATACTGACCCTGAGCGGGGTCATATGCCAGAGAGCTTGTCGTTCTTGGTGGTTTTTTATGTCACCATCTGTGACAGGATCTGACACTTTGACCTCTGACACGTGGGGGATACACAGTCCCCAATTGTGAGAGCCAGATTTTTGCACCAAATATCACGCTCAGGGGGTGATGTGACCTACATTTGCAATCAGCCTGTGACTTCGCGCCCGTGCCATCCGTCCTCCAGTTGTCTGGGTGTCCACAAGCCGTGCAGTTGTCCATCTCGTCTGTGCGGTACGTCCCAATTGGACACTCCACACATGTGCCCGGGACACCCACCCGATACTCACCAGCCACACACTTTGCTGCAACACGTCACACACATAACACATTTGCATGAGAACAAACACCAATCACAAACTTATGGACAGGGTTTAACAAGATTTTAAAAACATTATATATGAACAATTTTGATAAGATTGTAAAAATTATATTACTTAATCAGAATTAACAGAGTAGGTATTATTTTCTCACACACCCAAGCACATACACACAACATGCTTATATACACACATAACACATACACACCCAAGCACATATATACACACCCAAGCACGCACCCAAGCATGCACCCAAGCACGCAACCAAGCACGCACGCACGCACGCACACACATGCACACACACACGTGGACTCATAAACAAATACCATAAACACCATACACACACGCACACACACACAGACACACATGCACGTGATTCAAAAGCGAACTCACTTAGAGAGCAGTCATCACTGGACTTTGAACCAGTGGAGGGGGTAGTCTTGTCAGTTGGACATAATTCACACACGGCGTCGACACCCTGCTTCCTGTAGGTGCCAACCTTGCAAGCCACACAGCTGCCATTGGACCTCAGCTCCGTGCCGTCCTTACAGTCGTCTGTAGACACAAACATCACACCTTACTATCTCACAACACTTTGTGCACAACTACATGTGTGTGTGAGTGAGTGAGTGAGTGAGTGAGTGAGAGAGAGAGAGAGTGTGTGTGTGTGTGTGTGTGTGTGTGTGTGTGTGTGTGTGTGTGTGTGTGTGTGTGTGTGTGTGTGTGTGTGTGTGTGTGTGTGTGTGTGTGTGTGTGTGTGTGTGTGTGTGTGTGTGTGTGTGTGTGTGTGTGTGTGTGTGTGTGTGTGTGTGTGTGTGTGTGTGTGTGTGTGTGTGCAGTCATATGTTAGTGCAAGGTGCATGTGAATGTATATGAATGTTTCTGGGAGATTCCTGGCAGCTCTGGGAGTGTTGGCAGATGTACATGACTGCAATGACATGAAGTAACACTGGAGATAACAGATTCTGTCCCGTGTAAACAGACACAGTATTTGCTATAACCCACCGTAACAGTTCCCCAGAGAGGTGGCGTTGTGGATGCGTGTTGTCTGGCCGAGGGGGCAAGGCAGACAGTAGGTGCGTCCAACGTCGGGCTGGTAGTATCCCAGGCCACATGGCTCACAGCCTGTCGTAGCATTCTCATAGTTGCCCGCAGCGCACAGATCTAATAACACATAAAATACAAGTCTATATCATATGTACTACCACAATCACCTAGTGCTGTACAGAGCAGACATCTAATAATAAATAAATAAATATATAAAATATATAATGTTTATATTATATATATATATTTATTTATATAATGTGTACTACCACAATCACCTAGTGCTGTACAGAGCAGATATATAATAATAAATAAATATATAAAATGTTTATATTATATATATATATATATATATATATATATATATATCGTGTGTACTTCAATTCAATTTATTTCAAAACACACAACATTAAAAAGAAGCAATACAAATAATAAGTCACATGTTACAAATGAAATACACTTAAGAAATATGTTTTGAAAAAAGGTGGTACTTCCACAGTCACCTAGTGCTGTACAGTGTATGTGGATGCCTAACTTGAATTGCTGAAAACAACACGTGTATAAATGAATACAGCTAATGCCTTGGTTGTGTGCCCTCCTAGTGTCCAGCTGTACTGGAGTGAGGACCAGGTCTAGTCATGTTGACCCACTGGCTCTGTTCTTTTATGCTTCCTATCTTTCTTCCTCCCCTCATCTTCTCAGGTCTACTCATGCAGAAGACTGGGAGTTGAGGTTTATGACCCAACAATGTAACTGAGGATTGGGAGTTGAGGTCTATGACCCAACAATATAACTGAAAACTGGGAGCTGAGGTTTATGACCCAACAATGTAACTGAAGACTGGGAGTTGAGGTCTATGACCCAACAATATAACTGAAAACTGGGAGTTGCGGTCTATGACACAACAATATAGCTGAAGACTGGGAGCTGAGGTCTATGACCCAACAATATAACTGAAGACTGGGAGCTGAGGTTTATGACCCAACAATATAACAGAAGACTGGGAACTGAGGCTTATGACCCAACAATATAACTGAACACTGGGAGCTGAGGTGTATGACCAAAGAATGTAAAAGAACACTTGAGCTGAGGCTTATGACCCATGAGTATAACGTAAGACTGAGAACTGAGGTGTATGACCCAAGAATACAAGACCAGACATTGCTCACCTATGCACTGGCTGCTGTCGGTCGAGCCTGTCATCTCAGTGGTCTTGCCATCTCCACATTCCTGACAAGAATTAGTGGTGTCAGCGTTGCTCCTGTATGAGCCGATGGGGCAGTCGTCACATGTCTTTGTCATGTTATTGTAGACTGTCCCAGCTGTACACTTCACTGAAACATGTCATTGAGAAAACAGACAATTAATTTTTACAAAAAACAGTATGTTAAATATATAAATTATAAGAAATACAATATTTCTAAACACAATAAGCAAAGTAGAATTGAGATTATTATGAGAAGTTCAAAATAAGTGAGCTGCACTGGAACTATTATTTTATTTGCTGCAAATTGCTATTTATTGTGAGATCATATTGGAAACTTCCACGCAATAAGGTGCCAACTGCCAACAACACTAATTACAAATTCATGTTACCTTTACAACAATGAACTCTTTAAATGGCACTATCCCCTTCAATCATCAAAAGATTTGAGAATAAACTTACTTTTGAGCTACTGTTGAAACATACGACTGAAAGCAAGTTGATTTCTTGCTGTCTACTGGAATATTACAACACATTTCATAGGTTTGAGAATGCTTATGATAACTGTAACTGTGACATTTCTACCACCGTCAACAGCTACCCACATCAGGTATGAAGACCCTAGTCATCACAAACTGTACACCCTCAGCCTCAACTTACCACAATTCTCACCAACGGCTTCATAGTCACTTTTACAAGACACTTCTTCTTCAATCCAGAATGTGCTTACGTCTACATTCTGTGCACCTGTCATGCCCTGGGAAAGAAACCAAAACATAAATCTCCTGAAAACCTTCATTGATGTACACAATAAGAAACAAAAATTCAAGCATGAAATGTTATGTAGCCAATTGACAGAAAATATATAAAAGTATACTTTGGTGACAAAAAGTCCAAATTGCTGAAAATTATCATGCACTGTTTACAGAGTTTTCTTGAAATCATGTTCATTGACATACGACTCATTTCGCTAGAACATGTCACATATATCTGAACTATATAACGATGACACAATGTCAATGGGGCAAGATGCCAGACAAAATTGAGAACCACATTGCCTAATTAATGTAGCTGTTTTCTCATTCTACATCCAAGCAATCTATATATGGAACATGATCCCCTCACAAATAACTGAAATAGAAAGCCCCATTGCATTTCAAACAGTCACTATGACCCTTCCATTCACCACATCCAACCATCTTGATCATTAATATAAGCTACCAACAGCACATGTGCAAACACACCACATCCTCCTGCATTAGCCCAAGATTGCCATCCCAGGGCTGTTTGGAGTAAACATACAGAGACCTAAGAGAACCAAGCATGTAACTTACGGACAAATCAAACGTGTGTTTTATGAGAACTTCTTGCGTGACAGCCTCAACGACCTTCAAGTTGTCTCCAATCTCAGCCCTGTTGGACAGAGAGTGCATTTCAACCAGTGTCAAATTGTCACCAATGAAAGCTTTACAGGATAAAATGAGGGTATCATTGTATCAAACAATCTCTGTAAAATTATTTCCAATGACAGCCATATTATAAGACAGAGGACTTCAACAATACAATTACAAAGAGTACTTTGCCAGTGTAGATGTTGTTAAAGTGATAGACCATAGGAATTGTCACTGATATCATCTTAGTTCAATCATGACAAGAGATCATCTGAATGGTTGCAAGACATAATCACAGTCCAACAGTTGATACTTACGGCACAGCATCAATGTCAAACTTCAGGCGGTAGTCCTTGTTGTAATCACTCACGTCAATGACAAGATCTGAACAATCTTTCTGGCTGCAGAAAGGTTTACCAACAGAACCTCCTTCCACAGCATCACTCCATGTCTTAAACTTTTCCTTAAGCTGTGCCTTCATTGCATTAGCGATGTCAGTGGAGAATATAGCAGCCAAGTCAAAGACCCAGCCAAACTTTAGGTGTTTCTTTTTTTCTGTGTCCACCTCTGAAGTGGGAATAAAAGCAAATGGATCAAGACAGTCAGTCACACCTCACATTAGAGATAACACTGTAAAACAAACACCTCGATGATGCCACCTCAAGTGAGTCTGAACTTATTTTATTATTGTAAAGTTTGCGTAATTTTTCCTGGTAATGCAGTGATCGCAATATCCAAGTTACCTTTGTCCAACAATGATGGTTATCATAATATCAACATTCAATTTGCATTTCACAGGAGGATATAAAATTATACATGAACTAACATGTAGTCAAAAGCAGCACATTTAGAAGAATAGTGTGTAATGGCTCTCACTGTTTCTGAAAATTTTAGATCTCATACCCAGCAAACTTACAGCACCACAAGTATGGACTAACAAAATACTACAAAAAGTAATGACACACGAATGATAAAATGTAAGATTCTGGCAATGCCGGTAAAAGATCCAATCAGTCTTTCAAAAAGTAAAGATGTCTGGTTTTCTACAATAAAACCCAGATAAGACAATTTCTCCTTTCAAAAACATCTCACAATCACCACCAACTGACTGATAGTGACTGTTTAGTGCACACACTGGCACTTTCTAGATGTCAACCGATCTATTCCACTAGGTAGCACAGGCTGGTCACTTCTATAGAGATGACTAGTTATGTTCAACTGAAGTTCATAGTTCTCTCCACATACCTCCACAAGGTGGGAACCTGAACTTAAGCATGGGACTCTCTGTGTTCCACAATCCAATTGGGCCGCACGTGTAAATCTTGGGCACAGGCCGCAGGAACTTCTTGTCATCTTTGCACGTGACATTACAGCGTGTAGAGAACAAGTCAGGGACATCTTCACAGTTGACATCGCCATCAAGCGGAGCCTCTGGTTCCTTACATTGACCCACTGAAAACAAAAACAGGTTCTTACACACCACTGTATACACAGTTTCTAACACACCACTGTATACACAGGTTCTAACACACCTCTGTATTCACAACACACCACTGCATTCACCGGTTCTTACAGACCACATTATCCACAGGTTCTAACACACCACTATATTCACAGGTTCTTACACACCACTGTATTCACAGGTTCTAACACACCACTGTATTCACAGGTTCTAACACACCACTGTATTCACAGGTTCTAACACACCACTGTATTCACAGGTTCTAACACACCACTGTATTCATATGTTCTTACACACCACTGCATTCACAGGTTCTTACACACCACTGCATTCACAGGTTCTTACACACCACTGTATTCACAGGTTCTAACACACCACTGTATTCATATGTTCTAACACACCACTGTATTCATAAGTTCTAACACACCACTGTATTCATATGTTCTAACACACCACTGTATTCACAGGTTCTAACACACCACTGTATTCATATGTTCTAACACACCACTGTATTCACAGGTTCTAACACACCACTGTATTCATATGTTCTAACACACCACTGTATTCACAGGTTCTTATACACCACTGTATTCACAGGTTCTAACACACCACTGTATTCACAGGTTCTAACACACCACTGTGTTCACAGGTTCTAACAGACCACTGTAAACACATCACTGTATTCACAGGTTCTAACACACCACTGTATCCAGTCTGCAAAGTGTTTTATTACTGTCCCCATTATATATAACGTGTTCATTTGAACACTATCTTGTAATCTCTGGGAAGCATTCAGCCACAATACAAAGTCTTCATTTATATGTAGTTATGTATGTTACATACATATATATAAGTCCCACTATTTATAGCCAGGTACTCATTTATACAGATGAATGAACTCAAGCAATGTCAAGACAACACAAGTTTTTGTTTCGAAGCAGCATGAAAAGAATTTGAACTCAGATGCTCTTGATTAAATGTCCACCGTTCTAACCACTCAGCCACAGTGGCCTACACAACACAATGTTGCACGGAACTTTATATTTATTTGTAGAATGCAATGTCACATTAAACCGTGTGGTTATTTTGGTGTCTTCCTGTTATAGCTACTTCCCATTGTAGCTACTCTTTATTCCCATTATAGTTACTAATTAAGTTTGACAGTTGAACTAGTCCCGTTATAGCTACTGTTCTATTTCTCCATTTCACAATGTAACAAGATAAGATAAGATTTCATCTCCATCCAGCCGATGTCCATGAGGGGTGGATAGCTTTGATGTGTGTCCCACTGAGGAATTTCCACAACTGATAACTTTTAACGAGTATTTTGTGGAGACATGGCTTGGTGATAATTAAAAAATCACCATGGACATGTGGCATGTCTACATAGAAACTGACAAATGAACAAACAACATTTTTAGCTGTAATGGGAAGTAGCTATAACGGAAGTAGCTACAAGACCTAAACCGTTATTTTTGCCTATTCCAATGTTACATGGAACTTTATATTTGTTTGCATTTTCCATTGTCAACCTTTCTTAAGGATCTAAGGATAATAACGGAAACATGTGCTTGAACCTGTGTCTTCCTTGTGTACTTTGTGTTTATATCTTATGTACATACATGCACATATTTCATATTGACTCATATTTCATATTGCATTTCACTTAAGTTTATATTTCTCTGCCTATTCCATTGTCTCGTTGTTATGTTATCAGACGTAACTATATAAATAACCCTAGCATTCTATTACACTTTCTGTTATTTCTGTTAATCGTCCCTGGTGCCTAGGGTGTGACTGTCATCTAAATGGCACATATGTTAGAGTCAGACTTTGACTTACTGCGAAGGATGACGTTGAAGTGACACTGGGCCCTGTTGCCAGCCTCATCAGACTTGCTGTACACAACAGGGGAGATGCCTGTCTGGAAGACGTCCCCTAAAACACACGCAGCAACAAAAACAGTCAAATGTCTACAGCACCCATCTCATGTCATTGAAGTGTGGCCCGGTCAAACCATAAGGTGGGAATGCGATTCAAACAAATATTTAATGTTTCCTCGAAAGGTGACTGTAGTTTCCGATGATTTTATAGTGATAAGAAGTTGATTCTGGATGTTTGCTGCAGCCACAGAGAAAGCTTGTCTTCCAATGCTGGGCTTATTTTTGGGAACAATTATTTTTGGATGATATCGAAAGATGACATCAGATTAAAAATGAGTCCTAAAAGGTTCAGGTGTAACGATACATCAAACTCTCAGTGCATCATCGTAGTTGATGGGATGATAGTGTACAATGACTATAGCGCACTATGGATAGTGATAGTGCACTATCGATGATGATAGTACATTATCAATGGTAATATAGTCACTATCAATGGTGATAGGGTACGTATAATATATTCCACTATCAACAGTTATCACACATGGCCTAATGAATTATCAATACTAAAGAAACTTGGCAAACAGATCAGCAGCAAGTAGACATGGTTTTTAATTTCATTTTTACCTGGCTGGTGATTCTTCTCTTCTGGGACATGTCCAGTAAATGTTGGCTTATCGAAGTTGACTTCCAGCAGGCGTTTGCTGGTGACTTTTGCAAAATCGGTCTTAGGACATAATGACACTTCTGGAGGTAACTTGTCTGGAACAGATCAACAGGTCCTTGTTTTGAAGCAATACTGCTACTGACTCTCGCCAGCATACCGAATATATATACATATATATATACATTATATATATTATATATATATACATTATATATATATACATATATATACATATATATACATATATACATATATATATACATATATATATGTATATATACATATATTGTGGGTGTATCAGTGTACTTCCTGTACAAACACACACACACACACACACACACACACACACACACCCACACACACACACACACACACACACACACACACACACAACTGCATATACAATCACATATACCAATGTATACACATACAACTATATATAACATACTAAATTAAACACACACGTTCTATATACATACCAGTGTATAAATACACAACTATCTACAAAAATCAACCGGAACTACCTTATCCAGAGTTCTGAGATGTTGAAATAGGACCACACCTGTTGTTTGTGGGATGCAAGTGTCATTAACTTGACTTATGTGCTGTTGTCCTGGGTCACACACCGTGTGGCCGCGCTGTGAGTGACTTAGTCTCAAGACACCAGGGCCTGGCTGCAGACTGCCCCAGCTCCAGTCAGCCACTAAGTGCTCAGTGTAGGTCGTGCCTTTAACTGGCCCTGTCTTTGCATTTAAGATAGGTATAATCTCTTCTGTCAAATCTCGAACATCGTTCCAGAGCTGCAGGAGACTGAGTGTTCCGTGGAAGTCAGAGCCGCCCGCACGCATCATGGCACTGCAACGGAACCAGCATCTTTGTTTGCGTTCCATGATTTGTAAACAAGAGAACACTTTTAAAAATAATATTGATATACTGCTTAAAAACCCGGCTCTCTACATCATTAATTCTTAACACACTATAACAGTGTAAGACACATACATAATTGTTGATACTAAAACTAAGAAAACATGATGGTTTTTTCTAGATTTTATATTAACGTTAATACATTTTTTATATCAATTCAACTTTTCATGGCATGTATATGTATGATTTAACAAGATTTAACAAGATTTAACAAGATTGCCACCTAGAGAATCAACTCTAGATGGCAGGTGGACAAGGAAGCCGTTTGGCTTATCGAGAGTCCAACCTATCTATCTAAGTATACCCTGCCCGTCTTAGGTATATGTCAATTTTATTTTTAAACATATTAACACTTCTAGCACCTACACAATCAGCTGATAATTTGTTCCATTCGTTTACTATTCTTTGGGAAAATGAAAATTTTCTAATATCTAGTCTACACTGCTTCTTTGCTAATGCAACTCCATGTCCTCTAGTCCTTCTCTCTTCCTTGACCGTGAAAAAAATATTTCTGTCAATATTTTCATACCCATTCAATATTTTAAAAACCTCAATCTGATCTCCTCTCAATCTTCTGGTTTCTAGTGTTGTTAGACCACATTCTTTTAGACGCATTTCATAACTAATATTCCTGAGTTTTGGTATCATTTTTGTTGCTCTCCTTTGTACTCTTTCTAGCATATCAATATCCTTCTTGCGATATGGCCTCCATGCTTGTATACAATATTCTAAATGAGGCCTAACTATTGTTTTATAAAGCGGTATTATTAGTTCTTTTTCTTTGTATACTATATTTCGCCTAATTAATCCAAGAATTTGGTTTGCCTTCGCTGCTGCAATTCCACACTGCTCTGATACCTTCATGTCAGCACTAATGGTTAAACCTAAGTCCTTTTCCTTTACAGTAGTATTTAGTACAGTACCACCCATTGTATATTGTGCATTTTCATTCCCATGTCCTGTGTGGAGGCACTTACACTTTCCAAAGTTAAACAGCATTTGCCATTTCTCAGACCATTCTATCAACTTATTTAGATCATCTTGTAAATGCTGTCTATCTGCATCACTTTTTATTTTCCTAAACACTTTTGTGTCGTCCGCAAACTTCAACACCTTGCTTGTTATGTCATCATCCAAATCATTGATATATATTAAGAATAAAATAGGTCCCAATACTGATCCTTGCGGTACTCCACTCAAAACAGATTTCCAATTTGAAACCTCCCCATCAACTACTACTCTTTGTCTTCTATCAATAAGCCATTTTTCTATCCAGTTAATCATACTATTTCCTATGCCATGGGCCTTTAGTTTAAGTAGTAATCTTTGGTGTGGCACTTTGTCAAAGGCTTTTTTTAAATCTAAGTAGATTATATCTACTGGTGATCCCTCATCTACCCACTTTGTGACATCTTCCAAAAAACATAACATATTTGTTAAGCATGACCTCGCTTTTAAAAACCCATGTTGAGATGTGTTTATCAATTTATTTTTAACAAGAAAATCAACCA
This sequence comes from Oasisia sp. SBJ-2009, assembly GCA_964017155.1. Lineage (NCBI taxonomy): Eukaryota > Metazoa > Annelida > Polychaeta > Sabellida > Siboglinidae > Oasisia > Oasisia sp. SBJ-2009. The sequence goes on along the minus strand of OZ024864.1, from coordinate 10,065,903 downwards.
AGTGATCTTTAATTAGTCTTTCTAATAGTTTACAAATCACCGATGTTAAACTCACTGGTCTATAGTTCTCTGACTTGCTTCTTGATCCTTTTTAAAATAATGGTATGATGTTTGCTTCTTTCCATTCTACCGGAACCACTCCTTCCTCTAATGCCAAATTGAACACTGTTGCAAGTGGTATGCTAATTTGTTCTACAATTTCCAGTAGTAATTTGGGAGGAATCCCATCCACTCCTGGTGATTTATTATCCTTCATATCTCTTATTTTCATAGCTACCATTTTTGGGGTTACAGTTAGTTGTCCTAAATAGTCACACTCTCTCCCTTCGAACTTAGTCTCTAGTACTGGTAATGTACTAATATCTTCCCTGGTAAACACCGAACTAAAGTATTCATTTAGGTTTTCTGCCATTAAGAATCCCTCCGTTATTATGTTTCCATCACTACCTTCTAGTGGCCCGACCTTATCTTGAACTTTCTGTTTACTTCGAACATACGCATAAAAACTCTTGCTGTCATGTTTTATGTTGAAAGCTATTTTTTGTTCATAGCTTCTCTTCGAATTTCTAATTTCAGCTGTAGCTTGATTAAGTGCTTCTTTATAAATGGCATAGTCTTCGTCACTTCCAGTATGTCTATGTGGCACAAGGGTAGATTAAATTGTTACATGGATAGCCTACTACCCTCCCAGCTCCCTATTAGCATTCCCCTCTCTCCCCAACTCCCTATTTGCAGTCCCTCCCTCCCACCCTCCCAAGCTTCCTATAAGCAATCCTGTCTCCCTATTTGCAGTCCCTCGCTCCCTATAAGCAGTTCTCTCCCTCCCCAGGTCCCTGTTTAGCAGTCCCTTCCCTACCATGCATTTTACTATATTTCTAACTTATCTCATTCTTTGAATAATTAATTCTCCCTCTACCCACGCTCTTTGCCCCTGTAATTCTGAAGTGTAATTATTTATTAATACTTTTTGCAGTTTCTGATTACTAAGATTTGCTCTACAGCTGTGCATAAGTGAGTATGATAGAGATACTTACTAGACAGGTGGCAGCACAGGAGAGTAAGTTATGTTGTTGCTAGCCTTGATGCCATTTAGATACAGTGTTGCTTCATCCTGGGCCAATATCAGTGCCACATAGTACCAGTGGCCATTGGCTATGTCAGTGCCGTCAGGGTAGTGTAACAATACATCGGAGCCACTCTTATCTGTGATTGTCACCCCAGAATCAGAGAAAACAATAAGAGACTGTGTCACAGTGTCCACTGTCTGCGATCTGAAAGCACAAACAATCCAGAGTTATTGAATGTTGAATGAATGTTTATTTTTTTTCAGACACAGTCCATAATGGACATACATGTAAAAAGACATTAAACTGAAGAATAAATAATGGATAGATGCAAACAAGTAATAGATACAAATATAAAATAAAACTGCACATAAAGTTATTATAAATTTCCATAATCCATGCTGACAGAGAGAAAGTCACTTATTCACATATCTCTTATAGTAACTAATTTGATGGACAAGGTTGTGACAATGAAAAAGGAATGGTTAGACTATTTACTGGGCCTGACTGTTGACAATCAGAAGGGACCATACAGACTACTTATTGGACTTGATTGTGACAATTAAAAATGACAGGGTAGACTTTATTGGATCTGGCTGTAATGACAAAGGACCAAGTAGACTACTTACTGGACCTGTTGTGACAATGAGAAAGGACCAGGTAGACTACTTATTGAACTTGGTTGTGAAAATTAAAAAGAATCGGGTAGATTATTTCTTGGACCTGGAAGTGACAAAGAGAAGGGACCAGGTAGACTACTCACTGGAATTGGCTGTGACAATGAGAAAGGCCAAGTAGACTACTTACTGGACTTGGTTGTGACAATGAGAAAGGACCAGGTAGACTACTTACTGGACTTGGTTGTGACAATGAGAAAGGACCAGGTAGATTACTTACTGGACTTGGTTGTGACAATGAGAAAGGACCAGGTAGACTACTCACTGGAATTGGTTGTGACAATGAGAAAGGACCAGGTAGACTACTTACTGGAATTGGTTGTGACAATGAGAAAGGACCAGGTAGACTACTTACTGGAATTGGCTGAGACAAAGAGAAAGGACCAGGTAGACTACTTACTGGACTTGGTTGTGAAAATGAGAAAGGACCAGGTAGACTACTTACTGGAATTGGCTGAGACAATGAGAAAGGACCAGGTAGATTACTTACTGGAATTGGCTGAGACAAAGAGAAAGGACCAGGTAGACTACTTACTGGACTTGGTTGTGAAAATGAGAAAGGACCAGGTAGACTACTTACTGGAATTGGCTGAGACAATGAGAAAGGACCAGGTAGATTACTTACTGGAATTGGCTGAGACACAGAGAAAGGACCAGGTAGACTACTTACTGGACTTGGCTGTGACAATGAGAAAGGCCAAGTAGACTACTTACTGGACTTGGCTGTGACAATGAGAAAGGACCAGGTAGACTACTTACTGGACTTGGTTGTGACAATGAGAAAGAACCAGGTAGACTACTTACTGGACCTGTTGAGACAATGAGAAAGGACCAAGTAGACTACTTACTGGACTTGGTTGACAGTCAGGAAGGTTCCCTTGCCGCCGCTAGTGGCGTATCGCATCCACACACCAAGTGTGCTTGAAGATGTGTTCAGTAGGAATGGATACAGTGAGTCAGCACTGCCTTTCCCGGTGAACTCCATGTCCAGGTTTCTGTCGGTGCCTGGCAGAGAGAAAGTTGTGCTTTGAAGACATCACTACACATCAGTTTGTTCCACTTGTACGTACATCCTTGTACAACCCGCTAAGTGAGTGCAAATTTCACTGTGAAGGATTCGGCCATATTTCATTCAGTCACAACTGTCCATACTTTAGCTGGCAGAAACAGGTTGCTGCTGCTGGATCTTACGTTTTCTTGAACTAGGCTACTTTACAGTTTTCAAAGCCCAGCAATAATGAAGGCAGAGCAAATAGTGGCATCAGTTTGAAAGGTCTCACTGTGTATACCGTATACATCACGTTTTAAATGAGGTCAAGCATTAATTAGGTTGATTGGTTTATTAAATACAAAAGTGTAATCTTGTACATACATATACTTAATATAGAGTACATAATATAGTAGTAGTGTTTATTTTGGACAAATAGGACATATGTATACATAAAATACAATAATTTTTTATTAAATAAAATTAAAACGTACAATACTTAAAAAACAGCTAAAGCAATTATGGGGTAAAAAATACAATATTATGTGTACAATAAGGATCTCCAGTTGTGTACATCGAGCTTCTAAAATGTATATCAGTATAAAGGTAAGTGACAAATAAAGGGTTTTCAGATCGATGAAGACGACATAAAAGACTAAATATAGATGATTGAATATGTTCATTAAAAGATTTCGTATAATTGGTGGCAAACATAAAACTTGCACTACATCCTAATGGTAAGTTAAGTAAAATTCTGAGACAGTTATTGTATGCGATGGTAATGATTTTCAAGCTCAGATTTTTTAATTTGCAGGATCACAGTACGCTTCAGATAAAGTAATTTTGGTGGAAGTACTACAATGACAAAATTTGCGAGCTAAAACATTAGCTAGTTCATAAAGGGATCTTTTTGTCTGGCAATGTCGCCATCATCAGTAAGACTGTTGTTGATTATATATTGACATTTCGTAGTATAAGGTAAAGGATGATTATTGAGATTGACACGATGACTATTTTTCATAATAATAATAAAACTTTATTTTGATACCATCAAATCCGGGACGTATGTCCCGTTCACGGGTGTGTACATACATGTAAATAACCTGGTGTTTGCTGTCAATAACTATACAATAGGACTTAATAGGCATTATAAGTAATATACAAGGATGACACAAGAGAGTGCATGCACTTGTTTCCATTGTTGTCCTTTGAAATCAAGTAAAATAATATTTTTTTTATTTACACACTAATTAAAAATATCTGTGTTCTGCACATCTTTTTAGTTGTCAATTTATTTGATCCCATGCCCTTAGATGTTTCTGTATTTACAAATATAACAATGTATAATAATAACATAACAATAAGCTTGTTACATCTTGTGACAAAATCAGTCTTTATGCAATGACAAAACAACTTCATATTGTAGAATGTATTGCAACCTGAGAAGTTGTTAATTTTTAAAATAAACTTGGTGGCAGGTACCTTTGTTGCAAGCTGATCCTATCTTTCCAACTGGGCATTGACAGAATGACTTGGTGACGCCATCGATACATGTACCCTTGCCGCAATCTTTGCCTTTGCAATCGTTAATATTTGTCTCACATGTCACTCCGGTGAATCCTGTGAACAAACAGGTTACAAGTCACTTGTCAACGTTGAACAGAGTTTGTGCTACACGGATATAAATCACTCCTGAGTCACGTGGACATGGCCTGTGTAGTGCTCCAGGAGATCTCTGTCGATACATGAGAGTCCCTACAACGCTCTATCTCAATCCAGACTGGATTTGACTGCTTGGACCGTTGTGATGTGTCTTGTTCTTCATCTCAGTGACACATCGGTACATACTGAGTGACTACTGTCACCAACTAAACAACAGGCATCTGATGAAGACTGCTGAGAACAATCAAAATGACACAACACAAAAGCAAAACGACAGTTAAATAAGTAAATATATCACATATCATAATTTGTACCATCAAGTCTCATGGTACTCACCAGTGGTACTCACCAGTGAGGCCATAAGAGTACTCACCAGTGGGGCACTGGCAGAAGTACTTAGCAGTGAGGCCATGACAGAAGTACTCAGCAGTGAGGCCATGAAAGAAGTACTCAGCAGTGAGGCCATGACAGAAGTACTCACCAGTGGGACACTGACAGAAGTACTCATCAGTGAGGCACTGACAGAAGTACTCACCAGTGGGACACTGACAGAAGTACTCACCAGTGGGACACTGACAGAAGTACTCATCAGTGGGGCACTGACAGAAGTACTCACCAGTGGGACACTGACTGAAGTACTCACCAGTGGGACATTGACAGAAGTACTCACCAGTGAGGCACTGACTGAAGTACTCACCAGTGGGACATTGACAGAAGTACTCACCAGTGGGACACTGACAGAAGTACTCACCAGTGGGGCACTGACTGAAGTACTCACCAGTGGGACATTGACAGAAGTACTCACCAGTGGGGCACTGACAGAAGTACTCACCAGTGAGGTCATGACAGAAGTACTCACCAGTGAGGCCATGACAGAAGTACTCACCAGTGGGACAGTGACAGAAATACTCACCAGACGGGCACTGACAGGAGAAGCCTCCTACGTCAGTGATGCTGCAGGTTCCTCCATTCTTACAGCTGCCCCCAGATTCACTGCAGTAGTCCCTGGCACACTCACATCCCTTGCCCACGAAGTCTACAACACCAGCTCTCTGTGAAGTCTTCTCAAACTACAGCCACCTTTCACAAGAAACTTGTGACTTATTTGTCTGAAATCGCATCCCACCCTAAACATTTGGTGGCCCTGTGCTAATGTGATGACTCTATAGCCCTTCCCCTTTCAAGACTATTGTACAATGCATCTCAGTTCAGATATTGCAGGACTTAAGCACCATGGAAGTTTCATATTATCATTATTAAAACATGTTATCAATGCGTAAGACAAATACGCCAATGTAATCATTAGATTAATTAATCAGAATGACCTTCTCATCACTGACAATCACGTTGGCAGTGCATGAAAATAAAGTATAAAAATTTAGTTACTGAAATAGACACAGACATTTTATTTATATATACTAATTTTGCATATTAATGATGAAGTATATTTAATACATTTTGAGACATATGCTGATATAAGTGCAACGGTTTAGTTATATTTCGTTATTTTTTTACATTGTCAGAACCAAACAAATAATAAAATGTTGGAAGCACAAAATACACCAAATGTGCCCAAACTTTATACTCACGCTCTGTGCATCTGCATTTTGCCTCACCCTTGTCGTCGTAGCAGGTTCCCCCGTTCTGACAGGGGTTGGCCACTATACAAGGGTGTGGTCCATCCTCACAGTGGCGGCCAGCAAACCCTGTCTTACACCTGCAAACACATGTTCTCTCATGCACAACACATTCTAGAAACTAGATTCCCATCATTCAACAGTTCACAGCAGTAATTTATTGTAAGAAAGAATGCGTCTCCAATCCAGCTGAAAATGGTCACTAAATGTTTGTGTGAGCAAACAAAATAGCGTAAAAAACACTAGCACCAGCCTTTTACAACATAAACTAGTGTGGCAACTGGATGTGCTTATGTGCTCAACTTTGTTACATTTATATACATATATGTACGCATGTACACATGCATGTAAGCATGCATCCACACATATCTGCATCCACACACACAAACACATGTCCTAAGACACACAAATACACACCCACACAAAACCACATGTCCTAAGACACACAAACACACACACACACACACACACACACACACACACACACACACACACACACACACACACACACACACAAAAAAACCGAGACAGAATTCCAGAGGTGTCATGATTTTGCTGAAACAAATATTTTTGCGATCTCCATGAAATATTTCAAATTAGCGCTGAATTTTACCACAAAATATTTTATTTACAAAATAGCGGCAGACAGAGCAGCAAATCACCCCATTTCCAATTAACCAAACGCAAACAAATTCTACCTAATTTACCCAACTGGGAGTGGATAATTAGTTTTATTTCTGGCTGGCTATTGTCTTGCGGGTTTTTCTGTGTCACCGGACAATGGGAATGCCTGTTAACTAATTGCAATCGTCGAATCTGAGTCTGAGGCTGAGCTCATCCTAGCTCAGACACTGGCAGCATGGACAACAAACTGAACAATACCCTGAGTTGCAGTTATTTAAATCACTTCTTACTTAGATGATTGAGCATTGAAGCATGTCTAATAAATACGTAGGTGCAATGCATACCCCTTGCCTGTCGTTGACATTGTTTATAAGCTTTATTGGAGCTCCCGCGAACAGCTGCGGTATCCTATTATCGCCCATCGCATACGTTCCAATCTTGTAGAATGAAGTGCAATCCATTCACATCTATACAAATAATGTCCATCCACGCATCTACACTACATGTGTATGTTTTTAAATGTATGTACTTTTTGGCTAAGCATTATTATTTGAGTATATTAGACATGTAAATTAAAAACATTCTTGTTATAATCAACAGACTGAAAGCATGGTGATTTAAATATCTCCCATCATGCCTCTGTCACCATGGCTTAATTAGGCTCACACAAAAAATAAATGCCATGTTCAAGTTTGACATGTAGAGATTATGTTAGTTGTGTAATAAAATATCATATAGATGCTGCTGCTTTTCATGCAAGGTATTCTTTGCAACGTATGATACATATAAGAAGTTGAAAAATTACTATGCTAATATACCTAGAACACAAGTAAATTACTGAACAGTATTTATTGATCTATAACCATGTCTTCTTTCTAAAACATTTTTTTTTTATGAGATTAACATGGACATTTTTGTATTTGGGATATTAAGACTGGTAAATAAAACATTTTTGTTAATGTCTTCTTCCTTTTTTGTAACATTATTCACATTTATGGTTAAAAACTTCTCTGTCATAAATGGCACATTTAGCGTCTAGAGCCAAAAACAGTCACTCAAAAATTCTGTCCCTCCGATGATGGGACACCTGCAATGTAGGGACACTTGCTTGGATACAGGAGTGTCCGCTGTAGAGAGGGACTACTGTATTTACAAACAGCTTGGGTACTGTTATTAATTAAAAATAATTCAGTGCAATTGATGAATTTATTTGTCACTAGGTATTTTATTGCAGTTGTCTTTATTGTTTTAATATTACAGTTAGCTTTTAGTTTTACCGCTGCTTACAACAGAGAGCACGAGAATAAATGATCTGTGCAAAAACAAGTTGTGTTTTGTTTGTTATTCCATATGGGGGTGTATTAAAGCGGGATCCTATGCCAAGATTGTGCTTTGTAATGGGTGTTGACAATTTGTAAGGATTTTTGCAGATCGTAAGGATTTTTTGTCATGATCTTACAGATATGAGTTGTCCCAAGTTGACAGGTCTGGAATTCAGAGTAGACACCTATATTTTCTGCACAAACGAGAAAGTACTAACAGTCTTCCAGTGAAACGTTATTACAGTGTGCATATATGGGGCATGCTGATTCATAGGAAATTCGTATTTGAGAGATAAATTATCTCAGACTACAACTGTCAATCTTGTTGCATGATAACACTTACTGACAGTAGTAGTCATTGAAGACCTCACGGCATGTCCCCCCATTCTTGCAGACGTCTTTCTTGCAGTAGGCTATGATGGTTTCACACCGTTTGCCTGTCCAGCCTACAGGACATGTGCAGGTGTACGCATTGTCCTTGTTGACACACTCACCTCGGTGGTAACACGGCTGACTGATACACTCGTCATAGTCCTCCTGTCAACATACACACTTACGCATAACACACTTACTTCTAACACATACTTCAGTGGTGACATGGATGACTAGCACATTAGTCACAGCCCTAGTGTCAACACAAATGATTAGTCTAGCTGTAACACCCTAAGGTACAATGCATGCCTTAATTACATTTTGGAATACATTTCCAGTGCTGCGGTTCTGAGTCTTTCACATATCAAGTGTTACAAGTTAGCATATCAAGGAATCTATTTCCGCAGCCCCCAAACCTTCTGTATTTTGATAAGCCACACACCAAGCCACCCCATCAAGAACAGCCATGCCCCAAGTCTCTTCTAGATCTGCAATGCCCCAAGTCACACATGTCAAGATGAGCCATGCCCCAAGTCACCCCGTCTAGATGATCCGTGCCCCAAGTTACCTGTCTAGATGAGCCATGCCCCAAGTCACTCCTGTCTAAATGCGCCATGCCCCAAGTTACTCCTGTCTAGATGAGCCATGCTCCAAGTCACTCCTGTCTAAATGAGCCATGCCCCAAGTCACTCCTGTCTAGATGAGCCATGTCCCAAGTCACTCCTGTCTAGATGAGTCATGCCCTAAGTCACTCCTGTCTAGATGAGTCATGCCCCCAAGTCACTCCTGTCTAGATGAGTCATGCCCCAAGGCACTCCTGTCTAGATGAGCCATGCTCCAAGTCACTCCTGTCTAGTTGAGCCATGCCCCAAGTCACTCCTATCTAGATGAGCCATGCTTCAAGTCACTCCTGTCTAGATGAGCCATGCTCCAAGTCAATCCTATCTAGATGAGCCATGCCCCACGTCACTCCTGTCTAGATGAGCCATGCCCCACGTCACTCCTGTCTAGATAAGCCATGCCCAAAGTCACTCCTGTCTAGATGAGCTATGCCCAAAGTCACCCCATCAAAATCACCCATTCCCTACACCTTCGGCACAGGGAGGAGAGCAATGGAGTTGCTCCGTCTGACATGAGCACTTACAGAACAGTTCTTGCCAGTTCGTCCTGGTTTGCAGTGACAGTAGCAGTCATTCACTTTGTCTTCGTGCGCTGACGTGCCCACACTGTCACACATGCCGCAGTCGTCAATGTTTGACTCGCACTTGCCACCTACAGGTAAGACAACACCTTACAGGTGACACCTCTACAGACTCAACAGGACACTCCCACAAGGCTAGTTATGGAACTCTCTGCAGTAGTTATTCAACATTACATAGGTTCAATACGGCACCACTGCACAAATGTATTGAAACGTTTTTATTTCAAAGTAGACCTTGGGAAGATGTTTTAACATATTAGCAAGTGAATCACCTGTGAAGACAAGAACACATGTACAGATGTATCCTTTGACTGTGTCATTGTGTGTTGACACTCACCTGTGAAGCCAGAAGAACAGGTACAATTGTACTTGTTGACCATGTCGTTACAGGTTGCGCCGTTTTTACAGGGACTGCTGGCGCAGTCATCAATGTTGTGTTGACAGTTGTAGCCATCGTAACCGGGGACACAGGTGCACTTGTATTCACCCTCACCCTCCAGGTCCTTGCATGTCGCCCCATTGACACACCTTTCCTCCGCACACATGTCCTCGTTCACGCACTTTGACCCACCAGCTGTGAACATTGACATCATTGAAGTATCATGTATCACATATGAGTCACCTCAGTGACACCATCACATCAAAATTATAGTCACTCCACGCCAGTCCAACATTATTTCTGGTAAGTCAAGTGTAAGAAATGAGTATCACTATTAAGGTCACCTGGTTAATCAGGTCAGTTTGGCAAAGTTGAGAAAGTGGCCACAGCAGCAGTTCGATAGAATTAGTATTTATGTATACATCTGATATTTATTTATTACTGTATTAACTAGTATATTATGATAATGTACTACAAATTAATTATAATCAACTAATTTTCAGTGGTGTTAGTATTTTAGATACGTATTTTATTTATGGAGCAACTCAACACCATGTATTAATGTTGTGATTAATTAATGATACATTATTAACACTTCACACCACACAAGTTATCATTATGTATATATATATTTGACCAACATTTTTGTCAACATGTCATTTTAATATATGAAGCGTTGTGATTAGTATTTATTTACTTGAAAACTGCTATATTAATTAAGAAATAGAATTATCATCATTATAATATATATATATTATATATATATACATATATATTTTCATATTTTATATATATATATATATATATATATATATATATATATATATATATATATATATACACACACACACACACATATATATATACACTGTATAAAAAAATGAAAGCAACAAAATCTAATGATACATAATGGTATGGTGGAGGCCTGTCAAGTTGTCAAGGGTGATGACGTCAAATGCCTGACCCTGTGAGATGCTTACCGTCACAGGTGAACTGTATCTCGTAGTCGGGACATGTGGCGTTGGCGGACTGGTTGGCGTTGAGACACAGCAGGCCCTCTGTTGTACATTTCACCTCCAGCTTCTCACTGGCCGTATCCTTGTCAGCAAATGTCACTGTTGAACCCTTCACACGACACCTTGCTTTCACCGGGGTGGTGCCATCACATACCTGAGAACATCACAACCGAGATACAGTGTTCTGCTTAGGATACATTAAAGTTGTATTCTTGTTTAAACAAACAATAAATTTTAAGTGTATTTAAATATTGTATTTATTCAGATTCCAACTGGCCCAGAGGACTGAGTAACAGGATAACTGAAAGATATAAATAATAAAACAATAAGGACAATAAATACATAAAACCATATCTACATGAAATTTTTGAGGTAACAACATACATAGAAATCAATTTAAATTGTAGATATAAATATTTCAGTTCAAGGAAATATATCACATGTTGAATCACTAAAATACAATGTGTTTAAAATACTATGACAATAAAACAGCAAGAACAATATGTATGTGTATATGTACAACACGAACGTTATTGACCCATTTGATTATACTTGCATAATTACACCTGCCGTACATGTCAACCGTATTTGATGTTATTTAATAAATAATGTGTCCCGGTGTTAACAGTTTTCCGTACCTGATCACTGTCAACGAGCAAAATTAATTTTAAGGCACAACTGATTATGGTTGTGACCTCATAGGAATGTGAGTGAAACATTCCCTTCGCTCTACCAGGTGATGTGATACAGCTCAGCTACTTGGCTACGGAGCACACTTACCTTGCCGTGTCTGGCCAACGTCTCGTCATCTCCAGTGTCATCTGGGTCACTCGCGTCCAGCCACAATGTTTTGTAGTGACCTACAGTGACACATAACTCTTAAATTGTTTTTTTATTATTTGTTATAAAGGCAGTTGTTAAATGATAACGGAAGCCACTGTGTTAAATTAATATGTTTTTGTTTTACTGATTTGTAGTCTATACTGATTTGTGCACATTGTATTATTACATATAAATGTATATACATTACATGTATGTAAATGCATATCCTTAATACGTCCAATGTTTCTTTATTTGATATATTTTAGGATAAAACAAATATTTTTTTTCTATGTACTGTAATTTCACTAGGCACATATTGTGAAATGTTGCATAGCCATGAAAAATTACTCAAACGTGTCATATGTAGACATTAATTTCAGGTAACAGAACACATAATATACAAGTACAGTGTACATACAACTACAAGATAAGTTTTAAACATCAACTAGGTTGTCATACTGTGGAGACCATGGAGGTGACAGATTGTAGAGGACCCAGTCGCTAGGTTATCATGGTGTGGAGAGACATGGAGATGACAGAGATTGGAGAGGACCCAGTCGCTAGGTTATCATGGTGTGGAGAGACATGGAGATGACAGAGATTGGAGAGGACCCAGTCGCTAGGTTGTCATGGTATGGAGAGACATGGAGGTGACAGAGATTGTAGAGGACCCAGTAGCTAGGCTGTCGTGGTGTAGAGAGACATGGAGGTGACAGAGATTGTAGCGGACCCAGTAGCTAGGCTGTCGTGGTGTGGAGAGACATGGAGGTGACAGAGATTGTAGCGGACCCAGTAGCTAGGTTATCATGGTGTGGAGAGACATGGAGGTGACAGAGATTGTAGAGGACCCAGTCGCTAGGTTGTCGTGGTGTGGAGAGACATGGAGGTGACAGAGATTGTAGCGGACCCAGTAGCTAGGTTATCATGGTGTGGAGAGACATGGAGGTGACAGAGATTGGAGAGGACCCAGTCGCTAGGTTGTCATGGTGTGGAGAGACATGGAGGTGACAGAGATTGTAGAGGACTCAGTCGCTAGGTTGTCGTGGTGTGGAGAGACATGGAGGTGACAGAGATTGGAGAGGACCCAGTCGCTAGGTTGTCATGGTGTGGAGAGACATGGAGGTGACAGAGATTGTAGCGGACCCAGTAGCTAGGTTATCATGGTGTGGAGAGACATGGAGGTGATAGAGATTGGAGAGGACCCAGTCGCTAGGTTGTCATGGTGTGGAGAGACATGGAGGTGACAGAGATTGTAGAGGACTCAGTCGCTAGGTTGTCGTGGTGTGGAGAGACATGGAGGTGACAGAGATTGTAGAGGACCCAGTAGCTAGGCTGTCATGGTGTGGAGAGACATGGAGGTGACAGAGATTGTAGAGGACCCAGTCGCTAGGTTGTCGTGGTGTGGAGAGACATGGAGGTGACAGAGATTGTAGAGGACCCAGTAGCTAGGCTGTCATGGTGTAGAGAAACATGGAGGTGACAGAGATTGTAGAGGACTCAGTCGCTAGGTTGTCGTGGTGTGGAGAGACATGGAGGTGACAGAGATTGTAGAGGACCCAGTAGCTAGGTTGTCATGGTGTGGAGAGACATGGAGGTGACAGAGATTGTAGAGGACTCAGTCGCTAGGTTGTCGTGGTGTGGAGAGACATGGAGGTGACAGAGATTGGAGAGGACCCAGTCGCTAGGTTGTCATGGTGTGGAGAGACATGGAGGTGACAGAGATTGTAGAGGACCCAGTAGCTAGGCTGTCATGGTGTGGAGAGACATGGAGGTGACAGAGATTGTAGAGGACTCAGTCACTAGGTTGTCGTGGTGTGGAGAGACATGGAGGTGACAGAGATTGTAGAGGACCCAGTAGCTAGGCTGTCATGGTGTGGAGAGACATGGAGGTGACAGAGATTGTAGAGGACCCAGTAGCTAGGCTGTCATGGTGTGGAGAAACATGGAGGTGACAGAGATTGTAGAGGACTCAGTCGCTAGGTTGTCGTGGTGTGGAGAGACATGGAGGTGACAGAGATTGTAGAGGACTCAGTAGCTAGGTTGTCGTGGTGTGGAGAGACATGGAGGTGACAGAGGTTGTAGAGGACTCAGTAGCTAGGTTGTCGTGGTGTGGAGAGACATGGAGGTGACAGAGATTGTAGAGGACTCAGTAGCTAGGTTGTCGTGGTGTGGAGAGACATGGAGGTGACAGAGGTGGATCCAGTGGACAGGGTGTCAGATACCCTCCCAATGAGAATAAGCAGTCACAAGACGACGAGAACATGACACATCTATGATGACAACATACCTGAGGTGTAGCCAGGCTTGCAGACACAGCGCACTGTGCTGGTGGTGTAGTCCAGCAAACACAGGCCGTTACCGCCGCATGGATCAGTAGGCTTACACAGACTGTCAGTGGTAGGTCGTGTCTCACAATTCTTGCCAGTGAAGCCAGCGGCACACGTACAGCTGTAGTCATCCACCAAGTCACTGCACGTGCCTCCATACAGGCAGGGATTGGACTTACAGTTATCTGTGTGACAACAACATACACAGGTTAGACTTGCAGTTATCTGTGTGACAACAACATACACTGGTTAGACTGGCAGTCATCTGTGTGACAACAACATACACAGGTTGGACTTGCAGTCATCTGTGTGACAACGACATACACAGGTTAGACTTGTAGTCATCTGTGTGATGACAACGACATACACAGGTTAGACTTGCAGTCATCTGTGTATGTTGTTGTCACACAGATGACTGCAAGTCCATCCTATGTATGTTGTTGTAACACAGATGACTACATGTCCAACCCATGTGACAACAACATACATGGGTAGGACTTGTAGCCATCTGTGTGACAACAACATACATAGTTTGGACTTGCAGTCATCTGTTTGACAACAACATACACTGGTTGGACATGCAGTCATCTGCACAGAAAGCAGTACATATATCTTATCTTTACAGTCAGCTGTGCAAGAAGCCTGTTTCTACACCTGTGTTCCTACCTATGTTTTCCTCACACTTCTCCCCTGTGAAGCCCTTGGGACAGTTACACACATAGCGGATGTCACTGATCTCTTCACACGTTGCTCCGTTCTGACAATCATTGTTGCCGCACAACTTCTTCTTGTCAACACACCTGCAAACACAACACATGGAAATGTCAGCGAACAAACAAAAAACACAACTGCTTCCTGTTATTGCACCTACAAATACAACACATTCAAACCAACAGTGAACACACAAACACAACTGGTTGTAAGGACACACATACACTCTGTACTGTCTGGCCTTGCTTGTAGATCTCTCAAACAGCGTACGGTCACACCCTTGTGTTTCTGTATTGCTCTTTCTATAGTTACCCTCCCATGCTCCTTGCAGCCCCTTCCATTCACTTCTCCCTATCAGCTGCCCCTCCATCCACTGATCCCTATCAGCTGCCCCTCCATCCACTGATCCCTATCAGCTGCCCCTCCATCCACTGATCCCTATCAGCTGCCCCTCCATCCACTTCTCCATATCAGCTGCCCCTCCATCCACCACTCCCTATTAGCAGCCCCCTCCCTCCACTCTCCCTATCAGCAGCCCCCTCCATCCACTGCTCCCTATCAGCTGCCCCTCCATCCACTCTCCCTATCAGCAGTCCCCTCCCTCCACTGCTCCCTATCAGTAGCTCCCTCCATCCACTGCTCCCTATCAGCAGTCCCCTCCCTCCACTGCTCCCTATCAGCAGTCCCCTCCATCCACTGCTCCCTATCAGTAGCCCCCTCCATCCACTGCTCCCTATCAGCAGTCCCCTCCTTCCACTGCTCCCTATCAGCAGTCCCCTCCATCCACTGCTCCCTATCAGCAGTCCCCTCCATCCACTGCTCCCTATCAGCAGTCCCCTCCATCCACTGCTCCCTATCAGCAGTCCCCTCCCTCCACTGCTCCCTATCAGCAGTCCCCTCCCTCCACTGCTCCCTATCAGCAGTCCCCTCCATCCACTGCTCCCTATCAGCAGCCCCCTCCTTCCACTGCTCCTTATCAGCAGTCCCCTCCCTCCACTGCTCCCTATCAGTAGCTCCCTCCATCCACTGCTCCCTATCAGCAGTCCCTTCCCTCCACTGCTCCCTATCAGCAGTCCCCTCCTTCCACTGCTCCCTATCAGCAGTCCCCTCCATCCACTGCTCCCTATCAGCAGTCCCCTCCATCCACTGCTCCCTATCAGCAGTCCCCTCCATCCACTGCTCCCTATCAGCAGTCCCCTCCCTCCACTGCTCCCTATCAGCAGTCCCCTCCCTCCACTGCTCCCTATCAGCAGTCCCCTCCATCCACTGCTCCCTATCAGCAGCCCCCTCCTTCCACTGCTCCTTATCAGCAGCCCCCTCCTTCCACTGCTCCCTATCAGCAGCCCCCTCCTTCCCTCTTCTGCCACTTCTGCCACTCCCTCCTTACACACTCCTCCCACCTCAGCTGTCTTCTTCAAGTGTCCCTGAGCCGAGATGTTTCTCTGCCTCTGATCTTATAATTATGTTCCCCGCATCTATCCCCCTCAGACAACCACCTAATTCATCCACCATTCTATATTTCATCCTATTAAGCAGAACTGTATCCCAGTAATGTTGTCTCTATCTCCCATTGTAAGTGACAGTAATGCAACACATACACTCACATCTGTAAATAACAGTGACACAAACCTTGGTCCAGTGTAGACGTCGGTGGTGAGACACAGACACTCAAAGCCTAGATGCAGGTCCTTGCACAAGCCATGGGGGGAACACGGATTCTTTGCACAGTCATCCTTGTCTTCTTCACACTGACTGCCATTGTATGCTGCAACAAGCACTCAGTGTCAAGTAAACTTAAGTAAAGGCAAGTTCTTATGTGTGGTATCAGGTTCTTAGGGCTGCTCCATGCTGTATGCTTTACTTCCTGGCAGACTGATTCAATCAAACACCATGAGACAGTAGGCTGAATGCCAACTGACTCATTTCACAAACATCTCTTTCAAATGTGTGTCTTATTTCTATACAACTGACTGACTTTATAAACACTTCACACTCATTCCATAAACACCTGTCTTATTACTATATATATGTATATGTATATGTATATATATATATATATATATATATATATATATATATATATATATATATATATATAAATATATATATATATATATGTATATGTATATGTATATATGTATTTATATATATATATATATATACATATGCATCGACCTCAGTTCTTCACACTTGTCTAGTGTCTAAACACCTTTCTCATTTCTATATATACCTGTCCCATATTATATATATACATATATATATATATATATATATTATACAATATATATATAATATATACAATATATATATACCTCATTTATACACACCTCTCATTTCCACATGCAGCTGCCTAATTTCTACACACATCCATCTCATTTTCTACATACCTGTCTCATGTCAACACACTTGTCAATTCTACACACCTGAGGATGTCTCCTGCACCTTCTTGTAGACCGTGTCACCAGTGTTGTCTGACACAGTCCTGCTTGTCTCACTATCAAAGATGTAGCAGTAGGATGCGACTTTGTCATGCCAGGCCATTACACAGCTGGTGTTGAATTTACAGATATCAGAACAGATCTCCTTCTCTGCTATATCCGTGAAATAGTGATCTGGTGCTCCAACCACTTTTTTATCACCTAGTTCCTTCAACACGGTTTGTGTTCCTGCAATGCAAGTAGGTAAGCTAGAATGAATAATTACAAGTGCAACTACATGACATTAGCACACCGGCTGTAGGACAGAATCGTGCTGGTGTGCAGAACATAATTAGTCTTAAAGACCGATACAGCAACAAACTCGCTAAATTATTATTATTAATATGTTACAGGGCATTGTGGGATACACAGAGGGTTTGGCATTCTGGGAGGTAGCAAGGGGGCACACTTACAGTTGACATATGCTGTGGTGGGTATCGGGAATGGGAGACATCAGGATGAAGACAGACTTACTGTTGAGACAGCTGCAGGAGTAGCCGTCAACCAGGTCCGTGCAGATGCCCCCGTAGTAGCAGGGGTTAGATGCACACTCGTTGATTTCTGTCTCACACAGAGCCCCTGTGTAGCCTGCAGGCACAGTGGGGTAAATACATTAACAACAACACACAGGAAAGGAATTTTTGGTGGGTATTTAACATCATATTTCATCTTACAGACCTAATGTACTGAAAACCAGGCAAACAAATGTTAAAGCACGAGAGTCTGTTCTTCTTTCCTGAATGAGCAGGTCTAGTCATTTGTAACAGGAAATCATTGAACACCAAACGGTATTGTGGCTGATGCATCCTGCCTGCCTAAATATTTACAATAAAGGTTTTTTGAAAACTGGATGTCTTAGTCATAATCTAAACATGTTGTGGAAGGAAACATTAAAACTGTGAATATTGTTATGGCGTTATCAAACACAATGTGGCATGCAATATTTTACATAGCACCTGTATCTAGATATAACAATGTGTTCGGGGGCATTTAAAATACAACAATGTTAAAATATAATCGCTACAATAAAATAACTATTTTACAAATATAAAATGCTTAGCCAATAAGAGTATACTATATGCAAATATAGTATTGAGCAAATATTGTGTATACACACAATGCAAATTTGTTCTGCTTTAAATTTGTTAAATTTAAATAATAGTAAAATGGTCATAAATACCTGCCCTAATTTTAAGACAGACACACGACTGGTAGGAATACTAATATAATGACCCGTTCGCATCCTAAGCATTGTACCTCAGTTGGCTGAAGCATGTGGGGAGCAGTGGTCAAGTAGGAGTGGTCGCGTGAGAGAGGTGGTCATGCCATAGTGCACTGGACTATCAATCGAGGGAACAGTAGCTCAATCCCATATTTGCCTGTCTTTCGGAAGAGACACTAAACATTGGTGATTCCTTCTATCTGGTGTCTATGCCAAGAGAAGTAAAAGATCCCACACAGGAGTAAATGCATAACCTGTAGTGGACTCACTAATTCTAGAGAATTCTGAAAATCATTGGCAATAATGGTCTGCTAGTTGACCGGTGGTCATTAATGGAAGAAATGTTTATATTATAGTCACCTGACCTAGTTTGAACCATATATGCAGTGAGAGCTTCATTGCCTGATGTTAAAAGAGGTGTTTTTGAAAGGGGTGTTGAGAAGGTAAAGATGAGCTGGTACTACCGTAATCAGCCTCAGTGAGCCAGTCACCTATGGCACACCAGGATGCAGTTTTACACACACCCCACAGGGCATAAACTGAATGCTGTCCTACCTGATGTACAGCTGCATGTCGCCAGACCATTTTCATCAACACAGCTTCCTCCATTCTTGCAGTCATTGCCATCACAAACTACATGAAACAGAGGCCACAGTATATCACTGTTAGAATATTTATTAACAAGAAATGTTATATGCTAACATCATAATACATATATTCCTTAATCATAAAATTTAGGCAATTATGTTTTAATATTGTAATTCATCTCTGAAAGGTTCATGGCTGAGTGAAATGCTGTATATAGGTCCTATACTATTATTATTTAAATATGAGAATTCACACTGAAAAAACAACCAAGTATCACCCACCATCGACAGTGCAGTTGTCTTTGCTGAAGGACGCCTCTTCTAGAGTTGTGGTCCCTGAACACTGTGTACATTCCTTCATTCCCTCCTTATCCTGGTAGAACCCCTTGGGGCAAGGGTGACAAGGCTCCATGCCATCATAGGAGAACTTCCCCACTGGGCACGTAGCTGCAGCCCGAATACAAAACATTGCAAAAATTCTCTGATTTACGTTATAACAAATACTATTTATAAATAATACAACAACAGGACTTACACATGTACACATCTAAGGTACATGACACATGGCAGAGACAGATTCTATACAGAAGGACTTACACATGTACAGTTGTACACATCTAAGGTAGACGACACATGGCAGAGACAGATTCTGTACAAGACTTACACATGTGTACATCTAAGGTAGATGACATATGGCAGAGACAGATTCTGTACAAGACTTACACATGTACACATCTAAGGTAGACGACACATGGCAGAGACAGATTCTGTACAAGACTTACACATGTGTACATCTAAGGTAGACGACACATGGCAGAGACAGATTCTGTACAAGACTTACACATGTGTACATCTAAGGTAGATGACACATGGCACAGACAGATTCTGTACAAGACTTACACATGTGTACATCTAAGGTAGACGACACATGGCACAGACATATTCTGTACAAGACTTACACATGTGTACATCTAAGGTAGATGACATATGACAGAGACAGATTCTGTACAAGACTTACACATGTGTACATCTAAGGTAGATGACACATGGCAGAGACAGATTCTGTACAAGACTTACACATGTGTACATCTAAGGTAGACAACACATGGCACAGACAGATTCTGTACAAGACTTACACATGTGTACATCTAAGGTAGATGACATATGGCAGAGACAGATTCTGTACAAGACTTACACATGTACACATCTAAGGTAGACGACACATGGCAGAGACAGATTCTATTCAGAAGGACTTACACATCTACATATACATCTAAGGTAGACGACACATGGCAGAGACAGATTCTATAATAAAATATTGATAGAACATGGTACATGACAGGAATGTATGACTGAGAAGACAGCTACTAGCAGCAATGCTACTGCTATCATTCACATTTGCATAAATCCAAACAAGTACCATGTCAATAATTTGAATGATGCTAAACAGAAAAACACATTGTTTTGATCTTTCTTCATGACTACAGACGTTTGTGACAATGACTATCACGTTATTTCAACCCCTCATCTCATTGTTACAAAGGTTTATGTGATTATTACAACATGATCAACAAATACAATAACAATAACAAATACATGTTATCTACCCCTCTCATGTTCATGTGTACTTCTGAGTGATAACAAATTTCATTTATAAATAACACATGGCTTCATCTCTGTAAAATGTGCGTGCACGTCTTTTGGGCAGTGTACGTCTACAGGGAGTCATACGGTGTGACATGAAACAATGTTGATAACATAATGAAAACACTGCATGTTTGTATTCCTTATGTGGAATTTAGATGGTGAGAAGTACGACATGGTAGTTTATTGTGCTGACCTCTGCATTCTGTGATGGTTGCGCCACCTTGTGGTCCGCGAGTGAAAGTGCCGGTGGGACAGTCGACGCAAGTTGTCGCGTTGTTCGAGTAAGTGTTCGGGTCACAGGCACGACACGGAGGTAGTTGGGTGTCTGACACTAGGCCCGGTGGACACACAGCTGGAACATGGCAAATGTTACATCTCTGGCACTAGTGTGTTACTTGTGACTGACACTTTTATGTAACGTATGTCATACGACGGATATTTTGATGGGTTCCATTTCAAAGGTATTCTGTTACTCCGAGCACCTCATATTTTGCAATGGATTACCAGAGTTGATGATGCAGGGATCAGGCTGGATTATTGCTAATGCCAGTCAAGCTCATTGTTCTTTATTTGAACAATTCAGTTAATTTAGCAATAGGAGAGACAATGACTAGAGATTTATTACACTGACCTTTCACAAAGATCTAGTACATCTGTTAACAAAATGACTATGACCAGTTTGTGCAGAATAAATAAATATTGCTGAATAGTTGCACTTTTTTGCAATTGCATCAATTTGACAGACTACCAGATATCTGGATGGATTACAGAATCCCATATGTTGTTAATCCGTCTGGGGTACCAGACGTTTTGAAGTTGAACCCTGTTACATATGTTCCACTGTAACAAACATCACTCGCTTGTCTTGACTTCTCACTGGCACATACATCACATGCCTAACACTTCACTGTAATATATGTATGACATGTTCAACATTTCAATGTAACATTTAACAAGATTTAACAAGATTGCCACCTAGAGAATCAACTCTAGATGGAAGGTGGACAAGGAAGCCCTTTGGCTTATCGAGAGTCCAACCTATCTAACTAAATGTACCCAGCCCTTCTTGGGTACATGTCAATTTTATTTTTAAACATATTAACACTACTAGCACCTACACAATCAGCCGATAATCTGTTCCATTCATTTACTGTTCGTTGTGAAAATGAAAATGTTCTAATATCTAGTCTACACTGCTTCTTTGCTAATGTAATTCCATGTCCTCTAGTCCTTCTCTCTTCCTTAACAGAGAAAAAAATATTTCTGTCAATATTTTCATACACATTCAATATTTTAAAAACCTCAATCTGATCTCCTCTCAATCTCCTGGTTTCTAGTGTACATTCTTTTAGACGCATTTCATAACTAATATTCCTGAGTTTTTGTATCATTTTGGTTGCTCTTCTTTGTACTCTTTCTAGTATATCAATATCCTTCTTGCGATATGGCCTCCATGCCTGTATGCAATATTCTAAATGAGGCCTAACGATTGTTTTGTACAGCGGTATTATTAGTTCTTTTTCCTTGTACACTATATTTCGCCTAATTAATCCAAGAATTTGGTTTCCCTTTGCTGCTGCAATTGCACACTGTTCTGATACCTTCATATCAGCACTAATAGTTAACCCTAAGTCCTTTTCCTTTACGGTAGTATTTAGTACAGTATCACCCATTGTATATTGTGCATCTTCATTTCCATGTCCTGTGTGGAGGCACTTACACTTCCCATAATTAAACAGCATTTGCCACTTATCAGACTATTCGTTCAACTTATTTAGATCATCTTGTAATTGCTGTCTATCTGCATCACTTTCAATTTTTCTAAACACTTTTGTATCGTCCGCAAACTTCAACACCTTGCTTGTTATATGATCATCCAAATCATTGATATATATTAAGAACAAAATAGCTCCCAATACTGATCCCTGCGGTACTCCACTCAAAACCGATTTCCAGTTTGAAACCTCCCCATCAACTACCACTCTTTGTCTTCTATCAATGAGCCATTTTTCTATCCAGTTAATCATACCATTGCCTATGCCATGGGCCTTTAGTTTAAGTAGTAATCTTTGATGTGGCACTTTGTCAAAGGCTTTTTTAAAATCTAAGTATATTATATCTACAGGTGATCCTCGTCTACCCACTTTGTGACATCTTCCAAAAAACATAAGATATTTGTTAAGCATGACCTCGCTTTTAGAAACCCATGTTGAGATGGGTTAATCAAGTTATTTTTAACAAGAAAATCAACCAAGTGATCTTTAATTAGTCTTTCTAATAGTTTGCAAACCACCGATGTTAAACTAACTGGTCTATAGTTCTCTGACTTGCTTCTTGATCCTTTTTTAAATAATAGTATGATGTTTGCTTCTTTCCATTCTAATGGAACTACTCCTTCCTTTATTGACAAATTGAACACTGTTGCAAGTGGTATGCTGATTTGTTCTTCAATTTCCAGTAGTAATTTGGGAGGAATCCCATCCACTCCAGGTGACTTATTTTCCTTCATATCCCTTATTTTTTTAGCCACCATTTTTGGTGTTACAATTAGTTGTCCTAAATAGTCTGACTCTCTCCCTTCAAATTTAGGCTCTGGTACTGGTAATGCACTAGTATCTTCCCTGGTGAACACCGAACTAAAGTATTCATTTAGGTTTTCTGCCATTAAGAATCCCTCTGTTATTATGTTTCCATCACTACCTTCTAGAGGTCCTATCTTATCCTGAACTTTCTGTTTACTTCGAACATACGCATAAAAACTCTTGCTGTCATGTTTTATATTAAAAGCTAATTTTTGTTCATAGCTTCTCTTTGAATTTCTAATTTCAGCTGTAGCTTGGTTAACATACATCACATGACTTGACATTTCATTGTAACATATGTCATATGTCAATGTCTTGTTCTTTACTATTAAACAATCATTTGAGTTTGTCGTACAACACTGCGAGATGGCTGGATGAGTGAGTTGACAGTAAATTGGGGTTCCGCGGTATACATCTGGTACTTACGTTTGCATTCGTCACGACTGCGTGTCCCCATATGGTAGGTGTATCTTCCCTCTGGACAATCGTCACATGTCCCCTCATTGGACCCATCACTGTAGGTGCCGACTGGACACAGTGCACAACTGTCGGAGCTATTCTTGTAGTAGCCCGCTGGACAAGGCACTGGCAGAGGACAACAAACACTTTTGTTAATGGCTTCGAGTTTCACGACAGCATCTGGCATTAGTGACTGCCTTGTTTGCTTCAAGTGCATAGAGGCCATTTTATATGCTTAAAGGCCCTCATTGCCAGGTAACAAGTGATATAATGGAGCCATACATTTGATCATTTGTCCTGAATAACAATAATATTTCCATGGATTAAAAGCGAGATTCCATAGAATGCGGCCCACAAAATGGCAACAGTTGCTGCATCAGCTACCGCGGCAATCCTCAAGAATGTCTGGGTGGCAAGTAAATAGAAATGCTGTACGCATCGAGCATCACCATTAAGACTGTGAACTACGTTTGTGTTCATGGCGTAAATGACCGACAGTTCCAGCATGTTCTTGCCGACAGTAATGTGCACTATCAAGACAGGGTTGAGTTGCGAGAGAGCACAATACGCACAAGCTGAGACTGTTCATGCAACAGAGGGTTCAAATGTACTGGAATTTGCTAAACAATGCGATCATCCAGTAGTTTTCGCTACAGAGATCTTGATTCTACAGTGACAGACAGTTACTGTACCACAACAACAAATAGACCTATACCCAGGGGAAACATGAGACTGGATACATAGCAATATTGGGGCTCACAGTGGGGAGGGAGATGCTTATCTTGTAACTCTCTCCAAGATGAAGCCAATGATGGGTAGTCAGCTAAGCAGATGCAGCTTATTGCAGCATTGTAATCCGTTTGGCACAACTTACAACAGGCGGCACAACTTACAACAGGCTCCAATGACAGACGGGTAAAAAAAACTGTTAAATACATACTAATAATGTTATTGTTTACAACATTTAATGTTATTGTTTACAACATTTATAAAACATTGTTGGCCACTTAGATGATGCAACTAGGCTTGCAGGAGCAAGTCTGCAGACATGGGGTACTTAATAACCAAGAACCCCCTCCAGTCCTTGCTGCACCCCCCACGAGGCTCACTTAGTCATCCACCTACACATGGTGATGCTCAGAGATGCTCAGTGATGCTCAGTGACCACAAGTGGAGTTCTTTCACTTAGGTAGAACTATTTTACACCTTGATGAGTGGGTCGCTAACATAGTCCAAGTTACTACATATGGCTCCATTCCAAAAGTGTGCTGGCCCCTTCTGTAGACTTACCACATGTCTTGTCTTGTAGCAACTTGCCATCAAGACAAGAGAATCCATCAGCTTCTATGTAGCCATTGGCAGCTGTTATCTCAGTTTTGCCAGTAGGCTCAATTTGTTTCAGCTTCTCTAAGCCTATTAAGGAGCCAGAAATACCAACAAAGCGTTTTCTTATCTGTTCTGCACAAGTCTCCACGGTATCTGCTTCATCGTTCTTGGTGTAGTTCAAACTGTAAGTCACGTTTACCTGTAAGCAAACCAAATGGACAAAAACTATGAAGATTTACATCAACTCATATAGTTGTTGTGATTATCACATGAAATAATGTGTTATTGAAGGTTGAGAACATGCCATCACAAAATAATAACAATCTACACATTTTCCAAAACTGCATTACGGACAACCACTCAGACAACATAATGGATATTTCATGAATTAAAGATTAAAAAGATAAATTTATACATAGCGAAGTATCCAGTGTTTAGGACTGATCAAGGCATTTTACAGATTAATCCCTGGCAGACCTACTAACTCAAACACTATCTTGACTTCTCTGGGAAGCATCTAGCCAAGCTGCAATTAATGCATGATGACTATTCATGCACACATGGGAATATGCACATCAGCCCAGATGATTTGCATATTGGACTTTATGCATGGTAACAACACGGCGCCCTTAAATTAAGCAAATATTTAATTTTCCCAAAAGGAGGTGACCAATCAGGGTGCAATGGCCCGCGTCCCCTCCGTGGGATTCCAATACGGACCCCTCACTCCATTTGCGAAAGCATAAAGGAGCAAACGTGTGTCATTTTCGACCCACCCTCCTCCCTACATATTGTACGGGTTGTATAGAACATGAATTGTACATCTCGATTGGAAGAGTTTACAGGTCTCTATGCTTTCCCCACATTTATATTTTAACATGTGGACATAGGGTTGATACCGAATGTGTTCAGGGGTTTTATTGCAGGAGATTTTGTATGCTTTTCCACTTGCGATTTAGTTTTACTGTGCCGAAATACCCCCACATTTGGGACTAGTATAATTGTATACGTAGTGTTTTAGGCAGCAGTAGCCTGGTATTCAGAAACCATTTTTTACTTAATCATGTGGGCTTTGAACTAATTTACTGCGTGATTACATGTCGTTCCTTTCCATTGTTCTAGGAAGACTAGTATGTACTCATGTCATAAACCTGGCCTCGGGAGGCTGAGTCCACATTTCTTTCGTTTAACTATTTTGGTGTGCCAAATAAGGCACTGTTTTATCCCTATAATAAACAAACGTCATAATTTGGCCTCTTTCATATCTACGCTTGGGTCCGTGTTGTTCCTTGCATAAATATCCACCACTGTCAGTGTAGCCAGGAATTCACTCTTACAGCTGAGTAACATGAGCAATGTAAAGTGAATGAACTTGCCAAACATTCGACACAGCTGCCCAGGATTTGAATCCAGGGTCTCTTAGTTGATAGTTCGAAGAGCTATCCACTGAGCTACATGCCACTACTATAGTTTATACGCTTATTTTATATGTATGCAGACCAGTCAGTTAATAGAACATTGTGAGTGCCGGAAACAACAAGGAACTAGGTACCAGGGAGTTGATGCAGGTTTTAGATTTGTAATTTATGTATGTCACTAGTGTGCAAGTTGTTATAAGCAAACATAACAAAATCATGTCACACTCAGGTAGGGGAGCTTTGACATCCCATATATATATATTGTTACTTTTTATAGAGATACCTGTAATAACCAGAACACATTTATATGTGAGTTAATGTCATATATATTATATATATATATATATACACATAGGAGGACATTAACTACATATAAATGTGTTCTTTCTGGTTATTACAGGTATCTCTATAAAAAGTATATATATATATATATATATGGGATGTCAAAGATCCCCTACCTGAGTGTGACATGATTTTGTTATGTTTGCTTATAACAACTTGCACACTAGTGACATACATAAATTAGTGGCGTGTCCCATGTTTTGTTAAGAAGCTACATACCACGGGGCATATTTCTAGCTCATATCTGGTCAGAGAAAATGTAGCTATAGCCACATATTATATGTACAATATGCACTCCTACGTTTGAATAAAATGTATTTAACACATGGGAAGTAATGGTACTAGTATAGTACTGTACATTGTTTGATTATCTGTATGTGGAGGTAATTATTTTAACTTGGCAGTATTTGTCAAAAATAGTTATACACTTGTATTTTTGACTTATGACTTTAACATAGTAGTCTATGAATGTGATTAAATATTGTCAATGTATCTGTGAATATCTACATTCAACTATATCATGCCACATGGCATGTCATAGTTATGTAATAATTATATTTTATTCAAATTTATCAAATGCAAAATGAGATAAAAGCATATGAAAAACACAAAAACAAATACATCAATAGAGAAAAGAAAATAAGAACTATATGAAAAGACATAGCACCCCATCCAAATATTGATTCTGGGGATCTTTGCATACAATGTTTCATGAAAATAAAACGAGACAAATGCAAGTGCTTAGAATGTTTAAATAAACAGATAAATAGATAAAACAGAAGTTACAAAGTTAATAATAATCTATAATACATACCGCACTTCCAGTAACTTTGAAAGTGAAAGTTTTACTGAGGTGTACAGTTGGTGGTTTGACGACGTTATGGTTGCACACTTCCTGTAGATCAGGCTCCACCTTTGGTAGTTGGCTCTCTAACTGATTCACATAAAACACTTTCTGATCCTTAACAATCACAGGGCCCGTGTACATCACTATAAACGTCTGTCTGTACTTCGCCTCGCTGTGTTCTGTTCAAACAAAAGCAGTAGATAAAGCTCTTTAAGGACCCAGTAAACTGGAACTCTGCTGCTAAATGCAGAACATGTTAATGGTCAATAGGAACAATCTGCATATTTAACGTATTGATCTAATTAATTTGTTTTTACCGTATCTACTCACTTTATTGATATAATATTTATATATATTTCCTCTTAATTTAGTTGTTTATTTACTATATCTGACATATTTACCTAATGAATCTGTTAAACATATTTCATGAACTTATTGTTTAGCTTAGGTATTTTATTTTTTACTTACTTGTTGTCATTTTTAATAGGTCCCAGAAACATGACGTTATAAGTGTGTACTGGGATACTACTAATATAATATTATTCTATAGAATGGATGATATGCCCCCATGCATAAAACGCAACCTGATCTTTACTAAATGTTGATAGATTTTCTATATCACCATGTATAATATGCATCCCGACTGTTAACCTTAATCCCTGATTTCCTGGCTTCTAATATTTTGCGTGAACCCACAAATCAATCAAAGGATTCTGTTCAATTCAATACATTTCACATACATATTGGTACATATTATAAGTGTGTATGTGTGTGTGTGTGTGCACGTGCGTACGTACGTGCATGCGTGTGTGTCGGTAGGTGTGACTTTATATGTATGTACATGTATGTACATGTATGTACGTATGTACATATGTATGTATGCATGCATTTAATATATCTATATTTATATATTAATATCAAGTGCTACAACACCAAATAAAGAGAGAACTTACGTATGCAATCTGGCACGTATGTCCCTAGTTTGGTGTTATTAAACTCATTTCCCTCTGTGCAGGTGTAGACGAGGGTCTGTTTCTGGCCGTAGAAAGAGTAGCCCATGTCACAAGTGAGGTCACACTGGAACGGGGACTTACATGTCTTCTTGCCATTCACAGGTTCTCGTAAGGCCCAGGTCTGACATGCCTTGGCTGCAACACCAAAGACTCTTCACCTATAGTAATTTAATGGGACAATCTCAGACATTTGGTGAAGATGTAGTCAGAGGACATAGTAATTGTCTTAAGATGTGGTTTTAGTTTCATGATATATTTATTTGTATTTTGAGGAGAGCAGGAAGGGGAGGGGGTGTATAGAGAGAGAGAGAGTGAGAGAGTGAGAGAGAGTGAGAGAGAGAGAGAGAGAGAGAGAGAGGGAGAGAGAGAGAGAGACAGAGAGACAGAGACAGAGAGACAGAGAGACAGAGAGACAGAGAGACAGAGAGACAGAGAGAGAGACAGAGAGAGAGACAGAGAGAGAGACAGAGAGAGAGACAGAGAGAGAGAGAGACAGAGAGAGAGAGACAGAGAGAGAGACAGAGAGAGAGAGAGAGAGAGAGACAGAGGGAGAGACAGAGAGAGAGAGAGAGAGAGAGAGAGAGAGAGAGAGACAGAGACAGAGAGAGAGACAGAGAGAGAGAGAGACAGAGAGACAGAGACAGAGACAGAGACAGAGACAGAGAGAGAGAGAGAGAGAGAGAGAGAGAGAGAGAGAGAGAGAGAGAGAGAGAGAGAGAGAGAGAGAGAGAGAGAGAGAGAGAGAGAGATGGTGACGAATTGGTTAAATGCAAGCAGTCTGTTTCCAGTTTTTAATTTATTAATTATTATGCAGTACCTATGAGTATGCTAAATATGTCGGAGAAGTACAGCCCACAAACTGAGCTTAGTTACTTTATCAGTTTGAAAGATACGAAACAATACATCCAGTGTCAAAACAAACTGGCAATATTGCCAACGCTGGCCAAGTTGACCACAATATCCTCTGATGTTCAAAGATGTCCCATGTACAACACGGCATTCTTCTCATTACAACACTACACTTGCAAACTCCAGGCAGAATAACACACAACCATTTTAACTTTAAGACAGACATGTGGAATGAATTGAAGAGGTTAATAAGGACAGTCGACACACACACACGGTAGGGAGGGTAGGAGATGTAGAACAGTGTGCAGATGGGAAGAGGGATTTGGTGGGATTGGGAGGGAGTGGAGGAAGAGAGAAGTAAGAAAGTGGAGAAAGAACATTAATGCCGCAGTAAGGCGGAATCATTAGCAGAAAATGAAACAACTGAGGGCCAATATTGAGATGAGCATCACTGTGGAATTCAGGAGGAAAGTAACCATTCAACAAACATGCATTAAACTTACCTTTGATGACATACTGAAAGGTGCACTCAGCCTTGAAGCCTTGGTTGTCAACAACTTCTTGTTTCAACGTGATGACATCATTCAAAGTGTTCTTTGACAGGGTGTATGTCGTGGGGGTGACTTTATTAGTCGCAATGGTTTTACCATCGGCTGCAGTGACATTAGGGTTTTTCTCTCTTTTTTCATCATTCTGGTTTTCCGTGTCGACGTACTTGAAGCCAGACACAGGACATTTCACAATAGTTGGAGGGGTCTCATCTGCAGACAGGCAAACCAACCCACATAGCAACATCTGAGTGTAAATCTGAATTATCAACACAGGTTGTACATGTACTTGTTAAACACTTTCCTCGACTGTATCTGCCTTAATCGTTGATACATTCTACTGTCCCCACTCACTTTCTGTTTTACTTGTTATTTACCATTTAATATTAATTGTAAACTATATTTGTACACCATCAACTCCAGGGCTACTTAGTCGTGGATGAGAAGCACTTTCATTGGTAAACATATAAACACCACTACACAAAGAACCAGTGTTACATTGTGCTTCTTCAAAGAATCTATCTCCTTTCTCAGTTTGATTTCTTATTAGTTACTCACTAATACTGCCTTAATGTACCTTATCTATTGCATGCTAGTTCATTAGTGGAAATGGTGTGTCAACACGTTTAGGAAATGATAAGAAAAATGATATCCATAAAAAATACATCTCCACTACTAATAAAACTGATCAGTAACATGTAGGTAGTAATTCTAGGTACTATGTTGCGAAAACGATTTTGTATCTTTTTGTATTGTACAGATTACAAGTTTTTAAATAATACCTAATTTACTGACATAGCTCAGTATCTTTGCAAAAATGTAGCAAAGTTTCAATATACAATATTTTAAAGAAATAGGTAATAAACAATGCCTATAATAACTGTGCATCTAATATTTGATTAGTTTAGGGTTATAACCATGTCGAGGAGAATGAACCACACATCAAATGACGAAATTATAAAGTATGCTTTTCTACAAAAGTCACATTACATGACATGACGTAGACAGCTATTTTTGGCTTGGGTGCAAA
Organism: Oasisia sp. SBJ-2009; assembly: GCA_964017155.1. Taxonomy (NCBI): domain Eukaryota; kingdom Metazoa; phylum Annelida; class Polychaeta; order Sabellida; family Siboglinidae; genus Oasisia; species Oasisia sp. SBJ-2009. The sequence goes on along the minus strand of OZ024864.1, from coordinate 10,034,754 downwards.
ACAGGCCTGTTGACTTGATCCCAGGGATCACTGAGGACGTCCACATGACTTGACATGTTCATGTGACACGTCACACCTGCCTTGCACTGCCACACACCAACTAACTCGTCGTGACAAAATGCTAAGCAAGTGTATACCTTTGAGCTGTACTTCAACTTGACAAAGATCTGCCTCATTTCCCGCGTGGTCAGCGGCACTCCATGTGATATTCATATTTTTGGTGACTGGATCACGCAGGTTGTTGCTGACATTGAAGCTGGCGACAGCACCCGAGTTGTCAGTGACAGTCGGAGGAGTCAACAGTGTCTCCAGGGACTCGTACAGCCGCACAGATACACTCGTAGGGCAGTCAACAAACTCTGGTTTCATCTCGTCTGAAACAAAGTACAAGGGTTTCTCAAGAGTTGTCAGAAAGTACACAGGTTTCTCAACAGTTGTCTGAGAGTACTGATTTACGCACTGCAGATGGTAATGCGAGCTAACATAAGTGGATTGACTGCCAGGCCAATATAAAACCATACAGCACTGGTCGAGTGCAACTGGTAGAGTTTGTTCACCATAGCCTGAAAATGCTACAAAAATACTTGTAGTAAGTATATTTTATGTGCAAGATTTTTATAATCAATTATATTATGTTCAAAAATATATATCTTGTAAATGACATCCATTTTAAATATATAAAACATTCTTATCAAACGGAGGTATATTTTACAAAACCTATGCCCTAAATGACATCCTAGAATCCTTCTTTAAGGGCAAGTGACAATAACGCGATTTGTTCTTAATAGAAAACACAAGAAAATGATTTCTCCACGAGGGACGATAAAGGTATTTGGATTTGAATATCATCATCAGGCTCACACTAAATGTGTGGCATAAGAGTAAAAGATACAAGATGGTAGGAAGTGTTAAGGATATTCATACCCACGCATTTTGGTGGAGTTTTGTCACTCCACTGCGACTCATTATTCGGATCCACACACTTTACACTAGCCGGCTCTGGCTTAAATCCCGTGCGGTTACATTTGAAGGTAACAGTCGAACCCATCTCATATGAAGACCCAATCTGTACACCATCTGCTGGCCGCCCAGGGTCACTACAGGCAGGCCCTGGAACACAAGAGTACAGACTGGCCATGATACACAACAGTGCAGACTGGCCGTGACACACAACAGTACAGACTGGCCATGAAACAACAGTACAGACTGGCCATGACACACAACAGTACAGACTGGCCATGAAACACAACAGTACAGACTGGCCATGACACACAACAGTACAGACTGGCCATGAAACACAACAGTACAGACTGGCCATGATACACAACAGTGCAGACTGGCCATGAAACACAACAGTACAGACTGGCCATGAAACAACAGTACAGACTGGCCATGAAACAACAGTACAGACTGGCCATGAAACAACAGTACAGACTGGCCATGACACACAACAGTACAGACTGGCCATGAAACACAACAGTACAGACTGGCCATGAAACAACAGTACAGACTGGCCATGAAACAACAGTACAGACTGGCCATGACACACAACAGTACAGACTGGCCATGAAACACAACAGTACAGACTGGCCATGACACACAACAGTACAGACTGGCCATGACACACAACAGTACAGACTGGCAATGACACACAACAGTACATACTGGCCATGAAACAACAGTACAGACTGGCCATGAAACACAACAGTACAGACTGGCCATGAAACAACAGTACAGACTGGCCATGAAACACAACAGTACAGACTGGCAATGACACACAACAGTACAGACTGGCCATGAAACACAACAGTACATACTGGCCATGAAACACAACAGTACAGACTGGCAATGACACACAACAGTACAGACTGGCCATGAAACACAACAGTACAGACTGGCCATGACACACAACAGTACAGACTGGCCATGACACACAACAGTACAGACTGGCCATGAAACACAACAGTGCAGACTGGCCATGACACACAACAGTGCAGACTGGCCATGACACACAACAGTACAGACTGGCCATGACACACAACAGTACAGACTGGTCATGAAACACAACAGTACAGACTGGCCATGAAACACAACAGTACAGACTGGCCATGACACACAACAGTACAGACTGGCCATGACACACAACAGTACAGACTGGCCATGAAACACAACAGTACAGACTGGCCCTGGAACACAAGAGCAGATATTGGCCCTGAAACAACAGTACAGACTGGCCATGACACACAACAGTACAGACTGGCCATGACACATAACAGTACAGACTGGCCATGATACACAACAGTACAGACTGGCCATGAAACACAACAGTACAGACTGGCCATGACACACAACAGTACAGACTGGCCATGAAACAACAGTACACACTGGCCATGAAACACAACAGTACAGACTGGCCATGAAACACAACAGTACAGACTGGCCATGAAACACAACAGTACAGACTGGCCATGAAACACAACAGTGCAGACTGGCCATGAAACACAACAGTACAGACTGGCCAAGAAACACAACAGTACAGACTGGCCATGAAACACAACAGTACAGACTGGCCATGATACACAACAGTACAGACTGGCTATGATACACAACAGTACAGACTGGCCATGAAACACAACAGTACAGACTGGCCATGATACACAACAGTACAGACTGGCCATGAAACACAACCGTACAGACGTGGCCATGAAACACAACAGTACAGACTGGCCATGATACACAACAGTGCAGACTGGCCATGATACACAACAGTGCAGACTGGCCATGAAATACAACAGTACAGACTGGCCATGAAACACAGCAGTACAGACTGGCCATGAGACACAACAGTACAGACTGGCCATGAAACACAACAGTTCACACTGGCCATGAAACACAACAGTACAGACTGGCCATGAAACACAACAGTACAGACTGGCCATGAAACACAACAGTACAGACTGGCCATGAAACACAACAGTACAGACTGGCCATGAAACACAACAGTACACACTGGCCATGAAACACATCAATACACACTGGCCATGAAACACAACAGTACAGACTGGCCATGAAACACAACAGTGCAGACTGGCCATGAAACACAACAGTACAGACTGGCCATGAAACACAACAGTACAGACTGGCCATGAAACACAACAGTACAGACTGGCCATGAAACACAACAGTGCAGACTGGCCATGAAACACAACAGTGCAGACTGGCCATGAAACACAACAGTACAGACTGGCCATGAAACACAACAGTGTGTGCGAGTGAGCGCATGAATGCGTGTGTGCGTGTGTGTGTGTGCATAGGTGGATGTTGTTGGTACTTCATACAGTTGGATAAGCTGAATGGAAGCTTCAGCGTAATAATTGCCAGAATAAAAACTTTACTATTTTGGAGACTCACCTGCATATTACACCTTGCATGCAACCAACTAAATAGTTACTGCGTTCACTCATCTATTTACTCATATCAGCTACAAAACCATTCACACCAAGTGACACATCCATGTGACGCATTTAATACTTACCAATACACCGGAGTCCGCCCAGGTTCCACCTGCCGTCCTTCATACAAGTGACGACAAAGTTCTCATTACTGTTGTTGCCCTGCCTGGTGAAGTTGTCTGCACATTCGAATGTGAAGTTTGTATTGTAGGTGGCATTTACGAGTGAGTCGAGGATGCCACTCTTGAGACCAACCAGTCCACTCGGCTGTTCACAGCGAATCTCTGCCACAGCAAATATATAAATTTAAACTGACATTCATCTGTCAATCACCCACATCACCTGTCAATCAGCCATCATTCCTGTCAACCAGTCACAGTACCTGTAAATCAACCATGACACCTGTCAATCAGTCATAGCACCAATCAATCATCCACATCACCTGTCAATCAGCCATGATCTCTGTCAACCAGTCACAGCCCCTGTAACTCAACCATGACACTTGTCAATCAGCCTTGGCAAATGTCAATCAGCCACGGCATGTGTGTCAATCAACCACGACACCTGTCAAACAGCTATTGCAAATGTCAATCAGCCACAGCATGTGTGTCAATCAACCACGACACCTGTCAAACAGCTATTGCAAATGTCACTCAGCCACATAAAATGTTAATCAATCACAAACAATCACGATACCTGCCAATCAGGTGCTGCCTGTCAATCAGCCATACCTCTAATCAGTCCCCTATGTCACCTGTCAGTCAGCCATTTGCATTCTAGTTCTACTGCCCACTCAAGTTTGATGAAAACAGAAATTCATATCGCTTCTTTATAGCCATTTAATAGTTGATGTACTATACATTTGTTCACATATAGGATATTTTATTTACTAGCTATTTACCCACATAACATCTGGTAACCTAAACATTGTTACCACAAACTAATCAATGACAAACAGCATTTAATTACACCTTTCTAATACCCGATACATGTGAAATAACACCAATGTCATGCACTGTGATCATCAGATCTTATGATAAAACAGCTAAGAACATCTCTAAGTCTCTCATGTGGATTTGGAAACAGATCAGAACTACTGGCTCTGTGTAATTTATTTAATGTTTACACCGATACTCACTGCCGCATTCCAAAGACTCTCCAATGAGCTTGTATGAGCGGGATTCAAGATCGTAGAGACATGTGCGCGTCCTCTGTGTGGTCTGACCACCCTCTACAGTACAGTTCATGTGTACTTCTGTGCCGTAGGTGATGGGGTCATCTGGGTATCCAATAGTTGGTGGATTATCAAGTTTAAGTGTGTCGGACAGTTTCTCACAGATGGCCACTAAATAAAACAGAAATAAGCATTGTTTAAAGACAACATACTAGCAGTTTTCTTTCATTTTCTAGAATAAGCACCAACTTCCATGAACTGACGGCAGTAATCAATATAATATTTGATATAAATATGTTGCAGATAACATTTGTTCTGGGTCTACCTTTCATCTGTGGTGAATAATGATTGACTTCGTGCTTTGAGGTAGTTTTTCTAGAAAACGTTTTGAACATTACCCAGTTTCATGCTGGGTTCAGCAATAGGGAATTAGAGATTGTTCTGGGAACAGTTTCTGGTTGTTTTTCTAAAGATCAATATATCAACGTCAGGTGAGAGAAATTGGAGGTGCCCTTCCATCAACAATCTCGTGCTGTACGCCTGGACCACTGCACCCCATCGTGACAGACGACTCACCTGTACAGTTGGGGAAGACACTGTCCCAGGTGCCATCTTCTTGACAGGTGATAGTCTTTGACGTCATGTTGTTCGGTAGGGTGTCATTCTCGATGACCTTTCCGATGTCACAGAGGACTTCGACAACGTCCTGGTAGTAGTAGATCTTCTTGTCATTGGGGCGGAGGATGCTACCTCTGTCCACCGTTTTTGGTGGATCTGTACATTTCACCGCTGTAAAATGACATAACACATTGTCACCAGTTGTATCAATACTGTAATGGACCTGCATGGTCCAGAGGCACAACCCCATTGCAGACTGTCAAGTCTCGCGGGTTAGTCGTGAGTCTCATGGGTTTCTAAAGGGTCACGAGCGTGTGTACACATGCTCATGGATTTTGATTTTTGTCAAGGATGCAATTTTTAAACACATTTTAATAAAAAATGTATATGAGTTTTGTTTAGAATGCATTACTGAGTGGCCCAGTACAAGCTTCATTAGCTACAATGTATATAAAATTTTAACTGAGCAACCTGGTGGATAACACGGGTGGAAAAAATATCAAACTATACCACTGCTTCTAGGCGGTGCCAACATTTTGTTGTTGCTACAGAATCATATTTCATTAAGTAATTTTGACGTCTTAAATCCTGTGCAAGAGTCCATATGGCAATATCATTTTTCACCAGTTAATTTTTTGGTTATCACCACATTAGATACAGTGATAAGTGTCATCCATCAGAAGTGATACACCAGAAACTACCTGAGAGATTCTACCAGCCACAACAGTGGCTGGATTACGATTTATCACCTAGTTGCAAGTGTATGAGAATGTTACACAAGATTGCAGGTTTCTGTTTTAGCATGTAACACTTGTTTTCATGAACAGATAAGCTCCTTTGAGCAGCCCAATCTGAAAAGGGCACCATATAAGTGCACATAATTTTATTCTTCTACTAACACTCTTGGGTTTATAGCAACAAATACTTAATTATTGCCCTTAAAGAAATCTAGTCACGCATATAAATCCTCCAACAACCTGTGGACAGATACTCACGCACACACGTGTGGTTTATGCGGAATAGATCTTCAGGTTTTGGTCCCTTTTCACCAGGCACAGTTTTGCCGTCATACAGTGTGTAGCCTGGCTGACATGAACAGTTGTAACCACCGTCAAAGTCAGTGCAGTTGTACGAACAACCACCGTTGTTATCGTCACATTCATTGATATCTACAACACAACATGTAACATTCAAGATACTGCCACACATTTCCAGGTGATTGCCACGCGCCTCTCTGTCACTGGGGCAATGTGGTATATTTTATGACCAAGAGATGATGTAGACAGATCCTCTAGAGCCAACATTCTGTCAACTTACATGTGTACAGGCCCTTTAGGTTATTAATATTTCAACATATGTTACTGGTTCATTTGTTTGTCTAAAATTTGACATGAATGAATTTTTCAAGAGGCCCAAATGTTTGATTTTATAGAACCACCTAAGAGTGTCTGCATGTGTGTGTGTGTGTGTGTGTGTGTGTGTGTGTGTGTGTGTGTGTGTGTGCGTGCGTGTGCACGTGTTCGCGTGTGTGTGCAAGTGTGTTTTAAGATCAATGTTATCATTTTACAGCCATTGTCGTGCGGTTAAATGAAGGCCTGTTTCCAGATCTCTCTACAAATGCCCACTTTGACGACAGCAATCAAAATCCTGCACAGAACCAGACACCTACTTTGACAATTTTTGTTGTCACTACTCAGCTCGTAGCCCGTCCTACAGGTGCAGTTGTATGACCCGTCAGTGTTCTCACATCCATGGGCACATGTTGTATTGTCCAGGCATTCATTCACATCTACAGCAATCACATTAAATGTCTTTAGCAAGAACATTTATTTTTTCCAGAATTGTTTTGACTTTACACAAAAACGAACATTTTTGTAGTAAAGGTAAAGGTAAAGATTGTTTCATATATATTGGAGTATCCAGTCCTTAGGACTGTTCAAAGCATGTTACACTTTACTCCCTGGCAGACCTGTTCATTCAAACTCCATCTCAACTTCTCTGGAAGGTGAGATTCTCTGCAATAAATATGTGAAGACTGTTCATGGAACCACATTATAAACGTATATTAATATATATATATATATCTCTCTCTCAAGCTGGATGAAAGTAATCTGAATGACAAGGTGACTATATGAGAGCGACTAATTTCCTGTGTTAGTCTTATCAGACATGTTAAGTCTCCCGCATTCGGCGGGAGACTCCCGCAATTTACAGGAAATCTCCCGATCTCCCGCACGGGAGAACCAATCTCCCGCAATTTCACTGAAATGTAAGTGAAAAAAATTGCGGGAGACTCCAACACCAAAAACAAACAAATTTGACCTAAGTTACCTAACTGGGTGCGGATAATTGGTTTATTTCTGGCTGGGTATTGTCGTGTGTGCTTTTCTGTGTCACCTCACAATGTAGTGCCAGTTAACTAATTGCAATCGAGTCTGAGACTGAGCTAATGCTCACAGACATCGCCGGGCGCTCGCCGGTGCAGACAATGATTTGAACAATGACCTGAATTGGAACTATTTAAATCCCGTCTTACTGTGATGACTGAACATTAAAAACTGTCTAATAAATATCTAAGTACAAAGCCTACACTTTGCCTGTCGCTGACATTGTTTATTAGCTTGGTAGAATCACCGCGAGCCGCTTTGATACCCTATTATCGCCCGCTGTGTACGTTCCAGTCTTGTAGTACAAAGTGCAATCCGTTTAGATCTAATGGAATAATGGCCATCCATACATCTACACTACATGTGCACGTTTGTAAATATATGTACTTTTGCTAAGCTCTTTACTATTTGAGTACATTTGACATGTAAATGAAAAACATTCTCAACAGTTGAGAAAGCATAGTTATTTAAATGGCTCCAGTCGAGCCTATGTCACCATGGCTCAGTCCAGCTCATAAATAATGAATTCCCTATTCAAGTTTTACATGTAAAGATTATATTAGTTGTGTAATAAAATATCATGTAGATGCTGCTGCTTTTCATCCAAGGGATTTTTTTGCAACATATGATTCATATCAGAAGTTCAACAAACATGCCAATGAGATTAGCAGGGAATTTATTATATTTGTGGTATTATGACTAGTGATAATAAAACATCTATTGTTCATGGCTCCAAGAATGGTTTTGCTCCAAAATAAGTTAATTCATATAACAAAAAATCTATGTAAATATCTTAATCAGTGCAATTTATTCCTTTTTGTATTATATTATTTGCATTTATGGTTAAAAACCTAATTTACGTATAATAGCCCAATTTTCCAAGACCCTCCGATTTACGTATAAAATGCCGTTTTCCCCGAGACCCTCCGATTTACGTATAAATCTCCCACATTGGCATTTCCAAAACTTAACATGTATGGTCTTATGGACGTATGGACACATTTGGGACTGCCCCAAGGTGGTCTTAATTGTGAGGTGGCTGAATTACTGAGATGGTTGTAAAGCAAGATCCATTGTTCTGCTTCTGTTTATTTGTTACTTACATGGTCATATATTTACATAATAGTAGAACAGATTTTATATTAATACAAATATTCCATGGTACCAACAACGCGGGGAACTCAAAGAGCTTATTATCTGGAGAGTATAGCCAAGTTCACATCAGAATATTTAGTATTAAGTGAGTCACAGCAAAGTTACCATGTACCTATGCATGGATCAACATCTTCAAATGTCTGGTCGGCCCTGCATGCAATGTCTCGGTTCGTGTATGAAGAGTTTCCGTTAAAGCCATAGCCCGGGTCACATGTAACTTTAACTGTGGATGACCCATACAAAATCACTCCACTGCGAGAAACGCTGGCATGTGTATAGTTGTCTGGGACGAGGAAGCACGGCTTGCCTGCAGCATAACAACCACATGACTGACGCTATGATAACAACAGCCAGTTTTGCATCTTTATTTCATATTTTGTATAGTACAATTTCCGTTATAGTTTAATGTGATTTACATTAATCTCTTGAAATGTGTGTGTGTGTGTGTGTGTGTGTGTGCGCGCGCACGCGTGCGCACGCGCGCACAATATGTAAACAAGTACACAATGTGATGCCTAGTACACAATATGTAAACAAGTACACAATGTGATGCCTAGTACACAATATGTAAACAAGTACACAATGTGATGCCTAGTACACAATATGTAAACAAGTACACAACGTGGTGCCTAGTACACAATGTGGTGCCTAGTACACAATATGTAAACAAGTACACAATGTGGTGCTTAGTACACAATATGTAAACAAGTACACAATGTGGTGCTTAGTACACAATATGTAGACAAGTACACAATGTGGTGCCTAGTACACAATATGTAAACAAGTACAGAGTGTGGTGCCTAGTACACAATGTGGTGTCTAGTACATGATATGTATACAAGTACACAATATAGCATATTGTACACAACATAGCACCTTTATTATATCCATACAAATACGTACAAACATTGTATGCCATTTAAGCAAACACGGCATGTACCCTACACAGTTCAGAGCCATGTTGTGGAGCCGACTACTGCTACTGTCACTCACCGGAGCAGTTAGTCTTGACGTCACTGTCCTTCCAGGTCTCATTGCCCGTGCAGAAGGTGAGTGGAACACCTGCATCCACCTGGTAGCCCTGCTTACAGTCAAAGCTCACCACACTGCCGAACTGGTTCTTGTTGGTTGCTGTCGCGTTGCCATTATCATCCCAGTTACCAAAGTCTGGGCACGTTCCCGCTGCAAATGTGATGCACATAATATATATATATAATATATATACATACAAGTAATATATAATATCTGTCTATCATATGTGTATGGATATATAATTTATATATACATATATATGTATATATATATACATATATACATGTATATATATATATATATATGTATATAATATATATATATATATATATATATATATATATATATATATACATATATATATATATATAATATATATAGACATATACATGCATATACATGCATATATATATATATATATATATATATATATATATATACATATATATACATATACTCATGGCAGTGTACATTTCTACTTACATTCTATGATTTTTACTTACATTCTACGATTCTAGCTAGTTTGCAGATGCAAGGACAACATGAGTTTCGTTGTAACACACCTTCATTAGAATTTGAAAGCCCAAATTGAAATGCATAATATCAATACAATAATGTATCAACACGATAACTCAAACGCACTGTTTTATATTTTTTACATGAGAAAACAGCATGGCTCACAAGTATATCCAAGTAGAACCAAGTACTTGTCAGTGTCTGTCTCGTCACTCAACCACAGCTGATCACCCTGCTACTGTACTCACCATCAACCACCCTGCTACTGTACTCACCCTCAACCACCCTGCTACTGTACTCACCCTCACCCACCCTGCTACTGTACTCATCCTCAATCACCCTGTTACTGTACTCATCCTCAATCACCCTGTTACTGTACTCACCCTCGATCACCCTGCTACTGTACTCACCCTCAATCACCCTGTTACTGTACTCATCCTCAATCACCCTGTTACTGTACTCACCCTCAATCACCCTGCTACTGTACTCATCCTCAATCACCCTGTTACTGTACTCACCCTCAACCACCCTGTTACTGTACTCACCCTCAATCACCGTGTTACTTTACTCACCCTCAATCACCCTGTTACTGTACTCACCCTCAATCACCCTGCTACTGTACTCACCCTCAACCACCCTGTTAATGTACTCACCCTCAACCACCCTGTTACTGTACTCACCCTTAACCACCCTGTTACTGTACTCACCCTCAACCACCCTGTTACTGTACTCACCATCAACCACCCTGTTACTGTACTCACCCTCAATCACCCTGTTACTGTACTCACCATCAACCACCCTGCTACTGTACTCACCCTCAACCACCCTACTACTGTACTCACCCTCAATCACCCTGTTACTGTACTCACCCTCAACCACCCTGTTACTGTACTCACCCTCAACCACCATGTTACTGTACTCACCCTCAATCACCCTGTTACTGTACTCACCCTCAACCACCCTGTTACTGTACTCACCCTCAACCACCCTGTTACTTTACTCACCCTCAATCACCCTGTTACTGTACTCACCCTCAACCACTCTGTTACTGTACTCACCCTCAACCTCCCTGTTACTGTACTCACCCTCAACCACCCTGTTACTGTACTCACCCTCAACCACCCTGTTACTGTACTCACCCTTACAACTTGGCTTCTGAGTCCACGATCCATTGGCCAAACACGTGATCTCAGCATCACCCTCAAGGGTAAAACCCTTGAAGCACTTGTACTGGACTACTCCCCCGTAGAGGACGGATGTCGTGTTTGCCACAAAGCCGTTCTCAACGCCCGGCACGGCCCCACAGTAGACCGCTTCAACACAAGGGAGCAGTCATTAACACATGCTAGCAAGATGCCCACCCTATGGATGCTACTACATATAACAAAAATTAAGTACTTCTGTAATTATTCTTTATGGTTCTCCCAAATTCGGAGAAATATGTATCATGTTACAAAGAATCAATTCATGTCTTTCTAGTCGTTCTTTCAACTTCAGAGAAATGTGCATAATGTTTCAATAATTGAATAGTCATTAAAAGTGACTCACGTTGACACTGAGGGAACCTGGGGACATTCCACTTGCCTCCCAGACCACATGTCACATTCAAGATGTACGAAGAACTCGCCTCTGAAAGAGAAACACACAGTAAGTGGTCAACCCACTAACTCCGGTACAAGGTTGAGCAAAAACCACGCAATTAACTACTTTGATAGAAATTAATTAAACACATAAACTTCTAAGTGGTAATTAATTATTTCACTTAACTGTAAAGAAAAGAAATTTTAATTTAATTATGACTGACATATATTCAATGGAAGTAAACTGAATAAATTGTCTTATCTTTATCGTAAACAGAAATTCAAGGTAATTAAAATTAATTAATGATTCGGTATACAACTTTAATTAAAGAACGCATGAGTGTTAAATATATATATATATATTTGGAAATTCATAATGTTAGACCATTATCATTAACTGAACATTTGAAGCATAAAAAATTTAAATTAAGTGACACCTATAACATCAAATTTGTTGTAAGAATAAAAAAAACTACACCATGCATAATTGTTGCTGATTGAGACAGCATTCGATGACTTACCACACTTGCCAAATTCCTGCTGTGAGAAGTAATGGCCGGTCTTACACTGAAGGGAGTAGAACGACGTAAACTGGGTGTTAGGTGTGCCAGAAACAGCAGCACCTGACGCGTCAGATATCTGTATTGGTGTCAGAGACGTGTTGTACGGAAGAGTGGCACAGTCTACAACACACCCAGCAATAACATGATACAAGGCGCAATATATATTTGTGTCACAATACAACATGTGTAGCGGTTAGATATCATTACATTGTGTTTATTACTTAACAAAACCTACTACGAGTGCAGCTTGGACTACAAACGTACCCCGAAAGGCACTATTTAATTCTAGATTGCTGCTTGACTTATACAAACATAAAAGAAGTACTCTTGGAAATTCTACTTACACTTCTTAGATAATGCCTAATGTGCGTGTTTGTAGACACAATGTGTTCCAATACCTGGCTGTCCGATATTAAATTTACGGAGACTAAGGAACACACATACCAATGGAGAATTTGGCAGAGAATCCAGCTGCACTGCCGGCTGCATCTGTAGTGAACTCAACAACCAATTTCCCGCCAGCTGCGCTCGTGTCAACAGGCTTGGTTGATGCATCATGAACAGGAGTCGTCGACTTGTCAGCTCCTTCGTAAATCTGCCAGATAAATTATCCTGGGTAAACACTTTTTATTTAGCACTGATTTTTAATTAACATTTTATATTTGCAGTCTCCTTTGTACCTGTACTAATGCTGGTCCTCAATTCATTACTGTTTTAATTTCTCCATCATTGAGGTCATGGATGCCATCCCTATGCTTGTCTCCATTCCCCCAATCTCGATTCTCCTCCCACTCCCACCAACATTTCTTTCCACTAGAAGATATTTTTAACACCAGAAAAAAATAACGTGAGATTGACTTCATAAATTGAAATATTCAAATGCTAAACTGCTCATTATGATATATTTGTAAAACCTAATAGTGATCATGTTTCAATGACAATTTGAGGGATTCTTTATTTATTTGCCTCCACACTATATGCCTCACATGGCAGTCTTGTTAAACTACAAGTGTGCTTGTTCAGAGACTCACCTTCAATTTGTCTCCACTTCCCAATGTGAACGAATCAAATACCAGAAGTATGGCAGCCTTGGAGTTGGAAGCTATTGTCCAGGTGCAAGTGACCATGTTAGGGTAGGTAGTTTGTTCGCCATAACCCGGAGACACAATAACACCACTGTCTTCATTTAGGGTAACATCACATCCTGAAATAAGAATGTGTTTCCAGTTTAAGTGCAAGTCACACAGATAATAATTATTGCTTTGGGTAGCATGAATTTTCACAATTAAATATGGATGTCGTACAAAATATTTTTATAGGATTCCTACAGAATGTGCTGATAATCGAAACATTAATTCTATCATAGGTGGCATTAGCAAAGAAACCAACAGCTAAAGTAACCGTTCTTATTGTCACTTATCAAACAAGCATCTTTCAAGATATCTTATCAATTTCAAGTTTGTATAGCAAGCACCAACCCATTTTGTAGGAGAACTTGAATCCACGGCCGGCTTCAAAAGAAATTGTGTCCATGTAGATATATGCGGCAGGACCAGTTGTCATCACAAATCGAGGTCCAGCTGATCCGTCACCTTTGAAACTTGCCAACACAGTGTCAGTTGGTTTGTCACCATCACGGATTGTCACACTGTCCTTTGCCCCCAGGTCAATGTCAAGACGCTGAAAGAGAGAAGTCAAGGACACATGAATCTTTGTCACTTTTGTAGCCTGCATGAGAATTAGGCACCCATAAAAACACCAACTGAGGAACAATAATGAATTGTAACTGTAAAAAACAGGACCACACTGGAAACAAGAGTTTGTCTTCATTTTAAAATTGAACATAAAGCATCAATTGATTCAATTACACGAGTAATTATGCCTGAAAGTACTGCAGTGGGACTGAAGTAATACATTTAGTTTCATTAATTTACTTAAAGTACTTGAAACCATGTTTCACAGAGGGACCTTCAAAACGGAAAAGGTTTCCTTATCCAACTATTGCATGAAACTATGATGAAACTACACCAGTAGCACAGCAAGGGGCAAACAGTATGTATATAGCCCCTATCTATTCAGGTCAGTTACCCTTGGGACAGGACAAAACCGACCTTATTATTGAGGTGACTGTATTAGCAGGACTAATTTCCTATAGTTAACACAGATAAACCCTTGCAAGGTGGCTGTATTAGCAAGGTGACTGTAATGTAAGGTTCACCTGTGTTAGTAATAGTAATAACATCTCATGTGTCCCCACTGCTCACTGGTGTAGTAACATGTCGGAAACTTACATTTGTTGTAAAGTAAAGACACTCAGTCCTTACTGATGTAATACATGGCACCTCTAGACTGAGAGGGTGATGTTCTACCCACCACACTCCTGAGCCCTCACTGACATACATGAACATTTACCTCGAGGGTGATGATGCTGTATTTCGGTGCAGTGATGATCCATGAGAACTTGCTGTTGCTGAAGTACTTCTTTGGGTAGCCGGGTGATGTCACAAACTTGGGGGTTTTGCCAGCTTCAAGAGGGTTTTCTATGCCGGCAGTCTGTTGCTTTTCTGTAAGACGTGATGGCATATTATGTACATGGTTGTTTCTTCACTACCTTCACTGCAGCTGAAGATATAAGTAGATCATCAATGGTTTCTGAGATATGGGAGCTATTAGCACACAGTGGACAAAGTGATGCCATAAGTCCATTGGATCTATGATTCAAAGAACGAAAAATAAGGAAACTGGAAATGTACTAGTGTTGGGGCCACAGAGGACCCTAGGAGGTTTAATATGAGTCAAACCAAATTTAAATGTCTTGTGCGTTGTGACAGCACCCTAAGAAACCTCTATGTAGGACCACAGTGATGCAGGGGCTAGAGTCTTGTACTTACGATGCATCAAACATCTTTGGGCACGTTTTTTCACTCTACATTGCTCCAGTTCACCAAGCTACATGAACGAGTATCTGGCTATAGACGGTGCTCGATATATACGTCTGAATAGTCTTCGCACATTAATTGCATCATGGCTGGATGCTTCCCAGAGAAGTTAAGATGTAACTCAATTGAATTGGTCTATGAGGGAGTAAAGTGTAATGCACCTAGAGCAATCCTGAGGGTTGGATACTGCGTTGCATAAGACATCATGTTTTTATTTTTATGCAAAAGTACATTGAACATTCGGCCCAAAGGACTAAAAAACATTACAGTGTAGTAATAAGTGTACAGTATAGTGTGTAAAATATACAGTATGCATATGTGCCATCCAGAGCCATATGGTATACAATGGTAATTATTACCATTGTATCCAGAACATTTTTATAAAAACAGATCAATTTTTTTGTGGATAATCGCACACAAAATTGAAATCACATATTTTCACTTTTTAAGGTATTCTTATAAATCACATTTGTTGTTGTGCAATGAAGTAGTTTCACCAAATAAAGATAAACAATAAAACAATAATAATCAATCTTTGATATTTTATGTATTTTGGGTATTTATAAACAAATATTAAAGTGTTGTCAAGGTGTTACTCCTGATTCGTTGCCATCTTTCCTACCTGCTGTGAAGGTGGCACTGAAGCCTTTCTTCTGAGTGGTTCTGTCGCTTGTGAATTTGACTATCAAGAAGTTGTTGGTGCTGACGTATGTTGGTAACTTGGCACTGTCAATGCGTCCTGACAGAGAGGCAATGTAAGTGCTTGTCTCAATTGCGTTGCTGCCCACGTAGATGTCCACAATGTCAATGTTCTCCTCCGTCTCAAAATCGGTCATCTGTCAACAAGTTTGTTACATGTCAAAGTTGAAATCTTTTTTTTTTTAAAGACAAAGTTGAAATCAACGTGGGGAATGTTATCACTAAACATTCTGTATCATGTAAAGTACATATTTCACTGATCTGACTGTTGCGATTGCATGGTATCAGATTAATTCAATACTGGGACAGAGGATATATTCACGAACCCAGAGGCGTGCACCAATGGCTAATTCAGAGCAATGCCTTTGTATATGTTTTTTGAGTAATACGAAATAATAATTTATTGTCTTGTCACATAATTCCAAAACAAACTGCCCAAAACTGCTCTGATTTGAAGACGTACAAACCATTTGTTTTCACCCCAGATCTATAATATGAAACCAATTTTTTTCAGGCCAACATTGGTCCTATAATTCATTTTTAACATCAATGTGACCAGACTCGATATAGTAGAATTCCATTTTTCTGATTTGTAAATTTTTAATAAATTTAACTGCCAGACAAAATATTTCACAGATGGAACCATTTTTAATATCACTTTTTAAATCACACAACAATTATTACTGTATATGTTAATTAATGTAAGCTATGTTTCATGTACAGGATGTTACCTGGTTTAAAAGCCTATGAGGGAGGGGGTTGACATTGTAAACATTTCAGGAAGAAACTTATGAGGGGGTCAAGTAGAGGGGGCTGGCTACTAGAGGGAAGACAGGGAAGGGTAGTGGGAGAAGAGAAACACCACGACTGTGAGTGGTGGATCATGGGAAGAGAGACTGTGAGGGGAGGGGTGAGAGGGGAGGTTGTTGGCAAGTGGTGTAGCCAGCAGTGACGGAACAGTGACAGAAAGAGACACAAGGCATAACTGAGGGTCAGTATCGAGGCCAGCTTCTACCCGGACTAGAGGGAAGGTAGGAGAGCATTACTGGTGTACTGTTGGTTCCTGAGACCCACCTTCAACTGTACTTTTGTGGCCACTGGCCCCTCCAGGATCCAAAAGCAGTCAGTCAACTTGTCATATGATGATGGATAGTTCGGTGACTTCACTGTACCCGAAGATGTCTGCTTGTGGTACAAACACAGACCGGCTGAAAACATCATGGTTATAGATGTTACAGTAAACTGCCTGTTACAAGGTGTGTAACATCAGACAACTACAAAGCATAGACAGGATATGTTCTTTAAATAAACATCTTTACTGGCTTGTGTGTGTGAGAATTAACATGCAAGTGTTTACTGAAAATTGTTGGCAAAAAAGTAATGCTGCATTGGCATGTGAACTTTTATTAATAATAATATTTACTTATTTATATTTTACTTATAAAGTTTAATCTAACATTCAATTTATTTCATTTGAACAGTATACTATCAATAGTTATGATACCTATAACTGGCTATAAGTTTTACAATGTCTGAACATGCTTATGAATGGGTTGATCCCATGCATGAATCGTGAATTACAAACACAAGTATAGTGTAATAATAACTACCTGGAGTACCAGGTATTATAACATAAATTTATCTTGTCCAATGCACAACCTGTTCATAAGATTTATACTTGACAATGCATGTCTGGTCAATGCAATTAACGCTGTCTCAAACTAACTTTTTCAGGGCGGAATTAATTCATGGTTTATCCGCCACCCATTGCTATTGCTTTCACTGCTACATCCAGATAGGTATCAGTTGTCTGGGTAATGAGGCAGAAAAGAATGAAAACAGAGTGGGCGTTGAACAAGAATAAGGGTAGGGTAATCAGTACTTTCAATAGCCACAGGGTATTGAGTAAGCATGCACGTAGCATGACAAAGACACATCAACGCAGTGGTGAAAACACCTCACCCAATCAATCAGTATATGATAGTCGTTTACCATACCTCCCTCAGGTAGCTTTGCTCCCACAAGTCAATTTCAAACAAACAAATATGTTGTATGCACTTAGTCTATGTAACATGTGCAGCTGGCTTCATAAATACATGTGTTCTTTTGTAGAAATTGTAACGTCCACATGCCTTTCTAATCTGTGAATACATTTACGTAATGGTACATACACATGGTCCACTCGTATTATTTTTCAGGTAATGTTCAAAACATTTTTTTAGATGTTACGGTTTGTCCGAATATTTTCCCGAAACTAAATAATAAGTTGTACAATATGACAATATAGCTTCATGAACTGTTCTTATTTGATAATGGAATGAACAAGTGTTTGGGGGTGAAGCGTAAAACACCCTGAGCTGTCTGAAGACAGGGCAAACAAGGACAAAACAACACCCCTGTTTACCACTGATATTATTATTAGTATATTTTAGATGATTATATTCAATTGTTAATAATTTTTTATTTATTATTGTGACTTTTTTATATGGTCACTTACTTAAAAAAAATTACATTTTACGTAATATATAAATCTTATTAATTATTATATAATATATATTTTCAGCCCCTCCAAATGGAGTGATCTAGACTATTACAGTATTAGTGCTCTGTAAATGTTGTTCTTCTTATTACTATTACAGAATAAGACAATAAAGACTTACAGAGTCCGACTTCATCCGATTTATCTCCACAATCGTCCTCTCCATCACGCCTCAATTTGCTGTTGATACACTTTCCATTACTGCACTGAAATTCACCTGTGGTTGAAAAACATGGGTCAAATGCCAGATTAACATTCAGCAGAACATACCACATTTGAGGCTGACTTCAACGTAGAAAGTCTTCAAATGTGTGCCAAGAACCTCCAATGACAGTGGTCAAATACAGGAACTGAGAATGTTATGAAACAGTGTAAGAAGCAGATGAAAAGTCAAAAGTTGGATGAACACATAGAATGAATGAAGAGAGTGGAAACCCTGAGAGGGTAAGGGTGAGAGCAGATAAGGAAAGAAAATATTTATCATATGGTACTGCCCTTATTTGGTGTCTGATAGTCATGGTGATCCACCACCTTGGCTATACACACCTAACATCTGTGCACGCTGGCCTCAGACAATACAGCAGTATGCTGATGTATAAGTATAATACTACCTCTAAAGCCTGACAGCAATATACAATTTTTTCAGGTGACCAGCCAAAGATGCGCAGCTTTACTGGGTGCTCTGTACCCCTCATGTGACTGCACTAGAGCTGGCGTGCAACTGCTGTGTATAAAGGGATGTTGCCCATAAAGGGATGTTGCTAGGATATAAAATGTCACATAACTCACGAATCATCAAAAATATTCCATAAAACATATTTTAAAATGGCCCTGAACCATTTTGATTGAAACAGCGCGCAATAACAGTCCCTTAATTCGTGACATCCGTGCACTCGTCCAGGCTATGACGATAGAACACACTTTACAAAGTTTAATATTACATAACAACGATGATCGTTTACCTGTGGGACATTCGAATGTTCTTTCACCAGGTTACCATATTTATGGAGATGCATGACATAAGGAGAAACAAAACTCAAGGACCAGAACCAAGGCCAGCCTCATCCTTGTCTACCCAACTAGAGGGGTCAAGGAGAAGGGCAACACTCACCCTCAAAACACGCCTGCAGCTGACAGACAAAAGGCAGCTTGGCACCGCACCAGTGCATTGTCCACTGGTACAGCTTGCTGGCATTGTTATTCACTTTGACACAATGTCCTGACGTGACATCAGGCTGGTTGGCCATCCAGTTACCAACAACTGTGTCCGACTCTTCGTCATCGCTCCAGGACCCTTTGTAGCCCGCTGCGTCCTTCTTCGTGAATCCTAAGACAAAGCGAAGTGCTCAGTCAGTTCACCGGGGATCTGTTTCACTAGTGTTCTTATGATCATATAAACCATGATTTTCCTCCTTAAAAACAAGTTCACATACTTCTTAACAATGATCTTGTATGCCGAAAACTGTCAACAGCAGGAGGCACCCTTGCTGTGACATAGCTATCAGTGTGTCACAGAAATATTGTCCTTGGTGATAAAGCAGTGGTTTCTGCATTTTGAAAACACTCCTTGAATTTAACAATTAATGGACTGCAAACACCTTTTCAACTTTCTTCGAGCAATGTTGCAGCTAACGTGATTAGCTGCAAATCAACATTTTTGTGCTTCCAGTAATTTAGTTAAAACCCCATCAACAGCTGCAAATTAATTTAGTTAAAATGTGATAGATTGTAAATCCTTGATAGTTACAATAATGTATTCTCAAACATTAACAATTGTACAAAATAGTATCATATATAAGCATGGTAAATCTAAGTATAAGCATGGTAAATCTAAATAATGGTAGTGAAAGTTTTACAATGTCTGAACATAGGCTTATGAATGGGCTAATCCCACACATATATTATGTATTACAAACATAAATAATAACAGTAAAAAACTGCAGTAGTCTTGCACACAACCTGTCTATATAAATATGTATCTTACAATGCATATATGATCATCTAAAGTTGACAACAGATACTGCATGCATCAAGTTTGAAAAGCCAGTTAATGTTACTGTAGCGATAGGACACAACGTAACATTTTGAAAATAACAGTAAGTATCGTAAAATCAGACAAAAGCACAGTAATTTAACTGTTGCTCTACCTATCTGATTCTTCCACCCATTAGCCATTTTTCAACAACAGTTAAGTATACATATCAGCATATTAACTGTAGCACCAAATTGAGCATTAATCGTCTAGTCGTCTGCATATGAACAAATCAATGATGTTCTTACCGATCCAGTATTCCTTGATGCCAGCCCCTGCTAATGAGACTTGTTCACCAATGAATATGTTGGTATTGAGCTCTTCAACCTTTGCCAGCTGGCCCCCAGCACTGGCGAAAACACAGGACAGAATTCACTTTTTAAAAGCCAGTAATATGTTGGAGAGTGTAAAATAGAGGTTACCATATTTATGGAGAAAATAATTCAACTGATGACAACAATAACATTTTAGTGACCAGTTAATGACCATGCCCATGGGTATGATTACAGTAGGTTTCTGTAGAATGATTATATGTTACTTATATACGTTTTAAAGTATAATATAATACTAATTATATAGCTTTACGTTTGTGACTTTAATTTATATCCACAAACACTCAATGTATGCAGCTTCCTGGGACAGCTTGACATTTTATTCAAAATAAAACTATTAAATATCTAGCTAATTATAGTTGGTTCTGCTGCTTTTAAGTCTAAGATGATGATAGTTTGTATATGTACTTTGTGCAGACGGACAGGGCATCGCTCCAAGGCATCGGCTCCGAGTAGACTTTGTAACAGGTTGTAACACTGGCTGTCCATCCTGCAGAGACGTCATAAACACACATGAATTAGATATCACTAAATTAAACCCAGTAATACTTGCATCTATATTTTAGAAAAACTCGAATTCGAATCACGAATAGTAGAGCGGAGAATTTGTTTGGCTTGATAAACGTTATCAAGCCTTTACTTATTAAACTGAGGCGACTTTATCATACTCATTGTCACATTGAATCAGTATATCACTATCACGTATCAGCTGAGTATGTCCAGACATACTCACATTACATAGTGATAGTCATAGAGATCAGTGTTTCAAATTCAGTGCACAATATATTACTAAATCAACATTAGACATTACCCAACACAGCGCCCAACGCTACTTGGGAACGCTATTGTAATAATCCACTCCGTTCAAGCATAGATGCCAACTGTTAACAGTTTACTTTAGATGGTTTTAATCAGCGTTCTTTTCTCGTAGTTGTAGCCTCCATTAGGGTTTTTGCTCATAGCGCGCTAGATGGCAGCACTTGCCTTCGTGAAATGTCGTCTGCTAAATTTACCGAAACAATTTTTTTATTAATCTTATGCAACAGAGGAATTGAAACAGCGCGCAATAACAGTCCCTTAATTCGTGACATCCGTGCACTCGTCCAGGCTATGACGATAGAACACACTTTACAAAGTTTAATATTACATAACAACGATGATCGTTTACCTGTGGGACATTCGAATGTTCTTTCACCCACTTTCTTCCAGTTGACCTTGAAGACGTCTTTGTACGAAGGTGCCTGCAACGACAATAAACATTGCTTAGTGACATGTTTCAATACTAGTCTTTAACATTAACGACACCGTTGTTGCCTGCCCGTTATCATTTGTCGTCGCCCTATCGATTGTGTGTGTGGTGGTTTAAGCGCATGCAGCCATGTCTGACATACCAACATTCATACTTCAAAACCCGGATCGGAGAAGCGTGATATTTGTCTAAAAATTATCGCTCTCAAATATGTGGAATTCGGATATTCCTCTGTGACTTGGGAATCACGTAATTGGCGGTGTCGTAGTTTCACCTTAATCTGGGGCGTAAAAGAACCACCGAGGACCAAGAAAGAGAACGAGGCAGGAGATGGTGTGTGTGTGTGTGTGTGTGTGTGTGTGTGTGTGTGCGTGCGTGCGTGCGTGCGTGTGTGTGTGGTGTGTGTGGTGTGCGCGCACACACACACAC
>OZ024864.1:9979558-10007058 GCA_964017155.1 Oasisia sp. SBJ-2009 | reverse complement strand
GAGCGCTGTGCTATTGGAAATTACCTTTGATGTAAGTTTCGCGTTGAATCTTGGCACCCATTATTATTATTATAATTAATTTATTCAGCCTCCGTTGCCGCGGAGAATTAAGAAACAATAGAAGTGTGTGTGTGTGTGTGTGTGTGTGTGTGTGTGTGTGTGTGTGTGTGTGTGTGTGTGTGTGTGTGTGTGTGTGTGTGTGTGTGTGTGTGTGTGTGTGTGTGTGTGTGTGTGTGTGTGTGTGTGTGTGTGTGTGTGTGTGTGTGTGTGTGTGTGTGTGTGTGTGTATAATACTAACATGGCTAATAAAATAAATAGCAACAATAAGCATAATACGCATGAGGCATGATATGATAAATAAAACTATACATTTTGTTGTGAGTAGAAGTTAATCAAGCCTTTGCTCTGGTATAGGAAACAAAGTCCAATAACCTATTGGTAAACGTCACAGGCAACGTGGTGTCTGTAGGCAACGTGGTGTCTGTACGCAACGTGGTGTCTGTACGCAACGTGGTGTCTGTACGCAACGTGGTGTCTGTACGCAACGTGGTGTCTGTGCTCTAAACATCGGTAGAGCGTGACTTATATAATAAATATGATAATGACAAATTCTTGGCCAAATTACGCCGTGAGAACATCAACGTAGGGAACGCGTAAAGTAACCTACTCTTTGAACCATGATTATCGAAATATAAAACCATTATTATTGTTGCTTTATGCGTCACGTGTTTATCACGTAGCGGTCATGTTAATATGCGAAAACGCATTTCTGTAGTGCTAATTTAAAGGGATTATAATGATGGGTCATTGGTTGACTGACGAGAAGGCTTTATTAAATCCCTATAACGTTGAGACATCGTCTAAGTGATACTGTCCATGGCATTCCTGAGGTTCGGGACACAGGTCATGGGACCGTACCGTCTACTTAATTGCTCACCCCGAGTGGCATTGCGTTGACTTGAAAGTGCATCGTGACTTTACAACGTTGGCCCATTAACGTGTAATTGAAAAACTTGTGTGTCGTGTTTTATGGCAGTAGACGGCCCATGTAGCCTCTGCCGTGTTACCAATCCAAATGGGCATTCCTATAGACTGACGACGAAGGATCGTAATGGAACATGTAATCATCGACCGATTGATATATATCTCTCCGTTGGGTCTCCAGATCGCAATTGGTTGTGTGTCATAATCTGGGGGGTTTGTGGTCCGTGACTAGCGTACTTGATCCAGATCGCTGAGAACGCACACACAATATGTTTGCCACCAAGATATCATTATAGAAAACGATATGTGTTGTTAGATGTAGAATGACTGCACTGTGGGATTATAATTATAAGGTGAATAAACACATATCAACAGCCTCAGCGCATACGCAGGTATGTGAGAAACGTAGCATTGTATCACATAATTATAAGTCATTATGTATGCATTGACGTATCACAGCGCTCGTATGTCAACTCGTTATGAGTGTTACGTCATACTTGTGAATTGGCCATTCAGCTGTCAACTGAAGTTTAATTATTCCTCTCTGGTTAAACTCAGGCTGTGGCTGTGAACCCCCTATACGCTGTATCTACTTGCTGCATTTGGATGTGAAATAATTGCAAGTCCACACGTAGAGGACTTAAATGAAATTACATTTCCTTCCCCGATAAATCGACGGACCTGGAACCTTTTTAACATTCACATTGTTATTACTAATGAGAGGACCCTACATATTTGATGCGACGTGCAACCTGGTGAGTTTGTGGAGCCAATGTTCCAATATACACACGGTTATTTAATATTTCTTTGACCATGCACAGCGAGGTTCTCAACATTTCGTAATATATTTTATTATAGAGTAGGTCTATACACCTGTATCAGCATGTCGCTTATCAGTTGCGTCAACGATAAATGTAGTCTAATCGAAAGAAAAGAACATCACTACACGTGTGTGCATGAGTCCTGCGTGATGATAACTACTACCGCTACCGCTACCGCTACCGCTACCGCTACCGCTACCGCTACCGCTACCGCTACCGCTACCGCTACCGCTACCGCTACCGCTACAACTATAGTACGGTAATAGTTAATAAAGATTCTTATAATCGTATTAAAAGATCCTTATTTAAAGATTACTTTGCTGGCATCACTTTTGGGAGTACATTATTTAAATCCACACTTTGTAATAAATAATAATAACACGTGTTTTGAAGACTCCCGTAGACCACGTGACGTCGTCCCGGTTTGACCTCGCTCTCACGACTCTGGCGGAGCATGCCTGTTCACTCATGCGTGTCTTGCACTGTGTCCGGTGGGAGCCCGGGGCTGTGGGACCGGTGTGTAGGTCGTTTTTGCGATGCTTATCAGCGGTCGTGATTCACCCGAGAGCGCCGTGTCCTCATAAGACGACGGTTGGCGTCGGACGTAAGATATGCACACATGTTGCGGGTGAACGCACCCGCGGGGCGTGGAAGTTAAGGGCGGTCACCACCCCGGGCGCCGTTAACTCAAGTCATCGGAGAGTACAGGGGAACAGTAGAACGCAGCACTGTCAATCAAGGGGACGGTGCATATGGTCCAGGCCCACTTGCCGCCGTTTCGACACTTAGCAATTTCGTTCACCCCACATCTGCCTGTGTCTTTCGGAAGACACATTAAAAGCCGGTGGTGTATGCCATGGGAAGTAAAAAATCACGCATAAATGTGTAACCTGTAGTGGACTCGCTAATTCTAGAAAAGGATAACTCTGAGAAACTAATGACGATAATGTCAGCAAGTTGACCGATGGTCATTAACGGAAGAATAATTAGACCCGTGCAGTGATACGTGACTTTTAAATTAGTGAACACAGTGAGTTTGCAATATAGTAATGTACTCGCTATGCACGACGTTTACTTTCGTGGCCAACGGGATAGTCGTTGTTGGGAAAACAGGTCCTGTCATCTGTCTACATAATTATGAGAACAAAAAACAAAGCAGGTAGACAGCAAATTATAATACAAAATGGCATGTCGAAAAGGCCGACATAATTGTAGGGCTACATGTTCATAGACCCACCGGTTGCCCGCAGGTTCAAAAACACCGACAGGTCTTGTAATGTACTATGCCTCTGTATGACATTCACAGGAAAGCGTCGAGTTACACCTCATAAATGTGTCAATGGTCACGCAACGTGTCTTAGAAGCACAGTACAGTTCTCCAGGCATTCCAGCGAAATAAATCATTATAATGAAACCGGAGCGACCTAAACAATAAAACTGATGTCAACAGCGATGTCGTCCAAGAATAACTAACAAGATCGACACTTGGCGTACCGTACGAAGTGTGTGACGTTAGAACGGCCTTCCGCCAATGAGGACTAGCATTCACGCGGCAGAACGAACAGGTCATTATTTTATACAACGACATGCCTCCATTGTATTTGAAATAAATGAGGCATGCATGCATACGCATTGTGTTCACATATATGGTCTATAGTGAATTCGCATATACGCACGGGCATGAAATGAACTGAAACACGAAAAAAAATCTCCAAGTTACTATCCACAGCGAAGCTTTCGGAGAAGCACGGTATCTCACATAGACAGGACGATTTGCAGTCGGTCAGCGATTTAATAATGTTTAGCAAACGTGTCAGGCAGCAACGGTGGCCCACTGCTACCCACGGCGCAGTGTTCTGGTGGTGGGGACATATGCGGTGTTTACCAATTTGTCTTTCAACTCCACGTGTTGCGCCCCAGACAAAGCCAGCGCCCTGTGGCGCACGCACGCGAGATTGGATCTGCCGTCCTCGCTGCCGACGAGAGGTGATTCTGTGGCAGGACAAGCGGACGGACGCAGTCAAGCGTGGCGGAACTAAACACATCAGTGGTTCGCGTTATCCACACGCGATCTTCTCAGCCAGATGCGAGCTGTATGAGGTGAGCCTACGCCGTGTGCCATTCAGTGCGCGGACTACAATCACGGCAGTCATGGCTCGAAAGAGTTGCCATTGTGTTGCGCATATTCGTGAAACGAAGTATGAGTCACTGGCAGGTCTTTCCTGAGAAAAACGTGGATAGTGTTGTTTAATCGGACTGGGGCGCGGTTGTCGGGCGGCAGAACACTAGAATGTTGATCGAGGGTGACTGTAGTTCGACGACTCACCTGCCCCCTTTTTTCGAACTTCTAAAGGCAATTGTGTTTATGTCACACTGCCTGTTTTTGTTTATTTAAAGCTGTTGATCCCTTTTATATGGTGTACGACTACGTAAGGGGAAGTAAAAGATCCCATGCAGGGGGTAAATATGTAAAATTACGTAGACAGAGTGGTGTTCTCTCTCTCTCTCTCTCTCTCTCTTCTACCCTCCCAACGATAAATTGGCTCTAATCATAATCAAGGAACGAGGCATATAGGCCTACTGGCGAAAGTCATTGTACCCGTGTTCGTATCCCGCACCGGGCAATACAAACTGTGTGAAGTTTCTGTACGTAACTTTCCGTCCGTGGTGTAATTATAAGTTCCGGTTGACTTCGACCTATACCGGCTGACCTGTTATCTAATCTTCTGCCTCAGGTATATCGTGTCACTGGGGTTATAGTACAGCTCGTGTACCTGCAGTGCACTTTGTTGGCGACGGCTGTACTTAAACCGGAATCCTCAGGGTAACCACCCCCGACGAACGCTATCAGTCGAACTAACACACGTTGATGTGGGTATTGTACAGCTGCCTTACCCATCATAAATGTAAATGTAAATTACACAAAACAGCCGATAAAGTGTTTATATGTTCATGAGTGTCTTTGCGTGTTCAGTGTACATGTCATTAACGAAAATATTGTCGTGTTGACAGAGGTCAAGTTTAGAAGGTTTGTCAGCAGAATGTGTTTCAGTTGGTTCAATGTATTTAATTTGTGGAGTGGAATTGTAGCCTTTCTTTCAGCACACAAGCATACACGCGCGCGCGCTCACACAGTCACAAGTACGCACGCACGCACGCACGCACGCACACACATCAACACCATACACACACGCGCACACACACTCGCACGCACGCACGCACACACACGCACATCAATCAACACCATATACACACGCGCACACACACTCGCACGCACGCACGCACACACGCACACACGCACACACGCACACACGCACACACACACACACACACACACACACACACACACACACACACACACACACACTGCCTTGCGAGTTTTTGTGTGTCCCAAGTCCCCAACCTATCCAAACCTCTTTTAAGACCATATGCACTTCCGGTGCGAGTTGGTTCATAACAATGTAGATTAATCTTATCGTACATCTGATAAACCACAACATTCCACAATTTCAAAACAACCTGAGATGATTGACATTCTAAGCATTACAGAACTCTAACAAGCAAACTGCCAGCACATTTCTGGCCGCTGGCGCTGTCTTGTTCAAGTCAACCTACGACACGCACGGCTGACGTAGGCTGGCGGTCATGCATCGGTGGTTTGGCTTGTCACTGTTATCTTAGTCGACATTTGAACAGGGCCAATTCATACGGGCACTTTGGATTGTTCTTTTGTGTCAGTCACAGTTGAAAACATTATTAGTCACTACTGGGGAACATAATATGTTGTCTTCGTAACTATAAAATGACATCCGGTATTGGTGTAGCAGTTTAAGACACTTTTGTTGTACATATTAGTCACTTCTGATGCTATGTGATAAGCACAAGTCTACGTGTTTTTTACTAGAAGAAACTGCCCTATAAACTAATGGCTGTATCATAGTCACCGTTTTAATACGTATTTAAGTTAAGCAATATTATTCACTTCTGACTCTACACAATTAATCAAACCCCACACACGCCAAAATGAGCCGTGGAGGCCGTTCGAAAACTAAACGGGGAGGGCAACTTTCACAGTGTAAAGGAATGTGTGTCTATTTGGCTGAATAGACCACTGTAATTTAGCCATCACAAAAGACGCAGTTCTTTTCAAAAGCTCGGCCTGACAGCCTTCCGGAATCGGTAATGTGCACCAGTCACACCGAACGCATCAAGCGTAACACTGAATAGAAGGCACTGTAACACATCCCCGTCACTACTTGACACACCACGGACACTGTGACAATCGTGCGAGGTATGTCGTTTCAAAAGTGTGTTGTCGCATGGTATCACGACATGTTTATGGCGACATCCTTGTGCGATGTGACATGAAGTATAATTACAAAAGAAGAATAAATCGCATAGGCTGCTAGCTCCGTTCGTTGACTGGAGTAAAGACTAGTTAATGTATTCAAATATAAGCCGTGGCGTGTGGTTTCGCTTCGACTGTTCAGTGGGGTGTGAATATGCATCATGCTTCCAGCCTGTTGTACTCACATGGAGTTTGCGTGAGCTAGGTGAAATAATTCTAGCTCGGAAGGAATGTCCGACAGACATAACTGGCATTGAATTTTGTTTGTCCTATCTGGATACTGCCAAACACAATCCAACCACCTACACAAATACAGACAAATATCCACCTCCCACAACTACTGCAAATAGAGCTTCTTTCCCCGAACAATAGCACAGTGGAACATACTTTCATCTAACAACCACGACGCTTTCAAGGGTGCATTGCAGGACATGACCCTAGCAACTACATCATTCAGGCTTCTCCAATAGACAACACACACCACCACCCCCGTTCCCCTCCATACCCCATCCTTACCACACCCCAACCCTCCCCATCACTGACTTATACTTTTCCCCATCCACCCCACCCTAATCCCATATTCCCAAGCACAAACACTCTTATTTCACTTCCAGATAACATGAAGCCAGCCATCCTGAAACCAACCATCCATACTAGTGCGTGATGCTCCAGTAGGGGTTTTGCACTATAACAAATCAGAATCTTCTCTTTGAAGTGTTGTTAGTGTTTTGTTTACTATATAAGACAAATACATCTCATTACTTTCCCCTTCAAGTTCATAATTGCAGTCGCTCTGTGCTGTGTCACGCTGTTGTGGCTACCTACAGTGTAAATGTGGTGTTGGTTAAATTATAATAAGACGTTTTAAGTTATGGGCAACACATTGTTACCATAGTCCAGGCTAAAAGGGTTAAGTGCCAGCAACAATAAAACAGTGTAATTGTCTGCATCCAAGCAGTGCGTCAAATACATCACTGAATTCGTTACAGGGTAATCTCATCCCACAATTGTTTAAATAAAAAAACAAAATGAGTCAGCCTGTGCACCGGGGTGACGAGGCTATGTGATAATTTACGTCAGAATACAGAAATAGACGTTTCTAAACGTCCATTGTGTCCGATCTTCCACATGAAGTGCACGTTTACAGTTCCTACCAGCTCGGAACAAAGTCTTAGAGTATAGATGTGCAATGTCAATTTAGATATGTCCGAATTATTATGTTTATTTTGAGTAAATAAACGTCTTTCTCCGTATGTGAAACACAGGTAGACACTCAAATTGGAGCACGACATGGCGTTTTCAGAAAAGCTGACAAACACTTCTAGCGGCTTGTTTGTACGCCAACCAGTGGCCGATGTATTTAGACAAAACAAAAAAACACTGACAGGTCTGGTACTAAACTATGGTTCTGTATGACATTCCGAGGAACGCCCAAAGTGACACCTTCCGAATCTGTCAACGGACACACAAGGTTTTTTGGAAGCACAGCGCAGATTCTAGTTGTAAATAAACGTCACGCTATTCCTTGACATAAGGTTCAATAATTCCTCACTCAACACATACGTTTTCTTCTCTAGTCACTCGCTTGACCTTAACAATCGCTGTGTTTCTGTCGACACAGGGTATACAGAAGTATCATCGCAACACACGTCTAAGATATCGGCTATAGTTAATTACTCCACTCACCTTTTCTGCGAAAGTCATATTTGACAGAACCAGAAGGAAGACCGCTATAGCGAGCCGTTGGCGGATCGTCCGCCCCAAGTCTCCCATTGCCATTGCGCCCGATAAACTCTCCGAAACCAGCCAACGTGTGTTGCCGCGCACAAGTACGTCCGTTCTGCGTGTGCACGCAACCCCTTGTGCGAGACGGTGGCTCGGCGCGATCGACGCCGACAGACACGCCCTGTTCGGTCGGCACGCGCCGCTGCATTCACCAGCGCCGTGTGGCTGAAACGCAGCCGCGCGTGGCGAAATTATGGAACAGCCGCCACAGGGCGGCGCGCCTTACCAACGAACCTTTGTATGTGGTCGTGTACCTTTGGCGTTTCCTCACCCTGTTTTGTAACTTAACACCCACACGTCAGTTAATCATCGTCTTAAGAGCACCCCTTTAATTACACTGATATGGTTTAAATTTGTCAACTGTTCACATGGAGTCAGCGTAGACGAGATACTCAATTTTTATTGCAGCTGTTAGTTAATGTGGTAGGAAATTAGGTATACATGACACATAAGTGATCCCCAAACAGTTTTATGATTACAATTATACTCTAATAAATAGATATTGGGGAGGTGTATGTGTACTCGAATGTCTACGATTTGTTTTAATTGCATGCATATATTGCAAATGACGACAAACGAATCTACTGTAATGAATTGTTCGATACTCGTTGCACCATGATCATTATTTAGTCACAAACGCGCCATGTGACGGAAGCAAGACAGAACATTCCATTGACAGCAACACTATGATGCTACCTTAAGTATGGGCACAGTTATTGTGCTCCTTTCTTAATACTTACAATAGAGCAGTTCTGCAAAGTCGTATTTTAAATGCTTCAGTGAGTCTATGCAAACACGTTTTCTCCCCCCTTAATAGAATGTGTGTATTTACAGACAGTTGTCGTACACATATTTACAGAGTAGTGATACAGTCTTTCATGAACATAGTTGCCCTGATTTCAATTTACGACATCTCAACAAGATAAAAGACTGGGAGCCACACAACACGGATCCCTTATACTATATATACGCACGTCGTTGGCACAGAAATAAGCCAGGACACTACGGTCAAATGGAATACTTCAGATGCGTTACCAATTAAGGCAAGCATGTGGCGCCTTCATTTCACCAGTCCCCAATCGTAAACGATTCTGGTGTTTAGGGACAATTTGTCGTTTACATAGCTTTCAAGTAAGACCTTAAGGAAAATCGTGGAAGACCACGGATTAAGTGGATCGACAAAAACAAACATGTTGCTACTACTACATGCTATTGCGAAACCAACCAGAGGCAAATCAAAACAGATGTATTTGTCAATTAAAAAAAATTGGTAAGTCGTGAAGTTATTCAAGTTGTCAACAACTGGAAGGATACGGAAGAACATGATGTTAATGTCTTTGTAGCAGATTTAACCAGATCGCCATCCAAAGTTTCGCGCTTCAGATGAAACCTTTGGGATATCACTGGCGAAAGTCCAAACATTTCCCAACATCTACTATTAATTGGGAGGGTGCATATTAGGACTTCCTACTAATAGGAATGCATACAATACCATCCCAGCTCAGTGAGACCAGGACAGTTTTATTCCATTTAAGTGTGTATGGTCTTTTATTTCCCCCGGCACTGACGCCAGATACACGGGCCAATTACCCATTTCCTCCAGAAAGACACAGGCAGCTTAGAGTGAATGAGGTTGTCCATGTTTCGATACGGTTCCCGGTGAACCACCGAGCCGGGCCATTGGCACCAGGATACGAACTCCCGGTCCTCCGACAGTATGGTCGCCGGCCACACAAGAAGAAAACACGTCCGTCATTGATCAAGTCTATTATTCATATACACTACGATAATGTGATTTACCAAAGGCTGTTATGTTCCTCGCTTGTGTTCTCTGTCCTCTATGTTGTTCCTCTGTATTGCTCCTATCAAGTGTGCTAAGTTATTCCCTATCTATGCTATCATTTTATGCTATTCCTCTTCTGATTTTTCTCATCTACGCTGTCCTTCCCCTCTCTGTTATTCATCTATGCCATTATTCCTCTATGTATTCCCCGCCTGTCCTCTTCGGCCCACGGTGGGTTCTACCGCCAAGTATTTTTACAACGCTCCAAACCTCTCAGCTCATTAACCATGACCAAAGAATTATGACATTCAGTATCAAACCCTGGTAAGCCGAGATTTTGCGAACGCGAACTTGAAACATTCAGACATCACAACCTTTCCGCCAGAGTTCGTGAACAATCCTCATCGCTGCCAAGACACTGTTCATGTCTCGAAGTCGCCTCGTTAACAGACAGGAGCGACACGGTAATCCGTCTACGCATTTCAACGTCGCCCGTGTTGTTAAGACAACCCATACAAAAGGACAAACGTCAAGTAATGACGTCATCACTGTTTGTGCGCAAATTCGTTTCCGTAAATGTGAGCAGAACCAATGCCGCGTCCGTATGCGCAAATTCGGTGACAATCTGTAGAAGAAACAGGGGAACGTCCTGGAAAACGGGAGAGAATTGTGATAAAGTTAATTTGTTTTCATTATAATTTCATCACTTCTCTTAATATACGAATGCGTAACAGTTTAGCGCATTTTTCTAGTGTGTCGAGAGCTCGTAGCTCCAGGACCTCTGGTGTGTAGCCTTGGTGTTGCATTAGCATGTGCCCTCTAGTCTCTAGACAGTCTGAAGTTGACGACTTGAACGCGATAGAAAAACAATAGCAGCCGCCCATCTTCATTTAACAGGACCCGATGATCAGACAAAAGAAAGACAGCGTGAATGTGGTCCAAAAATTGTGAATGTCACCACGATGTTTTCAGAGTACACGTGTCTGCCTCCACGCCGCCCGCGAAGTCACCCGTTGAGGGAGACAGCGAAGTCACTGGAGTGTTACGTCGGTGACATCTGTTCAGCAGCTCCTCTCGGCTTTCTATGTGACAACCCGATATCGCGACAGTAAGACACACAGCGGAGTCGTGCTGAAGCTACGGCTCAGCCCTCCGAATACACAACTATATATGGATCTGTCGCAAAAGGAGGTTTTTCTACACCCCTTCTAAAGGGTGTTTCAGAACACCACTTGATTTCCCCCCGAAAAAAGTGCTTCCCATACCATGAGATATTTTGCAATATCACACTCGGTCTCTGACCTCTCTAAGGTGTACCCATGCCGCACACTATCCACATGCTACCGTTTCTTTACCGTCTTAAATGTGTAATTCCACTTGTGCTGGGTTGTGACGTTGCTGTGTCCACAACGTCTGCGCTGGCGGATTACCGTGTCGCCATCTGCCGGTAGCCGATTTCACTTGCACTTTAGGTAGTGGCTTTTTGCTAACCACCCACGTACAAGTGCCTATCAAATGCATGTAAAACACCTAATATCAGTCTTGTCATAAGTACCTTCGACCTAACCCTAACCCAACTTCTAAACCCTAACTATAAACCTGATTCCACATGAGCAACCAAAAACGTTCACTTGTAAGTGGGTGGTTAGCAGGAAGCCACTACCTGTACTTTATGTCATGATTGATATATTAAAGAAACTGGAAGTTCCAGCCGCACTTCACTTGGTTTTCAATTTCCTGAGCACTCAGTGTGTGGGATTGGGTAACACAAAGTCACCAGTGCTTGTTAGTAACAATTGCGCCTCAGGGTTGTATTTCAGTCCATTTTGTACACTTTGACAGTCATTAGTATACAAAGTCTTTGTATACTAATGACTGTTGGTGTGTTGATCCATGTACTCTGTGACGTATTCTGATGATACAGACTTACTCGCTATTTGGATTGATTTTGTCTCATACCAATCGTATCTTGTTTCAGTGGTACACTTCTCCAGTTGGTGCTGCGCCAACTTTCTGCATCATAACATTTCCAAAACAAAAAGTGAGTTGACTTCCGTTGTAACAGAACTGTCATTAGTCCTATTGTCATTAATGGTAAACCTGTGGATCGAACAAGTCATTTCATTCAGGTACCTTGATGTTGTGTTGGATACAACATTTTCCTTTACAGAGCATGTCACAGCAGCTACTGCACGTTCTTCGAAAGTTGAAAGCTTTTGATGTTGACCCAAAACGTTTTCTAGGTCTGTTCTAGCATAATTGAACCTGTCATAACTTATTGTGGTATTTGTTATTATCCTGCCTTTTCTATGAATAACCGTAACAGGCTTGTAAAAAAATCTGGCCAAGATCATTGGTCTACATACAGTCAAAAAAGACACTTATCGAAAGAAGCCATTAAAAAAATCAAGTATAAGCAAATGATGTGGAATACATAAAATTATAGACATACTAGAAGTTGAAGAAGACTATACCATTTATAAGGAAGCACTTAACCAGGCTACAGTCGAAATTAGAAATTCAAAGAGAAGCTATGAAAAAAATAGCTTTAACTATAACACATGACAGCAAGAGTTTTTATGCGTATGTTAGAAGTAAACACAATGTTCAGGATAAGGTCGGACCTCTAGAAGGTACTGATGACAATATAATAACAGAGGGATTCTTAATGGCAAAAAACCTAAATTAATACTTTAGTTTGGTATTTACTAGGGAAGATATTAGTGCATTACCAGGACCAGAGACTAAGTTTGAAAGGAGATAGTCAGACTATTTAGGACAAGTATTTGTAACCCCCAAAATGGTAGCTACGAAAATAAGGGATATGAAGGATAATAAATCACCTGGAGTGGATGGGATTCCTCCCAAATTACTATTGGAAATTGTAGAACAAATTAGCGTATCGCTTGCAACAGTGTTCAATTTGTCATTAGAGGAGGGAGTAGTTCCGTTAAAATGGAAAGAAGCAAACATCATACCATTAGTTAAAAAGGTTCGAGAAGTAAGTCAGTGAACAATAGACCAGTGAGAATAACATCAGACTATTAAAGACTAATTGAAGATCACTTGGTTGATTTTTTTGTTACAAATAACTGACAAAGCTATCTCAACATGGGTTTCTAAAAGCGAGGTCATGCTTAACAAATATGTTATGTTTTTGGAAGATGTCACAAAGTGGGTAGATGAGGGATCACCAGTAGATATAATATATTTAGATTTAAAAAATGCCTTTGACAAAGTGCCACATCAAAGATTACTCCTTAAGCTAAAGGCCCATGGCATAGGAAATGGTATGATTAACTGGAAAAAAAAATGGCTTATTGATAGAAGACAAAGAGTACCATAGGCAGTAGTTGATGGGGATGTTCCAAACTGGAAATCGGTTTTGAGTGGAGTATCACAGGGATCTGTATTGGGACCTATTTTATTCTTTAAAAAACATATATAATATATATCAATGATTTAGATAATGATACAACAAGCAAGGTGTTGAAGTTTGCAGGCGATACAAGTGTTTATACAAATTAAAAGTGATGCAGATAGACAGCAATTACAAGATGATATGAATAATTTAACCTAATGGTCTGAGAAGTGGCAAATGCTGTTTAATTTTGGGAAGTGTAAGTGCCTCCACACAGGACATGACAATGAAGTTGCACAATATATAACGGGTGGTAATGTACTAAATACTACCATAAAGGAAAAGGACTTAGGGTTAACTATTAGTGTTGATGTGAAGGTATCAGAGCAGTGTGGAATTGCAGCAGCAAAGGGAAACCAAATTCTTGGAATAATTAGGCGAAATATAGTGTACAAGAAAAAGAACTAATAATACTGCTGTACAAAACAATGGTTAGGCCTCATTTAGAATATTGTATACAAGCATGGAGGCCATATCGCAAGAAGGATATTGATATTCTAGAAAGGGTACAAAGGAGGGCAACCAAAACGATACAAAAACTCAGGAATATTAGTTATGAAATGCATCTAAAAGAATGTGGTTTAACAACACTAGAAACCAGAAGATTGAGAGGATTTCAGAAAGAAGTGTTTAAAATATTGAATGGGTATGAAAATATGGAGAAAAAAATTTCGGTTAAGGAAGGGAGGACTAGAGGACATGGAGTTACATTAGCAAAGAAGCAGTGTAGGGTAGATATTAGAAAATACTCATTTTCACAATGAATAGTAAATGAATGGAACCGATTATTTGCTGACTGTGTAGGTGCTAGTATTGTTAATATGTTTAAAAATAAAATCGACATATACCTAAGAAGGGTGGGGTATATTTAGATAGGTAGATTGGACTCTCGATAAGCCAATGGGCTTCCTTGTTCACCTGCCATCTAGAGTTGATTCTCTAGGTGGCAATCTTGTATTTATCATTACTTTCAGAACCACATTCAAAATGACGTAACCACATTCTTCCACAAATCTGTGTTACCATGGCATTGAGCACAACTTTCAAACTTCAATTAAAAAACCTCTGTTTAAAGAATATAGATCCTAAATCACTAGTAGTTATGTTACCCAGATTGGAATACATAAAAACTGACAAAAACAGTTACTCTATAATATCTGATAGAAATAAATGTTATACTCAGTCAGTTGAAATGCATAATGATTCGTGTATTATAATAAAAAATTACGAATTAATTTTAGTTTAATTTAATATAGTAATTAATTAAATAAATAGGCCGTCAGTAGTGACAACAATACTTTATTGCCAATCAGCTCCAATATCCGTTAAGATTTAGACAACTTCCAAATTGCTGCCACGTAACGACTTTCTGTACGTGCTCAAATAACAACATGAAATGTACAAGATTACACAGTAACACACCTACTGGGCCGGGGTAAATACTAACATTA
This sequence comes from Oasisia sp. SBJ-2009, assembly GCA_964017155.1. NCBI lineage: Eukaryota > Metazoa > Annelida > Polychaeta > Sabellida > Siboglinidae > Oasisia > Oasisia sp. SBJ-2009. Next base: position 9,992,465 of record OZ024864.1, on the reverse strand, counting down.
TTTGCTACTTTAAAGACTTACATAAGCACGTTTTGTCGTTGCCGATTTTTTTTAATGCGCAAACACCTCGACGCGAAATTTCGTAGCAACTCTGTTTTATAACACGCCAATTTCTAACTAGGTGTATTAACAGATGTAGCGTGTGGGTACCTTTCATCGACAGGGTCCCTAATGGTCGACCGTTTCATAAATGCAATAAATTTGGTGTTGACTGTTACTGTGCTAACGTAATTGTATATGTGTAAACAAACAAATGACATGCAACAAAAACGAATAAAAATCATTGTTGACACATCATTACTCAAATTTATGTGCTGAACGGTCGATCATTAGACCTTGTGACCTATACGTATTGGGGTGAGAAGGTAATCACTGCTGGTATGTTGTCAACAAATTGTATCAAATAATTTTTTTGTGTTTGTAGAAATCGTCAATGAATATGCTTTAAATAGAGAATAATTTAAATTGCGTAACTTTACACCAAAGGCGAATAAAACACGGAAAACTACGCAAAAACGGTCGATCATAGGTCCTCCGACGCTAGACTGTACAAACACATAAAAGAAAAAAACGACTCGAAATTAGGACACGCTACACAATCAATCTGGAATTTGTTGACGTATCTAGATGTAGTCAAGTCAATTTATATATACTGCCTACGTTTCAGAAGGTCAGGCTGCGCTGGTTGTAGATATTTCCCCGAATTTCCTAGCGCAATTTTGGCAAAGGTTGTTGAACGTTACGATACACTCACAAAACAGAACTTCCCACAAAACATGTCGCCTGCTGATTGTAATGCCACCTAGCGAATGAATTTATACTAATTGGCAGGCTGATTATTTATACCCAATGAAATATAACCAGTTAATTACTGCGTAATTAATGTTGGCCTAATTAAATTTCTCCGACGATAGTCTCGGTTACCCTGTCACAGAGTGTGCGTTTAGCCAATAAAAGCCATCGTTGCATTATGTTGCCGCATTGCAAAGAATAAGGTAAATGCAATGACACACCACAAATAAATCGTTTGTTAACCAAAATAAATAAGTCACAGTGGACTTTGTTCAAACACTTGTAAAATGCACTGTTTCATAGTTGTCAACAATATGACAAGTTTTACAAGAGACAGCAACTAATGTAAATATATTGGCTGCTGCTATGAAATGAAAATGCGTGGTTTGTACTGGTAGACATTAAAAGTTATACGTTACGTTGGACAGGAAAACAATGTCGAATTCAGAACCCATGCCATGGGCCATGCTAAGCAATTTTGAGCACATTATAATTAAAAAAAATAGAATAAATGGTTCAGTCTACTAAACAATGTAGGTAATCTGCTATATTTCTTTGGTATTTCTCATATCGCTAGGACCCTTAGGCTTAGATCATCTGTTTCCAAACAACTTTTTATTGGTATATAGTTAACCTCGATATTATAGGCAAACATGCTTTGTCAGTAGTTGCATCATTCCATCAACAATCTGTAATCAACCCCCTATTACAATTAAATCTGAAAATATACCCATCTTTTGTCAAATATCTCAAAATATATTTTATTAAAAAACTAAAACTAAATTATTTGAAATTGCATTTCCACCATAAATTTATGGCCGCAGTGGATTGACAATTTGTTTCACGAATCCGATGAGTCGGGATGATTTATAGGGTTTCCACCCGGACTGGGTGACTGATCCTTGCCCTTTCGCCCTGTCGGTGCGCCAGATTGCCTGCTAGATGGCGCAGGCCACGAACTATGGACGGTTGTAGTGAGTGCTCTGTGCCTCTGCACCAGAAGTGCCTGAGGGCACACATCAACAAGTCAAACATTGGCTGACGGTTGACATGTAAATCGATGGATCGTTCTGTAGTTCTAGTTGTCGTTTTGTAATAAATTTATTGTTTACACATAGTATACATATTTCTGGAACTCATTTTGTCAGTAGCAAAGATAGTATTGACTGCTGGAAGGAAATAATATAATATCCATTGACATTGTTGTTACTTGTCATCTCTTACGAAACTAAAATTTTCGGACTGACATACCTGATGAATATTGCTCATAACATTCCTTCTACCCTTCACACAGGTATATTAGCAAAATGTAGCTATTGAATTTTTCTACAACTCTTGTAATTGAAGTTGCTTTCTATTCATGCAAGAAACAGTCGAAAAGTTGGGCTGAAGTTCAATCATGCATTTTGTAAAAAAATCAAAAAAACTTTCCTCTGATTTCAACGTATAGTATCACAGTTGAATACAATTTATATGATGCACATCAATGGAAAGCTGCATTTCGTAGCTTTCATTTGATATACAACACTTGTATATATGTTATGTAGTTGCTGAGAAAATCAAATTTGACACACACCATGTACATTTTTGGTCCATATCCGTTTTTTCTTCCAATTTTTCTGGTAACTGGGTATAATTTCTGGGTGGACGTCTGGTATAAAAAGGGTTAAAAACAGACATTATGAAATCATAAAATTGATTGGCCGTGACAGCTTGGCATACATGTATAATGTGTCTCAGATGTAATATTTTTGGACAACATGGATGGAATGAGTATAATGTTTTGAAACCAATCGCTTTTTACATGATATTTTAATAGTGCTTCACTTGCCAGAGTTTTTATTCCGCAGTTGCCAAAACATATTGTTATTAACATGTAACTTCTTGTGTTGTTGTTTAATGAATGATGTACTGTTGTAACAGTGTTGACGTGTCTGTCTTTCTCTCGCTCTATGTCTCTGTCTCTCTCTCTCTGTCTCCCTGTCTCTCTCTCTCTATCTCTCTCTCTTTTACTCTCTGTCTGTCTGTCTGTCTGTCTGGCTGGCTGGCTGGCTGTCTGGCTGTCTGGCTGTCTGGCTCTCTTTGTCTCTCTCGCTCTGTTTCTCTGTATGTCTGTATGTCTCTGTCTGTGTATCTGTCTTTCTCTCGCTCTCTGTGTCTTTCTCTCTGCATGTCTGTCTGTCTGTCTATCTCTGTCTGGCTGTCTGCCTTTCGCTCTCTCTCTCTCTCTGTCTCTCTTTGTCTTTCATGCTTTGTCGCTCCGTCTGTCTGTTTGTCTCTCTGTCTCTCTGTCTGTGTGTCTTTGTGTTTGTGTGTCTGTCTGTCTCTGTGTCTGCCTGTCTGTCTGTCTGTCTGTCTGTTTGTCTGTCTCTTTCTGTCTCTGTATTTCTTTGTGTCACTGTCTCTCTGTCTGTGTCTGAATGTCTCTCTACGGGTCTGTCTGTCCGTCTCCCTGTCCCTCTCCTTGTCCATCCATCTCTTCTCTGTCTCTCTCTGTCTCTCTGTCTCTCTCTGTCTCTCTCTGTCTCTCTCTGTCCGTCTCCGTCTCCGTCTCCGTCTCCGTCTCCGTCTCCGTCTCCGTCTCCGTCTCCGTCTCCGTCTCCGTCTCCGTCTCCGTCTCCGTCTCCGTCTCCGTCTCCGTCTCCGTCTCCGTCTCCGTCTCCGTCTCCGTCTCCGTCTCCGTCTCCGTCTCCGTCTCCGTCTCCGTCTCCGTCTCCGTCTCCGTCTCCGTCTCCGTCTCCGTCTCCGTCTCCGTCTCCGTCTCCGTCTCCGTCTCCGTCTCCGTCTCCGTCTCCCTCTCCGTCTCCGTCTCCCTCTCCCTCTCCCCCTCCCCCTCCCCCTCCCCCTCCCCCTCCCCCTCCCACTCCCACTCCCCCTCCCCCTTGATGGTGAAAATGAGCATAGATGATGAAGCTCATATGTGATAGACCCTAGTTGCAGTAATGCTTACATTAATGAACTAGCCATTGTCAGTGCATTGTTTACAATTTTCTGACAAATACAATATAACAAATTATTTTAAAATGTCATGAAGTGTTCAATATTATAAGTCTGTTCCGTGTTTGTGTCAGCTGAGCAACTGGCAACGTCACCAGTCAGTTGGCAGTTCTTTATCATCCTGTGTCACAGCTCTAAAATCACACTACTTCCATCATCATTTTGTTTTCCCATTTTAACCCCACTTCCTTTTTATGATACTAATAATGTTATTGTTTAGGAAACAGTTTTTTTAAGTGTCATAACATATGTGTTGGATGTATTCTGTAGGATATTCTCAGATATTAACAAACACATACATGTACATGTACACATACATACACACAAGCACTTTTTTCTCATAAAGTTACATAAAATAAATATTCCTGCCAAGTTTCATGCTTGTATCACAATTTGAACGATTAACCCTGTTATCTGCTCCACTATATGCAGGCACACACATGTACACGAACACACACATACACATGTACACATACATACACACAAGCACATACATGCAAGTAGATGCACACACATGTACATCAACATACAGACAAACACACACATAGATGTAGACATAAGCAGTTGTTTGCATTATGATGTTTTTTATTGAATAATTTGATTGTAGTGATATACAGATTCAGCTACCTGGTAAATTTCTAACTCTGGCTCCTCAATAGCACCTACCACTGTTTTAGAGGAGTCTCTGTGTTACAGGCTATAACGGTTTCTATGTGTTGCAGGATCTGTCAGTGTCATGTAGGCTCTATGTGTCAGTGTTGCAGGCTCAAACAACGTCACATATTGCAGCTAGGTTATAAAAGTGTCAGTGTTTTGCAGGCTGTCACAATGTCAGTGTATTGCAAGCTCTAACAGTGTCAGTGTGTTGCACACATTAATGTTTGTCAGTGTGTTGCAAGCTCTCACAATGTCAGTGTGTTGCACTTATTAACATTTGTCAGTGTGTTGCATGCATTAACATTTGTAAGTGTTTCAGGCTGTCACAATGTCAGTGTGTTGCAAACTCTAACAGTGTCAGTGTGTTGCATGCATTAACATTTGTCAGAGTGTTGCAAGCTCTTACAATGTCAGTGTGTTGCACATACTAACATTTGTCAGTGTGTTGCAGGCTTAAACAGTGTCAAAGTGGTGCAGGTTTTAACAAGATGACAACTCTGACCTGTTTCCATGGTGATGTGGTCATGATGCTGGACCCTCTTCTATCAAGGCTTGCTATGCAAGGCTTGCTATGCTGACGTATTGCCATGGTGATTAACTATGTTTGCACACATTCCCATGTTAATCACAAAACTGATATATGTATAAGAGATCCTTTTTTTTGCCTTACTTTTAGATATGCGTCAATGATCTGGGACAATGTAAGTGATCTTTTACTCGAGTACTAACCAAGTCTATGTTTAAATTCTTCTTAGTCCATCAGAATGATTGCTGAATAGTTCTGTTGATTAGTTGCACATCTCTCATGCTGGTGAGTAACGTTGAAATCTGAATGCATAATATATATATATATATATATATATATATATATATATATATATATATATATATATATGTCCCATTATATTTTTGTGTAATGGGCTTCATTATACAACCATTCTTTGGTTGTATGAGGTGTATACTTGTACTTACTGTAGTTTATGTGACAAGATGGTAGCAACAACATTGTAAGGTGATAAACTATGTCCAGTGTTTTATGTATAACCTGCTATAGACTGAGATAATAAAATTAACAGTTTGCTATGTGTTTATGTATTAATGGTTAACAATCCAACATCCAATATACATGTATACTGATATCTAGGTCAAGATCAAGCCCACCAGAGAGTGTTGCAAACCAGGAGCACTAGATCCACCACTGCAGCATACAAAGATGCCTGCAAACTGCTACAAAAACACACCCGTGCACTGAAGTCGGACTGGTGGGAAAGGAAAGCAGTGGAGCTGCAGAGAGCTGCCGAAAGTAACAACATGAAGGGCTTCTACAACGGACTGAAGGAAGTGTGGGGACCCAAAAAGAAGGGACCTGTTCAACTAAAATCAACAGACGGAATGGAAACCTTCTCTGACAGCAAGAGAGTTGTGGCAAGATGGAGTGAACACTTCCAGAAGCTACTCAACGTCCCTGGCGATATAGATCACGAAGCTCTGGACAACATCCCGCAGCGCATTACCAAGACAAGCCTTGATGAGATTCCAACTATGGATGAGATGGCTAGAGCAATCGCCAGCCTGAAAGATGGCAAAGCACCTGGAGGAGATGGAATTCCTGCAGAAGTATGGAAGCATGGAGGAGACAATCTGTTCAGCAGACTGCACCAACTAATCACCAATGCATGGGAGATGGGTTCTGTACCACAAGCATGGAAGGATGCAAGCATTATAACCATCTACAAGAAAGGTGATCGAACAGACTGTGGGAACTATAGAGGAATCTCTCTTCTTTCCATAGCAGGCAAGATCCTCCTCAACAGACTATCTACCCACCTAACACCAGAGGTAGTTCCGGAGACACAATGTGGCTTCAGAGGTAACCGGAGCACCGTGGATATGATATTTTGTCTCCGACAACTACAAGAAAAGTGCATTGAGCAGGACCGACCACTGTACATGGTATTTGTCGACTTCAGTAAGGCGTTCGATACAGTTGGGAGGACCGGACTATGGCAGCTACTGAAGAAGTATGGCTGCCCAGAGAAGTTCACAACAATGCTCGAGGCACTACATACCGGAATGATGGCGACTGTTAATGTTGGAGGGGAAGTCTCGGAATCGTTCAGGGTCACAAATGGGGTCAAGCAAGGCTGTGTACTGGCGCCCACGCTCTTTTCCATCTTCCTATCAGCAATGCTCGACAATGCTTTCCGAGACATGGGGGATGGCATCTACATACAGTCCAGACAGAGCGCTGACCTATTCAACGTCGCACACTTCAGAGCGAAGACCAAGACTACACGGATACTGATGAGGGAGCTGCTATTCGCAGATGACAGTGCACTGATTGCACACTCTGCTGAAGAGATGCAGAAACTAGTGGATGCTTTTTCCAATGCGTCAAAGAAGTTCGGCCTGAAGATTAACATCAAGAAGACCGAGGTGCTGTACCAACCTAACTCTACAAGAACCCGAGAGGAGGATATCATGGTTGATGGAAACAAGCTGAACTCTGTTATGGAATTCACCTACCTCGGAAGCACTATATCAAGTGACGGATGCATTGACGATGAAATACAGAGGAGGATGGCCAAGGCTAGTGCATCTTTCGGCCGACTACGCCAGAGACTCTGGAACAACCACCATGTGTCCATGCGGGTTAAAGGCAAGATATACCGTGCAATTGTGCTGTCCACCCTCCTATACGGAGCCGAGGCCTGGACAGTGTACAAACGACAGGTGAAAAAGTTGCATGCCTTCATGATGCGACATCTGCGTTCGATCATGAGGATAACCTGGACGGACAAAGTGACAAACAAGGAAATACTCGAACGGACAGGGCTGCCATCTATGGAAGATCTTCTGATCAGAAAGAATCTCCGGTGGACTGGACACCTCGTGAGGATGTCATCAGACAGGCTACCGAAGCAGGTTCTCTACTCCCAACTGTCTTCTGGTCACAGAAAGAGAGGGCGCCCTCGTCTCCGGTTTAAAGATACCATCAAGAGAAACCTGAAGCTGAGAGACATAAAGATCGACTCCTGGACATCACTCTCACAGCAGAGAGACAAATGGAGAGCAAGAGTCAAGTGATGGAAGCAGTCTTTGTCGCTTCGCGACCGACAGCATGATGATGATGATATCTAGGTGAAAATAAATTTGTGAACAAATAAAACTTGTTTTTCCGTGCAAATATCATAACAAAATTCATATGCCCATCCATTCATATGCCCATTGTGTTAACTTAATTATTAGATATCAACATAGGTTGTATTCCTTATCTATTGATGCTGGTTATATGCTCTCAAGGATTGTGTCTCACTCACTCCCTCTCTCTCACTCACTCTCTCTTTCATTCTCCCTCACTCCCTCTCTCTGTTCCTACAAGTGTATATTTTATGTTGCATCAAGATGACATGTTGAAGTGACTACAGAAAAACGTTGGCAACTTAACTCAGAAAATTGACTGCCCTGTAGAATTGACCAGTATGATGCTGCTAACGAGAAACATGATATCTGACTTCTTCTACAGCCCACTTTTAGGTCTTACGACATTTATGAAGAAAGAATTCATATTACTGCTTATGTACCTGTATATTATATATGTATATATATATATATATATGTATTTATATGTATTTATATATATATTATAATTATATAAGTAGTTTAATGCATTTAAAAATATCACAAAACCAGCTAAACTTATGAAATGGAATCAATGTTTGTGCACACAACATGTAGTGTTTGCATAAGGAACACCAGCAGGGTATGAACCTGCCACACACAACACTGAACCGATATTACCCTAAACTGCGCAAGTGAACAAAATGGTTTAGAGAAACATTTAACAGTGCTTCTGCGTTAAAACACCGTATTCTAACTGCAATCATTCACAACTGTATTGTTAGAAAATGAATAGACATGGTCTGATAGGAAGACATAATTAACAGTACACGATCTGTAAAAGCATGCACAAATTGATTGTTCTGGACAAGACTGCTAATTGTGGTTTTGAGCACTTCATATCGCGGCACTAAGGCTGCCCAACAGCCAATTTCAAAGAATGTTTTTGCCAGAAAAATTAACAAAACGAGTATAATTGTGTCCTACAAGCATGCATGTTTAGTGACGGTTATTATACCAGAAAATGTTGCATCGTCTAACAATATGCAACATATTCTCAAGATCGTTATCTGTGCAGTCTATTTGTCTATGTGTGTCTAATAATTATGAATGTATGCACAATCCTACGTTTTATATAATAACAAGGAAAATGTGCAAGTTCAAAATATGTTCGATAATGTCATAATTTTTTAATAGTTGTTTTATTGATGCAGGTAATTTATCACGTGTTGTGTACACATATGAAAGTGTGGTGATGTACACGATTATACTGATTGGGTAGTAGTATTTGTATTTACTATATTACATAAGTATTAAGAAAAAAATTATTTAACATGAATGAATATCTCATGGAAAGAGTATAACGAAAGGTTATAGTAGATAACATATACATGTATAAATAAACGCAAACAAAAGTTAGCAAGTATCTTAACATTGAATGATCGCAGTTATTTATTCATACATTGAACGTATTATTTTTAATATATCATAATTGCATTTATTTAGTTATTGACGATTAAAGCTAGGCTTCTAGATAAACAGTAATCAAGACTGAAAAGACCGAAACAGGTATAAGATTTCTGTTAGAGTAGTATCATAATCTTACCATGGAATGTGAATGCGCCGACCGTGGAGTACTGTCTCAACGGCTGCACTCCATACTCATCCAAGTGTTTTGGCGTCGACAACGGGGTGTTTTGCGAAATTATATATATGGCAACCCGAAACATGTCAAAACATAACCATAGCCATACCATCCAGGGAGGCATGGTGAGTGAACACCCCATTTTTTGCAAAGGGCAGCATCAGGTCTTTTCTCTCATAAAGGTACCTCGGTAGTCTTGCTGGCAGTATTTTGTAAATATTCTACTCTATGGCATCATCATACTTGGTTAGGGTGTATTACCGAATTTCACTAAAATTCACTCAATATAACAGAAACATTGTTTGCATAACTGCTAAACACAAATAGCAACATATAACGTGCGATCACTACTAAGATATGAACAGATACAAGAACTACCGGTAAAGTATAAATTTACCGAGAACAGAATACAAAGTGACCACCTATTAGAACATTCCAGGACAGACAACGGCCAAACAGAAGTAGCCTTTCTCATAATTAAGAAATGGAAAAACAACATAGCGAAAGTAAATAGCTGGGTGGGGGTGACACTCCTCATTATGATCAGTGTCTGTGGCTGGTAGCCCCTCACCTTTGATGTTGCGTGTTAGCAGCTGTATGCATTGTATGCCTTTGACTGAATGTTTAGGTGTGTACGCCACCAACTTGGCGTACACAATTACTTGTTGTATACATGCATTTCCATGGTATGTCTAGTTTCATATCAACTGGCAATACATTTTGCCCATTACCAACCTTATCTATATGAATCCATTGTCATTTATTGAACATCAAACGAGCTGCGGCCACATTTCTTTGCAAGTTAATTTGCGCACAATACACAACAGAAAACATAAATAGCTTTAGCCCCTGTCTACCAGAACTACAAAGCGACACAAATTGAAGAATGTAAAATATATGCACCAATGTCATGTACAGAGCATGTTGCAGCCATGTAAAAGAAGTCTCGGCAGCAACTATACTTTCTTCGAAACTCGTAAAACGCCTCTTCTCTATCTATACGACACCCGTCAATATTTAGAAAAGGACGGATGCAGTAATCCTGGAAATCTGACTGCTCAAATGAACTGACCTCATAGCGGTGAATGTCGAGAAAAAAGTAATATCTAAAAAAACAAATTACACCTTCCCATCCGGGAAGTGTAACTGTGGCATTGCTGTTGCAGAAAACACCCACGATGACAACGAGATATGGACTACGAGCTCTTCAATGCTTGCGTCACGGCGACGGGAACTCTAGGAAGCATTGTCCGCGAACTTGGAGCAAAAGAGACGAGAAGTCAGACACCATTCAAGATGACGTAGCGGCTGCTAAGCCTTAGAGACGGTGACATTATTCGTAATATCGTATGTGCATTTTAAGAGCTAACATGTGCAGATCGTCGTAATTTATTTTCGGTAACCATGGTCGGGAGGAGAGTAAACTCCTTTCGCTGTTGAAGCACTGTGAAATCACACCGCTTCCTCCCTGATGGAGGTTGGAGGTTGGCTGGCCGGCTTGCATATTCCTTCAGCTGCAGGTATTTGTACATGATGTAGACCTAATTTTTATCTAACCTAAATGACTGGTTGATTGCTGACGTTTTTTTGCACCATTCGAAGTACCATTTCGTAAAATACTGAAACTGAATAACAAAGAAGTCGCATACGGTTTGTTACTAACTGTCGTGCAAACAATGTAGGGGTAGGAATATTGTAACTTAATAGATACGAACGAAGGTATTGACGTCTCACAAAGCGCACTGCACCACACTTGATACAAGTTTTCACTTCCATGATATAACATATAATGAGTTGTGCTAACGTGCACCCCATTGAGATGTTTAAGTTCGGCGCAGTTTGATAGTCATCGTGAATCCCCATCCATTCATTTTTTTCAACACAACGATGTCCGAGAAAGGATCAGATCGGGTTTTTATACACTATTCCCGGGTCGGTTGAGAGAATTGCCTTAAACGTGTTTAATATACAAGCACTGCATTCGTTTGTGAAGGTTAAACAATAGTATACGATGGACACAATAATGAACATGGTGGTCAATTACTATTACTAATTATTAATTACTAATTACTACATATCTACTTCACAAGCGGGTCCCTAATCCAATGCAATTCAGGCGTACCATGTCTGGTTTAGAAAACCGCGCCCTCACGCGTTTTGAATCTGAAGTGACACCCCCTCCGCATAGATAATAATAATAATGACTTCATTTACGCCTATTTCCTCGAACCTCAAGCTCAGTGGCGCGACAAAACCAAGGGATTAAGCAAACTCGTAATCGTAAAACAATGCGTGAGTCGTCAATGGATGGATGGATGGATGGATGGATGGATGGATGGATGGATGGATGGATGGATGGATGGATGGATGGATGGATGAAGAAGCTAGGAGGCTAAGGAGGATAGGCAGCATTAATGAGATAGGTTTTTAGACGTCGGCGGAATGAAACTATTATTAACTTCTAAATTAACACTGGCAGGAAGCGAATTCCACACCGTTGGTGCGGCAACCGAGAATGCTCAACATACAAGTCTTGTAGTTGTGAACGTCGCCGCGATCATATTTCAATAGCAATTCCCACTACCCGTCTTGTCTTCCGATATGAGTAAGGGCCGACAGCGAAAATGTAAACATCGCCGCAATTTTATTTAACAATATTCCGCAATTGTTACCCTTCCTCGCCATTCCGATTTCGCGTCGTGAAGACGCTTCGGCTCAGTCCACACAATTTCAAGTGAATGTCTCCTCCATAAATAATACACTGTCTTGTGTATTCATGAAGATGGTCGACCCTCCAGACAACTTCTCAAGACCCGCCCCTGTAACCTGTATATAACAGATATTAAGTATTCCGGCTCCAACTATAAAGTATTCTGGCTCCTATGGTCGGGAGGAGAGTAAACTCCTTTCACTGTTGAAGCACTGGGAAATCACATCTCCTCCTTCCCGAAATGGGTTACCATCCCTTACTACACCTTCCCATCCCTTACCATCAATACGTGTGTCTGTGTGCGTGTGTGTGTGTGTGTGTGTGTGTGTGTGTGTGTGTGTGTTTGTGTGTGTGTGTGTGTATGTGTGCGTGTGTGCGTGGGTGTGTGCGTGCGTGTGTGTGTGCGTGTGTATGTATATATGGGTGGGTGTGTGGGTGTTTTGTGTGTGTGTTTATATATGATTTTGAGCTGTTCACAATAAATTGTTGACTGTTGCTGCTAATCCCCATACCAGTGGAGCGGTAGAAATTGTACTTGTAAATTGTATGTATGTAGTCCACTTCTTATATGGCCAACCCTTCAGCAAACCCAAAGTGACCTTGTAAGGCAGATTGCATCTGATGAGGGGCACCATCGATAAATGCCCGTTTCAAGGCAAACTGGCCGCTCCTACACACATACGTTGTAAACATCCGATACATCTAACATTGCAACAATACCGTCTATGTGATGTTTTGACAAGAACGACGAGTGTATATTGTAGGCCTTCTTAATTAGTTTCTGTCTTGTTGTTAAAGATTGCAGTTGTTGACTTGCGATTGGCTGAAGAGGTGAAGATTCGTCATCCAACCCTGATCATTGCCCACGTTAGCCGGGTGGCCGCTGGTGAGAGGAATTTGTATTAAAAAATGCTATTGCAATGAAAATGTGGCCGTATAATCCGGGTGGCCGGTGGCGAGGGGGCCATATAAGAAAGCGACTACTG
>OZ024864.1:9892058-9977058 GCA_964017155.1 Oasisia sp. SBJ-2009 | reverse complement strand
ACGTGACAATCAATTGCTGCACGTGACCTTCGTCAAGCATAACCTTTGCCAACAGTATTTATAATGGTAACGTATGGGCGGCATCATATATGCTATATCAAATTGATCCCATCTTTTATGGACACACCGGTGATAGGCAAGAGGTCACGTGATGTGATAATATTAGATTACGCTGCGCACGCATTTGATGATTGTTGGAAGTTATCTTTAAATATACTATATATTTGCTCTGTAAGCAATAAGAAACTTGATTTTATCGGTAATGTCTATGATAATAATAAAGTCGTCATCGGAAGGAGGCTGCCGATTAATACAAAAAGAAATGTGACGATGACAACATATATCCATCCATACAACACAATCTTTTACACATAATAGTACGCTTTCTTTTTCTCCCGTTAATCTCTCCTCTCAATCTCCCCTCTCTCCCTCTCCTTTCTCCATCCCTCTCCTTCCCTCCCTCCACCCCTCACTGCATCATCAGAATAATGTTTGTTAGTGCTAATATCACCCATCTATCTAACCGTATATAGAATACCATTATAAAGAAGTGTATTGGTGATTTGGGGCAGCAGCACCTCGACTGTGGATTTAATTACCTGTGAACATTCCTGCATCCGGGACATTGTGTATGTTTAGAAAGTGTTTAAAGACATATATTTTTATTAAACATTTCAATTAATTCAAATTGTTTTGAAATGACCGACATTGCTTTAGAATTTCTTTTTAGTATCATACACGTTTCAATCAGTGTTTATGTTTTAGAATAATTTATAGATTTATATAAATATATATTTACGTACACAGGTTTAGTAAAGGTTTTAATTTGATATATATATATATATATATATATATATATATATATATATATAATTAACATACCAAGTTTTTTTTAAGCAGTGCTTAATTTATTTTAAATTTATTTATATAATTTACATACAAAGGGGTTTACTAGTAAATCTTAAAACCAAAACAATTAGTGACTTATATTAATTTATATAATTTACATTTCTATTTATTAATATACATTCAGCATATTTCTTGTGCAGCGCATCGATCCACTGTGGGGGAATTAGCGCTATATAAAACCTTTATTATTATTATTTAAACCGCCCAGTGTCCATTTTTAGCAAATAGATGAATGAAATACACAAATGAGTAGCGCTGCAATCCTTTTTCGTTCCGATGCACAATGTGTCAGAGTGAACAAGTTTGTGAGGTTGTCTCACTTTATCTGTCTCCCTTCTGATTTACCTCTTCCCATCCCTTCCTTTAAAAATACTCAACATTTCTCCCTTCCTCCCTGCTTGGCGGCCCCTCGCCCTCTCCTTCTCCCACTCCCCCACTTTCTTTATCCTCTACTATTTCTCTTCTCACTGTCCCTCTACACCCCTGTTCCTCCATACGTTCATCCACCAATCCTTTTCAACCCTCCCGTCATTCTAATTAAGCCGCAATTCGGTACGGTCATGGGTAATTGCACATTCGAAAAGAAGAACGAAGCTACTTGTGCTATTCAACGCAAACTTGTTTTGTCCGTGTGTAATACCTGTCATGTTTCATTGTCAGTTTAACACAGACAATGCAATGCTACACTGCCGTGGACATTCTTAGACTGACGTGCGGCCTCCGACAATGGTATGCTCTTGGTCCCGCGCAAGAAGCACTGATTGACAACGTATAATTAGCAGCCTCTTTCGCGTTGAACATGACAGCTGCTACAAACAAATGACTTAAGCGTTCGATCGAAAGCATGGATTTGTCGAAATGCAGTTGTAGTCGAAATGCAGTTCTCCCGGTTTTCAGTACAAGACCAACTTCACGTGTTTATGGATGTTTCGTGTGTGGTCGGGTGCAGCGTATCGCATGCTATTCGGCAAACAATACACATTTTACGCTCTACGTGGTTTGACAGTTGGTCTTGAATGAGCTGCACATGTTGCAGTTTGGCCGTCATCAGACATTGGGATATACAACTAGACGCCAAAAAAGAGAGCGACGATTGCTACAGACAATTGCTTTAAGGTAGGCTATGTGTGTAATGTTGTTGTGTTATTTAGAACGGCAACTGTTGGTAGTACATTACATATATTGCCATGTGATACAGTGTCGACATTCTGTATTGCTAACTTGCATAGTCAAACCTGCAAGGCATTACGGAAGACAAACATTATCATCATTATGCGTAACTGTTAAATTAGCGTTGTTCTACTGTGAATATAATTAAACAGATAATCCATTTCTCATTAATCAAAACATTATTTGGCAACACATTTGATATGTAATGAATGGATCCTCTTGCTGATTTACGTCGATATAAATCGTAGGTAAGCATTGTATTTATTAATACAATCAAATATCAAATAACTAATGTTTTAATCCACCTCGGTATATTATTATCTTAAATTATGAATTCTCATATATCAAATCGAGTTATATTATTCACTGTAGGATGTCCTGTATTATGTATCTGCATTTAAAAATAATGTCTTGTTTAATTTTATGAAGGAAAAAACGACGGCGATGTGTGCGCCATATTGTTGTCAAACGTCCGCTTCCGCTTCCGAACCATGAATCTGCATAAGTCAACATTAATAATTATAGTTATGCATGTTAACATGTTTGATGTATCATATGATATAGCATGACATATAAGCGAAGTTTTAATGTAATGCTACACCATAAATAACGTCATATATATCAGCTTACGTGTCTTACAAGTTGACACCACAATTTCGCCAGCTAAGGCTAGACATTGGTTTATAAGCAAGTAAAATGGCTACCTTCATTGCAACTGAGTGTTCCGACCGCACGTGGCGGAAGGGGTTACCAGTGACGCTCATCCTATGGAGGTCACAACCGGTCCGGCGAACCGGGGTTTGGGCCAGGTAATTTCCCTCCCATAGGAACACTTCCGGCGGAAGCCGGTCAGTTGTGAGGGAGTAAAGATTGTGACCAACCGTGCCAGGGAACGTTATGAGGAGCAACCGATGAGGAATCTCTGGCCGAACTAGTTACATTAGATTGTACTACAGGCTATGTTCACAGTGTCTCCCACTTCCTCATTCCCTCTTTTTTTCTTTTTCAAAGTTTTTCTTTAAAACAGTAAATGTGTGACATTGACATTGACTGTTATTATTAAGGTATTAAGAAAACTATTAATTTAACTAAATTCAAGGCATGTTTAACTTTAAAACACATTTTGTTTTGTTTTAATCGTACACAACATCTCAGCTTCACGATAAGCTTTAGTAAAAAATTTGCACGTACAGAAAACAATATTATTGAAAGTTACACAAATGCTGGAATTTTTTTAAATTGTGAAAGAGTTAATAGAATGTATTAAATCATAACTATTTTACTCATAGTAAATAGCTAAGATGCAATCATTTTTACTATTTAAATATACTGCTGTCTTTAATCGTCAATAACTAAATAAATGCAATTCTGATATATTAACAATAATAATACGTTCAATGTTAAGATACTTGTTAACATTTGTTTGCGTTTATTCATACATGTATATGTTATCTACTATAACCTTTCGTTATATTCTTTCCATGAGATATTCATTCATGTTAAATTATTTTGTTTCTTAATACTTAAGAAACATAGTAAATACAAATACTACTACCCAATCAGTATAATCGTGTACATCACCACACTTTCATACGTGTACACAACACGTGATAAATTACCTGCATCAATAAAACAACTATTAAAAAATTATGACATTATCGAACATATTTTGAACTTACACATTTTCCTTGTTATTATGTAAAACGTAGGATTGTGCATACATTCATAATTATTAGACACACATAGACAAATAGACTGTACAGATAACGATCTTGAGAATATGTTGGATATTGTTAGACGATGCAACATTTTCTGGTTTAATAACCGTCACTAAACATTCATGCTTTTAGGACACAATTATACTCGTTTTGTAATTTTTCTGGCAAAAACATTCTTTGAAATTGGCTGTTGGGCAGCCTTAGTGCCGCGATATGAAGTGCTCAAAACCACAATTAGCAGTCTTGTCCAGAACAATCAATTTGTGCATGCTTTTACAGATCGTGTACTGTTAATTATGTCTTCCTATCAGACCATGTCTATTCATTTTCTAACAATACAGTTGTGAATGATTGCAGTTAGAATACTGTGTTTTAACGCAGAAGCACTGTCAAATGTTTCTCTAACCAATTTTGTTCACTTGCACAGTTTAGGGTAATATCGGTTCAGTGTTGTGTGGCAGGTTCATACCCTGCTGGTGTTCCTTATGCAAACACTACATGTTGTGTGCACAAACATTGATTCCTTTTCATAAGTTTAGCTGGTTTTGTGAATTTTTATAAATGCATTAAATTACTTATATAATTATAATGTGTGTGTGTGTGTGTGTGTGTGTGTGTGTGTGTGTGTGTGTGTGTGTGTGTGTGTGTGTGTGTGTGTGTGTGTGTGTGTGTGTGTGTATATATATATATATATATATATATATATATATATATATATATATAATGTACATGTACATAAGCAGGAATATGAATTCTTTCTTCATAAATGTCGTAAGACCTACAAGTTGGCTGTAGAAGAAGGCAGATAGCATGTTTCTCATTAGCAGCATCAAATTGCATCATACTGGTCAATTCCACCAGGTCATCAAGTTAAGTACAACAATTATTACTCTTGTTGAGGATATAGCATAGCATATGCTGAAGACTGGAAAAATGGAGATTTCTATCAATCATATCACAATTGGTTGGGTGCACATAAAATAGAGAGGGAGAGAGAGAAGAGAAAGAGACAGAGAGAGAGAGAGGTGGTGTTCACAACAAAAGCGAGTAAATTGGGTGAGCATGGCTGAAGAGAGAGCAAAACAGTGACAGAGAGAGAGGGAGGGAGAGAGGGAGAGAGAGAGAGAGGGAGGGCGGAAGAGAGGGAGGGAGAGAAAGAGATATTGGGGTATTGTGCGTTTCTGATGAGTGACGGTTAACGTAGCTGAAGATAGACAGAGAGAGGCCGTATCCCCAACAGAAGAGAGTAAAGTGGGTGTGTGTGGCTGAAGAGAGAAAGTGGGAGTGAGAGAAAGGGAGGGAGGTGGCGTCCACCACAGAAGGTAGTAAAATGGGTGAGCATGGCTGAAGACAGAGAGATAGAGAAAGAGAGCGAGAGAGGAAAGGAGGTGAGCATGGCTGTAGGGAGAGAAAAGTGAGAACATGAGAAAGAGAGAGAGGGACAGTGGACATGTTTGAAAAGTGACTGTTAACGTGGTGAAGAAAGAGAGAGAGGGAGAGAGAAAGACAGAGAGGTTGCATCAAAAACAGAAGAGAGTAAAGTGGGTGAGGGTGGCTGATGAGAGCGAGAGAGTGAGTGAGATAAAGAGACGAGGATGATTTACATGTCTGAAGAGTGACAGTGAACGTGGCTGAAGAGAGAGGGGGAGAGAGATACATAGGAGAGAGAGAGAGCCAAAGAATGAGGTAGAGAGATAGATAGATTATGAATGTTGGTGAAGAGAAAGATATGAAGAAAAGAACGAGATGGTGAACGCATCTAAAGTAAGACATTGTGAATGCGACAGTGATGGCACAGATTATGAATATCGATTTTATTAACTTGGCTTAAACCATCTGCCGACAACTTGTGAAACCGTCCATATGCACGAACGTGTAAGTATGAATCGCCCGTACGAAAAACAATATTATTGAAAGTTACACAAATGCTGGAACTATTTTAAATTGTGAAAGAGTTAATAGCATGCATTAAATCATAACTATTTTACTCATAGTAAATAGCTACGATGCAATCATTTTTACTATTTAAATATACTGCAATGTCTTTAAAGCGGTTTCTGCCAATGACGTTCCAAACTAATGCACATTGAAAAAGCTAGTAACACCGTTTTCAAAAGGTCATAATAATTTAGGTCATTTAAGTAAAGGATTACATCAGTCCCATAACTTATACTATCAGCTTTGGCTTTGCCTTACGTCATAACGCAAAGGCAAGAGTTGATAAAGTATAATTAACATGATAAAGAATATTACGCAAAATTGAAGGACAACACTTCAAAAGTCACAATTTGGACAGAAACTGAGTTGGTGACAGTATAATCTATATCACGAGTTTATGTTCTAGTTGTACTTTAGCTTAGACTAGTTTAGTTATTTCTAGCAATCACTCGGCAAATCAAAGTTTAGCAACAGTAACCATATAATTTATCACCATGGTCCATGCCATGGCACTGCAATTATCAAACTCACACTTTTGGTATTTGAGTGGCATCTCGGCAATTTGCATTAAGTTATAAACATTGAACTGTTGAATTTGCAACTTGTTTCTGCTTGATACAATAATATTTGATCGGCAACCAATATTTTATACTGTATGTGACTAGTTTTACAGTAAATATTAATGGACATCCCTAATTTTTTTATGAATGTTGATGCTTTGAGTCATCATCTTTCGTGCTGCTTGAATGATTTTACCTATTTCATAGTGAATTTACATTTTTTCCGTTGCAAGATCATGTTAGAACAAGACTGCTACACATACAGACGTTGCTATTTCGTGAACCATCCCAAAATAATGTTATAATGAATGATTTTCCTTCAAACGGTATTTGTAGCCTTCGCATCTTGCTTCAGGGGTTAATCATGTTTAATTGCATACATGCTGGCATCTACCATCAAAATCCTAAACAAATTCACATAGTTGAAATGACTACCCTTTTGAGCCTAACATTGAAAAAGGCCAACTATTCACAATTAACAAGTAAGCCATACTGCTTCAAAGGCATTATTTTTAATACATTGTATTGCTAAAACAGCTCTCATTCCTTGTTGGAAAATAGGATATTTAAAAAATCATTCCCAAAAGTACCATATTTTCAAAATATTTACAGAGGTTCTGGATATTAACAAATTTTGTCTGAGAAAACCAGTTTAGTTAACTAATTGATGTAAGACCACAATAAGGTGCACGACTGCCATTCCCCAACCAAAGAGTACCCTATAAAAACAGCATTATGCAGGTTGTCTGAATTTCTGTGAGCACATATGTAGTGTGGAGTGATTATAAATGATGTTTTAGTGCAGAGTGGCATCAGAGCTGTCAAATTATGACAGCTGTCATTCGGTACATTTCTGCCTATTAATACAGTTGTCATTTTGCTTGGTGATGCAATCAGGGGCAATCCGTGGGTGGTTCAAGCAGAAATGGAGGGTGTAAGGTTTGAATGAAATTTGTGGGAGCCTGAGGTATTAAAGTTCACGAATTTTGGACATAACTTGTATCTATGGAGGGTAACTATGCTGTGATATTGTCAATAACAGAGCACCGCGAGATTAGTAGGAAATGAAGGAAACGTTATAATGGTCGCCTATGGAAAATGCAAATGTGGTCTGAATCCAATTACAATCAAGTCTAAATCTGCCATATAAATATGCAACATAGTAATTATTATTATGTAATAACATAAACACAAATGCAGACTGTCGTGTTTGATTAAATATGGTTTACTTACATTTAAAAAACAAGTCAGTATCAGTATCACAAAGCTGCACTTTGTACTGTATTATGTCAAATTTACAATGTGCAGTTAACGATCACACTGGTAGCATTTTGATGCCACATTTGCAGTGTTTCCCCTGCTACACGATGAGCGAGGTGGGCCACCTATTTCTTGCTACAAACATGTTTAAACTCTGAGCACCTTGTAGTTATGCATTTGTTCACTATCTCTATACAACAGGAAAAAGGTTCAAATACCCTTCAGAATGCACCAATTTGAAGGTATTTAAAAAAACATTATTGGTACCCATACCCCCAGATCCACGCCTTCAGCCCATCCTACCAATTCACCCATCATTTTACTCAGGGGAAACACTGCATTTTCGAATTTCTTTGAATTCCAAACCGCAACCAAGTCCACGTCTAGAGTTCTTCAATAATTTAATTATTCTTGCCTACTTAAACTAACAAGGCTATATTCGGAATAATGCAATGCACATTTGTAGAGGATTAGAGGAACTGTTTCGATTTCGTTCGATTCTAGATCTACAGATGACAGGAATGCAGATAGTGCGTGTGCGTAAAACATTCCCTATTTGGCAGTGTCTTCCGAGACAAGATTATTGAGACAGGCAGTCAGTCTGATGTCATTCTCCGACACTCTTGTCTTGTGAGGTTAGTAGCAAGAATCACAAAGGTGTCAATGCTGCCAGTTGTCAACCGCTGTCTTCCACGGACTCCACTTGCGATCACTCACTGAAGTTGCCTCCAAGATTGATCAGCTTGCATCATGGTCCATATTCACGAGGCGCCTGAGACTGACATTTTAAAATCTAAACATTAATTGAGAGTCATAAAGAAATCAGTTTGATAAAACAGAGCAAATATTACATTAAATACAACCGCAGCAATGTCTATCCTAGTCACAGGATTCTGGGTGCAAGTGTTCACCACGCCCACCTCTTGTAGCATTGTATAGGGTGTATACCTGGGGTTGTATATCTGTCATCCCTCATATGAAGTTATGTAGGGTAAATGCCAAGGGTCATGCTTCTATTACCACTTGCATGACATTGTATAGGGTTTATGCCATGGGTTGTACTTCAATCACCCCTCGTATGACGTTGTACAGTTTGTATAGGGTTTATGCCATGGGTTGTACTTCAATCACCCCTCGTATGACGTATAGGGTTTATGTTTTATAGGGTTGTACTTCAATCACCCCTCGTATGATGTTGTACAGTTTGTATAGGGTTTATGCCAGGGGTTGTACTTCAATCACCCCTCGTATGATGTTGTACAGTTTGTATAGGATTTATGCCAGGGGTCGCACTTCAATCACCCCTCGTATGACGTTGTACAGGGTATATACGGTATATACCAGGGGTAGTACTTCCATCAATGATCACATGACATTGTTTTGGGTATATGCCAGACACAGTTCTTCAATCACCCCTCATATGACGCCGTACAGGGTATATGCTGGGTTCGCACTTCAATCACCCTTCGTACAATATTGTATTGGATATACCAAGCGTCATACTTCTGTCACCTCCAGTACAATGTTGGTGACTCAGTAGATTGTCACGTCGTCTTGTGCGTCGTGGTGACTGCGCGTCTTGACTGTGAACTACAGCAGGTCAGGAGGTCGGCGTACGTACTCTCGGTCTGAGCCACACGCTGAAAGGTCGCGAGGAAGTGATGCACGAGGTCACCACCAGTGACGCCACTGTCATCGTCGTCGGTCAGCTGATTGCAGAAGTCCAGAGCAACGGCGCAGAAGAGCGTCGTGTCCGTCGGTTGACGCGTCTTTCCCATGCGCCCAATCACATATGGAAGGCTGAAAACTGGGTCAAGGTCATGTTCATGTAATGTTCAGTTACGGCACATTGTACAGATTCCTCCCATGCAATATGGTTTATATTGTGTCATTCTAAGATATATATAGTATGTGAATACTTTTAGTTAAAGAAAAACCCCAAAACCAGTCCATACAAACAGGTACAACAGATACATGTCTAAAAAAGTAAATATAACAATTTATATGGATAAATTATCAAAAATACCTTAAAAGTTACTGAAAAAATATATAAGTTTTAAAGGAATAAGAAATACTTAAATACAGTTGTATGTAAAGAATAGGTTATATAGTGCATTACATTTTTTGATCAGCTTCTAATAATAAGCATGATTCTGATTCAGCTGCTTGAAAACACTAAACAAATCATAACTATTGATAGAAACTTAATAACTTCACACTAGACGCCACCGAGAAAGGATACAGTGATCGTATCCAGGGGTTGGTCGAGGCACTGATGAAGAAACACGTCAGACTCCAGATCGCCATGGCAACCGGCGTGCGCTGCGTGAAGTTAGAGAGTGAGAGCATGACCCAGTCACGCACCAGCACGCGCTGCCCTCTGTTGAGCAAGTTGTCAAACACCTGGGGAGCAGCGAGTGAATTGAACAAGTCAGCAGTTGAATTACTGAGAGATCCTTGATAAATGAAAATATATCTAAAAACGTTATATGTGAATAACCTGTAGAAAAGTGACCCACCCTCCTTAGAGTTAAAGAATTAACAAGTGGGATATGTCAATAATTTGGAGTTAAACGCAACATAGTCTATACTTCTGTGAAACATATTTTGTAGTGAGTTTCAGCAGCGTATGTGGCACTTATTGTGTTGCTTGATTATCATAAGCAAAGGCAACTTATCAAATAATCTGTTTATGATACGAGTTGATAATGTTCACATTTATAATGTCAGTCATTGGCCTACTACGGATAATTATTACATCAAAGTACAGTCAAACCTCGCTGTACTTAGTTCAAGCTTAGTTCAAGACTGAGGTGACCTATACTTTACTGTAGACCAGAACCTCACTACTAAGACCACCCTTCTTCTTCTTCTTCTCATTGTAGCTCAGCACTCTGTAATAGCCACGAATGTACGTGGCTAGAGTATTGTCGAGCTTGTCGTGACTAGGTCAGTGACCTGAATAACTCGGTGACCACATTAGCAAGACTCATTTCCTACACACTACTACAGAGATTTGGCAGTGTCCTCAATTGTGAGGTGGCTGTAATGCACAGATGACGCAAAGTTTTACTACATGTGGAACTAAGTCAGGACGGTTCCTAAGGCAGCCCTAATTGCAGGGTGACCCTATTACCCACCTGGAAGACGACACGAGCCATGAGCTGAGGGTGAGGCTGTTGACTGGACAGGAACTCTCCGATCACTTTGTTCATGATGTTCTGGGGCGGGAAGAAGTCGGCCAGGAAGGGTGGAAGGACGCGGGAAATCACCCTCGCCTCGTACGGGAAACCCTTCCTGATCCTGCACAGAACAACAGTCTCAGTACAACAGACAGTGTTGTTTACGCTGTGTTTGTTACATGACAGAGTAATAGTCCAACATTTAAATGAATGAGGAACAATACTGTAATTATAACACATATATAAATATATATTATATACACTATATATATATATATATATATATATATATATATATACACACTGTATATATATATATATATATTTATATACTTGTGTTATTATTATTATATATATATATACTGGGGAAGCCGATTGTTTTGGCCGAGTCTGGCTACTAATACTGATTAGGCAAGCGGGTGTATTTCTGGATGATATGTTGGGTGTTTAGAGAGCCTACTGGAGGTGTTTGGTGAGTCCCAGGGGATGAAAGTCATATCTCGGAGAGCCTGAAGGTGGCGCTAGTGTACACCACCAGGTGGCATGCACATCAACGTTTCAGACAACCTCAACAGCTGCACATATTTTTAACGTCACCAGAAAATCTTCATCCACCCCCTTCCAATCTTCCATGTGATGAGACTACATGGCAACTGCAACCATGGTGTAGTAACTGAATTAAGTACCAAAATTTAACACCCTGAAGGATGGTATTATGGGTACCATAGAGTAGTAAACAAATAATAAAAACCCCAGTGACATGCCCCTGAGGGTGTGTGGGGTAACTGACACTTGCCTGTCAAAGAGCACAGTCACCCTCTCCATGGCTACAATGAGAGACTCAGCGTCTGGTGCCGTGTTATCAGGGTAGCTCGAGAAGTTTGGCTGGTCAAGTTCTTGAGTTGGACTCCACTGGTCCTGGTGTTTGCCTGTGGTCAGCGACACAACGGGGGTCATCTCAAAGCACAGCATTGAGCACAAAGTATGGGGTCATCGCAAAATATTGAAGTTATTCCAATACAATTACAAGGGTTATCTCAACGTACAGGGTTATCAAAACATAAGGGGTTCATCATGTAATGTAGGAGTCATCGCAATATATATTTATATATTGTGTAATAGAGACACTATGATGAGTCAAGGCTACGGTTTCCTGGACTGTTGATGTTTCTCAAGAAACTACCAGGAAGAATGTCAATGGAGTTCAACAGATTAGGTTGAAACATCTGAAGACAGCTATTTATCTTCAGGGGTAAAACTAATGTAACAACTTATATGTCTGATGCTGGATGTTTTCACCTCATTTCACCAATTGAGTCAATATTTTTCAAAACATTCACACGACCAGCTAAACACCTGACAAATAATCCTCGTCTCAAAACCTCAGCATTGTTCATTACAGCTCAGTGACTAATACTGACGCCTCCCTGTGTAGCCAGTAGGCCCTGAGTAGGGGGTCACCTGGTGGTTTCTCAGGGACACTGGCTACGTTTGGTGTTATCCGTATATGATATTGAAATGTGAACTCATGCACTGCTGTTAGGTGTCACACAATGACAGGCAGCCACACAACGGGACATGCAAACCAAACACATGCACTGCATGCACGCACTAACAGATATGATATGACTTAGTTGTACAAACACACATGTATGTTACACGCTCACTAACACATGCATCTTAGCACAAATACACATGTATGTTACACGCTCACTAACACATGCATCTTAGCACAAACACACATGTATGTTACACGCTCACTAACATATGCATCTTAGCACAAACACACATGTATGTTACATGGTCACTAACACATGCATCTTAGCACAAACACACACACACACACATGTTACACGCTCACTAACACATGCATCTTAGCACAAACACACACGTATGTTACACACTCACTAACACATGCATCTTAGCACAAACACATATACATTACACGCTCACTAACACATGCATCTTAGCACAAATACACACGTATGTTACACACTCACTAACACATGCATCTTAGTACACATACACACACACACACATATATGTTACACGCTCACTAACACATGCATCTTAGCATAAACACACACGTATGTTACACACTCACTAACACATGCATCTTAGCACAAACACACGTATGTTACACGCTCACTAACACATGCATCTTAGCACAAACACACACGTATGTTACACGCTCACTAACACATGCATCTTAGCACAAACACACGTATGTTACACGCTCACTAACACATGCATCTTAGCACAAACACATGTATGTCAAAGAAAGTAGCTACATTTCAACAAACGATTGTTTACTTGAAACAAATGCTAGTGTACATTTCCAAGGAAACTGGGAAACGGAGAGAAAACCAGCAGGGAAATCCGGAAAGTGGGAGAATTGGGGACAAAAGGAAGGATTGGCGATAGATATAATTTTTTTAAATAAATAAGACAAGACTTGAACAAAACAGAATGTTTTCTATCTGCACCTCTTCATAGTTAACCGGGATGGTGGCAAAGTAACTCAAATAACTGGGCATCACTGCCCAATTATTTGTGCTACTCCACCAGTCATCTGAAATGGTGGTGGAGTAGCTCAAACAATTGGCCACGTCCAACTAGTTATGCCACTCCACCATCCATCACAGGTCATGTTGAGGCTGGTGCGGATTGTAAACTTTCCCTGTTGTGGGAACCAAGGAACATGCACAAGATGTTTGACACATGTTACAAATGACTACACTCCAAGCAGCTGGAGTTGAGCATGCACACAAACCTTGATGTAACTTTAAATACCGGCTGTCTGCAGGAAATGAATCAAAGGATCACAGATCAGTCGAGCAATGTGGATCAATCAGATCATGCAGCTGGCGGATCAATTACAAATCTATGTCTGTTGTCATTTCAGGGTCAAATTTCATTCTTATTTCTTCGAGAAAAGCAGCTTGCTTATTTTTAATGAAACCAACCCATTCATCATGCTTGTATCAGGATATGTAAGCAATAAGCATGTTTCCTGTCATACAGTGTGTGAACAGGCTACACCTTCTGCACTCCTTAAAAATGTCAGGCAGAATGATGGATATTTTAAGCAAGCCAACAATCTGTATTTCTGCTGAACTATTATATCAAATCAAAAAATATCTCAGCCATCTCAACCATACATAATTAAGTGTGAATAAAAACAAAGACACAATTACATGAAAACTGCCTTCAATCAAAACATTCGTGTGGCCTGTGTTTGACCTTGGCAAAGCCCGAGTGTCTTACCTGACAGGTGAGTAAGACAGCTCAGTGACTTGTGAGTACCTGCAGGTGAGCTGACACACCTGAGACCCTGAGTGCCTTACATGAGTACATACAGGTAAGATGACACACCTGAATGACTTGACTTACCTGAGTACATACAGGTGAGCATGAGGCCAAGGGCAGCGAGGGAGCGTTGAGGACTTGGTTGACACAGCCTGGGGACAGAGGGTCACACTTACAGAAAGAAAATAACAGTATTTTTCACCTCTACTTTACAATGAGGAGTGATGGTTTCCTCCTACAGCACATTTGTCACAAAGTTCTGAATTGAACCAATCAGAATCGCTGGTGACAATGGATCAGGGTCTTAGTATTGTTTACTTCAACAGTTTCTTTCAAACCTTTCATCAATGTGCTTTGTATAATTAATCTGTACGTCAAATGTCTGGATAAGTTTGAGTAAACGGTTTTGATACGAGACGATGCTATGTCGTAAAGTTCAGTGTCACATTATCAACACTGAGTCTTCTGTGCGTCATTTAGTTCAATGTAGTATTGATCCGTACAGGGTCACCTGTGTGACACTTAGTACAGTGTCATACCTTTCTATAGAGTCACCTGTGTGTGTGTGTGTGTGCGTTCGTGCGTGCGCGCGCGTGCGTGTGGTGTGTGTGTG
The DNA here is from genome assembly GCA_964017155.1 of Oasisia sp. SBJ-2009. Lineage (NCBI taxonomy): Eukaryota > Metazoa > Annelida > Polychaeta > Sabellida > Siboglinidae > Oasisia > Oasisia sp. SBJ-2009. Next base: position 9,962,399 of record OZ024864.1, on the reverse strand, counting down.
TGTGTGTGTGTGTGTAATTGTGATTAACACCAGTGTCATAACTGTCAATTCTAATCATCTGTGTGTCACCTAAAATTCAATGTCATGTCTGTCGGCCCTGACCACCTATTAGTCCTGGCTCTGCCATATAGGCCCGTAAAAATTTCGAGGTAAACGCAGTTTTTCTTTTGATTTGTATTCTACATACCATGCCTTTCAACAATCCAGGAGGTGCTTTTTGAAAATCCGTGGCATAAGGTCACTGAAACGTGAAATCCAAAATGGCCGTCGCTGACCAGGTTTTCATCTATAACTTTGGATCTAGAAGGGCTAGATAGCCAAACTTGGTATCAATTCCGCCTAAAATTGACATTCACGACACGCCTGACCTATCTGTTTTACGATTTGACGCCACATTTGATGATAAATCCAACATGGCCGCTCATCCACGACGACTGTCGACTGCAGAAACACAATAAGCCGTAACTCTAGATCGAAATGAGCTAGAAACTGGATTTTTATGTTCCTAGCGATGATTGTTATTATTCCCAATCAAATACATATTATTTCATGACCTTTCAGGTTGACCATATAAGTCAAAGGTCAAGTTAATGGGCAAAAATCAACATATTAAAAACATATCTGGTCACAAAACGGGATACAACTGGTATATACATGAGCCAGAGGTCGCATCTCAGTTGGTATCACCATAGCTCTGCTGAGATAAAGTCAAATTGATGAGATTATATTAACTTTTAAAGGTTGTATACGCTCTGACAAGGTCAAATGTGCATAAACATATGCATAAATCGTGTCCTCCTTTTAATATAGAAAACCAAGAATTGAAAGTGATGGTCAATGCATGATATCTGACATCGGTCACACTGTTTATTTTAACATATTATGTCCAAAAAAAACTATTGTAACCTTTCAAGTAATTTATAACATTAAGCACCTGTAATGTACTATATATCTAGCTAGCATGTATACACGTACAACAAACTTTCCATCCCACTTTTAGCTAACAACGATTCTGACAGTTTCGAACTTGTGATTTGTGGCAATAAATCACACATCACCACACATTTCCTGCACGGGCACTGCACATTACCGCATTTGCACATGGATAGCATATTAGTAGATAGGGAGCTATGACATGTCAACGGTTTGAGGGTGCCTCCGTCACTTTCCCACCCACTCTGACAAATCTCTAGGCGCCTTCCTTCATTGGCTATAACCCCTTGAAAAACAATATAATACTCTGGTGATGTGTCTACGCACAACACTCGATGCGGGGGCATTTTGGTTATGGCAGTGGGAACAGAGACACTGGTGTGGACCTGGAGATGCAATTGATAAAAACTTATTTGCCTATGGCTTAGATCTTGCACCCGCCCAACCCAGCAAAAGGTACTCTTCCACTTGCGCGTTCACCGTTTCCGGTAGCTCTGCTCTATCGACAAACTCAGTCAGATATACATTGGGATTGCAATGCATCACTGCATGCGTGGTGCCAATTCTGGTGGTGACATATTTTCCAGTGAATGCGTGAACCTTCTCCAGAACAAGGCCGCGATGCTCGCCCACAAGGCCGCGATGCTCGCCCACTCGCGATGTAGGGAAAGGCGGTCTCTCTCTCTCTCTCTCTCTCTCTCTCTCTCTCTCTCTCTCTCTCTCTCTTCTCACTTGTCCCAAATTTGACCTAGAGGTTTTTCAGATTATCACGGACTAGCGTATGGGTGAAGTGCAGTAGGCGCATGCCTGTGTCAGTATCATTTAACATAACGACTAAACGTTGGCAGCCATGTTGGACTGCCCAGATGGCATGAGGCACGATCCTTTCATCTGCATCTTTCAATAATTTTGCAGGCTCTGGAAAATCACTATTGGCTGTCGACTCTGTACTATGGAGGGGAGCGGGAACTTGTTCTTGGTTTACTACCATGACACTCAACACAATCGATACTACAGAAAGACTGACCAACCACTGTTTTCTAAATAAGTTGCAGCAACTGATCCTTTTTCTCTCCGATGATACCCAACATTTCTCGATCTGCGTTGTGGACTCATCCGGGATAGAGCTCTCCTGAGACTATATTGCTAACACCATGACTCATCAATGTAGCTATCACAAATAACCTGGAGGGCTTCACAAGATGAAGATACAACTATTCAACCGACAGGACTTTGTTTACAACTCGACCAAAATGGTCGAAGCATGATTGGTTGGCGTACTGCCAAACCATTGGCATAAATTCCGGCAGGGTATCTGTTTCAACCCTTCATGAGATAGGTCTCCAGTAGTTGTATTATTGTGTATCGTCAGACACTAAAGAAATACGTTATAATTATATTCAATCCCAACATCAACATCATCGATGAGATACGCCTCCAATTGAGCCACGTGTGACAGAGGTAAACTCGCCATCAAAGAGGCGGCTGGTGAGGAGGTGGTCGTCATGCGAAAAACCTTCCGCGAGAGTTGTTCCACGTACCCGGCGATCTCAATGTCCCGCTAGGCAGATCCACACAGTTTAGGTATGGTGGTGTAGGATGCTTGGTGATGGATTACCGACAGTATCACACTTCGGCAGGTTACACCTGTGTATTGTTACTGCAAGCTTCTTTGTCTTCAAAACCAGCTCTCTTGTCTGTATCTTTTCTCCATTCCCGAACACATCCATTATTTCAGCATTGATTAAATGTTCGGTAGCGAAGTTATGCAATCTGACGCCAGAGGCTTTGCTAATAAAGGGATTTGCTACAGCTCGCACAAAGTCAAGAAGACGGGAGACGTTGGCATAAAAAATAACGGCCGTGGTGCTCCTGAGTTCCTGGTATATGATGGACTTATGATGCTCCATCATCCGCTAATCTGTGGGCTTACGGCAGTTGTTCTGTATGACCAGGATCTCATGGGAGATCAGCTCAAACTCTGCTACAACTGCGAACATGTGACTGACTTAGAATATCTGCAACCGTGTGAAACACGCCATCATCTCAGAAAACGGGCATCACCGTATGAGACAGCTGCATGCGGACAGTATGACGTTTCTTGCAATGGTATTATCTGTCATAGGGTTTGGGCGGGTTGGCGGGAACATTAAAAGAACATATGCAATGGTGACAAATGCCATCACATGGACGTAAGCCTCCATGGGGCACATAGGGAAGACAAATACAAATCATCAAGTAAATCAACTGCGCAGCATAGCGGGCTTCATGAAGGGATGAGCGACCTTTTGACCTTGACATAGCGCTTACAACCTTTAAAAGTTAATATAATCTCATCAATTTGATTTTATCTCAGCAGAACTATGATGGTAGCAACTGAGATACGACATCTGGCTCATGTATATACCAGTTATATCCCGTTTTGTGAATAGATATGCTTTTAAAATGTTGATTTTAACCCATTAACTTGTCCTTTGACCTATATGGTCAACCTGAAAGGTAATGAAATAATATGTATTTGATTGGGAATAATAACAATTATCGAGAGGGACATAAATCCAGTTTCTAGCTCATTTCGATCTAGAGTTACGGCTTATTGTGTTTCTGCAGTCGACAGTCGTCGTGGATGAGCGGCCATGTTGGATTTATCATCAAATATGGCGTCAAATCGTAAAACGGATAGGTCAGGCGTGTCGTGAATGTCAATTTTAGGCGGAATTGATACCAAGTTTGGCTATCTAGCCCTTCTAGATCCAAAGTTATAGATGAAAACCTGGTCAGCGGCGGCCATTTTGGATTTCACGTTCCAGTGACCTTATGCCACGGATTTTCAAAAAGCACCTCCTGGATTGTTGAAAGACATGGTATGTAGAATACAAATCAAAAGAAAAACTGCGTTTACCTCGAAATTTTTACGGGCCTATATGGCAGAGCCTGGACTATATATGTCACTAGTTCAGTGCCCTAGATGTCAACACTGAGTCAGTCACCAGTGTGTCACCACATTCAGTGTAATATCTGTCAACACTACCTTTGAGTCACTAAGTTCAATACCCTACCTGTCGACACTGAGCTACCTTAGAGTCACTAAGTTCAATACCCTACCTGTCGACACTGAGCTACCTTTGAGTCACTAAGTTCAATACCCTACCTGTCGACACTGAGCTACCTTAGAGTCACTAAGTTCAATACCCTACCTGTCGACACTGAGCTACCTTAGAGTCACTAAGTTCAATACCCTACCTGTCGACACTGAGCTACCTTAGAGTCACTAAGTTCAATAACCTACCTGTCGACACTGAGCTACCTTAGAGTCACTAAGTTCAATACCCTACCTGTCGACACTGAGCTACCTTTGAGTCACTAAGTTCAATACCCTACCTGTCGACACTGAGCTACCTTAGAGTCACTAAGTTCAATACCCTACCTGTCGACACTGAGCTACCTTTGAGTCACTAAGTTCAATACCCTACCTGTCGACACTGAGCTACCTTAGAGTCACTAAGTTCAATACCCTACCTGTCGACACTGAGCTACCTTTGAGTCACTAAGTTCAATACCCTACCTGTCGACACTGAGCTACCTTAGAGTCACTAAGTTCAATACCCTACATGTCGACACTGAGCTACCTTAGAGTCACTAAGTTCAATACCCTACCTGTCGACACTGAGCTTCATAAGTGTCTCTGCGTCGTCACTTGTGAGGACATTGGCGAGTAGCAGCCTCTCGAGACCTCGCAGGATAGCGAGGTAGACGGGCAGTGTGGTGACGTCCTCGGGCTGTGACGCCGTAGCTATACACTTCTGTGAGAAACAACAACATACATGTTGTGTACAGACGTCTACAACAACTGATAAACTCAAATACTGAATGATGTTGTCCCAATGATATTGTTTGGTTGTTATCCTTAGGTTTGGCTTCAAATTTCTATATCAATATATAGGAGACATCATGTCTGTTAACTGACCTTCTAGCCAGAGCTGTAACAAGTACATTTATTTTGTACTTGAGTAAAAGTAACCCTAGAAAAAGCTACTCAAGCAAAAGTAAAAGTACTTCTAAAATAATGTACTTGAAGTACAAGTAAAAAGTAAAAGTATGTACTTGAAGTAAACACAAAAGTACTTTTATCCTGAAACTAGTTCTCACTGTTGTGAATAAAACAAAACATTCACAATTATAATTTAGTGTGTACACGCTATGCATAAAATATATTTAATACTATGAACTATAATGATGCACACAACACAACTAGGCCAACTATAGACCTACAAGTTGTACATACACCAGGCTTTATTAATAATAGGCCAACTATAGACCTACAAGCTGTACATACACCAGGCTTTATTAATAATAGGCCAACTATAGACCTACAAGCTGTACATACACCAGGCTTTATTAATAATAGGCCAACTATAGACCTACAAGCTGTACATACACCAGGCTTTATTAATAATAGGCCAACTATAGACCTACAAGCTGTACATACACCAGGCTTTATTAATAATAGGCCAACTATAGACCTACAAGCTGTACATACACCAGGCTTTATTAATAATAGGCCAACTATAGACCTACAAGCTGTACATACACCAGGCTTTATTAATAATAGGCCAACTATAGACCTACAAGCTGTACATACACCAGGCTTTATTAATAATAGGCCAACTATAGACCTACAAGCTGTACATACACCAGGCTTTATTAATAAAAGGCCCACGGCAACCATCGTGTTCATACGTTGAACTAGAAGTAATTCAGTTTGTCATAGGGGTGTTATATCTTTCTTAAAATTGTCTTATCATCGTGGGTTATAGATGGACGTATGATGAATGTTATCCTGTGTTACTTGAAGGAGGCATTCAGTCTTGATGAATGCTTATAATAACGTGTCTTTTGAAATATGTCTTCATATGTAATAATTACTAATTGTAACATTTATAAAATATTTTAGTTAAATTAAACAGTTAGTAACACTGATCTATATTAAAAATAAATAGAAATTATAAAAATGTGGTTCCACAAAACCGGCAGTTTTGTGGTGGGCGATAACGGGGAGCCTTCGATATATATAGCATGTGCAGTCCACAGTAAACATCTAAAGCTAATAAACTGTGTCAACAATATGCAAGACAAATAAGGCAGCTGTTGTTCATGTCTACTCAATCCAAGGCTTTAAATAACCTCAGGGCCAATGTCATTCATGGGCATTGTTGTCTTAGAGGCCCAGTCAGGGAGTCTTGTAACACCCAGTTCAGGCTCAGCAGCACCAGAGCCAGACCCCAGATTGCAATTATCTCACTGGCTTCATCAGGTGACAAAGCCAATCATTTGTACAACTGATCTGGCCAATCCATGACACTTAACATGTCTGTTTGTTGTACGTTCCGGCTGATATTTATAAATAAATCTATGCTAACTGCAGACATTACCTTGCTTCCAACAGGTGCTGTTAGGACATTTGCAAATTTAACAAAGAAATTATGAGTACTTCACTACATTTAGATAAAGTACACATATTTGTACTTCGTTACAAGTAAAAGTACTTCCCCAAAAATGTACTTCGTTACTCAAGAAAAGTAAACTTTTCTACTTAAGTAAAGTAACGAAGTAAAAGTACTTCGTTACATTACTGCTCTGCTTCTAGCCTTGTGTTGCTATATAGAAGGCCTAAGTCAAACAAGTCCTACTTTCAGTCCACAATACAAAATGTGGCGGCAATTTCATTCACCCCATGTCTGTGTCTTTCAACACAATCAGTGGTGTCTGCAGCTGACATAAACTATATACCATGCAGTGTGTACATGTGCAGTGGATTTAGTAGGTCCACAGAAGGATTCTCTGAAATAAACCCTCTCTGCAACATCTTAGCATAACGTGGCGGAGAATGTTTTGTACAATATCAGTTTTTGTTTGGTGGCAGTTGTGCACAACTTTGGACCCAGAAGACCACACAGGTCAGATACAGTAATTCAGTAGTCAGTAAAGTTTATAGCTGATCATCTGAAATGAATGAGTACATTTATAGCGTATTGGACTAACTTGAAATATTCTCGTGTCAAATTCCGAGTCCTTGATCTCGCTGCGGCAGTTCTCCGTGATGTAGAACGCGACGGCCCACGCGACCATCACAAGTTGCTGACAGTGGAAGGCTCCCCTGTCACGCCACAAGATAACAGCGAATAAATAACAGTCACAGCGAATAAACAAAACGGTAAATAACATGTGAATGATGTGACGCATGGTACATCGTTGTACCAAATATACAGGGTAAATAACAAAATATGATAAGACGGTAAATAACAGAGATATACCACGTTAAATAACATGATAAATAGTAAATAATATAAAGCATTACATAGCCACAAACAAATGTAAGCTCACAAACTGAGATTTGTGTAAACCGTTAATAATACAGAGGATAATAAAACTACACTCACGGTGTAACGTCACCCAGCGTCCTCAACAAGTATTCACTGACTAGTGGCACCACCTGCTGGGCTACTTCAGGAATGTTCGCCTCGAGCAGATATAGACACCCATACAGTGCTGCCACCTTTGTAGGAAGATGCGCACTTTTCAGACCCGAGTCGATGACCTTGACAACTCGCTCCAGCATGGCTGGTTCCTACAAATATCAACAGGTGGCGCTGTAGTACTTATCTTTCACCCGTGTTTATATTCATGCTATAGCATTTTTACAAGATTTAACAAGCATGGCCAGATGTGTATAATGACATAGCTCCATAAACTGAGTGTCCAAGTTTGTTTAATAAACCAACAGCAGACGTCTCGACTGGACCTGTTTAAACATAAAACCTTACAAAATGAGCTACAATATTAGCCACTGCTACCAACTCAGTCAACGTATCCACTGATCTTAGACAAGAAACTTTTGACAATAGAATACACACTGCGTGTAACACAACTGTTTGCATCCACCAAGAAATAGTTACATACATTTTATATGTAAAAATTCTGTTATAATCTGGAAATATAGATATAGATATTACCGTTATTAAATCAACTTTAATCAGAAGTATTTCATTTGGATTTATTTGAAAAAAGAACGTCTCTCACATACTCAAGCCAAGACAAAACAAATTTGTGTTTTATGATAAATAACAATATCTAAGGTGCTTGGTAAATCCAAATAAAAAAAATTACACAATGAATAGAAAATCATCCATTCTCACCATGCCAAGAATGGCAGCGGCCTTGCAGACTCCGATGACGAGATACTGAGAGATGAGTTCGTCCTCCAGGGGGTGGGAGTGGAGCAGTTCGAGCAGAGCCTTGAGCATCCACTCAAACTGAGGCCGCTCCGTGAACAGGTCCGACAACATCACCACCTGACGGAAACAAGACGTAAAGTAGTTCCGGCTGTCTGTTGGTCACATGGTCATAGGAAGACAGTAAGTAGTTCTGTCAATGTGTAGGTCACATGGTCACAGGAAGACACATAGTAGTTCCGTTAATATGTAGGTCAGATGGTCACAGGACAACAAAAAGTGGTTCAGTAAATATGTAGGTCACATGAAGACACAAAGTAGTTCTGGCAATATGTAGGTCACATGGTCATAGTACAAAAAAAGTGGTTGTGTCAATATGTAGGTCACATGGTCATAGGAAGACACAAATTAGTTCCATCAATATGTAGCTCACACGGTCATATGAAAACAAAAAGTAGTCCTATCCAGCTGTACTTCCTGCATTGTGCAGGAAAAGCTCAACAAAAGCAACTTTATGAAACTCGCTTTCAACAACACTGCTAAGTGGTGGAAGGTCACGCTGAAACTTTGGATATGCTTTATTTAGGCTTCACTTTGTTTGTGTGTTTCATGTAAACGGTTGTACATCACTGGCAATGAGCTACATTGTTCTACAGTATCTGTCTTAAACAGTTCCAGTGCCTTCAAAGGCTTGTGTAATGCTAGATCATGTTTAGTCCCTATGAAGACTTGGCAACCTCTGTCATATAAGACAGAGGGGGGAGTGGGGGCAGTGGTCGCGCGGTAGAGCGCTGGACTGTCAATCGAGGGGACGGTGGTTCAATCTCATCTACCGCCGTTTCGAAACTTAGGCAATTTTTTTACCCCACATTTGCCTGTGTCTTTCGGAAGACACTAAAAGCCGGTGGTCCCTTCTATCTGGTGTCTATGCCAGGGGAAGTAAAAGATCCCACACAGGGGGTAAATGTGTAATCTGTAGTGGACTCACTAATTCTAGAGAAGGACAACTCCTGCGTTAGCCCAAGTTTGGGCTGTTTGGAGGAAACCACCAAGAACTAAGAACAGACAGTGAGACACTGCAGGTGACCGTCCTACCGATCTGATGGTGGCGTTGAGTTGCATGAGGGGGGTGCGTGGGGTCGCAAGGGGCGACAACACCTGGCCGTAGAGGTCAAGCAGGAACTGTAGACACGAGTGTATGTCCAGTCCACCGATGACAGATGACCGTGTCTTGGCGGCGTCGGTCAGTGGTGACGGTGGTGACACACTGCGTGACCGCAGCGGCTGTAATAACCCTGTCGTTGACGCCCCCGTATCCGTGGCAACGCTGGACGAACCTTCACTGTCGAGGAGTTGATCACGATCGAGTAACCCAAGTAACGCCCACGTCGACTCAACTGACATCTGGTGGCGAACAGAGACATCATAAACATGACAGAAACACAGATGGTCAATTTCTAGCAGTGTGACAGGTCATTTCTATTTATTAGAAATTCAACACTCCAGTTAGACGTGACGAGACAACTATGCTAATAAACTGGTGGCTGTTACCTGACTTTCTGTCTCGCAACTGTGTCTATCTAGGCTAATAGTATATCTGCCTCAGTCTGAAGTTCTACGGCATGTTTATTTGAAACGTTTGACACACTTTTTTACTAGTAAAAGATTTACAGGCAAAGTCTGAGTTGGAACTGTGTATGGTATGGGTTGATCTGATAGACATACAGTGCCTCATTATTACATAATTAAATTACCGATGTAGTTCATAGTTAAGGTGATCACATTAGACTCTGGACATGTCCAATGGCATCCTTGTTAACGGGAGTTTATTTCAACATATAGAGTCTTGCTCGATCAACGCCATCTTCAATGTCAGTACCTACCTGTCCTAGCCCGTAGATGTTGTCCATCGTTAGTCTATCGGTGTTACTACAGAACAGCGCCCCCTGGAGGCTACTGGTGTCGCCCCCTGTGTGTTGACACAGGCAGTGGTGCGTGTTGTGGTCAAGTCTGAAAATAACATTTCTTTCAAACAACGTAAATATGTGGAAAATCTGAAGCACTACATTCATTATCGTCTGGGCCATATTTAGTAGAATCCATTCCCTGCTTTGTGGAAAAATTCAGCTTAAAAACACCTTTAATTAAATGTGAATAACATATAAATTTATCTTAATCTATTTAAAACATAAGCCATTCTCTACTATTTCAAGGCATACAGTGTATATTTACATTCGTGTAGACATTTTATGTTATACAATTTGACAATTCAGTTGTACACATAACACAGTCAATTTAACTCACTTAGCATTTTAAATATCATAATTTTGATAGTTTTACAATATTAAAAATATATTACATGTTATCATAATGTAACTAACATCTTTTGCACCCAAATCCTTGGAGATCAAGCTTAGATTATATTGTATGCATATTATTGATACTACCATTATTACAACAATACATTCAACTATACAACAGTAGAAATACAACCAGTTTTGTCGCTGTGACAAACCGGGATATAGTGACATGTCAAGTCATGTGACCGACACAGGAAGACAGACCATGACACGTACCTGGGCTTGACAATTGACTGTAGTTGACACTCCACCACACCCCGGATGTGAACCAACTTCCTCCCCACCCTGAAACAAACACGCGGCTACAGCACCAGATGTGACAGAACCCTTCATGACCTTTCCTAAGCAGGGATGTGCCCCCAATAAATCCTAGTTTACTGAAGCTGGGCATGGCTTTGTCAACCATCTAATACAAGCCTAAAGCAAGATACCATGATTGGGCAACAATCTAAACAGTGTATTTATGACTGGATTGCCTGACGCTGCGTTATGACAGTGGGCATATTGACAAATATGAGAATACAGAATAAAGTAAACATATTTAGCACACAGTGACTCACTAAAAGTAGGTGTACATAACAGTTTAAGATACCTAGCCACACAGTCAGTACACTATGCGCTAAAATTATACAAAAGCTATACAAAACGTACACTGTACAATGGCCAACATATCATACAATAAATGGCTTAAATGTCTAATAAGTTTACATATATAAAAACATTGTCGCATATGTAAATAGAAAAGGACATAATGCCATACCATAATATACATTCCGATATCCAACATGTCAAAGAAAAAAGCAATGCATTTTGTTGATATATACAGCCAAGATGGTGGTTACCATGATGACTGGACACCAAATAACATATGTCTAATGGTCAGTGTTGACTGAACTACCTATATTTTGTACTTAGGTCAAAGTACATTAAAAAGAAACCTACTTGAGTAAAAAGTGACTTAGAGTAAAAGTACAATTACACTTTTTAATTTAAATTCAGCCATCCAAAAATAATTCCAAATAACTTCCTACCCAGTGATCTCTTAATTACAGAGATCAGCTCTGATGCACAATCCCAAAGCAAGGTTTGTATACAAATACGACGACGACCGTGTCAGTGTACTGGTGTGACTGCGTACTGTTAATAGCTTCAACATGACACAAACATTTTCTGGCGAGTAGATGAAACTACTTCATTACAAGTAAAAGAAAATCTATAAAACTTGTATTTCATTACACACTGATCACAAAACTACTTTAGTACATACTGTAAAGAAATATCTGTAATTCGTTGCTAGGCAACTGTTACTAACAGTACAAATGCATAAAAGGAACTGTTCCCAGCCACTCACCGTGTGTGGAGGAAGGCAAGAGGTTTGTCGCGGGGGCGGTGGTCACACACACTGTTGGTGGGGTTGCCGGAGTGGGGGGTGAGGGTGGACTGCACCAGGAGGGCGGTGACACAGTGGGTGGCCAGCACCATGCACTCGCACCGCAGGGCGTCCTCCTGTGTGCACCGGGGGACATCTCAAAATTAGAATCATCCGTAAACATTGTCAACTCAAAAAACTATGTGCAGGTGTATATTTAAATTGTCTTAAAAGCTAATAAACAAACAGTGTGTGTGTGTGTGTGTGTGTGTGTGTGTGTGTGTGAGTGTGTGTGAGTGTGTGTGTGTGTGTGTGTGTGTGTGTGTGTGTGTGTGTGTGTGTGTGTGTGTGTGTGTGTGTGTGTGAGTGTGCGTGTGCGTGTGAGTGTGAGTGTGAGTGTGTGTGTGTGTGGGTGCGTGCGTATGTGTTTACAAACAGCAGTCAAATGGACGGACAGGACAAGAGAGGACAGGACAAAACAGCCTGAAAGTAAATTTGTCTCTGTGCATGTATAAATACATTGAGGCATGTTGGAGCATAAAAAAACAAGAAAAAGATATAGAATTTGTTGTCCATAGCCTTATCATCCAAATCACCAGCAGCACTGGCAGTGAAAAGTGAAGCAGCAACTTGTTAACCATCACTCACACAGACGGACTGTTGTGCAATGGGAGAGTCGTGTCTATTGCTAGGATGACAAATTAAACTCACTTCACCAATCAAGGCACTGTTACTATTGGGCATTATCCTCCAGGACAACACACGACTGTTTTTATTGAAAATCCTATGTTAATAAAGTAGGCTTATTTCTTAGACATTGAGTGGACACCAACATAGCCAGTCATTGTGTCACCCTAAGTTGTCACCTCGTGACTGACAGTCATTGTGTCACCCTAAGTTGTCACCTCGTGACTGACAGTCATTGTGTCACCCTAAGTTGTCACCTCGTGACTGACAGTCATTGTGTCACCCTAAGTTGTCACCTCGTGACTGACAGTCATTGTGTCACCCTAAGTTGTCACCTCGTGACTGACAGTCATTATGTCACCCTAAGTTGTCACCTCGTGACTGACAGTCATTGTGTCACTCTAAGTTGTCACCTCGTGACTGACAGTCATTGTGTCACCCTAAGTTGTCACCTCGTGACTGACAGTCATTATGTCACCCTAAGTTGTCACCTCGTGACTGACAGTCATTGTGTCACCCTAAGTTGTCACCTAATGACTGACAGTCATTGTGTCACCCTAAGTTGTTACCTCGTGACTGACGAGTCTTTCATCTGACACGGGATTCAGCACTCCAAGCATCGCCATCCACGTCTCCTCGAACTGTTGTCTACTGATCCACCCTATCAAACAAACAACATCTCCCCATTCAAATATGAACAATCCATTCTTCCCACATCGCCATCCACATCTACTCAAACTGCTTTATACTGATCCACCGTGCCAAACCAGGTCTCCCCATTAAAATATGAACACCTGATTAAGTCATCACCACTAGACAACATTGAGACAATGTAGGAACTAGATTTAGCATTAATATCAGATAGGAAGGAATGGGGGTAGCTAAAAGTATCAAGATGAAAGGATGGGTAAGTAACTGAGTGACCATAAAATCAATTGTTTTTTGCATAAAATAACAAAATAATGAAGACAGATAAATAAAAACTTAAATATTTTTTTTAACAGATAAAAAATGTAATAGAAGGAATATAATGAAAATAACAATACAGATGAATAAATACATTAATAAAAAATATGAAAATATTTAAAACCTAAATAAACAAATAATTAGCATATATAAATAAATTAATTAGATAAAGTCTACATTCAATAATCTATCAATAAAATATCAAAAAGTGGCAGCACTGAAATGTGGTACAACACACAATAAAGATCACAAATAAGTAAATAAACAAACAAATAAACAAACAAACAAACAAAGAGTAAATAAACAAAAAATCAATAAAAAAATATTATTAATAAACAGAAATACTATTTAAAAAATAAAATAAACAATACAAAAAGATAAACAAATGATGACTGTGTATCACTGTACATAAATAAATAAAAGATAAACAAATAAGACAGATAGTGGTGTGGTGTGGTTTGGCGGAGACTGACCGAGTACGTTGACGCGGAAGATGAACTCCCTCAGGACGTCCCTCTCCTGCAGGAAGTCGACAGGGAGCGGGGGGAGGGAGGTGCTCATGTCCCCGCTGGGCGACGGCATCCACCCCATCTTCCAGATGACCGGTGGGGTGCGCACGTAGCTGTTGACCAGGGGTAGTCTGGCCAGCTGGACGATGACGTTGCGGAGAGGCCCGGCGAGGTGGGGTGGCACGGAGGGGGTGAGGGCGTGGGGACTCAGGTGGGTGCGCAGACAGTGCACCAGCTCCGAGATCTGGTCGCAAGCTCGCGTCGAGTGGTGGTACTCTGGAACATAGGGGGCAGCACCATAGCACGTCTTCGGGCGGCGTGTCGTTTCGTCATCACATTTGGCTTATATCAGCCACAGATTATGTGCGTGAATAAATAAATAAGGAAATGAATTGGTGTGTGTGTGTGTGTGTGTGTGTGTGTGTGTGTGTGTGTGTGTGTGTGTGTGTGCATCTGTGTGTGTGTATATGTTTGGTGTGTGTGTGTGCATGTGCATCTGTGTGTGTGTGTGTGTGCATGTGTGTGCATGGTGTGTGTGTTTGGAGTGTGTGTGCATGTATGAGTGCGTAGTGTGTGTATGTGCGTATGCATGCGTGCGTGCGTGCAGGGAGCCTGTAGTCACCGTCGTAGCCGAGGGTTGTGAGGTCGTCCTGACTGTCCTGACTGGGGAGAGACGCCAGGTTGTCTCCCGGGAACACCAGCACTGGGGAAGGACAGGACACAACACATTAAAACAGAAATAAATATCTACATGTGTAGACTCTTACGTAACGTGACCAACAGTTGCAAGGACTGCTCAATGCAGGTCACACGTCCCCTGTTACATGTGTTTATCAAAACACCATCTAATCCCATCCAGACAGAACTTAGTCACGCTGTAATTACTGAGCAGAACAATAATATATTAATGTACATCCTCTGCTGCATATACTCAGGTATTCATTTGTATAACACAGCAAACTAAAACACTGCAGTGGTTGCCAGTCTTCTTGACGGGTCAGTGGAAAAAACACTGTTCTAACCTTCGTGTTGTTACGACCAAGATACACAGGTATTGTACATTAACAACTCAGGGTATTGTACAACAGTGTTTTAGTCATGACAGAAATTCTTAGTTTTTTAATAGTTACACTGGCTAAGATCTATAAATATATATATATATATATATATGTATATATGTATATATGTATGTGTATGTGTATGTGTATGTGTATGTGTATGTGTATGTGTATGTATATGTATATATATATATATATATATATAAAAAAATTATATATATATATATATATATATATATATATATATATATATATATATATATATATATATATATGTGTATGTATAATACTCAATTATTTCTTTAAATGTTTAACTTTGTTTAATATAGTTATAATACATATTTGTATGTCAAGTATACAGTGATTTTACCCAAAATAAAAATCTATTACATTCCTTTATTCTGACTCACTTGATGTCAGGAGTTGGTGGATTGTGCGGATGGCCGTGCAGACCCATGTTGCCTGCTCCTTCTGACCAATCACAGCCACCAGTTCTGGTTTCTGCAGGACTACTGAGAGACACTCCAGCATCGTCTGCAGCTGTTGTGACGATGGCATCAGATGCCTCATGAGGAGAGAGTAGATGAGCTAAATAACACATCACTCATGTTACAATCAGATGCCTCATGAGAAGAGAGTAGATGAGCTAAAGAACACATCACTCATGTTACAATCAGACGCCTCATGAGGAGAGAGTAGATGAGCTAAAGAACACATCACTCCTGTTACAATCAGATGCCTCATGAGAAGAGAGTAGATGAGCTAAAGAACACATCACTCATGTTACAATCAGACGCCTCATGAGGAGAGAGTAGATGAGCTAAAGAACACATCACTCATGTTACAATCAGACGCCTCATGAGGAGAGAGTAGATGAGCTAAAGAACACATCACTCATGTTACAATCAGATGCCTCACTAGGAGAGAGTAGGTGAGCTAAAGAACACATCACTCATGTTACAATCAGATGCCTCATGAGGAGAGAGTAGATGAGCTAAAGAACACATCACTCATGTTACAATCAGATGCCTCATGAGGAGAGAGTAGATGAGCTAAAGAACACATCACTCATGTTACAATCAGATGCCTCATGAGGAGAGAGTAGATGAGCTAAAGAACACATCACTCATGTTACAATCAGATGCCTCATGAGGAGAGAGTAGATGAGCTAAAGAACACATCACTCATGTTACAATCAGATGCCTCATGAGGAGGGAGTAGATGAGCTAAAGAACACATCACTCCTGTTAAAGTCTACGCACGGTCAGTTGAGTTACCCAATGATGCTTGGGGGGGGGGGGCTGAAACTTCAAATAATCATGCTCCATCCCCACTGCCCTTACACTGTAACACTTAAACTAGTCACACACGTACTCTCTTCACCATACTCACCTCAACACAGAGAATGCTGAATCGGCCGATGTCCCTTATCGATTCGTCCGGCACGGTCGGTTTCCATGGAAACGTGTCGAGGGTGACGAGGTAGGCGAGGAGAGCCGAGGCGAGCTGGAAGACGGTCTCGCCGAAGTACTCGTCCACCAGGCGGTCGTGGTACGTGTCGTCCGTGAGGTCGGGGCCGTAGACGAGGACGCGGTGAGGTACGGGCAGGAGGTTGATGACGTTGTTGATGTGACGCAGCAGGGTGAGCTGTGCTGCCTGCAACACGGGGTCAAGGCCGCGACCCCGCGACGGACTCGGTGGGGGCGGGGGCGACAGGCCGTGGGTGGCATTCTGGTGTGACTGTAGCGCCCTCTGTGTGTGGCGGACGCCGAGAAGAATGCACTCCTCGAGGACGGCGAGGTTACACTCCTGTCACACACCAGGGGGCAGGTCAGTGGCAAACAGACGGACTGTGACCAGCTCAAGTACTTGTGAATTTGTGACGATAAAATAATCACATTTCATTTGTATTATCTTTAACCCACTTCAAAAATAAATCGTAAAAAAACTAGATAAGATATCCAAAAACAAGATCATTGTCAAGATCTACCCCTTCAGCTGATACCATTAAAGTTAAATGTGGGGCACGATGAGGGCCATGGGTGGGTCAAATTTTGTTCTTCTTTTTTCCACATTTCCTTTGCAATGTATGTACCATTGTGTGCAAATTACAGCAAGATCTGATAATAACGAACATGTTTTTCACGGTTCCATATTGCCTTAAGTACAGCAAGTACTACACTTAGTGTTTTACTAGTAACCACCTTTTTATTTTATGTGTCTACACTGGTATTATTTATTTATCTATTATTTATTTAAAAAATATATTTGTTTACTTTTGTTTACACACATACTTTTTGTGTCTAAAATAAAACAAAATTCGTGTATATGTTTATGTATTTGACAGTTACAAAGTCTGACTGGTCTATATCAGGTACAATCATATCTTATGATGACAACAATAAAAGAAAATGTTCTCACCAGGCTATGTTGAATGTGTACACTATATATATATATATATATATATATAAAATATGACAGACATTGTTAGCCTACTTCTTTCCCATAATAAAGCTTTATTATTATTCCAACATGCAATGAACATTTCATGTCAATTAGGCATGTGTTCTGCCGTTTGAGTCACGTAATGTAGTGTGCATACAATAATTTCATCACGATGACTAATACGACTGCACACAAGAGTCAATTGCTGACAAATGTTTGATTTTCGTGAAATGACAACTACATTAGTGCCATAAAAATATGCAATTGAATTCAACGTTGATTGACAGAATAGAACACTAGAGGGCGCTCCCACCTTGCACATGATGATGTTGAGGATGTTGCCGTAGTCGAGACAGTGCAGTAGTTGGACACACTCCCGAGCCATCACACTTGGCCGGTGACACTGGTCACGCACGTGACCAATAAACCAGTCCTGTCAACAGACGGCACCGGTACATAGGCTGAAGTTATTATCCACCAGGTGGCACTGCATGTAGTAGTATGACTGTGTAATTAGTATCCAGTTGTAATTATTGATATGTAGTGTTATGCATGTTCTATATATGTATTTGTAAAACTGTGATCCTCTATGTACCACGATATGTGGTTAGAGTGAATGCAATGCAATGCAATGCAATGCAATGCAATGCAATGCAATGCAATGCAATGCAATGCAATGCAATGCAATGCAATGCAATGCAATGCAATGCAATGCAATGCAATGCAATGCAATGCAATGCAATGCAATGCAATGCAATGCAATCCAATTCAAGACTGACCAATCAGAAACTGTGGTAGTGTGTGCTTTGTTCAATCATATGTTACACTGTCGTTGCTATCATGCAATTTCATACGTACAGTGTTTTATTAAAAAAGCAAACTTTTCCTTTCGCTGGAATCTTGTAAAACACATGCACCATTTTGCTGTGATCACTGATATCAACATTTCCAAATGAATACTAAAAATGTTCTTCTTGAATAATTGCATCGCATTTTATAATGCTGTCTACAGTTCATAACAAATATAATTCTGCAATAACACTGTAGTCATGGCAACATCTAACACAAACAATACACAGAACCTCAGAACAGTTGTACAGATTTCTCTGATGGTCTAAAATGTCACAATATAAAGTTTGTCACATACTTTGTCTATGACAGGGGCTGTGATGTTGGACACGCTGAGAGCCAGGGGGTGTTCTGGCTGGGAGAGGGGGTGTTCTAGGAGGGGGGCCGAGCTGTCCCCTGAGAGCATGTCTCGTAGCTTCTCCATCAGAGACGTCAGTCGAGTGTGTCTGCAAGAAGAGAAAATGCATGGAAGTAGAGACAGTCTATGGAAGTAGAGACAGTGCATGGAAGTAGAGACAGTCTGTGGAAGTAGAGACAGTCCATTAAATTAGAGACAATTTATGGACGTAGAGACAGTGAAAGTGACACTATTGATGGAAGTAGAGGCAGCCTATAGAAGCACAGACATCTATGGAGGATGAAACATTCTGTGGAAGTAGAGACAGGCTATGTAAGTAGAGACAATTTATGGAAGTAGAGACAGTCTATGGAAGTAGAGACAGTCTATGGAAGTAGAGACAGTCTATGGAAGTAGAGACAGTCTATGGAAGTAGAGACAGTGCCTGGAAGTAGAGACAGTCTATGGAAGTAGAGACAGTCTATGGAAGTAGAGACAGTCTATGGAAGTAGAGACAGTCTATGGAAGTAGAGACAGTCTATGGAAGTAGAGACAGTCTATGGAAGTAGAGACAGTGCATGGAAATAGAGACAGCCTATGGACGTAGAGACAGTCTATGGAAGTAGAGACAGTGCATGGAAGTAGAGACAGTGCATGGAAGTAGAGACAGTGCATGGAAGTAGAGACAGTCTATGGAAGTAGAGACAGTGCCTGGAAGTAGAGACAGTCTATGGAAGTAGAGACAGTCTATGGAAGTAGAGACAGTGCCTGGAAGTAGAGACAGTCTATGGAAGTAGAGACAGTCTATGGAAGTAGAGACAGTCTATGGAAGTAGAGACAGTCTATGGAAGTAGAGACAGTCTATGGAAGTAGAGACAGTCTATGGAAGTAGAGACAGTCTATGGAAGTAGGGACAGTCTATGGAAGAAGAGACAGTCTATGGACGTAGAGACAGTCTATGGAAGTAGAGACAGTCTGTGGAAGTAGAGACAGTCTATGGAAGTAGAGACAGTCTATGGAAGTAGAGACAGTCTATGGAAGTAGAGACAGTCTATGGAAGTAGAGACAGTCTATGGAAGTAGAGACAGTCTATGGAAGTAGAGACAGTGCATGGAAATAGAGACAGCCTATGGACGTAGAGACAGTCTATGGAAGTAGAGACAGTGCATGGAAGTAGAGACAGTGCATGGAAGTAGAGACAGTGCATGGAAGTAGAGACAGTCTATGGAAGTAGAGACAGTGCCTGGAAGTAGAGACAGTCTATGGAAGTAGAGACAGTCTATGGAAGTAGAGACAGTGCCTGGAAGTAGAGACAGTCTATGGAAGTAGAGACAGTCTATGGAAGTAGAGACAGTCTATGGAAGTAGAGACAGTCTATGGAAGTAGAGACAGTCTATGGAAGTAGAGACAGTCTATGGAAGTAGAGACAGTCTATGGAAGTAGAGACAGTCTATGGAAGTAGAGACAGTCTATGGAAGTAGGGACAGTCTATGGAAGAAGAGACAGTCTATGGACGTAGAGACAGTCTATGGAAGTAGAGACAGTCTGTGGAAGTAGAGACAGTCTATGGAAGTAGAGACAGTCTATGGAAGTAGAGACAGTCTATGGAAGTAGAGACAGTCTATGGAAGTAGAGACAGTCTATGGAAGTAGAGACAGTCTATGGAAGTAGAGACAGTGCATGGAAATAGAGACAGCCTATAGACGTAGAGACAGTCTATGGAAGTAGAGACAGTGCATGGAAGTAGAGACAGTGCATGGAAGTAGAGACAGTCTATGGAAGTAGAGACAGTGCCTGGAAGTAGAGACAGTGCATGGAAGTAGAGACAGTGCATGGAAGTAGAGACAGTCTATGGAAGTAGAGAGAGTGCATGGAAGTAGAGACAGTCTATGGAAGTAGAGACAGTGCATGGAAGTAGAGACAGTCTATGGAAGTAGAGACAGAAAGTGACACCAATGATGGAAGTACAGACAGCCGATAGAAGCACAGACATCAATGGAGGAAGAAACGGTCTGTGGAAGCTGAGAGTGGACCACTGACAACATTTACCTGGCTAATGCATTGTCAATACGATGAAGTCATTTAAATGTGTGACTATAAAATTTATAATTTCAACTTATTACTTTCATTACATCAAAACTGTCAAAGTTATATTTTGCTTAGATAAATAAATATTTGTTAATTTCAAAGAGAAATTATACGAGAACTGTATTAATATTTGGTGGTTATAAATGCAACCGTCCACTACACAATACTATACATATTTATATACCCATTGAAATTACACTGTAGCTAAAAAGTGATTACTCTTTCATATCATTAATGCCATTACATGCAGCCTGTGTTGACTCCTGTACTATGTGAGATGACCCCCATATTATCTGAGACAACCCCACATTAAATGAGACGATCTCCATATTATTTGGAACAATCTATGTATTAACTGAGACAACCCCTATTTTAATGGAGACAGGCTCCCATATTAACTGGGACGATCCATGTATTGACTGAAAACTGAAATGAACCATATATTAACAGAGATGACCCCAATTTTTACTGAGATGACCCCGTATTGACTGAGATGACCCCCGTGTTGACTGAGATGACCCCCATGTTGACTGAGATGACCCCCGTGTTGACTGAGATGACCCCCGTGTTGACTGAGATGACCCCCGTGTTGACTGAGATGACCCCCGTGTTGACTGAGATGACCCCCGTGTTGACTGAGATGACCCCCGTGTTGACTGAGATGACCCCGTGTTGACTGAGATGACCCCTTACCTGTGTGTCAGTCCTGTGGACTTCATAAACTGCAGTAGTTTCTCAAGGTCCTCCAGAGGCAGTTGATTGCTGGTCTCCTACAACAGACCAAAAGCAGAATGGTTATGATTGGTCCGCAGATGGTCCAGTCTGGGTCCAGTTACAACTGTACATTTGTAATTAGTTGCAACCAATAAAAATACAAATCCACATTCAATTCAATTATAAAGAAATGATGTAATTTTCCTACAATACTGTTGCTCATCAGGACAGGCGAGTCAATAATAATTTTAACTGACCACAATAAAACTCAAGGCTTTTCAATACTACTTTGTAGAATGCACTGATTTCCAGGACTTCAATTAGATCCAGCAAAATTCAAGAATTTTCAAGACTACTTTGTAGAATTACTTGATTCCAAGGTCTTGAATTAGGTCCAATAAAATTCAAGACTTTTCAAGACTACTTCATAGAATTCAATAGTTTCCAAGGCCTTGAATCAGGTCTAATAAAATTCAAGACTCTTCAAGGGTACTTTGCAAAATTCAAGGATTTCAAAGCCTTGAATTAAATCAATAACATTCAAGATTTCACGGCCCTGTACAGATGCTCAATTATGCGGATGTTCTAGCTGACAGTGCTGACCTCTGGTGTGTCAGCCAGGAGCATCTCGATGCGTCGACATGCGAGTGTGTCACAGAGTCGCGCCACAGCCAGGTGGGTCGTCTGGAGGAACTTGTCAATGAGCAGGATGAGGAGGGTGCCACTCTGGGACAGGTGGATCGCCTCCAGACACTGCAGCATCTTCTTCACAAGGGACGGCTGCAAAAGGAAAGTGAACAAAATGAAAGTGAACAAAATGAAAGTACATCAAAGTGAAAGTATGCAAAAGTGGAAGTGTACCAAAGTGAGACCACACCAAAGGGCAGTGACACAGATGTGCCAGTGTGACAAAGTGAATGAACACTCTTGTAGAATGTTAAAATGAAACACCACCAAAATAAAAGTGCATTAAAGCGAAACTACTCACTCATACAATGTATTCTGAAATATAATTTATCCTGTTCTCAACGTGTCAACATTTTGATTTCTATGCGAAGTATGCAACTAGTCTGTAAATATCCAAATGACTTACTGGTACACTATCTTAGTGTCTCAGATGATCCTTGTAAGTATACATATTTTGAAACATCTCCTGTATGTATTTCACACCAGATTCCTGTACAAGGACTTACTTTTAGACAGCTCTTCCATGACTCACCTTTGAGATGCCCACTGTATATGAACTTACCTTTGAGAGGTTGTTGCACCTGGAATGTATCGCCTGTATAAAGAGTCCACTGGCGGCTGAGTTGCGGTGAATGGCACTGAGAGAGAAACAAACAACAGTAGCTTACTTATGTACTTTGACACTTTGTTGATGAATAACCTTCCTGAGACAAGATGTACAAATAAAGATAACAATAAGATAAATTATATGCAAGTTTCCGTTTTGCATTTCCATGAAGCAGCATTACTTCTTCTGAATTAATTGTTTAACTTTGTGAGCAAAGTTCATTGACTGTTTGGGCCAACCAATCACGTGAGGAAGCCTGTATTTGTGACTGACCTGATGAAGTCCTGCACTGGAGGCTCATGGGATAGATGGACGAGGTCATTGACGTGGTTGATGATGACCCACGTCATGTGTTCAGCATCGTTCAAGTTATCACACTACCAACAAAACACACACAAAATACAGAACATATTTCATAACAACATGATCAGAATGTACATTTTACACGATTTAAATGCATCCAAACCTATTTAATTCTTGTGCTAGATAGCAATACATTGGTTTTCATTCACCAGTTGGCTTCAGGCAAACACTCACACAAAACATGGCATTATTATGGTATTTAATTAGATTTCAACTGGTACTTTTATGGTGGTGTTTCCATCTTGTTAACGCATTAGATCTCAGCTGTATTTCTGGAGTTGCCACTTCCCCATAGATTTGACCCAAAACATGTGTTTGTGAGTCTGTATGTTAAACCATTGTTTCTAGCCACCACAGATCAGCTTTGGGTGGGTTTGGCTGACTTGACGTGTCAATCTATGGATGTGTTTGGCTGACTTGAAGTGTCAGTCCATGGCTGGGTTTGGCTGACTTGAAGTGTCAGTCTATGGATGGGTTTGGCTGACTTGAAGTGTCAGTCTATGGATGGGTTTGGCTGACTTGAAGTGTCAGTCTATGGATGGGTTTGGCTGACTTGAAGTGTCAGTCTATGGATGGGTTTGGCTGACTTGACGTGTCAGTCTATGGATGGGTTTGGCTGACTTGACGTGTCAGTCTATGGATGGGTTTGGCTGACTTGACGTGTCAGTCTATGGATGCGTTTGGCTGACTTGAAGTGTCAGTCTATGGGTGGATTTGGATGACTTGAAGTCTCAGTCCCTGGATGGGTTTGGCTGACTTGAAGTGTCAGTCTATGGATGGGATTGGATGACTTGAAGTGTCAGTCTATGGATGGGTTTGGATAACTTGAAGTGTCAGTCCATAGATGTGTTTGGCTGACTTGAAGTGTCAGTCCATAGATGGGTTTGGATAACTTGAAGTGTCAGTCTATGGATGGGTTTGGATAACTTGAAGTGTCAGTCCATAGATGGGTTTGGCTGACTTGAAGTGTCAGTCTATGGATGGGATTGGATGACTTGAAGTGTCAGTCCATGGATGGGTTTGGATAACTTGAAGTGTCAGTCTATGGATGGGTTTGGATAACTTGAAGTGTCAGTCCATAGATGGGTTTGGCTGACTTGAAGTGTCAGTCCATGGATGGGTTTGGCTGACGTGAAGTGTCAGTCTATGGATGGGATTGGATGACTTGAAGTGTCAGTCCATGGATGGGTTTGGCTGACTTGAAGTGTCAGTCTATGGATGGTTTGGCTGACTTGAAGTGTCAGTCTATGGATGGGTTTGGCTGACTTGAAGTGTCAGTCTATGGATGGGTTTGGATGACTTGAAGTGTCAGTCTATGGATGGGTTTGGCTGACCTGAAGTGTCAGTCTATGGATGGGTTTGGCTGACTTGAAGTGTCAGTCTATGGATGGGTTTGGATGACTTGAAGTGTCAGTCTATGGATGGGTTTGGCTGATTTGAAGTGTCAGTCTATGGATGGGTTTGGATGACTTGAAGTGTCAGTCTATGGATGGGTTTGGCTGACTTGAAGTGTCAGTCTATGGATGGGTTTGGCTGACTTGAAGTGTCAGTCTATGGATGGGTTTGGCTGATTTGAAGTGTCAGTCTATGGATGGGTTTGGCTGATTTGAAGTGTCAGTCTATGGATGGGTTTGGCTGCCTTGAAGCGTTAGTCTATGGATGGGTTTGGCTGACTTGAAGCGTTAGTCTATGGATGGGTTTGGCTGACTTGGGATACACAATGTCAACAATGTCGTCACTCACCACGTAGTCACAGAAGAGGATGAGGCTGCCTTGTCGCACAATCTCCATGTTACAAGAGTGCCCTCTAGTGGCCAGTGTCGGCGATGCATCATAATCACCATGACTGAAACATATTACATGTTAGCACCATTACATCTTCTCGCAGTCACAAAGTTCAACTTCTCTCAACTAAAATATATAAGTAAGTACTAACATAGTTAACCATTTTAGACACCAGACTTAGATATGACAACCAGCTATTGTCTTCTTTAAAGATCCAATTCTGCAACTTTACTGCGATGTGCAACAATGCTACTTTTCAGTTTGATTTCTCTTTCCATATATATTAAGTATGACACATGTAGTCTCAGTTATGTACAGGAGCAACATTAATTGTCCACTACAATTCACGGATCTGGAATTAGTTGCATTTCACGAGTCTGCTCCATAGTTGCACTTAGGCTGCGCCATGTATTTAGTAGGTGTAAGTTTATGCTAATTGAAATATTTATGTGAAATATTTAAGTTCGTTGATGCTCCCTACACACCCACTGTCAACTTATTATTTTTTAATGTTTACACTGGATATCCTTTACATTCACCATAGCTTGTCATTTGCTTCATGAACGGCAAAGGCGGCAGCAAAAGTGAAAAAAGGTGTCTACAGACACCACCAATACAGGGACTCCCCACGGCGACCTAATTAGGTCAATTCTACGTCGATTTGTTTACGCGAATGCTAAATTGGTTTCATGAAACTGGCTGTAAGCTACACTGAATAGTCGTTGTTAGCTGCGGCCAGTAGACCGCATAATTGCTCGTAAAGTTACTCGGCTTTATAAAACCGCCCCTGTGGGGTGTGTGACCCCTCACCCTGGACTGGGCAGCATGTACTTGCGGGGGGTGTGCAGTATCTCCCCCCACCAATCCTGGTCCTCGTAGTTAAGCAGCATCAACACGTTACACCACTGCAAGGTCAAGGTCGGCTGTGACCCCGACAGTGCACGGAACGCCTCGCTTATCTGCTGCAGACTGTAGCAGCCAGAGGGCGCCTCCATCCGTAGCACTTTGAGTGCGACCATCGCGATGCGTCGATACATTCCTACGGCGGAAGGAAAACATGGGAGATCATTTTGGTTTCCAACGGCAACTGATTTTATCAAGTAAAATTATACATAAAATGGGCATTTATGAATAATAAATAAATTAAGCAAACAAGCATGAGCCCTTGAAAATTCGATCAAAGTTACCAATGAAGGTTTTATTTACATTGTTAAAAGAATCTATTTAAGCTCCCTATTCATACGATTACAGTTTAGTTCTGCGACGCTTATCTCATAATAATGACCAGAACTGATAAATATATATTATTTGAAGGGTACTGACCCCCATACAACTCATATTGGAAGCAACAACATAACCAATAATTTCTGTAGGTCCAGTTATACTAATTAAATATGTGGAATTTTACTAGCAACAAGATTATACAACCTAATTTTCTTAACCATCTGTTAATAGAAGTTGTAATGAAATGTGAATAAATAAAAAAATGTTTGCCAACCTACAATTACATTACACTACACAATTTACATTACACAATTACAATCACATTACACAATCACTTAAAAGAACAAAAAGAGAAGACAAACTTGTCACCTGACTGTAACATGTGTGTCACATAGAGCAGTAGGTGGGACAACTGTTGACAGAGAAACTCATTGTGCCTGCTGCTTGTTGTCGTGTCCCGACTGCTGTATTCTATCTCCATGACAACCAGCCCAATAGCTTGAAACAAAAACCTGCAACCAAATCACACACTCACAACTTATTCTGATGGTAAAAAGGTTCCATAAAGACTTATAGTGTCATCCCTACGGGATTCACCTTTATAAATAAACTAATGTAATGTAATGTAGTGCAGTGCAGTGCAGTGCAGTGCAGTGCAGTGCAGTGCAGTGCAGTGCAGTGCAGTGCAGTGCAGTGCAGTGCAATGTAATGTAATAAACAATGTAAAGAAATTAAGATAAAGCATCAATAATAACTAGATACTGCAACAAAGTTAAAAGTAACATAAAGAAAACAATGTAATACAAACGACAAAAACTTGAATACATATTTAATTATACTATGATCGCAACGTTTATCTTAATTTAATTTAAATTTAATTTAAACAATTAATTAAAAAAAATATTGTCATAACAAGTCACTAAATGTCATTGTGTCACCAACCGTGAGAACGTCTCCTCTGGAGGTGGTTCCTCGTCACTGTCACTGGTCGTCGTCTCCCTGGGCGATGGCTGTTGCTCGGCAACCGTGTTGCCATGGCGACTAGGTATGGAGACGAGGAGCCCGAGCTCCTGGAGTCGCGAGAGAATGACCTCCTCCTTGGACTGTGAGATGAGGACTCGGAGGACGGTGAGGACGAGGCACATCCACCGCTGTATCCCATGGCAACCAGCCTGCAGAGGGCAGCACATGAGCACATGTCTTGTGATATCATTTCTAAGTTCGTTTCGGATCTTTATAAGGAACACAGGTGGAGTTGAGTGGATGCATTGGTCCCAGGTGTGTATGTCTGGAGTTGTGGGTTTCTAATCATACTATTTTATAATATGTATTTGATTTATTTAGATGTTAAACCTCCTTTTACAAAACTGCCTCAAAGCAGCATCCGAGGAATAGCACAAGTGAAATAGACGTGAAGTACATTGTCTCTGCACCGCAGAACTGCTCATAATAATGACATAATAAATGAAATGATGGCTGCATTTTCAGCTTATTAATACATACAGTAATGAGACTGACACTCACAACGTTGTGTGGTGGAGCAAACTGTGCCTTGAGTAAGACGTCGACTGGTCGGAACACACTCGGAGCAACGGCCTCGAAGAGTCGGTGCACGACATCTAGCGCCACCTGGTTGTCAAGGTTGATCTGGAGCCACAAAACACACAGGCGTCATTCACTGTAACATTAAGCAACAAGTTGACACAAAAAAGATTAAATGCATATCTGGAGGGATTTCTTGAGAATTACTTACATATAGGAATAATAATGCATGGAAATGTAGGTAAATCAACAAACAAATGGACCAGAGAACAAACTGATAGCTGCAAACAACTGTCTGGTTGTGGGTAAACACCAGGCCTATTATCTACAGCAAACTCTCTCTCAGGGACAATACCACAGCAGTAAGCAACAAACCACATGCATGCAAGGTCCAGTGACAAGCCTAAGCACCTTCTAAGTAAACTGTTGTAGTCACTGAAAAGACGTTTGTTACCTGTTGTTTGGCTAGCAGAGGGAGCACCATGTCAGTCACCTGACGTGACAGTCGCTTCCACTTGTCGTCTCCCTCTCGATGGGACTCGTGGAGAACCACAAGGAGCATCTCAAGAACCTGCGACAGAAAACTTTCTATACAACCCCTTACCTTGCATGAGAAAAGCTGAATAACTTGCGACAGAAAACTTTCTATATGACCCCTAACATTCATGACAAAATCTCAATAACTTGCGACAGACAACTTTCTATATGACCCCTAACATTCATGACAAACTCTCAATAACCTGCGACAGACCATTTTCTATATGGCTCCTCATATTGCATGAGAAAAGCTCAATAACCTACGACAGAAAACTTTCGATACCCCTTACATTTATGAAAAAAATCTCAATAACCTGTGACAGACAACTTTCGATACAACCCCTTACATTCATGATAAAATCTCAAAAACCTGTCACACAATGTTTTATGACCCCTTACCTTTCATGACAAAATCACATAAACTTATGTCAGATAACTTTCTATACAACCTCTTGCAGTGGTGGCAAAATCTCAAAACCCCAACAGAACATTCTTTACAAATCCTGAAATTCATACACCATTAGCTCTAATCACACAGTACACAAGCAAATGAAAAAAACAATAAAAGTAATTATAACAATTTCTTTTTAAAACAAATGCACAAATAAATAATCACAGCATACATGAAACAGAAAATATAATACTGATAAAAACAAGAGTGAAATCTAATTAAATGGTGAAAACTGCAGCAGCCTTCAATCTGCTGCTCCTGTGTACAATAACATAAATAACAATAAAATAAAAATAATAAAGAGAAATAATAAAATAAATATAAATACACAAATAAATATTAAAATAAATAATAATACATAAATAAATTATAAAATATAACAAAATAAAAGAAGTAAATAATAAAATAAAATAAAAAATAAAATAAATATAAATATAAATATAAATATAAATATAAATATAAATATAAATATAAATATAAATATAAATATAAATATAAATATAAATATAAATATAAATATAAATATAAATAAATAAATAAATTATAAAATAAATAAAAATACATAATAAAATAAATAAAAATACGTAAATAAATAATAAAATAAAACAAAATAAACTAAATAATTAATAAAATAAACTAAATAATAAAATAAAACGAAATAAAAGAGTAATGCCTAAATAAATGATCTGACCTGGTGGTACTGTATGAGGCGCAGCAGCATGGAGATGATGACTTCTCTCTGAGTCTCCAGCTCCTTGCCCACGTCAGCCTTGCCACTGTTGCGCACCACAAACATCTCATGCACAATGGGCTGCAGGGCCGGGATGGCTGAGGAGGAACACACTCGTTTCACTTTCACTTTGAACACTGCTCAATGTCAGTCACTATACAGTATATATATATATATGTATATATATATATATATATATATGTATATTATATATATATTTTATGTGGATATGTGTTTGTGAGTGAGTGAGTGAATGAGTGTGTGTGTGTGTGTGTGTGTGTGTGTGTGTGTGTGTGTGTGTGTGTGTGTGTGTGTGGGTGTGGGTGTGGGTGTGGGTGTGGGTGTGGGTGTGGGTGTGTTTCTTTTAACCATATTTTATATTTCATATGCCTATATATTTGCATTTTATTTATTTAAAACCAACATTTTTACTTGTATGAACAATGATATGGTCATTTTGTGCCTGAAATTAAACATCATATTATTATATGTAACATTTGTGTGATGCTTTGTTCAATCGGACTGTTTTGACTGAAGATGTCTTCATAGATGCTATACTCATTGGGACACAGACATATGACAGACATATGTGCACACTGTACACCAGCCAATGCTGCCATCTGGTGGACTTGTGTGTAAAGGAAACACAACCTTTCAATGAATACATGATTACATACAAGCCTCACATGCTATGAATGATGCATGCTAGCATATTCCAGAGTCTGCTTACACCTCCTGTGTTTACTGCATGTAATCTGTTTTTAATGCCTCAACTATTTTGATATGTAATTAAATATTTTACACATTTTGTAACAACATATCTTAAAAAAAATCTATCACTTTCATATCATAAAAAAGTACATCTATCATGTCAGTATCTTCAACAAAAAATACATTTATCATGTCAGTATCTTCAACAAAAAAATACATTTATCATGTCAGTATCTTCAACAAAAAAATACATTTATCATGTCAGTATCTTCAACAAAAAAATACATTTATCATGTCAGTATCTTCAACAAAAAAATACATTTATCATGTCAGTATCTTCAACAACAAAATACATTTATCATATCAGTATCTTCAACAAAAAATGTATTTATCATGTCAGTATCTTCAACAAAAAATACATTTATCATGTCAGTATCTTCAACAAAAAAATACATTTATCATGTCAGTATCTTCAACAACAAAATACATTTATCATGTCAGTATCTTCAACAAAAAATACATTTGTCATATCAAAATACACCTGACACTTTCTGTCTATCGCTTACGACTTTCACTCTCAGGTTTCAGGATGCAAGAATAATTCTGCACGAAAGGTCAACAGGGGTAATGGTCAAGCACGGGTGTGGGGACTGACCGTGAGTGGCTGGAGGCTGACCACTGGCCATGATCCCGTCACACAGCTGGATGATCTTGGGGATGCCGATGATGCACTTAGAGTGGTAGCGCTCATACGACAGCAGCACCAGGAAGCTGAAGATGTGAGGAATCAACACCTCCGAGCTCCTGCAACACATGCGAATAACTTACTTCCGCCTCTTCTATGTGCTTAGACATCGTTGTTTTCAGGGCAAAGTGCAAAAGGTCAGTTTGGGTGAGTTTAAAAAAATTAAAACGTGCGATTGTCAGTAAATTTATAGGAGCTCATCTTAATTTTTTTTTTTAACATTTACAATCGTAATTATTTATTAATATAGTTTTTATTATTATAATACTACATTCTTATTATTTTAATAAAGTTGCATCTACTTACTGTTGTTGCTACTACTTACCATTAATGATTTCTTAGCTACCTCATCGGTTTTGCATTACTTTTGAATAATATTTGGTATTATGTGGATGAAGAAATAGTGATTTACTTTAGGAAGACAAAATAAGCAACAAATAATTCCAATGAATTAGATGGGACGTTTTCAAATTTGCTAAAACGTATTCAAATTACTCAATACTATTTATATTAGCATGTTATAATAATATATTTATATAAGTGTGTAATAAACTGAGACCAACCCACCTTATTTGTCCCTCTTCTATGAACTCAAATTGCTTGATGACAAAACCTATGAAAATCTGAAACGAAAAATAAAGAAATTCACATTATATATGTTATTATTTAGTATTCTGAATGTATTGTTTAGGACGATACAAGTATTACTGTTTATAACCTGATATATCTGAGTACATGTAGGTGTGTTAACATTTTCACGTTACAGTTCATATCCCAAGCACCAGTTTTCATCTACTACACATCAAATGAAAATGCCTTCATTTTTAAGCCTCCCTTTGGTTAAGGGTTATTCTTAGTTTCAGGGATCACACTGGGTGTTAGGTGGATGTCAAGTTATATTTGTAACCACATTGCGTCTAGTTTCTGTGATTGTTCTAAGCCATGTGATCTGAACAGCGGGGAATGTTTCACATAATCAGTGCCATTGCATAAAATAATAAAAATTTATGTCCAAATAAATATTGTCTCTCCTGGCAACTGTCTTCAGTGTGTGTACATAACACACTGAGACACGTGGAGGACCAACGTGTTTGTTTGTAAGTACAAAAGAGGAGGAGGGAACCCCTGCCACACACTCACAGTTAATGGTCTCAGTCTACGGAACCCAGCATCAACAAACCCACATGGGTGGCACATTTGGGCACAGTAGGGAACTTCTGAGTCAAGGAGGCAGTAGATGGCTCTGAGTTGTATGAGTTGAGTGAGAGGTAGGGTGAGACAGTGGGGTACTTCACCTGGTCTGAGTGAAGGAGGCAGTAGTTGACTCTGAGTTGTATGAGTTGAGTGAGGGGTAGGGTGAGACAGTGGGGTACTTCACCTGGTCTGAGTCAAGGAGGCAGTAGTTGACTCTGAGTTGTATGAGTTGAGTCAGCAGAAAGAGGACGTGTTTCTGCAGCTGTAGACAGCTGCTGACCGTGTAGAGTTTGAGGGCCTTGATGACGAGAGGCTCAAACAGACGGATGTAGGACGCCACGGCCGCCTGCAGACAGCAGCACTACTGATGACACACTCTCAGACAGGTTTACTGGCCTAATGTCTGAGATATAATTTATTGTTCACAACACCATCTGTCTACAGATGTTCCAAACAATGTTATTTGCATTAAGTGTAGTTTTATTTGGTCATGGTAATTTAAGAAAAGTGAAGAAAGGTAAATGTACACATATTTAAAATAAATAATATTAGATTAAGTTTAATAAATATACCAATATATACAATATATATATATATATATATATATATATATATATATATATATATATATATATATATACACACACACACACACAACAGTCTAAAATAAATTAAATCAACAAATAACAAGAGATATCATATAAAAAGTATTTAAAAAGAGATTGACTTTTGTGTGTGTGTGTGTGTGTGTGTGTGTGTGTGTGTGTGTGTGTGTGTGTGTGTGTGTGTGCTTGCGTGCATGTGAGTGTGTGTCTGCAACAGTGTGTGTACACATTATGACTGCTTATTTAACATGTGCTACCAGAATGCAGTACAGCTAACACTTCACGAAAATACGACTACATACCGTTAACATGTTATATGAATACTGACTAGTTCGTCTCTCTCTGCCTGTCCCAATCTCCCTCTCACTCCCTGTTTCTATCTTGTCTCTCTCCCTCTCTCTCTCTCCCTCTCTATCCTCTGTCCCTCCCTCTGCCTGTCTGTGACGTGAAGTGAGTTGAGTGGACCCACCTTGTCTGTCTTGCTGTCAGGTCTGAGGATGGCCGGCACCTTGCGCTCCGCTCGCTTCCTCAGCCAGCTGATGAGACTGACAACACACAACACACAGTCTCTAGTCTCTCACCTCACCTCATGTACACTGTCTACTCAACAGTTTCTAGTCTCTCACCACATCTCATGTACACACTGTCTACACAACAGTCTCTAACCACACCTCATATACACTGACTACACAACAGCTGTCCTATCTGGCTATTCTCCTGTGTACGTCCTGTGTACTTCAATTATGTCCAGACAGCTCAGATAATCTCACAACTTACTGTTCCTACAACTAAGTTTACTCCCAACTTCACACCCTGGGGTCACTGCCACTGATTACATCATTACCTGGCAGCAGTACCCCTGGCAGATCCCTTTGCGAAACTCTGAATTTAAGCTCAGCCTATCGATGCCAGCTGCATTTAGATTAAACTCAAACACAATAACAACACAATGCTCCAGAAGCACCTGCCAACTGAGACACAAGGATCAACCCACTAACTACTTACCACGAAGACTCGTCCTGCTCTAGTTGTGTCGTTGACCTGAAGGTGGCGCTGGCGAGGCTCTGTGTGAACTGCGTGTATGGTGCAGTGAAGCAGCTGTGGTAGAGGCCAGACTGGACGTTGGACACGAGTCTGGCCGCCTTGCCCGGCTTGCGGCCGGTCAGACTGCTCGGAGTGGACTCACACTGACACGCCAGGTTGGTGCCAAACAGAGACTTCAACAACTGCAACAACCAGAGATGTCAGTTTATGGGAAGCAACAACAGCAACAACGAGAAGATGTCAGCATACAGAGAGCAAAAACTGCAACAATGAGAATATATATCAGTATATGGGGGAGCAAAAACTGCAACAACCAGAGGAAATATCATTCTACAGGGAGCAAAAACTGCAACAACCAGAGGAAATATCAGTCTACAGGGAGCAACATCTGCAACAACCAGACGAGACAGGTCAATCAGAAACACATGGAGACATCACATGGAGACAACACATGGAGACAACACATGGAGACAACACATGGTGACAACACACGAAGACAACACACGGAGACAACACACAGAGACAACGCATGAAGACAACGCACGGTGACAACACATGGTGACAACACATGGTGACAACACATGGAGACAACACATGGAGACAACACATGGACACAACACATGGAGACAACACATGGAGACATCACATGGAGACAACACATTGAGGCAACACATTGAGACAACACATGGAGACAACACATTGAGACAACACATGGAGACAACACATGGAAACAACACATGGAGACAACACATTTAGACAACACATGGAGACAACACATGGAGACAACACATGGAAACAACACATGGAGACAACACATGGAGACAACACATGGAGACAACACATGGAGACATCACATGGAGACAACACATTGAGGCAACACATTGAGACAACACATGGAGACAACACATTGAGGCAACACATTGAGACAACACATGGAGACAACACATGGAAACAACACATGGAGACAACACATGGAGACAACACATGGAGACAACACATGGAGACAATGCATGGTGACAATGCATGGAGACAACACATGAAGACAACGCATGGAGACAATACATGGAGACAACCCAACAAGAGGTGACTGAAGTCTACCTGCTGCACACACTGGATGGAGGCAATGGGCTCGAGACACACGGAGGCTCTCAGGTAGCCCAGGAGTTCCTCGGCACACTTGCCGGTGTCGGGCAGACAGGCGACCTCCAGCAGCTTGGACAGAGCCTCTAGAGTCGCTCGCAGCAACAGACTCAACTTGTCAGGCCGACTCAGGTCCAGTGATATCTGTAGGAAACAAAACGAAAGTGAAAGTGACAAATATTTGAGGTCTGAATGCATAAGCTTGTGCTAGATGTAGGGTGGCACAGACAGGCACTGTGCAAACAAAGCACACCCAACATTTAACTGTAACACTATAGATACAATGGTAATTTGTTCACGAATTTGCACAAAGACGTAAGATTATCAAAGGTCTGACACTATCCTTAACCAGAAATTAATCCACACAATATCATGAAACTTAATCTATCTTCCATTATTCTGAGATTATCCATCACTACTCACAGCCATTCTCTACCGTATACCGTTCTCTTGTCCAATTCTACCCAGTCTATGCCACCCTCTACCCCACTACTGTCCCACTTTACCCTACCACTGCCCCACTCTACCCTACTATTACCCCATCACCAGACATACCTTGTAGCTGGAATAAGCTGCCTTGAGGACCTCGTAGAGCTTGGCATACTGGGGCAGGTTGTAGAACGCCCCCAACCCTTCCTTGCGCCCCTTGTCTCGCTCTGTCTCCTTCAGGGGGTCTGAGATATACACAATTACAAACACACAGAGATAGGAGTAACTCACCCCTCTAATACACTGGGCAATACCCCAACATACACAGTGTTTAACCCTTCCAGCCTCGTGTAGTCTTCCTCCCTCCATTGTACAGTTACTAACACAGTTGATAATAAAATGTCACAAAAATCCATAATAAATGTGCTTTTAATTAACATGTAAGTTATTCTTTATACCAAAGGAATTATTTCATTATCAATATTAAAAATGAACATCGTTTAAAGTTTATCCTTCAACAATGGCACATTTGAACAATCGTGTACTAATTTGGATCAGTAATTTTATATAACATTAAAAATTATATTAGAGGAAGATAATTTATATTATAGTAGCATAAATATCTTAAAATAAGTTAAAAGAGTAGTTACTATCTACGTGTACATATGACAACAATTTATATGATATAAATAACAGTTTATCAGTTCCAAATTACAAATGTATGGTCAATTTAATAATGACATCAATTAAAAATCTCTGAATGGAAATTAAAATCAACTCTACCTTTATTCGGCTTTGCTGCTACTTTCTCGCCGCCTGGTGGCTGGGTTCCTGTACTACTTCCGACCTCCTTCGACCTTCGCTTCATGGGGCTGAGGGAGGGGGCGTTTGGCAGGGAGGGCAGGGAAGTCTTAGAGGGCGGGGGTCCAGGGGTTGTCTCATCCAAGATGTGGGCAAATATACTGAGCAACCTGCAGAGGGCAAGACAGTTATATGCACTTCACAAGTTCTGGTAAATGCAAAAATCATATCTCCAAATGTAAAGATGTTTACTAACATCTGTCTGTCTGTGAGAGAAGCAGTGAAATTGATGATTTGTGTACAGAAGCAAGACACAGTGTCTTTCCCAGCTAACTAGCTAGATGAACTATCTGATATGACAAGTTACTTGGTTAGATGGCCTACTTGGTATGACAACTTACTTGGCTAGATGGCCTACTTGGTATGACAACTGACTTGGCTAGATGACCTACCTGGTGTGACAACTGACTTGGCTAGATGACCTACCTGGTGTGACAACTGACTTGGCTAGATGACCTACTTGGTGTGACAACTGACTTGGCTAGGTGACCTACTTGGTGTGACAACTGGTTTGGCTAGATGACCTACTTGGTGTGACAACTGACTTGACTAGATGACCTACTTGGTACGACAACTGACTTGGCTAGATGACCTACTTGGTACGAAGACTGACTTGGCTAGATGACCTACTTGGTGTGACAACTGGTTTGGCTAGATGACCTACTTGGTGTGACAACTGACTTGACTAGATGACCTACTTGGTACGACAACTGACTTGGCTAGATGACCTACTTGGTACGAAGACTGACTTGGCTAGATGACCTACTTGGTACGACGACTGAATTGGCTAGATGACCTACTTGGTACGACGACTGACTTGGCTAGATGACCTACTTGGTACGACGACTGAATTGGCTAGATGACCTACTTGGTACGACGACTGACTTGGCTAGATGGCCTACTTGGTACGACAACTTACTTGGCTAGATGACCTACTTGGTATGACAACATACTTGGCTAGATGGCCTACTTGGTATGACAACATACTTGGCTAGATGACCTACTTGGTATGACAACATACTTGGCTAGATGACCTACTTGGTATGACAACATACTTGGCTAGATGGCCTACTTGGTATGACAACATATTTGGCTAGATGGCCTACTTGGTATGACAACATACTTGGCTAGATGACCTACTTGGTATGACAACATACTTGGCTAGATGGCCTACTTGGTATGACAACTGACTTGGCTAGATGTCCTACTTGGTGTGACAACTGACTTGGCTAGATGGCCTACTTGGTATGACAACATACTTGGCAAAATAACCTACCTGGTGCAAAACCTACCTGGCTAGATGACCTATCTGGTGTTAAATCTACCTGGCTAAATGACGTACCTGGTGGACAACCTACCTGGCGAGATGACCAAACAAGAGGTCAGCGTGAGTGACCAGGAGTTTGTCGGACAGGGCCGCCCAGTGCTGTTCGTCGCCCCCACTAACTTGCTCCGGGTTCTGTAGACACTTGAAGGCCGCCCCTGAGACACACCAATACCAGCCATGTACAGGACTGTGGCTCCCTCTGGTGTAAGTTCACACAACTTTACAAGTCATCCAAAGAATGCAACAAACTTCATAACCTCCTCTGTAATAACACCCGGGAAATTTGTTGAAATAAAAATACGTCCCTCAAGCACACATACTTAGCATCCAGTGGTGCAACTTTTGTATGTAGTACTGAGTTTTATATAATTCTTTCAGAATAGTCAATTTAAAGGCAGTGAGCCAGCTCCTCTGCCCAGAATTGGCCAAGCAGTAATTTGTAATGGGAAGTTTGCTCTCTAAAATCTGGGAAAGTTAAACATCAAAGGTTACTGCGGTTAACTCTGCTTGCCTTGGCATTATTGCCAATCAATTTTGTTTTGAAACTGGGTGTTTTGTTTACCAGTTGTAACTTACATGTTGCAGGCGGGATCTTTCAAATTGCAAACATTGTTCAGAACTTATTAAAGTAACTAGGACCTGACAATGTCGCTTTAAAACATTATAATTACATATATTACATAAAATAATAAATTGTATTTCTAATAACGTCATGTCTGCAGTTTACAGCAGTAACCAACTGCTGTGTTCACTCACCCGCGAAGAGGTTGCCTGCCAAGTGAAGTGCGTCGGTGTGGGAGGAGAGGTGAAACATGACGGGTGTGGCCGTCACGAGGGAGATGATGAGGGGAAGAGGCCCCCCGGCAGGGCTGGAGGAGAGCTCCTCCCAGCTGATCCCACTGAGGGAGCTTGTGGCACTTCCCGTGCTGTCAAACAAGGTACTTAGTGTCCCATTATGACACATTTATGATGTGTTATTGAACAAATGGCAAAGGGCCAGGTAAAATAAGCACATTCTAAACAATCAAAAAAGCGAAAGTGAAACTGTGTCTAAATTTAAACATGATTAAATGTGGATTAAATTAATCGGTGAAATACATCATTGAAATACATACTCATTCATTATATCTGTACATAACATTTGTGTTGCCTAATGTTAATTTTACAATCCTATATTATATATATATATATTATAATTGTATACACTCTTACACACATCTATATTATATGTACATACACACCACACACAAACACACACACACACACACACACACACACACACACACACACACACACACACACACACACACTATAATATAAACATGTATACATATTTACACCATTGAACTTCATTGAGAGCTGAATACAGCTACCAACTACCAATTACCAAGGTGTCCACATTAGAGGTACAAAAGTCATGTACATTACCAGTACAGAGACACTGGTTGACTGACCCTAGTTGAGAGGTAGTTGTGTTACACAGGTAACCATTGTAGTTTGACAGTAATGACTTTTTAAATATACACAGTTACTCATTGGCAAGTGCTAGGCGGGTGAAGTAGTGTAGCAGTCCCAGTCAGTGTGATGGAGCTGTACATGTATGTGGTCACTTGCAACTATCTACGACTGCTTCAGTTTGACCGTTACATGTTCACACACAACAAACTGATTTTCTTTACAATAACTATATAATATATAATATCAGTGGTCCAGTTCCTGACGGTATTGTTGATACTGATCACAGCAAAGGCATTTACACAGCAGAATTGTTTTATAAATGATTTGATTTTTGCATTCTGCACGTGTTTTAGAATACTACACACCACAAAATTTACACATTAAACACATAACGGTCAAATTTAGTTTGCTTAATCTTTCTACAAAAACAAACAAACTGTATACAGATGAAAGCACACACACACACACACACACACACGACACACACGCACGCACGCACGCACGCACGCACGCACGCACACCCACATAAAAACGCTCCAACAGTGCACCTTAAACCCACTAGGTGGCATTAGCATCATGTGTCTCAATGAGAACCAACCAATCCCTGTCCATGTCCTTGGGACGACCTTCGGATTAGTCACGTCGTGAGACCTACAATTAGTGTGGTCAGTGCGTTGCCGTGGCGATGGACGTTACCTGCGTACTGACCTCCCAGTGCTGAGGGACCTGCTAGGGGGAGGGCGGGGTGCACCCAGGGGGTTACACCCCCACGACGCCGCACACTGGGTGACGGGAAACTCCTCTGACAAGAGGGCGAGGGCGTGGACACAGCCGAACTGTAACGAGACAATAAACAACATTGCCAACATTGTGTTCTTATTTAGTAAATTATTTACCTCTCAAGAAACTTGTGTATATTTCGGCAGTTTCACACAGCTTTCTTCAACAGACTGAATTTCAGTCATGTCACATGACCTACATCATGTGACACAAGCTGGAGCATAACTGGCAGGAGTTCCTGGCCAATCATGTGACATGACCATGACATTTATGCTGTAAGAGATAGTTGAAATATACTGAGAAAACAGTTTCTTGAGAGCTAAATAATTTATAAAATAACATGAACCAAGAAAGCATATCACTACATTCGATGAGAAAAAATTGTATTCTTCTATTTATTTATGTATTATTTCTACATGCAGCTTAAAAGATTTATTGAGAGTAAATATTTAACTTTATGTTATACAAGCTGAGTTACCCAGCGATGCTTGGGGGAAAAGGCTAATATGTTTGAATATTGCATTACATCGCCGCAGCATGAACAAGAAATAGACTGCATGCTCATACTACAATGTATTAAAATGCTGATGTGGGACATGCAGAGTTGGTGCCTGTGTTAAGACTTAAGCGGTGCCCATTTTCAAATGCACGTAATTTAAAACGTATGTAGAATTTGTTTGACATCCAATGACATAGTTGTACATGGCATAATTGTCTTTACAATGATATAGAAACACATGATATTTCATAGATAGAACTCCACATACAGCTTTTGATTTTAATTATAATCACCGAGTCTCCCAAGTTCTCAAACCCTCCAGATGAATTCCAAATAAGTATAAATCTATGAACCATTGGTGTTACATGCAAATTTCAGCTAGATACAAGCAAAACTGACAGAGATGTAGATCCACTGACAGACAAACACAGAAACACTACTTTACAACATAAAGTGTAGATGTACCACATTCACACACTGGTCATTTCTGGTTCTTACTCCTTGAATGAATTACACAATTTCTAGAGATTATTTATAATTTCAAAAAACTACGATACTTTCTGGTATAATTATAGTTTCAAAAAGTCTTAATTCTTGCAGAAAACTGCTTAATTAATTCTTAACTGTATAAGATTCGATATGTTTTTTGTTCACAGTTCCATGCAAGCTGTTTAACTTATGTAAAACTTCCGACTGACTTAGCCTATTAAAAATTAAATGCACATGCCCCCTATTATCACTCACGGTTAGCTGCCTGGTGGTGGACCCATTCAGACGGTCAATAATGAGCGCCAGCACTCGGGACAAGGCTGACTCGGTGATGACCGACGTCCGAGCGGTTGGGCTGATGTGGTAGGGCTTGACCAGTCCGTGTATGAGAGGTTGCGGAGGTGCTGACCACTCGTGTAGGATTGGCTCGAGGTAGCTGGACATGAAGTGGTGGGCCCTCGCAGTGACCGGATCACCGTGGGGGTTGTCCATGTCATAGAACAGGTGTGACGTCAGTCTACAGAAAGTAGTTCCGGTTACACAAAGTAGTTCTCGTTAGTCGAAAGTGCACAATGTTAAATTAGCTTGACACTTTCAAACTTTGTATACTATTAGTCTGTAATGTGTATTATTTCCATTTTTAGACAACACAAAATTGTAACAAATTGGACATATTGTCCTATGAATACTGTAGATTGCTAAACTGTTGTATGAATGTAGTTGCTTTTTTGTTTGGATTTTTCACCTGTTTCGGTTGGTTTTTCTCTCCTCTCTGGAATTTGTGGTGACATTGGGCAAATAGGAAAATTATAAAACATTTCTTGAAGTGTTCTCGCCCAGGTTATTCTAACAATCACACTGGATTAGTCTATCACACACTTCACGTTCAGTCATTCCATCATCAAGGTTTCCATAGATCAGTTTGAAGTATGTTTTTTGTTCCCTCCATTTTTCTTTCTAACTACATATAAATAGGCCAACTTGTAGACATAGTACGTGAATCTCAACCCAGGTGCCAGTTATTTACAGCTGGTTAGTTTTTTGGCTAACAAACATGTGGTTTGGGATTTCCCAGCTACGCAATTATATACGATAATGTAACTGACATTGGCTGCCCCAGTTTGTTGTTCCATGGACGGTTGCACCCGGGTTGTGAATGAACTGGTCTCACGTCACACAACACACTTCCTGACAGACTCTGTGATGTCACATGCCTGTGTGCCCTGCTGTCCCCACAGCCTCACCTGACAAGTGCTTTAGCTGCGACCTGTCTCACACGCGAGTCGTCGTCTCCAAGCAGATGAAGCACAATGTTGTCCAGTACATACTTCTGTAGCTGCACTCGCTGGCGAAACAAACACTTTCTTTTAGACGTTTCAGTATCGTTGTTCTTTGCTCATACACACAAATTCCAACAAGCAAAAATTTAGATTTTCTCCAGTAGAAATGTTACAGTAGTCACTGAGTTCTGGCGTGCATACAGCAGTCAAACTTACAGCTCACCCCTTCACATGATGCAAGTAGACATCTCTGTGGACGAGTAAAGTTTGGCTAGAACTAGTCTGCTGGACAAGTAGTTACTTTCCACGGTTTTTAACAATCAGAATGCAATATTTTAATGAGGCAACTTACTCATAAAAACTTTTTAATAACGATGTAACTACATACTCAACATTAAAGAAACCTCACCTATAACGATTACGTTTAAGGAAGTATTTGCTGTCAGTGCCTCCGAATGGATTTTATGTAGATTTATGGTGCTACTTATGTGTTCTTCATCTTAATATTCTTGTTCTTGACCCACCCTCCCCTAGGAAGTATGTTGTCTGGGACCCACTCATCACTAGGAAGTATTTATTGTCTCAACTTCACTCAACCCTTAGGAAGTATTTCTTGTCTTTGCCCCATTTACCCCCAGAAAGTATTTTGTTGTTTCGGCCCCACTTAACCCCAGAAAGCATTTGTTGTTTCGGCCCCATTTACCCTCAGAAAGTATTTGTTATTTCGGCCCCACTTACCCCCAGAAAGTATTTTGTTGTTTCGGCCCCACTTACCCCCAGAAAGTATTTGTTGTTTTGGCCCCACTTACCCCCAGAAAGTATTTGTTGTTTCGGTCCCACTTACCCCCAGAAAGTATTTGTTGTTTCGGCCCCACTTACCCCCAAAAAGTATTTGTTGTTTCGGCCCCACTTACCCCCAGAAAGTATTTGTTGTTTCGGCCCCACTTACCCCCAGAAAGTATTTGTTGTTTCGGCCGGTCTGACAACTTCCACTGTTCTCCAGGAATCGTATGACCTTGAAGTCGACCTCTGACAATAATTCCAGAAGTTCCACCTGGAAGTAATCACATACAATAATTATGTTTACATGAACATCTTCATACTTCATGCTCTGTGGCTCTTTATAGAAGTATTATTTAGTTTATATATATATATATATATATATATATATATATATATATATATATATATATATATATAAATAAAGGTAAGTTGTTATTTAGTGCAGTGTAGCCAGGTACTCATTTATATAGCTGAATGAATTGGAGCAATGTAGAGTGAAAAAATTGCCCAATGTTTTAACACCGCATTCGTGCAGGATTCGAACCTGGGTTCTCTTAGTCAAGAGTCCAAAGCTCTACCCCTGAGCCATTGCGTTTTACAATATATATACATATATGTATACATATATATATGTGTATATATATATATATACGTATATACATATATGTATATATATATTATATATACATATGACATTTTTAACATTGTACTGCTCTCATAAATACTAATTAAATAGCCATTTATCCATAAAGCAGATATTAACTACAAACAATTTTTTTTTTCTACCATGACGACTTTTACCTAAACCAATAAATATTCAGTGTTAGTACCTTGACGAGCCAGTAGGGGTTGCTGTGAAGATGTAGCAATGACATCATCAACTGCATGCCAATGTCTCCTTGCATGCTGCAAAGGATGCTGGGAAGACATGTCTGCAATGCTGTCAGTGCAAGTCGTGTCGCAAGGGACACGTCATTTTCTAATATGCAAATGAGCCGTGATGCCAGCTCTTCCAAGGTTGGCCCTAAAACGACAAGAAATCATTCTTGGGCTGCACAATTCTCAAGATTGCGTCGTTATGCGGAGGACGTCAACATTTGGCATCATCCAACAGTTCAGTTTCAATAATAATTTTGTTATTGTTAATAAATCATGTCATAATTTACATACTTGTAAACTTTAAATATCTCAAGCAATATACTGAAGATGGACTGTGGCCATTCATGTAACAAGTGCAATAAACATAATACCACACATGCATAGAGTAAATTTACATAAAAGTGAACCACTTCATATTCACCCTCTTCAAACATTGAACTCTGCCATGTAAGTGTGAAAATAGTCCAAATATTCCATCACAGTGTACGCGTCTATTATTGCCCATGTGTTCAATAAACATTTAATTCACCGCAATTGGACAGAAGTTACGTTGTAACTACACAATCAATTTGTTGACCACAGTTCAAACGTAAGCGCCGTAGATAACACCCTTAGAGTGTACACACGGGTCTTACCTGAGTCGCCGTTGTGGAGCTGTTGCCGGAGCCAGGTGTTGAACTGGCCCCGAGACACCTGAAGCCCTGCCTCTATGAGACTGCCCAGCAGGACGGCCGTGTTACCCTTCAGCTGGGGGTCAGTGTGACTGCTGTACAGCAGCACCTCACACACCCTCTGTAGCTCTCCTGCACACACAGGGGAGACATTGTAAAAGGTCAAGGTAGGGTTAGCGTTAAGTTTTGACCTTTGTCGATTTGTTTTCATAGGAGTCACCTGACACTGATTTTGTTAAGCTATATCATGTGATGTCACATGGTATATCAACATGTGTACATGCATCTGTATGTAACTGTATTTTCTAAATGTATACATGTTGAACATACAATGATGTACATATATGTGTGCCTATGTAATGCCTGTATAACTGTTCAAGCCTGAGTGATGTTCATGACAAAACAAACAAATTGTACACCTACAAGTTGTGTATCTTCCTCGAAATTCCTCGAAAACTATCTCAACTTCTCTACAGGACTTTATGT
The DNA here is from genome assembly GCA_964017155.1 of Oasisia sp. SBJ-2009. Taxonomy (NCBI): domain Eukaryota; kingdom Metazoa; phylum Annelida; class Polychaeta; order Sabellida; family Siboglinidae; genus Oasisia; species Oasisia sp. SBJ-2009. The sequence goes on along the minus strand of OZ024864.1, from coordinate 9,917,545 downwards.
AGGATAAAATCTGTGCCAGTCGTAAATGTTTTGGTGGACATGTGCATGTTCACTGGCATATACATACCAGCCAGCTAAATGTGTATTATGACCTGAAATAAACTACAAACACATGTGTAACACCCACGTTCAGAGCAATATCTATGATTTTTTGGATAGAAGTGGTCAAGATAATGAGTGGTTTGAAAAATCTGAATAAAATATTGTTCTCGTTTAAGAATGATAGACCAACTAGAGGGCAGAAAGTACTGTTGATCACATACTGTGTATGCACAGATAAGCTGATGCATGTGCAATATGGTTGGTGGGAATAATTTGGCAAAGCAAGGGATTTGGCATGACCAGTTATTCAGACAGAAAAATGAATAAAACTCTTACCGTCGACAGGACTGGACTTGTGAAGTCTGACGAGGAACACAGCGGGGTGGAGGGAGACAGCGGACCCGACACACCCCAGGGCGAGGGTCTTGACACTGACCCGGACCAATCGGTCCGGGAGAAGTCCTTGTTTGTGCCCCGTCAACAGGAACCTGCTGCACAGCAGTCTCACGCAGTGTACGAGTGGCACGTCGAAATCATCGATGCTCCCTATGTCACCAGGTCTGATGCACTTGGAGGCGGGTGCGTCCGGTTGGATCGCCTCGGTGACGTCGACGTCGACGGTCGGCGCGTCATCGTTCGTCACGCTCAGACGATCGTCACTCCCGGATGCCTTCAGGGCAGCAGTGCATTGTGGGACTGCCTCCGACAGTGTATCGACACTGCTGCTCTGAGACATTGCCGTGTCCTCCAGTACAGCCCCAATCTCAATGTTTGAGTAGCTCCCTCTCATTCCCCCAAGGACCTCCTCCCCTGTCTCTGTCTCCCCACTCCCTTCCCCTTCCCCAGCCATCTCCTTTGGGTTTTCCTCCCCGCTGCCGTCCACAACGTCCTGCGGTTGCTCGGCAACCACTAACCGATCAATGATCTGCTCCAGGTTGTTGAAGACGGGAACTGACGTCTCATTGGTTGACCCCGACTCAGAGGTGCCGACCTCTGAGTTTCGATCAAGGTCATCTTCTAGCCCGGTATCGTCACTGGTCGGGGCCCACCGGCCATCCGGAGTACCTGAAGTAGTTCAATTGGTACATTAAAATAAACATGATTAGACATGTAAACACAGTGCACTAATTGTCATGTCTGTCCAGGCTGGTAGCTGTTGACAGCTCAGTGCTGAATCGTCTGAGAGGGATAATGGAAGGTACAGTGAAGAACTTAATTAAATGGACCAATATTTCGATCACAGATCATTGTAGAAATAGCAGATTTCCTGGCCTTGAGCAGATGCCCAACTATTACAGGTATTCCATATGAGTATCAAACTTTAATGTCAACAAAAATGTGTTTGCAATGCAAAGAAAATATTTAAGTAAAGTAAAATAAACTGCATTGGCCGAGTTACACAGCAATGCTTGAAAAAAAGGCAGTCACATGTGCTAAACCCTTTAAAAATTGCAATCCCTGAGTCCCATCCCCACTGCCCTGGATAAACATAAACGTGCTGCCAGAGTTTATCTTAGGCAGCATTTCACATCTGGAAAAAGGTATAGTCTCCTGCATTGAAGCTTTTGAAAATTGCATTACATTCTTTCAGCGTGTGCTCATGTCATGATGCAAAAAAACTGTAATGTGTGGCACAGAGTTGTGAAACACAGAGGCCCCAACCCCTGAACAAATTCTCAAAAATCTATGAACTGTCCGCATGGGCCTGTTAGGTCACATCCACAATGTCAACCCAATTCATGCCAAACTGACGGAGATGTGAGTCACAAACAAATGGACAAACACAAACACACACAGACACACAGACATGTATGATATGCCAGACGTACCACAGGGAGTTGGGCGGGCTGCGATGTCTTTGGCGAACACACTACTTGACACGATGCTGCCAGGGGTAGTTAACATGTGCACCAGTAGAGGGGGTGGTGCTTTCAACAATTGCTGTAGCGTTTCGAGCGTTGCAGTGACGACATTGTGGTCATCATGACCACTATAATGGAGAAGAACCTCATAAACCTGCAAGAAATGAGTTGAGTAAACAAATGAAATAAATTTCATGTACTGTTAACCTATTCCTGACCTACTGTTGTCTCAAATTCCAGTGCACATTTTTAGCAGCTTTTTACATGTTAGTTTTGTAAGTGATTCAGATGTGGATATCATTAATTGTATTTTCTATTATAAAAATGTGCATTTTGAAATTAATTTTACTTAAGATAACTTTCAAATACCTGGTTAGTGTAATGTGCTTTAAAATTATGAAACTTTTCCACTGTTTAGCTTACTGTCGATTATTAATGACATAAACTTTCTCGTGGTTGTTGCATGGGCTTATGAAAACTGCTTTTGTCTTTGTATGCATCTGGGCTTTATACATAAATATAAATATCCTAACTTTTATTGGATAAACATAACACACATGGTACATATTTTCTAAAGCAATTAGAAAATAATGATCATAAACAAAATATTTCATTTTAGTGATTAAGCTAAATGTCAATTGTTTAACAATTACTGGTAATTTACCAAAAATGTATGACTTGAAAAAGTGGGAAGACTAATACTGCTGTTTCACAATTATATCTTCTTAAAAACAAAAACATTTCTGCTAAAACAATCGGCAAACATTCAAACAAAATTAAATTACCCTTTCATCTGTTTACACGACCCACCCACTGGACCCCCCACATAGAGCCCATGTGACACACACCATAATTATATTAACAACCCCCACTTACCTGTTGCAACTGTCGTGTCCCAATCTTTGCCGCTGTCTTACGGATCTCTCCCTTACGTGTCTCTCCCTCCACTAGATCGCCCCGGGCCATTTCCCCAAATGTGTCACTGAGGGCGTGCTCGTTCTCAGCCGGCCCCGTCAGGTGGGGTACCATGTGACGTAGACACAGTAGCGCCCCCACCACAGGGTACGTGTCTCGCCCCACGTCCACTGGCACCAACATGTCTGAGCAACAACACACACAGGTGAGACACTGGCACCAACATGTCTGAGCAACAACACACACAGGTGAGACACTGGCACCAACATGTCTGAGTAACAACACACAGGTGAGACATGGACAACAACATGTCTGAGCAACAACACACACAGGTGAGACACTGGCACCAACATGTCTGAGCAACAACACACGCAGGTGAGACACTGGCAACAACATGTCTGAGCAACAACACACACAGGTGAGACACTGGCAACAACATGTCTGAGCAACAACACACACAAGTGAAACACTGGCAACAACATGTCTGAGCAACAACACACGCAGGTTAGACACTGGCAACAACATGTCTGAGTAACAACATACACAGGTGAGACACTGGCAACAACATGTCTGAGTAACAACATACACAGGTGAGACACTGGCACCAACATGTCTGAGTAACAACATACACAGGTGAGACACTGGCAACAACATGTCTGAGTAACAACATACACAGGTGAGACACTGACAACAACATGTCTGAGCAACAACACACACAGATGAGACACTGGCAACAACATGTCTGAGTAACAACATACACAGGTGAGACACTGGCACCAACATGTCTGAGTAACAACATACACAGGTGAGACACTGGCACCAACATGTCTGAGCAACAACACACGCAGGTGAGACACTGGCAACAACATGTCTGAGCAACAACACACACAGGTGAGACACTGGCAACAACATGTCTGAGCAACAACACACACAAGTGAAACACTGGCAACAACCTGCTTGAGCAACAACACACACAGGTGAGACACTGGCAACAACATGTCTGAGCAACAACACACACAAGTGAGACACTGGCAACAACATGTCTGAGCAACAACACACCAGGTGAGACACTGGCAACAACATGTCTGAGTAACAACATACACAGGTGAGACACTGGCACCAACATGTCTGAGTAACAACATACACAGGTGAGGCACTGGCAACAACATGTCTGAGTAACAACATACACAGGTGAGACACTGGCAACAACATGTCTGAGCAACAACACACACATATGAGACACTGGCAACAACATGTCTGAGTAACAACATACACAGGTGAGACACTGGCACCAACATGTCTCAATAACAACATACACAGGTGAGACACTGGCACCAACATGTCTGAGCAACAACACACACAGGTGAGACACTGGCAACAACATGTCTGAGCAACAACACACACAAGTGAGACACTGGCAACAACATGTCTGAGCAACAACACACACAGGTGAGACACTGGCAACAACATGTCTGAGCAACAACACACACAAGTGAGACATTGGCAACAACATGTCTGAGCAACAACACACCCAGGTGATACACTGGCAACAACATGTCTGAGTAACAACATACACAGGTGAGATGGCTGCTGGTATTTCACTGCATCAATCTAGTAAAAAATTAAGCTTGTGTGTGTGTGTGTGTGTGTGTGTGTGTGTGTGTGTGTGTGTGTGTGTGTGTGAGTGTGTGTGCGTGGGTTGGTGCGTGGGTTGGTGCGTGAGTGCGTGGGTGCGTGGGTGCGTGGGTGCGTGGGTGCGTGGGTGCGTGGGTGCGTGGGTGCGTGCGTGTGTGTGGTAATTGTCTGTGAGTGTGTGTGCATGCATGCGAGTGTTCGCGCTAGTGTGTAGCTAGTGTGTAATTCTATGTAAGTAGCCAGTCAAAGAACACCACCAGTTTACCCCACCTACCTAAGAGGAGACTGAGGAGCCAGCCAAAGAACATGACAGGCTTGCGAGAGTGTTGGCAGATAAGTGTGAGTGAGCTGGCAGCCATGCGTCTGGCTGATGCCGAGCTGGAGCCTACACTCAACATGAACGCGTTCACCAAACCCTACAACACAGACAGACATAAACACAACACACAAAGGACATATGTTGAAACAGGACTAATGACTTCATAATATGTCAACTGACCTATCTCCCACATGATATGCTGCCTTGGAAAAGGCCTGTCAGATCACCTAGCCAGATATATATCGTGTTTAAAATGTGACACATATCGTAAAACTGATAAACCAAACGTAGATATCTAGTTTACATTTTTTAATATATTATATATATATATATCTTTTTTAACTGTTCACAAGAGAACAACAAAAAGATCTGAAAAAATAAAGTGATACATTTTCCCCATATCACCAAAACGTGTATTCAGTGTGTACAAACGATCCCATCAAGCAAACACATCTGGCGTCTGGTACCTTCACTTCAGCGTCAGTGCTGAAGGGCATCAGCACAGGACACAGCTTCACCATCGCCGTGGTGACCGTCTCCATCACTGCCTCCTCCGGCCGACCACAGATCTTGGTGAGGCACGGCAGCAGATTGATGAGATATGGTCTACAGACAGAACAACAACAGATCTTGGTTTCTACAGACAGAATAACAACAGATCTTGGTGTCTACAGACAGAATAAGAATAACAACAGATCTTGGTGAGGCATGGCAGCAGGTTGATGAGGTATGGTCTACAGACAGAATAAAAACAGATCTTGGTGTCTACAGACAGAAGAACAACAGATCTTGGTGTCTACAGACAGAATAACAACAGATCTTGGTGAGGCACGGCAGCAGGTTGATGAGGTACGGTCTACAGACAGAATAACAACAAGTGATGTATTTAGTGAGTTCCACAATTTCAGGCCGAGTACAGGTTATCAGATATGGGCATTTCTCTCATATTTGTACGCACATTTTCTCTCATAAATTGTTGTGTTCTGGGTGCAAAGTATGATGGTACAGAATAACAAAATAACAATACATCTTGGTGTGTACCATAAAATAACAACATATCTTGGTGACAGAATAACAAACACTGGAGAGAAAATAACAAAAGATCCAGCTGACGTAATAACAACATATACTGGAGACAATATAACAGACAGGGAAAAAATAACAGATCTTGGTGACAGAATTCAGGCCTCTGACATATGACTGCCTCTGGCTATCTCTGCGAATGGCATGACTACCTACCTGCACTTCTGAGGACGAATAAGGTGGGCCATATCAGCGAATCGCCAGAGGGCAGCACGCACACTTCTCTGCGGCCCGTTCTTCTTGATCTCCTTGTACAACTCCAGCTGCAGTCGACCAAGGTTGGTCTCCAGTAGGGTCTACAAGACAGAGGCAGAGTGAGAGGCTACACTGTATGTAGGGTCTACAAGACAGATGCTACACTGTATGTAGGGTCTACAGTAAGGTAATACAATGCAGTCCTTGCTGGAGTCAAGACAGCCAAAGGTTTAGGGTAGGAATGCGATATCATACAAATACATCATGGTTTTTTTAAAAGGTGACAGAATTTATGATTTTCAAGTGATATGAAGTTGATATCAGATTTTGGGTGTAGTTACAGGGAAAGCTCATTTGCCAATATTGAGCTTAGTTTTACGACAACGTTCGCTAAAGTTGTGAGACAACTATTACAATGTTGCCTTGTCAAGACGGAATGTTTGTCCTACCTTGACGGTGCGGTTGAGGCATTCATCAGCCACCATTCGAATGTCTGATTCTGGGTCATCACACAGCATTAAAAATGTTTCTATGGCGATACCAAGAAACTTCGGAAATTCAGGAAAGTTTCTGAAAAGGAATAACGCTCACTTTATGACACATCACCATTTAATACATTAAAACCTTTTCTGAAATTTCCTCTGCACATGTAAAATTTAATTCACTGATATTCAAACATACTGGAAGTGAACATGTTTTTTTTACAGACGATGTACACTGTCAGCTAAAAACAAATATGAATGTTTTTATTTAAAAATATCTTTCAAATAATTGATTTTGAGTGCTAGATGTGATAACTTGTGAAATCATGGACATGCTTACAATATAACATGATCATGGTACACTTAACCACGTTTGCCTTTTCACTCTTTGCTCAATTACTTTTAATTTATTTTATTTTAGAGTAGATTAGTTACCACAAATATTCTCCGGCTAAAACAGCACAACCACAAAACACACAGAAATATTCACACGTGTGAAAGCCAAGATGAATGTCTGTTATAATACCTGAAACTTGAGGCACAGATGCTGTCGGTAATGACAATACAGTTGGCCACCTTCTCTTTCTTACTGGCAGCTGGCTCCTTCTTCCTGTTAACAGACAGCAATGAAACCTCTTAGTGAAGCTCTGTGCTCATGATGTATGTACAGAGATAGACTGCAAACTGATAATGCTTCAAGCCAACCGTTAAATACAGTCATAAAGTCGAACGTGTTTTTAAATGTATGGCAGGGGAAGTCACGTGAAGATAACCTGTCAGCTACATGAACCTTGGACACTGCAAGTTTGACAATAACAGTTTCTATTATCACTCCTCATTCACCCAACCTTACAGCAATCAATCAAGCCATTTTAGGAAATAGTCACAGTGACAGACCTGGATATCAATAAATCCAAAATCAGTACAACAATGAATTGTTGGAAGTGAATGATGACATATTCTTGTCATAGGCATTGGGACTGCCCCAGTGCCCCACTACAGCAGCAGCAGCTTAATTTTCTGACAAATTGTAACATGTAATTGATGAAATTTCTTAGGCACAGCTAACGGGTACCAATCTGTCAAGACATTATTTATTTAAGTAAATAATTTATTTTCTTTAATACATGTATACAAATTCTACAGTCACATAGTTTAGGTTTATTTCTATAGTACAGTAGTTTTTGTTCTGTCATAATGGGAGGTCAATTTCCATGATTACTCAAAATCCCTAATGGTAGGCAAGCAAGGCAATCCTGTTGGATAGTGCTAGCGGTGGGCAGAAAAAACAAATTGCAAAAATTATGGAAATAAAGTCCCAGTTTTGCCTAGGAAAAAGTCAGAGGAAATAAAGTCTCAAAATAACTTTATATTTAAAGACTGTTTAGTCATCTAAAAGTTTGGTTCTGTATACTTGAACACGCTTGAAAGTACTCTTTTGACAATTAAAATGTCTTATACAATGAGGAAATCATAAATACAACATATGAAACATTTGAACTGAAGATTGTAATATGATATGTAATCGTGAGTACCAACACGTACAAGTAACAAGATCTTAGGCCAAAATCTTGTCTGCCAGTTTTTCACATTTTTAATAAGAAAAACAGCAGGAATTGCAGGAAATTATTATAGAACAATTACATTTTACTGTGCAATGCTTTAAGTTTATATTTAACATTTTATCAATTTATAGTTTTCAAATTTATGCATATTGCAGTATAGTGACTAGTATTAATGTTATATCAGTTGGTATATATAGTGTCTTTTTTCTCCCTGTGACTCCATTTCCTTTGACTTTTCACATGACTTTATTTCCTACCTATTTCTGCTGGCAAATGATTACAAGGAACGGAGTGCAGGAAATACCCTATTTGACTGAAGGGTAATGACCCTATTTGACAGGTGACTGATGGGTAATGACACTATTTGACAGTTGACTGATGGATAATGACCCATTGATGAAGCCATCAATATTATCAAAAGAAGATGGATGATCTGACATATTCACAGTTAGAACAGTATTTCCCCAACTTACCTGATTGTGTCTTCTGTTGATGGGTTTGGCTGGAACACTCTGAGTGCTTCAAATGCCTTCACCAGTTTCTCTACATTTGCCATAGTATATGCTGCTTGTATTCTTTAATGATGATCTGAAAATGGAAACCCATTTTTTAAACATTTGATATTCAACGCAAAACACATGTAGTTGCTAAATACGCATCACGTTTGAAAGAAATATATAATAATAATAATAGTTTATTTCTTATATAGCGCCCCATCCAAATAATTGTTCTGGGGCGCTTTACAATGATTATTCCTAAAATATATAACATATATAACTGATGAACATCAGATGATATATAACTGATGAATATAATATATATAACTGATGAACAGTTATGAGTACATGTATTTTATAATAACCAAAAAAAAACAAAAGATATTCATAATGGGGAATTAATAAATGACACAATAATTGTATTTATTATCATTTATTAACTTTGTATTCCTTATTATTATTTTTGAAAATGATAATAAATATATATTTATTTTACTATTAATTTCTTACTTAATTACTGTATTATTACTACTGTTGTGAAATACATATTTTATCTATAATTTTTTTATTATATTACATGTAAGAATATGTTGGGTAATTGAAGATGGCCATTTGAAAATCACGATATACCACATGACATGGTTACCATCATTACTTGCTCCTTAAACACTTTTTTAATTGAAATACTGAGCTCTTAGAACAATATATATTGCATTATTTGTTCAATACTGTACTGTGCTTGTAATATTAAATTGTATACAATAAAAAAACATCACTAGATAAATAGGAGGCTAACAAATATTAGATTTAGAATGAATAGATCTGCTCAAGCGCAATACAGGCTGTAATGTTATTTCCATAGCGGAGTTCATTATGATGTTCAGTGATATAAGGCCTGTATTAAGAGCGAGTGTAGCCCAATGAATTGTAATAAAGTCAAAACACACCCCTTACTTGTTCAATAACTGAGTGAAAGTGAATCGGTTTGACATGTGTATTATATCTAGCTAGAACCAGCAGGCTTACCACTATTCCCAGCTATCATATCATAATGGCATCTAGCACAATATATAAATTAATAGTGGATACATTTATCCGAGACTGTCACAGCAAATATCCCCTCGTTACCTCGCGTAATGGTGACACTTGACAGCTAGCCGCTCTGACGGTGACAGGGCCGTCTGACAGGTGTCCTTATTTTTCACAAGTGGCACTGCAATACAGTCATGTTGTCGCCTGCATGCGCAACGGATTTCGCATTTCCAACTGCACAAAAACGCATGAAGACCGTTCACTTACAAAGTACAATAATCATGCAGATTTATCAATGTAAAACATAGCAGAAATATAAAATAAATTGCACGAAAATTCTTCGATCGTCAACGCTATCGATGTTATGACTTTTATTTATAAGTTAATTTCGTATCCTATACGCATATTTTGCCGGGTAAAATACCATGCCGCAAGAATGCAAATGTTCTTGCTTTTAAATAAATATTTGTTGTTTTATATTTAAGAATAACAGTAACTATTTTATATTTAAACTAAAATTCGAATATGTTACTCTCATTTCAAAATGGCTTCCCAAAGTTTTCCCGACGTCGTTGTAAAATGGAACGGGAAAGAATACGTAATAACTGGACTGAATTTCGATAAATCAATTAAAGATCTCAAGGAAGCAATTAAGGATGAAACTGGTGTTTTACCAGAAAGACAGAAGCTTCTGGGGTTGAAGTATAAAGGTGGATAACAATCGAGATATGCTTACATTATCGCCCATGTTCATATCGGAGAGACATCGTTACTTGGGACTTTAATAATTAGAAACTAATTCTTACTTTGATTTTGAGAGTGGCCCATCGTCCAGGCTGTAATTTACTCATTCCACATGTTTTGGCCGTAACATAATGTTATAATGCTGTTGCGTCATTCTTTGGAATTTTTTTTATTTAGGTCTAACAGTAACATACTAAAGTCTAAAATGTCTAAAACCGTCCTACTCCTGAGTCCTGCCCCTGGCAACCCTGGTCCCAGCAGTAGTGTATGTGTATCTTTGCCTATGTGTATGTGGCTTGGCTTTGTTTTTTAAGACATTTATAATCTTACAAGATTTACACTTAGACGACATGTTGACTAAGATGTCGTAGGCTTATCAAAAGTCCACAACAATCTTTGTTTTTTTTTCTAATCCCCCTTTTAACTGAGCCCATTTCCCATTGGTTGGATATTTGAATACATAATTCTCTTTGCACATTATTTGCAGCATGACTGGATGCTTCCCAGATAAGTCAAGATGGTGTTTGGATGCATAAACAGGTCTGCCAGGGACTAAATTGTAAAATGCCTTGATGATTTGATCGGTCCTGAGGACTGGATACTGCACATTATACAAGATACAAGATAGTTTATTAAATATTTCAAACGAGATAACATAGTATTGTGGTCAGTACAAAATCATAAAAAAATAAAAAGAGAATAACTACATCTCGGCAGTCGCAGACAAATATTCCATACATTCACACGGTTCTGGCGATGCTGATAAGGTTACACAATTTAGTCAGTTATCAAATAAATAAATAGTATTGATTTAAAAGAAATATTTAAAAATTAAAGAAATAAATAGTGATTTAAAATAAATTATTGTTTAATTACATTTTTAAATCTACTAAAATAATCTAGGAGTTATTGATAATCTTGATAACTTGTGATTTATAAATAATCGGATTTAGGTTTTATTGATGAATTTTATTGACATGGGGATAAAACTGCTCAATGTCTGCTTTTTGCCCTGAGTCTCCTGCCTGATGGTAGCATATTATAATGTTGAGACAGGGTGTGACACAAGTCACTCATTATTTCTATTCCCCTTCTCTTCGTTCTCGACTCATACTGTACAACTGATTTAGTTCAATCTGTCTCACTGCCACAACTTTACTTTCTCTATTAACAATATTGTTCAACTTGCCTCTATTCTTCTCAATGAAAGTACCAAACCAGCAGACAGTCTTGACAAGATGTGAAAATAGATTCAATGAAGCTACAATAAAACATATGCGGAGTCTTAGGACTCAAACCAAAAGATCACAATCTGAACATGCAGAACATTCTCTGATGACATTTCTTTACAATGAATTTACAAAATGATGGAATTAAAATGTTGATCTGTGTATCAAATTTTGTTAAAAAAGGTAAAAGTATGGTAATTTTATTTTGCAGAAGTACCAAACCTTGCACTATAATAATTAACTAAATCAGATGAACAAACTGCAGTTCTATCTAAATTGATAGATTACCCAGTTTCTTGTCACTCAGCATGTGAAAATTATTACAGTATGGCCTTTTGTGGCAAAAAGAATGGAAGATAAGATTCCAATTGTTTAACGTGGATGTACGTTTGAAGCAATTTGCGCAGGTTATCAGCACTTTTGCCACTTTCAAATTGGTACTATTAATTATAAAGTATAACCAGATCTCAAGTTCACTCTAAGATTTGCCCTGCTCTGTTGCAGGAAAGCCGCCATCTGAAGATACTCTACTAGGAGATCTGAATCTAAAGCCAAAGACTAAAATTATGATGATGGGCACACGTGAAGAGATTCTAGTATGTTTGCTGGTACAAAACTCAGCATAAGCTAAACAACGACATGCTATGTTTTATTTAGCCTTGAATATAAATCTGATTTCACACGCTGACTGAGATAATGGCAGCTGTGTTTGAATATGAACTTCTTCGTGTGCTTAAAGTGCTGTGGTAGTTTTGCTGTCAGACTGACTAAATATTATGTATGCATATGGTAGCTATCATTTGGATGGGTAAAACCTGTTGTGTGCTGGTGTTAATATCGCTGGACGGGTAAAATAAAGAAGGACCAAAGAAGTTAAAAATATCATACATATTGTTAGTTATCCCTGGAAAATAGGTTTCACACGTGTGTGTTTGTAGTTTATTTCAGGTCATAAAACACATCTCCACCTACTTCTGTGCGTACAGCTAACATCCACGTGTGACTGGCACAAATTTTATCCTGCATAAAGCCCTGTATGTACTATGTATGTTATTGTTTTATATTTGTACATGAACAAAGTGACATAGATTAGTGTTAATAGTAAGTTACAGTATTTTAAATATAGTAGTGTGCATTTGTTTATTAATCGTGTGATCTCTCATGGTTTGTATTTATTTGGCCGAGGGATGAGATCATAATTTATTGTAATGGATTATCACTTACAGGCAGATGTTTTAGAGCCACCTGCAGATATGCCAGAAGTCATGAATGACTTTGATATTGAAGAAGAAGAAATATTGATGGAAAACAGGTGAGCAGAACTCAGGCAGGACTCAGGCAGGACTCAGACAGGACTTCATTTAGTCAGTCGTTTCCGTAAGAATTTGAGAAAACACCTGAGCAGTTTGATATGACAATTAAATTGTATTAGATATCAGTTTATTTTACCCGCACAAAATAATTTATATATACCAGGGTAGTCTGAGCTTTATTTTCAGTGAATATGTGTGTGTGTGATGTTATATAATACATGTATGTGCATTTTATGATTTTGCCATCCAAACATTTATTTTGTGGTAGCGATGAAATCATATTTCTTACATTACTGATGTACAGTCACGTCTCATTTATGTACAGTCACGTCTCATTTATGTACAGTCATGTCTCATTTATGTACAGTCATGTCTCATTTATGTACAGTCATGTCTCATTTATGTACAGTCACGTCTCATTTATGTACAGTCATGTCTCATTTATGTACAGTCATGTCTCATTTATGTACAGTCATGTCTCATTGATCTCTTTGGTTCTCAAGGTTTTTGGTCTCATAAATGAAAATGTAGATTATCAAGATATCTTATTGTACTTGGTATCAAGATGGTTCCCAAAAAAATCTGCTGATCACAAACCAACTGGATTATTGAAGACCACGTAAACAAGACACGACTATATATAGGAACTGGGGTTTGACTGCTGCTTAAAGGGATACTCCAGACAGTTCTCCAGACAGAGGTTCACAGCATTTACTTACACGTATAATATATCTGTTGCGCATAGTAATTGTGCACAAAGATCATTAGTAAACACTTATTACATTATAATTGTACCCAAAAACATGCTATGTGGGATTCAGGGCATGAGGCTGCTGCCAAACTTTGCCTTTTCCAGCAATGCACCAGCGATGTAAACGATTGGGCTTACATCACTGGTTCAGTGCCTCAAGACAGCAGCACATTGAATGCAAGATAGCATGTTTTTGTACAATTTTACTATAATTAATTGTTTATTAACGATCTTTGTGCACCATTACTCTGTACAACCAATGTGTTATACATAAAATAAATGCTGTGAACCTGTCACTGTCTGGAGTATCCCTTTAAGCAGCAGTCAAACACCAGTAAATAGTGTGAATCTCTCACTGACAGGAGTATCAGTATTTAACATATGTAGATTAGTGCACTTGTTCTTTCTGATCCAGGGAAGAGTACCTGACCAAGATACAAAGACGAGTGAAGGATTACACAATAGATCTGATCAGTGACCCGCGACCAGGCAAGAAACTGCTGGTGCTGGACATAGACTACACACTCTTTGGTCAGTTGTGTTAGCTGGCAGTGATAACAACAGTCGATAACATTATAACAACCAAAATTAATGATACAGTAGTGTTTTGCACTTTGAATCTTTGGCAATCAAACACACCAGGCAAAACAAAAGGGTTGTCCAATCTTGGAATCAAGCAGTATTAAAATTGTCAGCAGATGAAATGCACAAAGTGATGCTATCTCTTCCTTGTATTGTACTGTGGATAGATATGTCAAATTATACATACAATTATATCAATTGCATTTAATAAGCCTAAGACAGTTTATAATTCACGACTTGAAAATGTTGGCCACAAAATGTTCAAACTAACAAAACATTCAGGTTTACAGGCAAAAAGATCGATAACAGTAGCAAACAGCGGCCGATATGTAGAATACTCCAAAGTTGGGCTTCTGTATAATAAATCGTGTGTTTGTTTCACAGATCACAGATCAGTGGCAGAAACAGGCACGGAACTGATGAGGCCGTACCTGCACGAATTCCTCGCCTCGGCTTACGAGGACTACGACATTGTCATCTGGTGTAGGTAGTAGGTACTAACATATATTGCAGACATTTACAGTACACAAAAACCACAAATGCATCATTATCTTGAGCTGTTTAAGTCCCGGTAGTTGCAGCAGTGAAGTAAACAGAGGTTGGACAGAAATGTTAACAAAGCTTTCTCACCTGAAATGGGTTCATTGGTGGTAGGCCTCATCACAAAAAGATCACACGTGGTAAAACTTTGATGTGTAACAACTTCAAAGGTGTCACCAAATGAATGTACATCCTAAAGTTAATTGGAAATGGCATCTTAGATGTGTTTTTATGTTGTTTATTTCCAAAATTAAATCGATTTGAATATTAGATCGTATGTAATGTTGGCCATCTAGGATATGAACCAAACATACTTTGCTATAGGCATATTTGGGTAGTCTTGTTTGGTGGTGAGACAAACCACAAACACACCTATTTCAGGCAAGAAAACTTTGTAAATGTTGTTGATCAGCCTAAGTCACATAGCTTTATGTAGAGACTCGTCCACCCGTCATTTGGACGGGTAAAAACGAATATGGATGGGTAGAAATATGGGTGGACGGGTAAAAAAAATGAAGGATCAAAACAAAACGTCTTCCAAAACCATAGATATTGTTAGTTATGCCTTGAAAGTGAGTGTAAATGGTGTCATATGTGTGTTTGTAGCCCATTTCAGGTCATCAGGCACATTTGAAAGTTTGTAAACTGGCTTAACAGTTAACATCCATGTGTCCACCAAAACATGTGTGACTGGCAATAATTTAATCCTGCATAAAGCCCTGCTAAGTCATTCATTGAGTTCTCTCTGTCTGTCTCCCTTTCCCTGCAGCTGCCACTAGTATGAAGTGGATCAAGGCTAAAATGGAGGAATTGGGAGTGATGACTAACAGCAACTACAAACTGTGCTTCATGATTGACAGTCTCGCCATGATTACAGTTGACACAGGGCCCAAGTACGGAGTCATTGAGGTAAATGTGTTGAAATGTATACAGTAAAGAAACAGCAATTGAAATTGTGGAACCAAAGGTGTGAATTTGATGAAAGACAGAAATCGAAGTGTACATGTTCATAAAACCATATTGTAGCTTTTTTTGGAACTGTCTCACAGACTTTTAACATTGGTGTCCTTTGAAAAAAAAATTTGCGTGCAGGTAGATGAAGTCAAATTAAAGATCTGTTTGTAATTTAAGATAAAAGATAATTAGCCTTATTTGTTTTATTTCATTTTATTGGGCAATTTGAAATTTACTGATACAAAATTAGCACAACTGGCCACTGCTGTGTGTCAGGTATGCAGAGGTCAAGCTATTGTCATCTAGTGGCTTGGCTCCTTGCAAGGACCCGTTGGAACTAGTTAGACAAGAACACCTTACAATGAAAAATAGTATTCTTATTAACTATTTATATTATTTTGTGATGTTTACAATGTAGTGGGAATAAAAAGTAAAATATATAGATAAATATAAATAAATGTAGATACTGGTGGATATTTGTGTGTGGAGTCTTTGCACAATAATTGCAGCTTGGCTGAATGGTTTGGTGAAAGACTAATTTAGGTGGTGTTGTTTGAGTAACCAGACCAGTCAGGACGTTGTGTTTTGAGCAGTCCTAACTAACCTAGAAATTATATAATTGTCCTCATGTGTCTTACAATGCAGGTAAAACCACTGTTCCACACCCATCTCATATCCTACCTGTGCAGGTAAAACCACTCTTTCATCTCATGTCTTTCCTGTGCAGGTAAAATTATTGTTTCATCTCATGTCCTACCTGTGCAGGTAAAACCACTCTTTCATCTCATGTCTTTCCTGTGCAGGTAAAATTATTGTTCCATCTCATGTCCTACCTGTGCAGGTAAAACCACTCTTTCATCTCATGTCTTTCCTGTGCAGGTAAAATTATTGTTTCATCTCATGTCCTACCTGTGCAGGTAAAACCACTCTTTCATCTCATGTCTTTCCTGTGCAGGTAAAATTATTGTTTCATCTCATGTCCTACCTGTGCAGGTAAAACCACTCTTTCATCTCATGTCTTTCCTGTGCAGGTAAAATTATTGTTTCATCTCATGTCCTACCTGTGCAGGTAAAACCACTCTTTCATCTCATGTCTTTCCTGTGCAGGTAAAATTATTGTTTCATCTCATGTCCTACCTGTGCAGGTAAAACCACTCTTTCATCTCATGTCTTTCCTGTGCAGGTAAAATTATTGTTTCATCTCATGTCCTACCTGTGCAGGTAAAACCACTCTTTCATCTCATGTCTTTCCTGTGCAGGTAAAATTATTGTTCCATCTCATGTCCTACCTTAGCCTATGGATGTAAAACCACTCTTCCATTTCATGTCTTACCTGTGCAGGTAAAACTGCTGTTCCATGATGGAAATCACTTCCATCTCATGTTCTACCTGTACAGATAAAACTACTTTTTCATCCCATATCGTACCTGTGCAGGTAAAACCACTTGGAGTCATCTGGGGCAAATTTGAGCAGTACAACAGCCGAAACACGATCATGTTTGATGACCTTCGAAGGAACTTCCTCATGAACCCCCAGAATGGACTGAAGGTAGGCGGACGGGTGTCTTGGAGCAACTGAACTTTAAACACCTTCAGAATTATGTATTTAACCTTACTCATAAACTCTTAACTGTAACCACCCTCGATGTTCTTTTCACATGAAAATGAAATTATCTTTTATTTTAAACCTGGATAAATAATAATAAATATTGAAAAGTAGACGACAAAATGTATGTGCAGTTGTACATTTCTTGTTAAAGGAGTGCATCTCCTGTGTGTAAACTTATTTATGTTGTGCAGTTTTCTTGTACAATCTAAATTACATTTATTATAAGGTACTGAAAACACATATATGTTTTAATAAAGCAGAACCAACAAAAAATTAACCATTCAATGTTTATAATAATTGCTGCATTGTCATTCAAATCACTGCGTTGTCACTCAAATTAACAAGCTTTATAACACCAAGGAAGGTCATCACTCAACTGGGGTGTACCTACAAATGTCAACACTGAGCAGTCAGCATGGTTTTTACCATTCAATCCAACTTTATTCTCCAGAGGGTAAACAATCGCAAATCAACATTTCAACAAAGAATTTTTTTCATTAGAATATATTTGGGCTGTTGATACGATATAAGACATTTAATTTATATAGTATAACATTTTTGTACAATAAAAAGCAGGTGATGCACTCCCCTTAAAGGATCTGTTGGGACAAGTTAGACATGAACACTTTACGATGTAAAATAGTGTTCTTAAAAAACTATTTATAATACTATTTTATGATGTTTATAATGTAGTGAGAGTTTTATTTGTAACATACTTACGTTTTAGCTTTTTTGCATTTTGAAACTGATACATATTTATGTGCACTGGTTTATGTTTTTTTTATTTTATGTAAACAAATATTTGTTAAAGTACAGCACTGGCAAAATGTTCATGTAAATATATACTCTCAGGGCTACTGCAATCTTTTCCTTTCCCTGTATGAGGGATAAATGTGGCTTTTACTCATGATTGTCGATGTATGTATTCATAACATTAATTGTTGGAAATAACTGTACAGTAATTCTGTGTGAACTGTTTCAGATCCGGCCGTTCTGCAAGGCACACATGAATCGCCACAAAGACCAAGAGTTACTCAAACTGGCCGACTATCTGAAGGAGATCGGGCAACTGGAAGACCTCTCCACACTCAATCACAAGAAATGGGAATCGTAAGTAAAACGGATGGGAAATTGACTCAGAATAATACAGTTCTTTTTAACACCTCCAGTAGCTCAGAGCCTGAGATATTGAGGCGTTTTCTGTTTTTTTTTTTTAAAGTAGGATAACATGGTAGAATGTCGTCATGGCATGATGATATCAAGATAGGGTGATATCAAGGTAGGGCGATATCCTGGTAGGATATTCTGTATGATGACATCATTGAAGAAAGATGTTGTTGATAAGTCAGACTAAAATGCAGATGTTTGTGTCTGTGCAACTATTAACAAAACCTGACCATTTACAATTTCGTCTAAGACTGTTATGCTAATAGTTTACTAGAAAAACCATGTTGAAGACATAAAATCCAAGTTGTACGAACAGCGTGTTTTTATGAAAGGCTGATATCACACATTCCTACTCTACTCATGTAGCCAAACTGGGAATACTAGTCTGGCTTACAATGCCTAGTAAACCCAAAATGGGATTTGTAATGTATGTTATGAGATGTATACAGACCCATGTAGGCTTTTAGTTGTCTAGCCAACTGCTGTGAATAATATATCAGTGTCTTGAATATCAGCATTTTATTATAATCTCCCATGAACAGTCTAGATGAATGGGTTGTCTTTATGCAGCATGTACAGTTGGAAACTTTCAGAGAAGTTGAGTCAGGCTCAAAAAAAATGTTTAGCCAGAGAAAAAGTGCTTTGTAAGGTGCTATGTCAAATAATAGCTTTTGTGCAATACCTGCAACATGGCTGAATTCTGAAGTGGCCATGTCTACATAGACCAAATCAGTGTTACATAAAGCCGGCAGATACATACTTACAATCAAGATACGTGGTCGTTATTCCAATGGTGGTCTGTTACACAGCTACATGTCGAAGCGACACAAAGAACCTGGTCATGGCAGTAAGAGACAGAAGACAGAAGGTGAGAGTTGATGGAGAGACTGAGGTGATGTCATCCCCGTGTGTGACAGCCGCTCCTGTCTCTTCCCACAGACGTCTCTAAGCTGTCACTGTGATGTGACAATGAATCGTGACACCGGTTGAGGTAGCTTACAGCACGGTTGTTCTTCCCACGGTCACTGCCCAGCTAGTGGCTAGTGTTTGTTCCTAGTCTGCATTCCAGCCCAGCTACCGAAAGGGTCCCGGCTAGTGATTGGATCCCAGTGTCGGTGGTCCTATGTCTGAAATGGATGTCTACAGTATACATATGTACAAGATGACAAATGCGGTTCAGATGTACATGTTTTTGTACACATACACGTGTGTGCACACGCTCACACACACACATAAATGGACTGTAAAATTAATCCATTTAAATCAGATAAAAACCTGTTCAAATATCAACATTTTCATAGACACTGGCGTTGTTGATTGGGCTGAATTCTAAAAAAGCCATCATATTTAAGTATTTTATTTATTTATTAATGCTAGCCCATCTGAACCTGTTTTTTATCGGTTTGTGAAGTGTAACATATTTATGACGTATATACGTGAACTTCATACTTACTTACACTCATTACCTTATATAATATATATATTATATATATATATACGCCTCCAATATATTATATAGGCCTCCGATATATATATATATATACATATATATATATACATAACCAACTATATCAGGCTGTTTCAAGCAGACTTGTCACGTTAGTTCTATTCACTATTAACTCGTTCCATTCTACATATTTTCAAGTTATTTGGGTTTATACGTTTTTATATTGAATGATGCCCCGTCACATATCATTGGGTCGTTGTGTGTTCTCGTTGCATGTGTTTGTTGTGTTACACTGTTGTTAGTGGGTGAAGATGAATGATCAAAATGACACGTAAGCGTTCATGCAGTTAGCAGACACCCACCATCACAAGGGCATTTGTTTGAAGAAAAAAGGTTAAAAGCTGTCCAGTTGATTGAATTGTTCGAGTCAGTTGCAAGTTTTTTGTTTGCGTGTTTTGCCCTAAGCAGAGCCCCAACGAGTGGCGTCACTTTATTTCTGTTTTTCTAATGTACAACGTTTGATGCGGTCAAACCGTCAATGTCTAGCTGCTGAACATCTGCTATAGAACGAATAAAATGTACATGTTATACGTATGTAGCTTCGTCTTCCTTGTTACGTTAGTATGTCTACTATTCCAGGTGGCGCCACTGATCCACCGTTTGACCATTTTAAATTATATAGCATCCGCAAGGTGGCGCCATTGTGTATTGCAATCGCCACTGTCCAGTTCGAACCTAGTCTCGCTTAACCGACTGTCGGTCGGCTGCGGAACTACGCCGAGAAGACAGTCTGGTGACATTTGCCGGCTTTTGTTTGGTATCCGCGTGATCTATAAAATGCTGCCACCTCACGGACACTGCCGTAATATTTTTTTTTATAAACAACTGCAAATTTGTATTTCTATTTATTTTGGGTTAATATAAGTTTAATTTTTAATAGTTTTTATAATACAGCATTATTTGATCAAAAGGTTTCCTTATTTAATTTGTATGCTATCCGTGTCGGGCTAGACAATGCTGCCACCTCACGGATACTGGTTAATCCTGCCGTAATTCTTATTTTATAAACAACGGTAAATTTGAATTTTTACTTACTGTTGTGTTAATATAAGTTCAATGGTGAATACTTTTCAAATGATATTATTATCTTGTAAAACTATATCGTTATTTAAATTTTTATTTCATAGTTGGCCTGAGAGCCAATCAGCGTCTCTACCCTATTCTGGGGTAAGGCTGCCCGGATGTAGAAACTTAAGCATATATACTGTCCCAGGCGTAGTTGAGGGGGCTTAAAAGTGCTGCCACCTCACGGAGTCTAGGTAACCGAGGCTAGTTCGAACCTAAAGGTATATTCAAATTGAGGTTTTGGGGGTCTCGCGGTGGTTGTTTTGATATGCCTCTTGGAATTAAAATCAACGTTTTTCTGGTCAGTCTCATCTTCCAAACATAAACACGTTAAAACCATTAAATTGGGACCAACGCATGTACTTTGTAATTTTTCATAATATAAATATATAGACATGACGTATATACATAAAATACATGTTATGTAGCAATAGTTTTATGATGAAGATATTCAACAAGCTCGTTGTGTCAATCCTTCTCAATGGTTGCGAGACAAGGCAACTCATAAATCATCCCACGGTGCTAGCCGCGACCGTGACACGATACTGACGTCATCGCAGGAACCAGTGGATTGTGCGGCGGAGATTCCATACAAACTGTCGCGGCGAAATGAAAGCTGAGCTGACTCGGCAAACGTGGCTTCGGCGAAGACAGGCTCCTTGTTACACGCCGGGTGACCAATAGACCAACTCTGTGCTTGGCTAAAACAGCTCTCAACAATAACAAACACACGCGCGCGCGCACGCACGCACGCACGCACGCACGCACGCACGCACGCACGCACGCACGCACACACACACACACACACACACATCCACACACACACATCCACACACACATCCACACGCGCGCGCGCGCGCGCGCGCACACACACAGTTTACATAGTCTAGTATTACCACTTCATTGAACATTACACTCACATCAGTGTGGAATGCAGAGGGTTGGACTCTACAACCAGACTGAATGCCTACGTACGGAGCTGTTGTCTTCTCTATCTTACATGACAGACTTGGGCTGGCTAGTAGGGCCTACTATTAATGTAGAAGTATCAACACATTAATTCTAACTGTAATCAACAACAATTAAGTCAATTGTGACAGTGGCTTTGTAAAATGAAACACCTTGCCGGAGACTTAGTTTTATGGTCATGCGTAGATTTAAGCGTTATTAGTATACATGTCAAACACTCTTACAGGCATAGTTCCTGGTCAAGACAGCGTACGCCTTGTTATTGAGTACGGCATGTTTGTACTTTTATGTTTGTGCAGCGGGGTGCGCGCTGTGGGACTATGGGCCGGAGTATAGCATTACAGAATGCCTGAACTATACTTCCGGTGTATTTGTGTAGCAGTAACTGCGTTCTAATCTCTACCAATTGAGACACGGATGGCGGCGTGTTCGACTGGCTGGCGCTAACTACCAAACTGGCTTTTACAATGTGCCGTATGCAGTGACCACAGAAGTGTTTAAACAACCGTGACCGTTCTTTACTCGCACACAAGCATGCACACAAACACCCACACACGCACGCACGCACGCACGCACGCACGCACGCACGCACGCACACACACACACACACACACACACACACACACTTACTTTCATACCGTTCTCAATCCTGAGTTTCGTCCTCATAGCCACTGAGAAAGTAGGGTAGGGTGGGGCATGGAGCCTCCGTGGGGTAACAAGCCCCCCTTGTATTACGTCAGTCTTACGTGTTTGAGATCTGTGTCTGGTGGACGAATACAATGCTGCTACCTATTAACTACTCTGACAGAAAAACAGACGCTGGCAAAAAACGCGGTAAGTAAAAAAATTACGTGTAATGCTTTGTTACGTGTTTGATGTAATAATTGTGCGTGTGTAATGTTTTACTACAGCAACAAGATTAAACACAACCTCGTCCAAGTGTTGTGATATTTATTTGTAGTACATAGAGCTTCAATTACGTTTAGTAAAAATGGGTGATAATTATAATTAGCGCGGGAATTGACATTTGTGTAGATCATGCATGCTGGGGGCAAGAAGCCCCCCGACTGTGTGGGGCAAGAAGCCCCCGGGGCGTCTTGCCCCACATAATTCGGTAACAGTCTATAATCATGAGTAGGTAACGAAATTATAATTGTTTTGTATAGTTGGTAAGATGATTCCAAAGTACGCAGTAAAGCTCTGTTATTACATTAACAATCAAATCAAATCAAATTTTATTTCGCAACAAGAATACATTATATAGCAATCAAAACAAAAAGGTATTGTTACGTGGTGGTCACATGAAACATAATGTGCCGTCTTCCTGTGACCCCAAAACAAAAACTTATAAAGTACAGATACATATATACTTATACACGTAGAATCACGAAATCGCTGTTTTCAATATTATTTATTGGACAATATAATTTATTTGACAACGGACTAACGGAACGTTAAAAAAATTGATAATCTTTTGTAAATCCAAACAGTTTGTCTTTTTAAATAAATGATTTTAGATACATTCTACACATCTGGGATTTAGGCAAGGCATATGGTTAAGGTAGCTAGATAGATAGTGTTTAGATATCACATATTTGAATTTATTTCGGGATTTGAAATTTTGAATCTTATAATCAAGGTTTTTCCATAGGTTTTTTTTTAAAATGATGTAAAGGTAACTTAGAATAAAAATGTGTTCTGGGCTTTCCTTTACGTATTTGGTTATGCTGTCTGGTAATTCTGGTGTTAGTGGCTATATATTATTTGTTGGCAATTGGCAATATCTGTAAAAGTTCTGCTCAGACGTTTCAGTGCAGAATGGCATTCATAATTGAATCTTATGTGATTACTTGCTTAGTGGGCAATGTGTTTTAGATATGGTTCGCACATGCAAGCGCAAAATGGAACGGGGTGCATATGGCTAAGACATTCTATAAGCTGCACTCTTAGCTTTGGAGAACCGTTGAACACAGTCAATTGACTGTATTACGTTACAACTTAGATGCTATGTTACCTAAAGTAAAGGACTGTCATTATTATGTTGGTTAGGTACGCATGTTAGACAGGATAACACCTATAAGCCATTTCCGGTTGATATCGAGTATTTTGGTATTCGTATCTTGTACACCGGCAAAGTTATTTTATCTGCCAGTTAAGGACATGTGCAGTCGTGATTAAGTAGATTCAATTATTGAATTGCATAAGATACTACACATACAGAACATTTTCATGTTGATCACGATTTTTTTTCATTTCGGTATTCGTATGTTGTACAATGAACCTGTCTATGGGACAAGGAGACTCCGGGGGCCTCATGCCCCACACAAAAGGGCGTCTTGCCCCCAGGTATGGGGCAAGAGGCCCTCTTGGGACAATACTTTTAATTAGCAATTATAATCGTTATTGTTGTCAAATGTCACAAATACTTTGGTATCATATAGCATAACCATATGACAATCGCATGACAGTAACAGAACGTCAAAATGATAAATTCACGAATAACTACGCCCATTATACCTTAAGGGGGGCTGCATGCCCCACCCTACCCTACAACAGCTGTTGCAGGACTTACCTTGATGCCGTTTTCAGTCCTAAGTTTCGTCCTCATGGCCACTGGGGCCACGAATATGGCACAGCAGTTCTCTTGCATTCGCAACGACAGATTGCACATAAACCAGGTCGGGCAGAACATGGCGAAGCAACCTGAGGACAGCAACATCGTCAATCATTTCATGCACATTTCATTATAATTTAAGTAAAAATGTATAAACAAGCTTTTATAATTGTTAGAAGATGACACAACATAGTTAAATTACGCAATCCACTCAGACAGGCATCACGCCGTGTATGTAGATTGTCGACCTCCCTGCTGAGTCTGCTATTCGTTCGTTTAGGCCCTGTCACTCTGACAAGTATGGGCTTTCGAATGTTTCTTGAATTGTTGAATAAAATTCTAATTTCGGTTCAGAATAGCCCGAATGAAGAGGGAGGTATTTGGGGCGAATACGTTCAGCGTACATCTAGCATCCTCCTGGAATCCTTTCCGAATGCAGGTTGTACGGCACGTTTGGTTTAACATCACACCGTGTACTGCTCGAACATTCTCCGAACGCTTTCCGAAATCTTACTGAATAGTTCCAATGCTTCGCGAATAGCCACCGACGTCTGCACTAATAGTAAACAATAGCAGGAGAATTTAAAACGACGCTCGGAATGTGAAAAGACAACATGCCACGAAGGAATGCAGCAGCCAAGAGTGAAAGAAGAGGAAGTCCACCCCGGAGATGGAGGAGGAGACCGAGCAGGAGCCGTAGGTAGAGCAGGAAGCAGAGCAGGAGGCAGAGCAGGAGCAGGAGGCCGAGCAGGAGCAGGAGGTAGAGCAGGAGCAGGAGGTAGAGCAGGAGCAGGAGGCCGAGCAGGAGCAGGAGGC
>OZ024864.1:9817058-9879558 GCA_964017155.1 Oasisia sp. SBJ-2009 | reverse complement strand
ACGACTGTATCAATCTGGAGTCGCGACAACAAAAATATTCTATTTGAAACATAACGCCAAAGTAATGGTGCGTGCTGATAACGCAGTAGTTATCGCTGTTGACAATCTTTGTCCCCTCAACGCGGGTTTCGGAGCGTTGAGGCGACAATGTTTCAGTTTCGGAGCGTGGGACAGTCACTTGTAGACGTCTACCACTACTGTACTACTAGACCCAACCAACACTCAACATACTCATTCAGCTATCACATAGGCACGACCAGTGCATCAGCACCTTATTCCTTCGGTAGCAGAGGGTTCTACCATATCTTTCTAAGCTTATGTGAACCATTGATTGGCCCATTAGAACAACAGATACAGTGCATGACCTGTTCATGCCTAATACGGCTATTGTTCACAAGAGCATTGTATAAAAAAAGAACCAACATTCACTAAGACTTAAACAACTCAACCACCACTCATGTAGACTCAACCATCACTCATGCAGACTCAACCAACACGTACTCATGTAGTCTCAACCATCACTCATATAGACTCAACCATCACTCACGTAGAATCAACCATCACTCATGTAGACTCAACCACCACTCATGCAGACTCAACCAACACGTACTCATGTAGTCTCAACCATCACTCATATAGACTCAACCATCACTCACGTAGACTCAACCATCACTCACGTAGACACAACAATCATTCATGTAGACTCAACCAACACTCAGATTCAGGTGGTGTCCGTGTTGTGAGGTGGTGTCCGTGTTGTGAGGTGGTGTCCGTGCTGTGAGGTGGTGTCCGTGCTGTGAGGTGGTGTCCGTGCTGTGAGGTGGTGTCCGTGTAGTGAGGTGGTGTCCGTGCTGTGAGGTGGTGTCCGTGCTGTGAGGTGGTGTCCGTGTAGTGAGGTGGTGTCCGTGTAGTGAGTGGTGTCCGTGTAGTGAGGTGGTGTCCGTGTAGTGAGGTGGTGTCCGTGTTGTGAGGTGGTGTCCGTGTTGTGAGGTGGTGTCCGTGTAGTGAGGTGGTGTCCGTGTAGTGAGGTGGTGTCCGTGTAGTGAGGTGGTGTCCGTGCTGTGAGGTGGTGTCCGTGCTGTGAGGTGGTGTCCGTGTAGTGAGGTGGTGTCCGTGTAGTGAGGTGGTGTCCGTGTAGTGAGGTGGTGTCCGTGTTGTGAGGTGGTGTCCGTGTTGTGAGGTGGTGTCCGTGTTGTGAGGTGGTGTCCGTGTAGTGAGGTGGTGTCCGTGCTGTGAGGTGGTGTCCGTGTAGTGAGGTGGTGTCCGTGCTGTGGCATATTGCAGGCTGTGTAAAAACACTCATACTCTGTAGTAACATAACATATTATAAGACTTACATATCTAACTTCACTCTTTGGTTGGCACATTAATTATGGTATCCGAGTTTCTCCATTCTAGCCTGTCATTCGTTATTTACTGCCTACTTGGATGGTTTAACTCATCGTGGATCGAGATTAAATAAATTGCTAATTTACATACCTAATCTATTATCTTATTATACTGTCGTCTGTACACTGTCCAGGCTCCGCATAGGAAGGTGGACAACACGATTGCACGATATATCTTGCCTTTACCCAGCATGAACACGTGGTGGTTGTTCCAGAGTCGCTGGCGTGGTGTGCCGAAAGAAGCACTAGCCTTGGCCATTCTCCTCTGTATTTCATCGTCAATGCATCCATTACTTGACATAGTGCTTCCGAAGTAGGTGAATTCCAGAACAGAGTTCAGCTTGTTTCCATCAACTATGATATCCTCCTTCGGTTTTTGTTTAGAATTTGGTTGGTATAGCACCTCGGTCTTCTTGAAGTTAATCTTCAGGCCGAACTTCTTTGACGCATCGGAGAAAGCATCCACTATTTTCTGCATCTCTTCAGCAGAGTGTGCAACTAGTGCACTGTCATCTGCGAATAACAGCTCCCTGATCAGTATCCGAGTAATCTTGGTCTTAGCTATGAAGTGTGCGACATTGAATAGGTCAGCGCTCTGTCTGGACTGTATGTAGACGCCACCCCCCCCCCCCATGTCCCCGAAAGCCTCGTCGAGCATTGCTGATAAGAAGATGGAGAAAAGCGTGGGGGCCAGTACACAACCTTGTTTGACCACATTTGTAACACTGAATGATTCCGAGACTTCCCCTCCGACACTAACACTCGCCATCACTCCGGTATGTAGAGCCTCGATCACAGTTGGAAATTCTCTAGGCAGCCATACTTCCTCAGCAACTGACATACCCCGGTCATCCCAACTGTATCGAACGCCTTACTGAAGTCGACAAATACCATGTACAGTGGTCGGTCCTGCTCAACGCACTTTCTCCTGTAGCTGTCTGAGACAAAATATCATATCCACGGTGCTCCGGTTACCTCTGAAGCCACATTGTGTCTCCGGAACTACCTCTGGTGTTACGTGGGTAAATAGTCTGTTGAGGAGGATCCTGGCGAAGATCTTGCCTGTTATGGAGGAAAAAAACGAGATTCCACTATAATTCCCACGGTCTGTTCGATCACCTTTCTTGCAGATGGTTACAATGCTGGCATCCTTCTATGCTTGTTGTACATAATTCTCATCCCAGGCATTGGTGACTAGATGGTGCAGTCTGCTAAACAGATTGTCTCCTCCGTGCTTCCATACTTCTGCAGGAATTCCATGTCCGCCAGGTGCTTTGCTATCTTTCTGTCCGGCGATTGCTCTGCCATCTTATCCATGCTGGAATCTCATCGAGGCTTGTCTTGGTAATGCGCTGCGGGATGTTGTCCAGCGCTTCATGATCTATATCGCCATTGACGCTGAGTAGCTTCGGGAAGTGTTCACTCCTTCTTGTCACAACTCTCTTGCTGTCAGAAAAGGTCTCCATTCCATGTGTTGATTTCAGGTGAACAGGTCCCTTCTTCTTGGGTCCCCATACTTCCGTCAGTCCATTGTAGAATCCCTTCGTGTTGTTTCTGTCAGCATCTCTCAACAACTCCACTGCCTTCCTTTCCCACCAGTCTGATTTCAGGGCACGGGTGCGTTTTTGTCGCAGTTTGTAGGCATCTTTATATGCTGCAGTGGTGGATCTAATGCTCTTGGTTTGCAACATTCTCTGGTGGGCTTGTTCTCTTCTGCTCACAAGAGTAGAGCTCTCCTGGTCATTGGGATCGCACCAGTCCTGGTGATTTCTGTCTGGCTTGCAAGATATGACTTGGCTGTGTTGTATACTACCTGCTGCAGAGCTACCCATTCCTCGTCTTGTGTTGAGCTTTCCTTCTCCTCCCATTTTGCTGTGTTGAGCTTGGTCGGCTTACTTGTCCCTTGCCTGTTGTGTTTTTGTCGTATTCTGAAAGCCACTTTTGCCCTCAGCATCTGGTAATCGGTCCAGCAGTTAGCTGTACGCATGGCTCGGGTACTGTGGATGTCCATCTTATCCCGACATATCGTTATATTATGAAGTCGATCATATGCCAGTGTCCGGAACAAGGATCCTGTTGGGCTTGCATTCATCCTTCTGCTTGAACATGTTGTTCGTCACTATCAGTTCGAACTCAGAGTACAGAGCCAGTAGAAGCTCGCCATTGGAGTTGCATTTCCCAATCCCATGTTTGCCCATGACCAAGGAGGGCCACTTGTCATTTTCTCTTCCTATCCTCGCATTGAAGTCTCCTATCAATAGTAGCTTGCCTGTACGAGGGATGCTGCTGAGCACACGTGTCAGCTGGGAGTAGAAGGCCTCCTTGTTTTCATATGGGTTTGTCATTGTTGCAGCGTACACGCTGATAATATAATTGTAGCAAAGTTATCCTTTCTCAGAGATAGTCTCGTCGTCATGATTCTGTCACTTACTGGCCGTGCATTTTGTTCAGCTTTGTGACCATATCCTTTTTTATAACAAAGCCCACTCCGGCCTCCCTTCTTTCTCCTTCGGGTTTGCCACTCCACCAGAAAGAGTATTCCAAGTCGTTGAGACTACCAGACTCTGAGAACCTTGTTTCACATAGGGTGGCGATGTCGATGTTGTATTTCGCAAGTTCCATTGCTACTAGTGTCGTACGTATTTCTAGTCGGTTAGCTCCTTCTCGGTCGAGGAGAGTCCTGACCTTTGTGCAATTGTCAGTAGTTGTCTTCTTCTTCTTCATCCTAGCTGATTTTCCACTGTCGACGGAAGATGAGGTCGAGCAGCGCGGTCCTTGGTAACCCGGGCGACGGCCGAACCGGTATGGTGTTTCGTGCAGTTGTACATTTCATGGAAGCTGCCAATAAAAAGTGTTGAAGTGCCGCTGGCTTTCACAAGTTACTAGCGGCTCTCTCTCGGGGAGCAAATAGAGATCTCACACCGGCAAGAACATGTCAAGACAAGCGCAAACTATTTGTCCCTGCAGTGGCTTGTCGAGAGATGTTGGGAGTACCATACATCAACCGCCTTTGATGCTGCCACAGTGACATGGTTTTCTGGTTATGCTTTGCTCCCTTGGCCTTCGGTTCTAACAAGAAGCCGCACCACAAGGCAGTGGTTTACAGGATGCCTGTGTGAAACGTTCCTTCACAGTCCTCCCTTTCGTTAAGAAATTTGTCATCATGCAAATAGGATTAAGTTAGGAATTCTCCCCATCTCTTGCTGGCTGGAGAGCAAGAGGTGACAGGGCAGTGAAAATGTCATAAATTGCAATGAACGTGATGGCTAATGGCTATTGTGGGTTCAATATAATATAATATAATATAATATAATATAATATAATATAATATAATATAATATAATATAATATAATATAATATAATATAATATAATATAATATAATATAATATAATATAATATAATATAATATAATATAATATAATATAATATAATATAATATAATATAATATAATATAATATAATATAATATAATATAATATAATATAATATAATATAATATAATATAATATAATATAATATAATATAATATAATATAATATAATATAATATAATATAATATAATATAATATAATATAATATAATATAATATAATATAATATAATATAATATAATATAATATAATATAATATAATATAATATAATATAATATAATATAATATAATATAATATAATATAATATAATATAATATAATATAATATAATATAATATAATATAATATAATATAATATAATATAATATAATATAATATAATATAATATAATATAATATAATATATATATATATATATATATATATATATATATATATATATATATATATATATATATATATTGCTCTTTTCCCCATTCTTCTACCACTCTTTCTATGTATCTTTTAATATAATTCCCCATCACAATTTCGATCTTCCTCGCCTCCCTCGCCTCCACTTTCTGGGTATCTGCTCTCTTTTGGCAATTTTTCATCTCCCACCCTTTCCACATGACCATGCAGCCCATGCAGTTCTTTTGAAGTGTTTGGAGCATGGGTGCAAGTTTGCGTCTGATAAATGTTAGAACATTTTTTGCGCAGGTTGTAATTCAATAGATATATTTGTTCTAGGTTAAATCTTTGGTGATGAATAAAAACATCTACTCCTCGAAATAGACAATTAACTGTCTGTGTTCTGCAACGTTGTATTTCTTAGAGTGTAATACTTTTTTATATGTCTTGCAATGGTTACTCTCATCACAAAGCATTTTTTTTATAGGTAAAGTGCATTTGTCTGTCGTATTCCCATTTTGTTAATCCGTTTAGGCATAATTCTGTTGTTCTTGAATTATTATTATTTTATTATTATTTATGTTATCAATTAATATATTTATATATTTATTTAGCCAATTTTTAATCTTTTACATTGCATATAGATATGTATTTTTTTTTTTATGAATGTTTATATTTATATTATGTTCCAGTGTACATATTCGTGTATTATATATATATATATATATATATATATATATATATATATATATATATATATATATATGTGTGTGTGTGTGTGTGTGTGTGTGTGTGTGTGTGTGTGTGTGTGTGTGTGTGTGTGTGTGTGTGTGTG
This sequence comes from Oasisia sp. SBJ-2009, assembly GCA_964017155.1. Classification (NCBI taxonomy): domain Eukaryota; kingdom Metazoa; phylum Annelida; class Polychaeta; order Sabellida; family Siboglinidae; genus Oasisia; species Oasisia sp. SBJ-2009. The sequence continues at coordinate 9,873,573 of OZ024864.1, read as the reverse complement.
TGTGTGTGTGTGTGTGTGTGTGTGTGTGTGTGTGTGTGTGTGTGTGTGTGTGTGTGTGTGTGTGTGTGTGTGTGTGTGTGTGTGTGTGTGTGTGTGTGTGTATAAACGTGGTGCGCTATATAAATCAATAAACGTTTACATTTACATATCGGTCTGACTGGTTGATTTATCTGTAGTACAAACAGTTACTTTATTAGGCAGTGTAAACAATAGATTATATTCCCAATACAGCATTCAATTTAAAATATTTGTCTTACTCTTTTGCCTTAACAAAATATTTTAGGAAAGATGATCTTGAAAATAGTATAAAACCCAAAGGAACGAGTCTAAAAATTCGTCGGCATAATCATTTTTATGTCAGTCGAATGGCAACGCGTTCCAGAATTTGTTAACCACAACGATTACATATAATATTGCCGATGCTACCGATGTCATGCAACCAACAGATGATGATACGATTTAAATATTTCGGTGGGACGTTCAAATACTTAACCGAAACATCCAATTCGAGAATGGAGGGTCGCGCCGAACCGACATCGCAGCCCAACTGACCCTCTGGAAACTGTTTCCGGTTACCATGATTTGTTATGGGTTTGAGTAAACAATCACACATGCTCATTTAATAGCGCGTACACCAAGCTGTAGTATGATTTCGATTTATTTGATAATATGAAAATAGTCAGACAGTATTGTGTGAATGCGAACAATAAATGGTACACTCTAAACCGCAGCACGGTGAATAGTCCCGTATTATCGCTCGGCAGGCCATCGGGTAAACTCCGAGGACCAACTCGGGGTAATCTTTTTAAAACAGGTTTAGCAAATTTGTTCGATATCTATATGTTTGGAATGTCATTCTACATCACTTCTGGTACGATAAAAATAAGATATTATTTGTTTTTATTGTGTTTTAGTCAGAGCATGTAAACAAGCAAATGTCATACTGACTGACCGATGTAAATGTAAAACATTGCACAAATATACTTAAGATATTCATACAAAGTACATGAAATATAAGGATGACACAAAAAAGTGCAAGTGCTTATTTCCATTGTGGTCCTTGGTCATAGGGCGTGAGCGGTTAGTGCATTGCAGAAACATCAGGACCACAAAGACGATATCTTGCGATTTGCGGATATGTCCCCAATCCTAAGGCTACATCATTAATTTGTATTATGTGTAATGCATATTTATTTGTTTTATGTTTAAATTGATATAATATTGCCCATTTTGTTTTCTATATTTCGACTTCGCAATGAACACACAAGATGTCCAGTCCTGATGCATCTGTGATGTGCTAAGTGCTAACTGTTCATACCTTTTACATCGGCTTATTTACATCAACTCAATGGCATTAAATTGATCTAAAACACGATTTGTAAAAATACTACCTTAATTCTTTGTACTAGAAATGATGTAGAAGGACATTCCAAAACATTCACATTGAAAGCAGGTGATAAAACCATTTTTAAAAGGCCCTAATGATTTAGGCCAGTTAACTGGAAGATTACCCCAACTCGGTATAACTGGTCATCAAAACCTGTCTGGTTTTTTTAAAAATAATTTATCACTCAATTTTAACTACTCTTTGTACATTTATATGAAGTGCCTGAGAGCAATTATATATTGATTTGGGTGCTATACAAATAAATTGTATTATTATTATTGTAATAGGTACTGCTACTAGTCAACCACCGAAGATGTCGACAGCTTCACTGAGAAATACCTGCAAGATACAAACCTCGTGGGACGTGGTTGAAAATAAAGATATAACGGATGCTGTCGTGTACAGATTTGAAGACGAAGAGGATGAAAATAGGTGACTGTTAGGTACTTTGCAGTTTAGGATTACTGCACATAAAAAGCCATAAAAAATGATCACCTATAGAAAATGATAATTAATGCCTGAAATCGATAAAAATGTATAATAAGTAAATAACACATTTTCTGTTTGACCTGTTACTGCCATATTGAACTCTGCCAGGTAGTGCTACAACATTTTTGACATTAAACTGTGGGGTTATACCACAATTTTTCTGTAAAATTGTCACAGGTTACATGAAATAAGCCGTTTAGATTTTACTTAAGAACAGCTGATGACATTTAATATCAGCAGAAACACGTCAGTTGCATATGTGCAGCTATATTCGTAGCTGATCAGTAGAAGATATGAGCAGATGTTATTTCACATTAAAATTTCATTATTTTATGCTACCATGAAATAATCATTTTAATTATAAAAAAAATACAATTGTCGTTATAATAATATAAACTGTTCATGGCTATTGATGCAATTGACGCATTTATGCTCACAATTAAATCAGTATATTAAGTATAATTTAAACTGCATATTTCATGTAATCTGTGATATCTTGAGAAAAAATTATCTGTGAACTACGTTACGTACAAACAACTACAGTCAACGTTTTACTTTCTAGATCACCAGCCTGCCCATGTGGGTTATATTTGAGAACACCCTGTGCAGTGGGTGTTGCACAAGGCTGTGAGACCAACCAATCGGAAGCACATTGCACTGTGACAGTGTCTCAGGCCCAAAAAGGATGTTCTTGTGTCGTGTCCGCCGTTGACGTCCTGTGCAGTGCCAAGTTTATGGAGCTGTACTCGGGGCATGGCGAGTACCTGTGCACAAGTGAAGGAGTGAGGATTGATGGAGAAATAGCGGTCAGTGGACTGGACAGTGACCAGAAGCTCTACTGTCTCCAGCATAGCTTTGACACACCTGTGGTGTCGGTTACGCTAAAGGTCTGTACTTTCACCATCCACCAAGATTGGGGGCAGTTTCATTCAGATTTGTAAGTTGATGTGCTGGTATTGCATACTTGTATTTTATTTTCTAAAAGAGGATAATTTGTTGTTCTTCTGATGTTGTCTCTATGAGCCCAGCTGAATACTTACAAGTTCACAGCACTGTCAATATCGTGGAACAATGTGTCAATGTTATGGGACGTTTATGCTGCTCAGCAGATGATTTAGTCTATTAGTCTGAGATAGGTAAATTTGTTATAACAGTAAAGGCCAAAGTATCATGGAATTTAGCATCCCTATGCATGTGTGTGCATAGGGATATTCAAAGTTTCAGTCTGTGTTGACGGTAAAGATAACTTGATTCGATTGTGACAAGTAGATTGTCAACATTACATGTCCACTGCACAAGTGATTGACTTTACACACACAGGTTAACACTTGGATAAGATTTCCCAGTGGACAGGTGAAAAGTTAGACAGGTAAGAATGTAAGTTACACTGAAACGTTTGTCTCGCAGTTCCTGGGCCTGGCAGAGAGAGACAGACTGTGGCTCCACAGTCTTCATGTCACGGTCACTGGACAGGCAGCTAGCAGTGATCACTCAGTGGCCAGTCTCATGTCCAGTGCGATGGGAACCAGTGTAGACTGGGGGAAGGTTCGGGAGTTGACATCGGATGTGACGGGTGAGATTCCAGCGAGGGCGCGTCAACTGTGGGATTCGGTAGAGGCGACTCAGAAGGTACTCACGCTGTCTCACAGAGTCTGTACTCACCAACAGCCAGGGCTTTATGTAGGATAAAATTATTGCCAGTCACACATGTTTTGGTGGACACATGGATGTTAACTGTTAAGCTAGTTTACAAACTTTCAGATGTGCCTGATGACCTGAAATGGGCTACAAACACACATATGACACCATTTGCACAGACAGCAAGTGTGAAACTGTAATAGTAGTATTCTTTAACAGACATAAAACAGAAAAAGTATGTTCTTATATATATACTATAGCGCAGCATTCAGTCCCCAGGAGTGTTCAAACTGCTTTACACTGTTAGTGAAACACCATCTTGTGTTCTCTGGGAAGCACCCAGCAGTGCTGCAGTTACGGAACAAAGATTATCCATACACATATATCCATCACTGTCTATAGCCAGGTACTCATTCACACAGCTGAGTTAACTGGAGCAATGTGGAATGCCAAAAAACTTGCCCAAAGTTTTCCGTGGCCAAATACGTGTACACGCACAACAATCCATTTTTAGACTATAAATGAAATGCCTGTATTTTAAATGATACACATGTGTTATGATAAAAATGCTGGCATAGATATAATATATTTATATGCACAAAAAGGCACTATCCAGTCCTCAGGACCATTCAAGGCACTTTACACTTTATTTCCCTGACAGACCTGTTCACTCAGACACCGTCTCGGCTTCTCTGGGAAGCATCCAGCCATATGCTACAATTAATGCGCGAAGGCTGCTCGTACACATATCCACCACTGTCTATAGCCAGGTACTCATTTATAGAGCGGAGTGAACTGAGGCAATGTAGAGTAAAAAAACTTGCCCAAAGTTTTAAAACCACAGTACAGGATTCGAACCCGGGTTCTCATAGTCAAGAGTCCGAAGCTCTACCCCTGAGCCATTGCGCTCTGTTAGTCAAACACTGTCTCTGTTAGTCAAACACTGTCTCATCTTCTCTGGGAAGCATCCAGCCATGCTGCAGTTACGGCACAAAGATTATTCATACAAAGATATCCATCACTGTCTATAGCCAGGTACTCATTCACACAGCTGAGTGAACTGGAGCAATGTGGAATACAAAAAAACTTGCCCAAGGTTTTACGTGGCCACACAGTGTCCAAACCTGGGTCCTTTTAGTTGAGAGTCCAATGCTCTAACCACTGTGCCACTGCTACTGCTGGGGAAAGACATTTTACTGCCACATTTTGATGTAGGATTAAATTGGATGTTAAAATAATTCAGTTCATAAAAATAAGTACATATACACATATGGGGGTATGATGTAAGTGTATGGGGGTATTATGTAAGTGTATGGGGGTATGATGTAAGTGTATGGGGGTATGATGTAAGTGTATGGTGGTATGATGTATGTGTATGGGGGTATGATGTAAGTGTATGGGGGTATTATGTAAGTGTATGGTGGTATGATGTATATGTATGGGGGTATGATGTAAGTGTATGAGAGTATGATGTAAGTGTATGGGGGTATTATGTAAGTGTATGGGGGTATGATGTAAGTGTATGAGAGTATGATGTAAGTGTATGGGGGTATTATGTAAGTGTATGGGGGTATGATGTAAGTGTATGAGAGTATGATGTAAGTGTATGGGGGTATTATGTAAGTGTATGGTGATATGATGTATGTGTATGGTGGTATGATGTAAGTGTATGAGGGTATGATGTAAGTGTATGAGGGTATGATGTATGTGTATAGGGGTATGATGTATGTGTATAGGGGTATGATGTATATGTATGGGGTATGATGTAAGTGTATGGGGGTATGATGTATGTGTATGGGGGTATGATGTAAGTGTATAGGGGTATGATGTATGTGTATAGGGGTATGATGTATGTGTATGGGGGTATGATGTATGTGTATAGGGGTATGATGTATGTGTATGGGGGTATGATGTTTGTGTATAGGGGTATGATGTATATGTATGGGGGTATGATGTAAGTGTATGGGGGTATGATGTATGTGTATGGGGGTATGATGTAAGTGTATGGGGGTATGATGTATGTGTATAGGGGTATGATGTATGTGTATGGGGGTATGATGTATGTGTATAGTGGTATGATGTATGTGTATAGGGGTATAATGTATGCGTATGGGGGTATGATGTATGTGTATAGGGGTATGATGTATGTGTATATGGGTATGATGTATGTGTATGGGGGTATGATGTATGTGTATGGGGGTATGATGTATGTGTATAGGGGTATGATGTATGTGTATGGGGGTATGATGTATGTGTATGGGGGTATGATGTATGTGTATAGGGGTATAATGTATGCGTATGGGGGTATGATGTATGTGTATGGGGGTATGATGTAAGTGTATGGGGGTATGATGTAAGTGTATGGGGGTATGATGTTATTCAGCAGATGTTTACACCTTGTCCTGGTCTGTCTGTTTTTCTTTTCTCTTTTGGTAAGTCCATCTCTGATGAGTACACGCATACATACATACACATACATAAGTCCATGCATACATAAGTTCATACATACATACTTGCATGCATACATAAGTTCATACATATATGCGTACGTAACTACGTATACATGTACGCAAGCATGCATGTTTCCATTTCTTTCATTATTTAGTTCTAGTACTACACAGATCCCCCTAATGTCTCCCTGCTGTTGTTTCAGAAGAGAGAGTTGAGTGTGGGCCCCCTGCAGGCAGCCTTGGCAGGAGACGGTGGGGCGGCAAGCATGCCCCCTATGATGGCTGCCATGATGTCAATGTTTGCTGGAATGAACTCAGCGAGACAGTCGGGCAGTCGTGCTAAAGTCAGTGGTGCATCTGTTGCCATGACGACAGGAAGTGAGACTGAGGCGAAACGAAGCCCTACTGTGAAAGGCGCAGTAAGCGAAGTGACAGTGGGTAATCATAGCAGCAGTCAAACTTTGGAAGAGGTGAGTGACTCAGGTTACCATGGTAACGTGGCACATAGAACGTTTGATTCTGAAAGTACGGACCAATCAAACGCCTGCACCGGATTAACTGCTATTTGTGTAAGCACTAGTGCACCACCAAACAGTGCTTGCGTTGGCAATAGTGCAAGTGAATCCCAGAACAATGCAGGTGACAGTGCATCAAGTGTTGCCATGACAACCCCATGCTGTGTCCACTGCATAGAAAGACAGACACGCGAACTGAGAGAATTTGAGGAGCGACTGAAGCGACATGTCTCGGAGATGGAGACAAGGATCATGGCAGTCCTTGGAGAGCGCATCGACGACGCACAACAGAAGACACAGGACAAGTTAGATGCCATCATAAGGCAGCTGACGGCGACGCCTTCACCTCGCTGTAATGGGGCATCGGACAGTTCTATCAGTTTAGATTAGAGTGAGAGAAATTATTTACACCTACCATTTGTTTCATGCATGTTCCATTAATGTGTACAACAGACGGCAGACCAAATTACCAGAACCATGTTGACTGGTCTCCAGTACTCAGTCTCAGAGACAGTATCCAGTACTCAGTCTCAGAGACAGTATCCAGTACTCAGTCTCAGAGAACGTATCCAGTACTCAGTCTCAGAGACAGTATCCAGTACTCAGTCTCAGAGACAGTATCCAGTACTCAGTCTCAGAGACAGTATCCAGTACTCAGTCTCAGAGAACGTATCCAGTACTCAGTCTCAGAGACAGTATCCAGTACTCAGTCTCAGAGACAGTATCCAGTACTCAGTCTCAGAGAACGTATCCAGTACTCTCCCTTGTGTCCTTTTAGACATTGGCTACTTTAAGGTATATCTGGCGAACTGTGATAATGAGTGCACGGACAATGGACACAAACTCTGAAGTGCACCATGCGTTATGATGTGACAACTTGTACATTCCGTTCCTCTTGTAAATTAACTCAATGTTACTATCGATTTTGGTAAACATAGTTATTGTAATAAAATGTTCACCAAGCAGTAAAACGTTACCGTGGTGTACATCAAACAGAATTATACCCAAGGCTGGCTGCTGATATAACTTTAATAATATTCATAGTAAATAACCTTTCTTCCGTATTTAATCTACAAAATTATTTACGATGACAATAAATTTAATGGAAACATAATAATTGTAATAAACATTCAAGTTCGAGATTCAACTTCCAGAACACTGGAATTTATTCGTGAACAACGCGTCAAACTCGTCAAGCATTTCTTGTCCATTCTCCCGGTGCGGTAGTTTACTGTTTAGTCTCCAGGTGGCGACGTTGTCGGCTGCGTCTCCTGTCGCCAACAGCGGCGTCCGGCAAACAACGGCCAGCCGCGGTACAGTGACCGATCTGTGACTGTGTGCTGCCCGTGGCGTATTGTTTTATAATTTATAGAAATTAATTTAAAGTTTTACATGCACAGCTTAATGTTTTTATCGTTACCAAACAGACTAGCGTATCAGTTATGATAATGATCATGTGACAGTTTAACTGGTACGCATGTGTGTGGGCGTGTGCGTATGTGTGTCCGCCGCCGCCAAATAAACTGGTACGCTAACCCTGGTGTCGCCGGGCGGTGGGTCTAACTCTGGTGTCACCGGGCGGTGGGTCTAACCGTAGTGTCACCGGGCGGTGGGTCTAACCCCGGTGCTGTCGGGCGGTAGTTCCGTACTGGTTCGGCTGCTATACCGAAACAAGTGTGTGTGCGCGCGTGCGTGCGTGCATGTATCCTTGTGTGCATATGTTTGCCTGCGCGCATTTACAGGTATTTACGTTAACGAGGTGCACGTATGTAAGCAAGATGGCTTCGGCCACGGACGGGATACGTCTATTACAATAGCAACAAACGTCCAATGTACAAATAGTTTCATGTGAGACAGACGGTCAGGGTTTATGGCCATATATGTTCAGAACATTCAATGACACGTCCACAATGGTAGCCAATTAGAATACACTGTAACGTCGAAAGCTGCGTGCATTTCTTTCATTTAACTTGTGGGGCTCAAAGGACCGGCGACTGATTATATCGGACGTTGCCAACAGAACGTGGCACGACATAAAACACTGGTCGCCGATTCATTCGCTGACTGTGAAGGTTACATGTCCGTACAACGTACGTGTGCGATGCGCGCTAGTGTGTGTGTGCGTGCGTGCGTGCGTGCGTGCGTGTGTGTTGGGGTGCGTGATTGTGCGTTTGTACGCATGCACGCATACAATATGGCTGCAGCCACGCACGGGATACAGAAATAGCAACAATTGTCCGACTGCCTATAGAAATTGTTTCATGCGTCATAGTCGATCAGGGTTTATGGTTATACATGGACACATATTCAAAGCCCAACCAAATATGTGACCAACTAGTTAAAATACCGTCATATCACGTGAAAGCCGCGTGCCCCTCTTGTGCAGCTCGAAGGACCGGCAAATGACTAAATTACCCTCGGGGCTGGTACAATTATTAAGTGCAACACGTCCGTAGTAGGCTGATCGAACGAGTAGATAGTATTCCTATCAGACGTTGCCAACTGAAGCGTGTCAGGACATAAAGCTCTAGTCGCTGACTCACCCGCTGATTGTGACGGTTTTATCTGAATGTCGGTAAATTGCTGGCCTGTTCTGATTTCCAACTGGCAGTACGCCAGCTCCCTGCCAGGCAGGATTTCGCAGTCCAGTGTTGACTGGATTGGGAAACAAGACACAATCACACCCATGTCTAATACACATGCAGCCACGTGGTTTAATTAACGTATATAGTTAATATAATCGTCCACGTCACATTGTAATAGTAGGACGCAACACCAGATTTCCACCTAACGTGTTTCAAGCGCTGCGCGGTACTGTTGGAACGTTATTGGGTAGATGGCGCCACTTTCGCTTGATCACACCTGTGCAGTCGATGTGGCATGAGTGGGCTGTCATAGTATTCTAGATAAGAGCGCGAACACGTCATCTGAATGCCAGTCAACTGCTGTCCTGTTTGGCTGCCAACTGGCAATACGCCAGGACGATTTCGTAATGCAGTAAACGCGGGGTAAAACACGGACAGGGTCACACGCGCTGTACGTCCATGTAAAATGCAAGTTCTTATATAATATAGCGCAGTATCCAGTCCTCAGGACCGTTCAAAGCGCTTTACATTTTACTTCCCTGACAGACCTGTTCACTCAGACACCATCTCGGCTTCTCCGGGAAGCATCCAGCCATGTGCTACAATTAATGCGCGAAGGCTGCTCGTACATATATCCACCACTGTCTATAGCCAGGTACTCATTTATACAGCTGAGTGAACTGGAGCAATGTAGAGTGAAAACACTTGCCCAAGGTTTTAACACCGCAGCACAGGATTCGAACCCGGGTTCTCGTAGTCGAGAGTCCGAAGCTCTACCCCTGAGCCACTGCGCTCTACGAAGCCTATGTCTAATATACAGCTACGTGCTTTAATGGGTAGAATATTAGCCTACTCGTACTTTCCACAACATAATGAGTGTGATTGGCCTCCGGTCATGTAGTATAATTTTGTGTGATTTCAGCCACACGCTGTTCGTGTTACATGCAGTGTGTGGGACGTAGGTGCAAACGTTCGACTACAGAAACCGTTCAGCTTCTCGTGCAGTTGGCCGAACGGGTCGTTATTCTGGAGTTCCCAGAAATTGTTTGTCCGCCTTCACATTGGGCCGGATATTTGTGCTGTTCTCGTGTAATAGCTAGATCGCATCGACTCACTGCCACACGTCGCTTAGGGGATCCGCCATGGCTAATATTGCATGCAAACAGCCTGCATGGCTTCTTACGATTATGACGCAGCTCCAACGTCGGTACAGCTAGCACGAATTAGGTAGGCGGCGCCACTATCGCCCTGGACCACAAATGCTCCAGTATGAAACGAGGGGGCGATCCTGTTAATTGTAGTATTCTTGATAACGGTGTGAACAGGAAGTCTGGTCTGTAGAATCAGCTGTACGTTGCTACACTTGTGTATTGGGGTGTTAGAGTCACACAACTTCAATGATACTTATGTCTACAGCCACAGGTGACGGTTTTTCACAAATCACTAATTTATATTTTCATTCCCACGGTCCTACCATTTCGCAAAAAATAGTATAATTCAAATAGGATTAAGTTAGGAATCCTCGACTTCTGTTGGTACAACATACGTGTGCCATGCGCGCTAGTGTGTGTGTGTGTGTGTGTGTGTGTGTGTGTGTGTGTGTGTGTGTGTGTGCGTGCGTGCTTGCGTGCGTGCATGTGTCCTTTTGTGCATGTGTTTGTCTGCGCGCATTTACAGGTATGCACGTTAACGAGGTGCACGTATGCTCGGATACGTACATGCATGTAAGCAAGATGGCTTCGGCCACGGACGGGATACGTCTATTAAAAATAGCAACAAACGTCCAATGTATTAAAAAATAGTTTCATGTGAGACAGACGGTCAGGGTTTATGGCCATATGTGTTAAGAACATTCAATGACACGTTCATAATGTCTGCCAATTAAAATAACGTCGAAAGCTGCGTGCATTTCTTTCATTCTCGAAAGACCGGCAACTGATTATATCGGACGTTGCCAACAGAACGTGCCACGACATAAAACACTGGTCGCTGATTGTCAAGGTTACACCCGTCCGTTCATAGGTACAACTTACGTATGCAATGCGCGCTAGTGTGTGTGTGTGTGTGTGTGTGTGTGTGTGTGTGTGTGTGTGTGTGTGTGGGCGTGCGTAAGTGTGTGGTGTGTGTATGTGGTGTATGTATGTGGTGTGTGTGTGTGTGTGTGTGTGTGTGTGTGTGTGTGTGTGTGTGTGTGAGTGTGTGTGTGTGTGTGGTGTGTGTGTTTGTGTGGCCACGCACGGGATATGGAAATAGCAACAACCGTACGTCCACCGTATTGACTGCCTATAGAAACTGTTTCATGCTTCATAGTCGATCAGGGTTTATGGTCATACATAGTCACACACAAATATCCAAGGGCAAACCAAATAAGACCAACTAAAATTACGTCACCTCACGTGAAGCCGCGTGCACGTATTTCATTTTAACTTGTGCATCTCGAAGGACCGGCAAATGATTAAATTACCCTCGGGGCTGGTATGATTATTAAGTGCAACACTTCCGTATAGTAGGCTGATCAAGTAGATAGTATTCCTATCTGACATTGCCAACTGAAGCGTGCCACGACATAAAGCTCTAGTCGCTGACTCACCCGCTGATTGTGAGGGTTTTATCTTAATGTCGGTAAATTGCTGGCCTGTTCTGACTTCCAACTGGCAGTACGCCAGCCCTGCCAGGCAGCATTTCGCAGTCCATTGTTGACTGGATTGCGAAACAAGACACAATCACAACCACGTCTAATATACATGCGGCTACATTGTTTAATTAACGTATTAAGTTAATATAATTGTCCACGTCACATTGTGATTGTAAGACAATAAAGACAACACGAGATTTACACCTAATTTCTAATGTGTTTCGAGCGCTTCGAGCACTGCCGTACTGCTAAAACGCAATTGGGTAGACGGCGCCACTTTCGCTGGATCGTAACTGCGCGGTCGATATGAGCCGAGTGGACTGTCATATTCATAGATATAAATAGAACACCCCAGTAGAACTATAGGGGAAAGATTAATGATCTAAGTCTGTGGTCATATTAAAAATGTAGTATTTAGATAACAGCGCGAACGGAAAAATTGCAGAATCACTCGTACTTGGCCCCATTTTGGGCCATGGTGTATAGGCGCCTCACAACGTCTATAATACTTGTATCTTCATCCATCAGTTTCTATAGTAACTGTATTTTGTTGTAAAACTACAAATATAGTATCTATGTAATATGTATATATATATGTGTGTGTGTGTCTGTGTGTGTGTGTGTGTGTGTGTGTGTGTGTGTGTGTGTGTGTGTGTGTGTGTGTGTGTGTGTGTGTGTGTGTGTGTGTGTGTGTGTGTGTGTGTGTGTGTGTGTGTGTGTGTGTGTGTGTGTGTGTGTGTGTAAAGGGGTAGAATTGTGGTACAGGTGTAGCATATAATAGTATAATACAGTGGCACAGGCTCTCAAACGGCTAGAGCGGCCGCTATTACTTTCTGGTTAGTGTAGCCTTCCTGACAGGGAGTAGCGCGACATCCGTCAGGCCATGTGGGGGTAGCGCGTCATCTGTCGGGGTAGGGTTTAAAAGCCGGCCTGCGGCTAAGCCACGCAGAGGGACAGCGCACGTGGACAGCGACCGGTCACTTAACTGTGCCGGCGTTGTCGCGAAGGAGAGCTGGCAGGGGAGTACCACTAGGTATGTTGATTGTATCACAAATGTTGTGAATGTATCTAGTTAACTAATGTTATTGCTATTAGTTGTATTTGTATTAGTCTTTGTAACGGTATAATGATATATCATGCGTTTCTGGAATCGTTGTAAACGGTATGGATATATCATGAGTTTTTCTTTATAGTAGTCTGTGTAGATGATAATAGTCTATGAATGATGTTGAGATAACTGCGTTCGTGTACTACGTCGCGTACTATACGCCAGTATCATTATAATTATGTTTCGGTCACTCTGTAACCTTAGTTATTGTTTGTTACACCACTAGGTGTCAATTACGTCAATTATCAATTATACTGTCAATTAAACAGTCTCACATCGTCTGTGTGTTGAGTCTGTCGTTCAACAACACGATCCGTTACAGATATATATATATGTGTGTGTGTATGTATATAGTAATGATGCTTATTTTTAATGATGATGGTGTCACTGGAAGACGACTTTTAGCCAAGTGACATCTATGCAATGCAACACGCTGACAATTGAATATACTTTATTTTTGTTCTTGTACATGTTGCGTTGTGAAATAAAAGTTACTTACTTACCCTCACGTGGTCATGACCTTGAGCTGTTGAGTGGATGGGTAATTTGATATGTGATTTGCCACGGCCATTGCAATTACTGAATTTACTGACTACCTTCAAACCCTGCGAAACTGTCACTCCATCGATACTTAAACGGCATCTCACTTTGATGGGGAAAGTGGCGATCTTTTAGTATTATATAGTTTCGGAGCCATCATTCGGTTCAATCACTTTTGCAGATACACTCCAAGACACTTAATTATCCTTGGTCATCTTGGAGATTATCATATTATCATCAAGTGCAGTTGCACAAAAGTGTGCAGAAGACAGCGTCGATGCCTCAAAGCCAACAGGCGCTTCACGATGCTGTGGCATGGATGAACAGTTTGGGAGTTCTCAGTATGGATTCAAGCTAGGGGTAGAGCTAGACATCATTGACATCAATACACTACTGTTTGAATTGGCTCTGTCCATTTTACAACATATTAAAATAACATCGTCGCCTTCGAAAACCTATCAGGAAATTAAGGAAACGTTATTTAATGGCCGCCTATGGGAAACTCAAATATGGTCTTACGTCATATGGCTTATAGCCACGCACGGAACCATGTATATATGTGTTAGGTACCGTGCGGCACTTGCCGGTATTTTAAATGGACTTGATGGGACTTGACAATCACAGCGGCTGTACTATACGTTAAGTTATGAAAGTCGGTTGTCGAGTGATTAAACTGGTTTTGACACAATGTGAGTTGTTTCTGTATTATATTAGTTTTTGTTATCGAGACATAACAATATGTATGCGCTAAAGGTCCGAGCACTGAACGTATATTTTAGCTCCTTGCTGGTGCTCGGATGCAGAGCATCGGGCCTGATTGTCGCCGACAAACGTCCAATGTCTCCACACACCACGTGTTTGTAGTGCTCGTACACGAAGTATCAAAACAGTGTTCGGCGGTGTTTTTATACGAGCAGAACTTGCTATCAGCGAGAGTTTGGTAACTTGGCTGAATTAACTATACACATTAACAAGGACAATAACATGCAATGTTATTGGCAATAAAGTTGGAATAAAGTAGACATTCCAAACAATGCATTAGGGCATACCACCCCTCCCCTTCTTGTGTACGCTACCCTCCTATCTACTACGCTACACACCCTTTCAATACGTCTTCAAACTATCTGTACTGCAACATCCATAAACTAGCATAATCATCAACACACTGATGTTGGCTGATTGGGAGAGGAAGTGGAGGGCTTGGAAGTCGACGTGTCGGCCGTAATCCGCCAGTGGCAACAAGAGCGCATGCGCGACGATTGGTATTATTTACTGCTCGAATGTTTAGCGCTGACGCACTCAGTTCCGACGCTTGGCTACGTAACCATTTCGAAATAGCAATGACGCCGACATACCTTACATATGCGGTCAGGGTATATGGCCATATATGGTCAAATGGCTCACACACAAAAATCAAGGACACGTCCAGAATTTCGGCCAAGTAAATAACGTCATATCACACGAACGCCATCATGTCGACCACATTCATTTGGCTTGTAAGTGCAGCTCAAGGGATCGGCGCCCCCAGTGCCGAAGGACTGTCGTATAGCCTAGGGGCTGGTACCGGCGCCATTACATTATCGAACGAGTAGATAGTATTCATATAAGACGGCGACAAAAGCCTTTAATTCTGACTGCCAACTGGCAATATGCCAACCCTGCTCGCAATCTACTAAACGCTGTACGCCCCTGTCTGACATACAGCTAGTTTGGGCACTTATGTACAAGTCGGACCCACCTCAATTTTGCCGTTATAACTGTATTTTTGCCAACATTTGATACTTGATATTGTTAATTCAATCAATTATAATCATCTTGCGCATATTTATGTTTTATAAACAGCGCGTCTTGGCATACTTTTGAGGTCGAAAAGACAGCACGATTTGTGCCAGTCGCAAGCGCAGCGGTGCATGTTACTACGCTGTGCACATGAAATGAGCGATAAACAGTTTGTTTATGCCGACCGCGCTGTCTTTTCGACCTCAAAAGTCTGCTAAGACGCGCTGTTTATAAAACATAAATATGCGCAAGATGATTATAATTGATTGAATTAACAAAATCAAGTATCAAATGTTGGCAAAAATACAGTTATAATGGCAAAATTGAGGTGGGTCCGACTTGTACATAAGTGATTGAATTATTCACACTTTCCACGTCATGTTTTGGCAAAAGATAACACCAGATTTTCGCTCAACGTATTTCGAACACTGTTGTCAGCATTCATAATGGCCGACCAGTATTAATCGTTAACATGCAAATAGGTGGGCGGCGCCACTTTTGCATCAGACGCGCGCAGGTCGCTATGAGCGGGAAGTCTGCAGAATCACCTTGCACTTTGCCACTAGTGTACTGGAATGTTGAGGCCACGTAATCTTCAAAGCAACTTGTTACTACTGTACCAGCCTTTCCTGTTCTGCCAGTGGCGGCATTAACATGCATCTTGGATAAATAATTAATAACCTTTACAATTAGCGGCCGGGCACATTAAAAAAATGCCAGCTTATAAAATGCGGTATTTTACCAAACATGCAGACTTTCAGCAATTCTATGAAGATTGTTCCATTGTAGATATTTGGATGAATGTCACTGTACTAAAGAATAGTTTTTATGTAACAGTAACTAACTTGCAATATTAGTCGAGCCATTTTTTACTCTGTTTAATACACACAACAACATTAGGGCCATTATATTCCTGTGTCAAAATTATGTTCACTCACAAAAACTATCATTATCAATAGATCTTTGGTAACAAACAAAATGTGTCTATCATGAATAGATAACTAGATCTACCAGTAGCTAATACAACGAGGACTGTCAAGTGGATCGTAGTGTATGTCAATCATGGTCTAAGGACAAGCTCTATCACTAGGTAGAACCAAACAATGGTCACTTCTGAAGTTTTTGTGTAAATTGTGGATGGCTTAACTAAGTGGCTCAACTACACTGCCATCATCTGTCATTAAAAGTGGAACATGGAAAGATGCAGTAAACATTACAATGGAGTATATCATATCATATTTTACAAGGCTGGGTGCTGAAGTTGTTAACTTTAATATTCACAGTAAATAACTTATCAATTGTCCATACAGTGTATACATTATTCATAGTGACCGTAAATGAAACAGGAACATTATACAATAAATATTCAGTGATGCAGATCTACACGACTGATGACATCTATGACAAATGATGTATTTATCCATAAAATATTTATATTATATAGTGGATCTGATGTTGCAATAATTTTTCTATTTATTGCTTAACGACATCGTCATGTTAACATGATCAATTTGATATCGTTGAACAAACAACTTGAGTGCCTGGCAAGATTGGGAGAGGGTAAGAACTGAAACCAGGGCACTAGCAGACACCATCCCCACAAGCCAGGTAAGTACAGTCATGACTACTGTACTTAACTGGCTTTCTGGGCCATTATTCATACCTCAGCCTACCAGGTACTCTCCTGGGATTAGAGATAGGGGTTACTCCTTTGAAATGTTACTCTCCTGGAGATATGGGTTATTCACCTGGGACTAGGAATATGAGTTACTCCCCTGAGGTAAGGTGAGAGACAGGGACTAGTCCCCTGGGATGAGAGGCAATGGTTAGTCCCCTGGGGCAAGAGATAAGGATTACTCTTCAGGGATGAAGGAGAGGGATAATTCAATCCCTCACCCTAGGTGGACTCACCCTAAGTGAGGACTGTGGTTGCCCCCTGGAGGGAGTGATAGTGATAGGGTGTAAGGATAAATAACTTAGGCCATTTATATTAACCATTATTTATCTGTACATGCACAATTGGAATATTAATATACGTTATGGATAAATACTTTGGCGCAATGTTGCCACATTCAACTTAGCAATCTTAATTTCACATCAGGCAGGTTTGAGATTCAACTTCCAGAGTATAGGCATTTACTCATGAACGACGTCTGCCAACTCATCAAGCATTTCTTGTTCGTGATTCTGCTGCTGCGTTAATTCACTGTTTAGTCTCCAGATGGCGACGTTGCCTGCTGCGTCTCCCGTTGCCAACAGCTGCGGCCTGCCAAGACAAACAACCATAAACACAACACACGACAACATGCCACAGGAATATGAATTAATAGAACAGTCCGGTTTCAGTATAATCACTTTATTTGTGATCATCTGAAGATCAAGGAGATTACATACTAAACTCCCTGACCTCAACTGAGGAGGTTTACACACTGAGCTTGTCTGAAATCAACTGAGGAGGTTACACACTGAGCTTGTCTGAACTCAACTAATGAGTTCACACAGAAGGTTACCTGTTTGACTTGACTGGGGAGGTTATGTACTTAGTTAAATGAAACTTGATTGAGGAGGCTACACATGGGCTTCATTTACTTTGACTGACAACTTTATGTAAGGAGCTTGACTGGACTCGACTGAGGTGAGGATGTTACCTATTGATCTAGACTGAACTGGACGTTACATACTGAATTAGACTTTACAAGCCTGAGCGAGTGAAGTACTAAAAATGACTTAACTCAACTGAGTATCTACATATATATAATATCTCATACTGACAGACACTAAATATGTACATGCTTAGCCTTACTGAAACCGACTGAGAATGTGTGAAATGAGCCTTACTGAAACTGACTAAGAATGTGTGTACTGAGCCTTACTGAAACTGACCGAGAATGTACTGAGTTCTACTGTGAATGTACGCACTGAGTGATGCAGATCTACTGAATGACTGAATACTCACTACAAATGCACATACTGAGCATGATTAAACACTGACAGAGAATGCATGTATTGTGTGACTGAACATTGACCAAGAATGTACACACTGAGTGTAAATGAATGTTGAATGAAAATGTACACACTGAGTGTAAATGAATGTTGAATGAAAATGTACACACTGAGTGTAAATGAATGTTGAATGAAAATGTACATACTGAATATGAGTGAAATTTACTGAGACTTTTTTATACTAAGTATGACTGAACATTGTAGGCACTGAGCATGCCTGAACTCAACAGAGATTGTATGTAATGACCTTGACTGAACATCGACAAAGATTATATGACTGAACTTGATAGAGATTGTATGTACTGAGTACAAATGAACTAGACAGAGATTGTTCATACTGAACATGACTGAACTCAACAGAGGTTGTACGTAATGAGCGTAACTGAACATCGACAGAGATCGTACGTACTGAGTACGATTGAACTCGACAGAGATTGTACATACTGAGCATGACTGAACATCGACAGAGATTGTACGTACTGAGCATGACTGAACATTGACAGAGATTGCATGTATTGAGCATGACTGAACTCAACAGAGATGACAGCATGTCAGAAATTGTATGTACTGATCATGATTGAACTTGACAGAGATAGTACGTACTAAGCATGACTGAACTCGACAGAGATTGTACGTACTGAGCATGACTGAACTCGACAGAGATTGTACGTACTGAGCATGACTGAACTCGACAGAGATTGTACGTACTGAGCATGACTGAACTCGACAGAGATTGTACGTACTAAGCATGACTGAACTCGACAGAGATTGTACGTACTGAGCATGACTGAACTCAACAGAGATTGTACGTACTGAGCATGACTGAACTCGACAGAGATTGTACGTACTGAGCGTGACTGAACTCGACAGAGATTGTACGTACTGAGCATGACTGAACTCGACAGAGATTGTATGTACTGAGCATGACTGAACTCGACAGAGATTGTACGTACTGAGCGTGACTGAACTCGACAGAGATTGTACGTACTGAGCGTGACTGAACTCGACAGAGAAGACAGGTTCCTTCTTGGTTCCCGCCTCAAGTCTCAGTGTCGGTGTCGCCCGGTTCTGTCGCAGGTCGTAGATGAGCAGCGTGCCGTCGTGTGCACCAACAGCAAACAACAGAGGGCGTACTGGAGACCACTTGGCGGAGTAGAGGTATTCCGCTCCGGGCTCCAAGGTCAGGACTGGCTCCGACTGTCGATAAAATGGCACCGTTTTACTAATACTAAATACTTTGTATTTCATCATATAAGACATACATATATGAATGTACAGGGTGTATAAGAAAGTAAAGGGTATAATACTTTAAATATGTAATAATAAATTTACATTTAATATACATATACATATATGTATATATAATATATTATATATACATATATATAATATATTATATATATATATATATATATATAGTTACTACCAGGTGGTACATGTGTACCATTTACTAAACTGATTACTTTCAAGTCTAAGTTTTAACGCAATTTATATTCTGGAGATACAGCACTACTTGTTAAATAAACTTTATTATCATTCATTATATGTCGCAATCACAACATGATTAAGATCACATTATAAGTGTGAACACTTCTCCTAGTTTCTGTAACATTAACACTGACATCAGGAGCAGTTCAGTGGTGCCATCTGGAGTGTGGCTCTCCACTTGATCTGTTGACTGCTGTGTGTGCAGCAAATATGTGAGTCATTCAGTGAAATTCTGAATGAAATAATCAGTATGAGGCAAGAAAAACTTGTTGCCTGGGTGGAGATACAGCCGCCTTGACCCCAAAAGGCAGCATAATATAAATTACAAACAGGCAACTGCTGCACTGTGAAATTGATCAATGCTACAAGAAAACTATTTTGTTCATCACGGCACAAACCCTAACAATCTCTTTCAAATTAGTCTCGAAATGTGTATTTTTCAACATCTCATGATTCTGCAAGTTTCTGCCATTAATGTAGCGTTTTCTCCAGTAAGTCTGGTATAGAGAGGAGTGTGCTGGCCTAGAGAGGGAGGTACTAGTCTAGACATGAGAGTGCTGGTCTAGACAGGAGAGTGCTGGTCTAGACAGGAGGGTGCTGGTCTATACAGGAGGGTGCTGGTCTGTACAGGAGAGTGCTGGTCTATACAGGAGAGTGCTTGTCTATACAGGAGAGTGCTGGTCTATACAGGAGAGTGCTTGTCTATACAGGAGAGTGCTGGTCTATACAGCAGAGTGCTGGTCTAGACAGGAGAATGCTGGTCTAGACAGGAGAGTGCTGGTCTATACAGGAGAATGCTGGTCTAGACAGGAGAATGCTGGTCTAGACAGGAGAGTGCTGGTCTAGACAGGAGAATGCTGGTCTATACAGCACAGTGCTGGTCTAGACAGGAGAATGCTGGTCTATACAGGAGAGTGCTGGTCTAGACAGGAGAATGCTGGTCTAGACAGGAGAGTGCTGGTCTAGACAGGATAATGCTGGTCTATACAGCATAGTGCTGGTCTAGACAGGAGAATGCTGGTCTATACAGGAGGGTGCTGGTCTATACAGGAGAGTGCTGGTCTATACAGGAGAGTGCTGGTCTAGACAGGAGAATGCTGGTCTATACAGGAGAGTGATGGTCTAGACAGGAGAATGCTGGTCTAGACAGGAGAGTGCTGGTCTAGACAGGAGAATGCTGGTCTATGCAGCAGAGTGCTGGTCTAGACAGGAGAATGCTGGTCTATACAGGAGGGTGCTGGTCTATACAGGAGAGTGCTGGTCTATACAGGAGGGCGCTGGTCTAGACATCTAGACAGGAGAGTGCTGGTCTATACAGGAGAGTGCTGGTCTATACAGGAGAATGCTGGTCTATACAGGAGAGTGCTGGTCTAGACAGGAGAATGCTGGTCTATACAGGAGGGTGCTGGTCTAGACAGGAATGTACTGGTCTAGAAAGGAGTGGGCTAGTCTAGACATGAATGTACTGGCCTACACATGAGGGTGCTGGTCTAAACATGAGGGTGCTAGTCTATACAGGAGGGTGCTGGTCTAAACATGAGGGTGCTGGTCTACACATGAGGGTGCTGGTCTAAACATGAGGGTGCTAGTCTAGACAGGAAGATGCTGGTCTAGACAGGAGTGTACAAGTGTAGACAGGAGGGTGCTAGTCTAGACAGGAGAGTGCTGGTCTAGACAGGAGTGTACAAGTGTAGACAGGAGGGTACTGGTCTAGACAGGAGTGTACAAGTGTAGATAGGAGAGTGCTGGTCTAGACAGGAGAGTGCTGGCCTAGACAGGAGTGTACAAGTGTAGACAGGAGGGTGCTGGTCTAGACTGAAGTGTACAAGTGTAGACAGGAGGGTGCTGGTCTAGACAGGAGAGTGCTGGTCTATACAGGAGAGTGCTGGTCTAGACAGGAGGGTGCTAGTCTAGACAGCAGAGTGCTGGTCTAGACAGGAGAGTGCTGGTCTAGACAGGAGGGTGCTGGTCTAGACAGGAGAGTGCTGGTCTAGACAGGAGGGTGCTGGTCTAGACAGGAGGGTACTAGTCTAGACAGGACAGTGCTAGTCTAGACAGGAGAGTCCTGGTCTAGACAGGAGAGTGCTGGTCTAGACAGGAGGGTGCTGGTCTAGACAGGAGCGTGCTAGTCTAAACAGGAGAGTGCTGGTCTAGACAGGAGGGTGCTGGTCTAGACAGGAGGGTACTAGTCTAGACAGGAGAGTGCTAGTCTAGACAGGAGAGTGCTGGTCTAGACAGGAGAGTGCTGGTCTAGACAGGAGGGTGCTGGTCTAGAGAGGAGAGTGCTGATCTAGACAGGAAAGTGCTGGTCTAGACAGGAGGGTGCTGGTCTAGACAGGAGAGTGCTGGTCTAGACAGGAGAGTGTTGGTCTAGACAGGAGGGTGCTGGTCTAGACAGGAGGGTGCTGGTCTAGACAGGAGGGTGCTGGTCTAGACAGGAGAGTGCTGGTCTAGACAGGAGAGTGCTAGTCTAGACAGGAGGGTGCTGGTCTAGAGAGGAGAGTGCTGGTCTAGACAGGAGAGTGCTGGTCTAGACAGGAGGGTGCTGGTCTAGACAGGAGGGTGCTGGTCTAGACAAGAGGGTACTAATCTAGACAGGAGGGTACTAATCTAGACAGGAGGTCTGGTCTAGACAGCAGACAGGAGTGTACTAGTCTAAACAGGAGGGTGTGTCACTCACTTGTAAGACGGTGTAGATGCGCACTGACTTGTCTGTGCTGCAGCTGAGAAAGAGGTTGCGATGGAAGTGTGAGAAGTCGACGCTGTAGACGGGGCCCTTGTGGCAGGCGAAGCTGAACGTGACGGGAGACTGTAGGGGAATGGAACACTGCACCTCACCTGCCGCCAGTGCATTGGTTAATAACTCACACAACTTCCACAGCATCTCTAAGCATTTTGAATTTCAGCAATTCAATAAAGACTGTTTTGTCATAGATGTCATTGTGCAGAAGACTATTTTTAATGTAATATATAACTTCCTAGAGACTGACAACTGAATGTGACACCAGGACAAATAGTCCTGAAGAATGGCTTAATGTAACATGTCACTATCTAGAGACCGCTCCATTGAAGAAGGCACATGGAAAGATGTCATTGAACCGAAGAATGTCTTAATGTAATATGTAGAGACTGCTCCATTGGACAAGGCACATGGAAAGAGGTCACTGAACATAAAGCCAAGTGTATAAGTGTAATATTCTGGATTTTCTAACACGGGCTACATACATTTGCACTGCAGTTCTCACCATCTATGAAGCTAGGAAATACACAACAATTTATGTACGATTCACTGGAAATAACCAAGTGTCGCCACATATCGGGCCGTATATTACACCTTGTCCAACAATATCTACTAAGTCAGGAATATGACTGGTATGAAAAGTACTTCCTATAAATTATACAAGTAGATTATTCAAGTTTGAACTTGTTTGATGTCGTCGATATAGTTAATATCTAATAATCTTATAAAAAAGTGTGGCTATTTAATTACATGGTAATTAAATTTAATTAATTAATGCTTAATTCCTGCATATATCGGCCAGTTCTGTGGTGTCAGGACTGTATTGGATTTAAGTTTATAGCAGTGTTTTCTTTTTGTGGACAGAGATTTTGTGAAAGTCAACATTTCAACAAAACATTTGGTATATATAAGATAATGATGCATACACAAAATGATGCCAGATGTATGCAGGTATAGACTGTTTACTACCTCTTCAAGTTCACTGGACTTGCATCAAGTCCATCCTGTTGTAACATTGTTTAAATTTACTAATTGGACACCACCTGGGAAAGCGCTAGCAACCATATTAAAAGCAGTTTCCGGATACTCAATGTAGCAGTCTAAATGTTGCTGGTTTTACCCACGTGAATTAACAAATTCAGTGTTTCACCACCTTATGGGTGGTCGTAGATGAACCCATAAAAGTCTGGCTTCTGAGGTAGTAAGTATCATACCACATGTTAGTTAGCGATATATAATATGCATATCTTGATAAACGATGATAAAAATTTAAACAATTACTGGGTGTCTTTTTGTGCATGGCAGTGATTAACAACTGCTTTTTGACAACATTGAACACGGTTGGAATGTGCAACAACTACTCAGTAAACAACAACGACTCACGGCTGGCTGGTGTTCCTTTGGTGTTTGTTGAACACTTGAACACTCCACCACTGTCTGAACCAATCAGGAACGTCGTCTCATCGTTGGGACTGAAAGTGAGGCTGGTCACGGCCATTTCCTTGTCCCCCCTCCGCGCCGTCAGTCGCTCCTTCCTCGGCAGACTCTCCGTCAACAAAATGAACCTGGCAAGTATATCTACTAGTTAAAACAGTGTCTCTCTGAATGTGTGTCTGTGTGTTTGTCTATGGACTAACATCTCCATCAGTTTTGCATGTACAGGGCTGACGTTTTACAAGTGATCACGCAGACTCACTCGGATGGTTTGTAGATTTAGACTTTTTCAGAATTCTTCCCGGGGAGGGTTGAATATTTCAAAAGACTGAGCATGGAACATGGCACACAGTAACAACTTGTTGCGTCATGACGTGAATGCGTGACCTATTTCTAGGACACACTGAAACAATGCAACAAATTTCATATATTTCAGCCATTTTACAGAAATGAGATTGCGGGAGTGCTCCATAATGCTTAGTTGTGCTAGTATTTATTCAGAGCAGTGGGGATGGGATCTCAGTGAACTGCAATTTTCAATTGTCCTAGCGTTGATGACTGCCTTTTCCCCCAAGCATCGCTGGGTACCCTGGCTGGTAACACATAAAATGTCTACATATGGAGTGAGTGATTATTATGGACACTACATGGGCCTCAGAGTCTGCTACAAGAGGTATCTCACCCATCAACCAGCTTCAGTGTCTGTTTGCGTGAACTCATGTGCCACACAAGGATTCGACCGTCTCCGCCAACACTGACCAACTGAAACAGGACAACTGACCAGTATCAGATACTGGGTGGACACTCACTGACCAACTGAAACAGGACAACTGACCAGTATCAGATACTGAGTGGACACTCACTGACCAACTGAAACAGGACAACTGACCAGTATCAGATACTGAGTGGACACTCACTGACCAACTGAAACAGGACAACTGACCAGTATCAGATACTGAGTGGACACTCACTGACCAACAGAAAGATGAGACCAACTGCCCATTATCACACAGTGACTGGGCATTCAAAGATGTGTCAAATATTATAAGGTACCCAGTACTTGAAAATATCAATCTGCAACATTATTTGAAACACAATAATGAATGCAGATTTAACTTAAAATGTGCCTTGAAGATATTTTATAATCTCTAAACAAGTTTAAAATGCACACATACACAACGGGCTTCATGGCAAACCGTGATACATCCGCGTTCTTCACTGTGGAAAAAGTAGCTTTTCTGTCTCATACTCAAATTTTAAATGAATACGTAAATGAAATGGTTGTATATCGAGAATCTAAATCACTGAGAATAATAAGAGTTTAAAATATTTGTTGAAAATTTACTACCTAAAATGTGACATTAAATAAGTCATGCTATCTAAGTGTACTGGGTAGTATTTCCATTTGGCTGTCACTAGTCATAGCTGATTGACTGAAAAAGGATATACCGTGTTCTGCAGCGCTTTTCAATTTTTTTTAAACAAATACTCCCTTGAGCATGTCATTTAATTGAAGACGTATCATGGTTTGGCATAAATGAGATGATAAAATTATCTTAGCTGAAGACATATTCAAACAATAGTTTCATCCTGGTTTGGCTACATTCAAAAATGGTATATATCATATTTTCCCCATTTCCACCAAAAACAGGTTTGAATCTTGAATTTTAGCACATCTACTCACACAAACCAGAACAATTGTAGAGACGACTTACGTTATATTTCTTGCTGTCTGTGGCGGCAACCCACTGGAGTTTATACACTGGCTCTCTGTGGGTGTCATCGCTGATACCAGATGTCGCCACTAGTGTCTCGTCCTCTCGACTCGTGTCCCAAACCATCACCTCTCCTACAACACCCACCGTCACTTCCTCTACCCAGAATCACCACTCTCAAGTGACAGATTCCTATTTTACTACCCACAGGTATTACTTGACAAGGGTACATTTTCTGACATTAAAATTAAGGACATGTTTTTTCTATTTCCCTGTGTATAAATATTTAATTTTGCCTGCTGTATAGACCGAACAGTAGGGACCAGTTGCTTACAGTCTCTTCTGAATGACAGAAGCACCACGGGGTGAATGACACTGTCCCAGTGTCAACACAGTCACTGCAGTTGTTATGGAACCATTGAATCGCTGGCATCAGGATTTGATCCTTGGTTCCTCCAAACGACAGTTCAGCACTGTGACCATTCAACCACCGTGCCTCACGTACATGTTAACAGTTGAATAGGAAGCTCGCAGTACCAGCAGCACTTTGCCCCACTTGTGTTCTAGAGTGTAGGAACCACACAACTTAAAAAGAAATCTATGTCTACAACCACCAGCCTTCACAGTTCTGTCAGTAGGCAGTAGCAGCTTTTAACGGTTTGACTAATTAATTTAATTTAATGATACATTCAAAATAGATATAACAGTTTTGAATTTTTAAATGCAATATGGTACATATGTAGACTTTCTGCAATACAATAAAGACTGCTTTGTCAAAGACTTATGAATATATGTCATTGCACAGAAGACTATTTTTAATGTAATATATAACTACCTAGAGACTGACATCTGAATGTGACAATAGGACAGATTGTCCTGAAGAATGGCTTAATGTAATATGTAATTTCCTAGAGACTGTACCATTGAACGTGGCGCCTGCGATCAGGGACGGCTGTTTCGGGTGGCAGGCGACACACAGGAGGCAGCTGGACAGGTCAATCACTGTGTCCGGCTTGCTGCTGTTCAGACTTGACCGGTCAATGTTCCACGTGCATAGAGCCGACTTGTGGGTGCACCAGTTCTCGTGGTCCAGCCGGCCGTAGCTGGTCAGTGTGGTCAAGGTCTTCACTGACACTGCTGCTGTACACTGAACCCAGCCACACCTCCCCTCACAGACACAGTCAGTGGATTTACACTTCAATATTTCTGGTAGATTCAGTAACAAATTTGTAAGTAAGATTACAATATTTAGTGATGTAAAAAATTATTTTAAAAATATATAAAATATATTAAACCCTGCGACTGCAATTTCAGGTACGGCCTCAAATTCCAACCTGCACCGCTGTGCAAAATGCTTATGGCCAGTGGCACTCACTTCCATGATGTCACCACTGATTGCTGGGGTCACAACAGACTATGCAGAAAACACCAGTAATAGGTACTGTACAGGGTGATGGAGAGGATTTAGAACTTATCAGAAAAACAGGACACTATTTTAGAGTATATGCAATTTCTATTAGGAATAAAATAATTTCTTTCGCTTGATGGAATCAACCAATCAAAGACGACCTAATGGACTTAGGTGTCACAGGGGATATGGCCCATGGAGTGGAGGAGGAGGATATTGGATGGGATATGACTTTCAAATTTAGCAACAGGATTTTTACAGTTATTCTCTATCATCCCGTTACCACCCTGTCACACCACAATTCTGACACCCGTCTCCCCTGATTCTTTACCCCCCTGCACTGTGTTTGTGTGCCAATACTGAACATAGTACGGAAGGATACGCCACAGCAATGACAGCCCCAGTGCAGTTCCAGGACAGCCCAGTCACTTGAAGCTACAAAACAAAGTGCAACCAAACGTACAGCTTCTTGTTTTGCAACAGCATTGTAATGTATAATTACACATTCGTTGCTGTTAACGGAATATATATGAAAAGACTGGCCAAAACAGATCTAACCAGTATCTCAATGAACAATGGATATGTTGTAATTTGTGACGTAAGACATGAACATTTTCTTCTACATCTTCTGCCACAAGTACAACTGTGGGTTGCTGGTAACAGACCATTAATGCAAGTAACAGGTAAAACACAGTTAAGTGTTCGGCTTTGTGTTATGAAGTTTGTCATCAAACAAGACCTTGACCACAACATGAGTGAGAGACAATGTGAGTGTGGTGACAGTGACTGACTGATTCATGCCATAACATGAGTGAGAGACAACATGAGTGTGATGACAGTGACTGACTGATTCATGACAACATGAGTGAGAGACAATGTGAGTGTGGTGACAGTGACTGACTGATTCATGCCATAACATGAGTGAGAGACAACATGAGTGTGATGACAGTGACTGACTGATTCATGACAACATGAGTGAGAGACAATGTGAGTGTGGTGACAGTGACTGACTGATTCATGTGACACAACATGAGTGAGAGACAATGTGAGTGTGATGACAGTGACTGACTGATTCATGTGACATAACATGAGTGAGAGACAATGTGAGTGTGATGACAGTGACTGACTGATTCATGTGACATAACATGAGTGAGAGACAATGTGAGTGTGATGACAGTGACTGACTGATTCATGTGACACAACATGAGTGAGAGACAATGTGAGTGTGATGACAGTGACTGACTGATTCATGTGACATAACATGAGTGAGAGACAATGTGAGTGTGATGACAGTGACTGACTGATTCATGTGACATAACATGAGTGAGAGACAATGTGAGTGTGGTGACAGTGACTGACTGATTCATGTGACATAACATGACTGAGAGACAATGTGAGTGTGGTGACAGTGACTGACTGATTCATGTGACACAACATGAGTGAGAGACAATGTGAGTGTGATGACAGTGACTGACTGATTCATGACATAACATGAGTGAGAGACAATGTGAGTGTGGTGACAGTGACTGACTGATTCATGTGACATAACATGAGTGAGAGACAACGTGAGTGTGATGACAGTGACTGACTGATTCATGTGACACAACATGAGTGAGAGACAATGTGAGTGTGATGACAGTGACTGACTGATTCATGTGACATAACATGAGTGAGAGACAATGTGAGTGTGGTGACAGTGACTGACTGATTCATGACATAACATGAGTGAGTGACAATGTGAGTGTGATGGCAGTGACTGACTGATTCATGTGACATAACACGAGTGAGAGACAACGTGAGTGTGATGACAGTGACTGACTGATTCATGTGACATAACACGAGTGAGAGACAACGTGAGTGTGGTGACAGTGACTGACTGATTCATGTGACATAACATGAGTGAGAGACAATGTGAATGTGATGACAGTGACTGACTGATTCATGTGACATAACACGAGTGAGAGACAACATGAGTGTGATGACAGTGACTGACTGATTCATGTGACATAACACGAGTGAGAGACAATGTGAGTGTGGTGACAGTGACTGACTGATTCATGTGACACAACATGAGTGAGAGACAATGTGAGTGTGATGACAGTGACTGACTGATTCATGTGACATAACATGAGTGAGAGACAATGTGAGTGTGATGACAGTGACTGACTGATTCATGTGACATAACATGAGTGAGAGACAATGTGAGTGTGATGACAGTGACTGACTGATTCATGTGACACAACATGAGTGAGAGACAATGTGAGTGTGATGACAGTGACTGACTGATTCATGTGACATAACATGAGTGAGAGACAATGTGAGTGTGATGACAGTGACTGACTGATTCATGTGACATAACATGAGTGAGAGACAATGTGAGTGTGGTGACAGTGACTGACTGATTCATGTGACATAACATGACTGAGAGACAATGTGAGTGTGGTGACAGTGACTGACTGATTCATGTGACACAACATGAGTGAGAGACAATGTGAGTGTGATGACAGTGACTGACTGATTCATGACATAACATGAGTGAGAGACAATGTGAGTGTGGTGACAGTGACTGACTGATTCATGTGACATAACATGAGTGAGAGACAACGTGAGTGTGATGACAGTGACTGACTGATTCATGTGACACAACATGAGTGAGAGACAATGTGAGTGTGATGACAGTGACTGACTGATTCATGTGACATAACATGAGTGAGAGACAATGTGAGTGTGGTGACAGTGACTGACTGATTCATGACATAACATGAGTGAGTGACAATGTGAGTGTGATGGCAGTGACTGACTGATTCATGTGACATAACACGAGTGAGAGACAACGTGAGTGTGATGACAGTGACTGACTGATTCATGTGACATAACACGAGTGAGAGACAACGTGAGTGTGGTGACAGTGACTGACTGATTCATGTGACATAACATGAGTGAGAGACAATGTGAATGTGATGACAGTGACTGACTGATTCATGTGACATAACACGAGTGAGAGACAACATGAGTGTGATGACAGTGACTGACTGATTCATGTGACATAACACGAGTGAGAGACAATGTGAGTGTGGTGACAGTGACTGACTGATTCATGTGACATAACATGAGTGAGAGACAATGTGAATGTGATGACAGTGACTGACTGATTCATGTGACATAACACGAGTGAGAGACAACATGAGTGTGATGACAGTGACTGACTGATTCATGTGACATAACACGAGTGAGAGACAACGTGAGTGTGATGACAGTGACTGACTGATTCATGTGACATAACACGAGTGAGAGACAATGTGAGTGTGATGACAGTGACTGACTGATTCATGTGACATAACATGAGTGAGAGACAATGTGAGTGTGATGACAGTGACTGACTGATTCATGTGACATAACATGAGTGAGAGACAATGTGAGTGTGGTGACAGTGACTGACTGATTCATGACATAACATGAGTGAGAGACAATGTGAGTGTGGTGACAGTGACTGACTGATTCATGACATAACATGAGTGAGTGACAACGTGAGTGTGGTGACAGTGACTGACTGATTCATGACATAACATGAGTGAGTGACAACGTGAGTGTGGTGACAGTGACTGACTGATTCATGTGACACAACATGAGTGAGAGACAATGTGAGTGTGGTGACAGTGACTGACTGATTCACGTGACATAACATGAGTGAGAGACAATGTGAGTGTGATGACAGTGACTGACTGATTCATGTGACACAACATGAGTGAGAGACAATGTGAGTGTGATGACAGTGACTGACTGATTCATGTGACATAACATGATTGAGAGACAATGTGAGTGTGATGACAGTGACTGACTGATTCATGTGACACAACATGAGTGAGAGACAATGTGAGTGTGATGACAGTGACTGACTGATTCATGTGACACAACATGAGTGAGAGACAATGTGAGTGTGATGACAGTGACTGACTGATTCATGTGACATAACATGAGTGAGAGACAACATGAGTGTGATGACAGTGACTGACTGATTCATGTGTCATAACATGAGTGAGAGACAATGTGAGTGTGGTGACAGTGACTGACTGATTCATGTGACATAACACGAGTGAGAGACAATGTGAGTGTGGTGATAGTGACTGACTGATTCATGTGACACAACATGAGTGAGAGACAATGTGAGTGTGATGACAGTGACTGACTGATTCATGTGACACAACATGAGTGAGAGACAATGTGAGTGTGATGACAGTGACTGACTGATTCATGTGACATAACATGAGTGAGAGACAACATGAGTGTGATGACAGTGACTGACTGATTCATGTGACATAACATGAGTGAGAGACAATGTGAGTGTGGTGACAGTGACTGACTGATTCATGTGACATAACACGAGTGAGAGACAATGTGAGTGTGGTGATAGTGACTGACTGATTCATGACATAACATGAGTGAGAGACAATGTGAGTGTGGTGACAGTGACTGACTGATTCATGACATAACATGAGTGAGTGACAACGTGAGTGTGGTGACAGTGACTGACTGATTCATGTGACATAACATGAGTGAGTGACAATGTGAGTGTGGTGACAGTGACTGACTGATTCATGTGACACAACATGAGTGAGAGACAATGTGAGTGTGGTGACAGTGACTGACTGATTCATGTGACATAACATGAGTGAGAGACAATGTGAGTGTGATGACAGTGACTGACTGATTCATGTGACATAACATGAGTGAGAGACAATGTGAGTGTGATGACAGTGACTGACTGATTCATGTGACATAACATGAGTGAGAGACAATGTGAGTGTGATGACAGTGACTGACTGATTCATGTGACACAACATGAGTGAGAGACAATGTGAGTGTGATGACAGTGACTGACTGATTCATGTGACATAACATGAGTGAGAGACAATGTGAGTGTGATGACAGTGACTGACTGATTCATGTGACATAACATGAGTGAGAGACAATGTGAGTGTGGTGACAGTGACTGACTGATTCATGTGACGTGACATAACATGACTGAGAGACAATGTGAGTGTGGTGACAGTGACTGACTGATTCATGTGACACAACATGAGTGAGAGACAATGTGAGTGTGATGACAGTGACTGACTGATTCATGACATAACATGAGTGAGAGACAATGTGAGTGTGGTGACAGTGACTGACTGATTCATGTGACATAACATGAGTGAGAGACAACGTGAGTGTGATGACAGTGACTGACTGATTCATGTGACATAACATGAGTGAGAGACAATGTGAGTGTGGTGACAGTGACTGACTGATTCATGACATAACATGAGTGAGTGACAATGTGAGTGTGATGGCAGTGACTGACTGATTCATGTGACATAACACGAGTGAGAGACAACGTGAGTGTGATGACAGTGACTGACTGATTCATGTGACATAACACGAGTGAGAGACAACGTGAGTGTGATGACAGTGACTGACTGATTCATGTGACATAACACGAGTGAGAGACAACGTGAGTGTGGTGACAGTGACTGACTGATTCATGTGACATAACATGAGTGAGAGACAATGTGAATGTGATGACAGTGACTGACTGATTCATGTGACATAACACGAGTGAGAGACAACATGAGTGTGATGACAGTGACTGACTGATTCATGTGACATAACACGAGTGAGAGACAATGTGAGTGTGGTGACAGTGACTGACTGATTCATGTGACACAACATGAGTGAGAGACAATGTGAGTGTGATGACAGTGACTGACTGATTCATGTGACATAACATGAGTGAGAGACAATGTGAGTGTGATGAC
Source organism: Oasisia sp. SBJ-2009 (assembly GCA_964017155.1). NCBI lineage: Eukaryota > Metazoa > Annelida > Polychaeta > Sabellida > Siboglinidae > Oasisia > Oasisia sp. SBJ-2009. Next base: position 9,840,861 of record OZ024864.1, on the reverse strand, counting down.
AGTGACTGACTGATTCATGTGACATAACATGAGTGAGAGACAATGTGAGTGTGATGACAGTGACTGACTGATTCATGTGACACAACATGAGTGAGAGACAATGTGAGTGTGATGACAGTGACTGACTGATTCATGTGACATAACATGAGTGAGAGACAATGTGAGTGTGATGACAGTGACTGACTGATTCATGTGACATAACATGAGTGAGAGACAATGTGAGTGTGGTGACAGTGACTGACTGATTCATGTGACATAACATGACTGAGAGACAATGTGAGTGTGGTGACAGTGACTGACTGATTCATGTGACACAACATGAGTGAGAGACAATGTGAGTGTGATGACAGTGACTGACTGATTCATGACATAACATGAGTGAGAGACAATGTGAGTGTGGTGACAGTGACTGACTGATTCATGTGACATAACATGAGTGAGAGACAACGTGAGTGTGATGACAGTGACTGACTGATTCATGTGACACAACATGAGTGAGAGACAATGTGAGTGTGATGACAGTGACTGACTGATTCATGTGACATAACATGAGTGAGAGACAATGTGAGTGTGGTGACAGTGACTGACTGATTCATGACATAACATGAGTGAGTGACAATGTGAGTGTGATGGCAGTGACTGACTGATTCATGTGACATAACACGAGTGAGAGACAACGTGAGTGTGATGACAGTGACTGACTGATTCATGTGACATAACACGAGTGAGAGACAACGTGAGTGTGGTGACAGTGACTGACTGATTCATGTGACATAACATGAGTGAGAGACAATGTGAATGTGATGAAAGTGACTGACTGATTCATGTGACATAACACGAGTGAGAGACAACATGAGTGTGATGACAGTGACTGACTGATTCATGTGACATAACACGAGTGAGAGACAATGTGAGTGTGGTGACAGTGACTGACTGATTCATGTGACATAACATGAGTGAGAGACAATGTGAATGTGATGACAGTGACTGACTGATTCATGTGACATAACACGAGTGAGAGACAACATGAGTGTGATGACAGTGACTGACTGATTCATGTGACATAACACGAGTGAGAGACAACGTGAGTGTGATGACAGTGACTGACTGATTCATGTGACATAACACGAGTGAGAGACAATGTGAGTGTGATGACAGTGACTGACTGATTCATGTGACATAACATGAGTGAGAGACAATGTGAGTGTGATGACAGTGACTGACTGATTCATGTGACATAACATGAGTGAGAGACAATGTGAGTGTGGTGACAGTGACTGACTGATTCATGACATAACATGAGTGAGAGACAATGTGAGTGTGGTGACAGTGACTGACTGATTCATGACATAACATGAGTGAGTGACAACGTGAGTGTGGTGACAGTGACTGACTGATTCATGACATAACATGAGTGAGTGACAACGTGAGTGTGGTGACAGTGACTGACTGATTCATGTGACACAACATGAGTGAGAGACAATGTGAGTGTGGTGACAGTGACTGACTGATTCACGTGACATAACATGAGTGAGAGACAATGTGAGTGTGATGACAGTGACTGACTGATTCATGTGACACAACATGAGTGAGAGACAATGTGAGTGTGATGACAGTGACTGACTGATTCATGTGACATAACATGATTGAGAGACAATGTGAGTGTGATGACAGTGACTGACTGATTCATGTGACACAACATGAGTGAGAGACAATGTGAGTGTGATGACAGTGACTGACTGATTCATGTGACACAACATGAGTGAGAGACAATGTGAGTGTGATGACAGTGACTGACTGATTCATGTGACATAACATGAGTGAGAGACAACATGAGTGTGATGACAGTGACTGACTGATTCATGTGTCATAACATGAGTGAGAGACAATGTGAGTGTGGTGACAGTGACTGACTGATTCATGTGACATAACACGAGTGAGAGACAATGTGAGTGTGGTGATAGTGACTGACTGATTCATGTGACACAACATGAGTGAGAGACAATGTGAGTGTGATGACAGTGACTGACTGATTCATGTGACACAACATGAGTGAGAGACAATGTGAGTGTGATGACAGTGACTGACTGATTCATGTGACATAACATGAGTGAGAGACAACATGAGTGTGATGACAGTGACTGACTGATTCATGTGACATAACATGAGTGAGAGACAATGTGAGTGTGGTGACAGTGACTGACTGATTCATGTGACATAACACGAGTGAGAGACAATGTGAGTGTGGTGATAGTGACTGACTGATTCATGACATAACATGAGTGAGAGACAATGTGAGTGTGGTGACAGTGACTGACTGATTCATGACATAACATGAGTGAGTGACAACGTGAGTGTGGTGACAGTGACTGACTGATTCATGTGACATAACATGAGTGAGTGACAATGTGAGTGTGGTGACAGTGACTGACTGATTCATGTGACACAACATGAGTGAGAGACAATGTGAGTGTGGTGACAGTGACTGACTGATTCATGTGACATAACATGAGTGAGAGACAATGTGAGTGTGATGACAGTGACTGACTGATTCATGTGACATAACATGAGTGAGTGACAACGTGAGTGTGATGACAGTGACTGATTGATTCATGACATAACATGAGTGAGAGACAATGTGAGTGTGGTGACAGTGACTGACTGATTCATGTGACACAACATGAGTGAGAGACAATGCGAGTGTGGTGACAGTGACTGACTTATTCATATGACATAACATGAGTGAGTGACAACGTGAGTGTGATGACAGTGACTGACTGATTCATGACATAACATGAGTGAGAGACAATGTGAGTGTGATGACAGTGACTGACTGATTCATGTGACACAACATGAGTGAGAGACAATGTGAGTGTGATGACAGTGACTGACTGATTCATGTGACATAACATGAGTGAGAGACAATGTGAGTGTGATGACAGTGACTGACTGATTCATGTGACATAACATGAGTGAGAGACAATGTGAGTGTGGTGACAGTGACTGACTGATTCATGTGACATAACATGACTGAGAGACAATGTGAGTGTGGTGACAGTGACTGACTGATTCATGTGACACAACATGAGTGAGAGACAATGTGAGTGTGATGACAGTGACTGACTGATTCATGACATAACATGAGTGAGAGACAATGTGAGTGTGGTGACAGTGACTGACTGATTCATGTGACATAACATGAGTGAGAGACAACGTGAGTGTGATGACAGTGACTGACTGATTCATGTGACACAACATGAGTGAGAGACAATGTGAGTGTGATGACAGTGACTGACTGATTCATGTGACATAACATGAGTGAGAGACAATGTGAGTGTGATGACAGTGACTGACTGATTCATGTGACATAACATGAGTGAGAGACAATGTGAGTGTGGTGACAGTGACTGATTGATTCATGTGACATAACATGAGTGAGTGACAATGTGAGTGTGATGACAGTGACTGACTGATTCATGTGACATAACATGAGTGAGAGACAATGTGAGTGTGGTGACAGTGACTGATTGATTCATGTGACATAACATGAGTGAGAGACAACGTGAGTGTGATGACAGTGACTGACTGATTCATGACATAACATGAGTGAGAGACAATGTGAGTGTGATGACAGTGACTGACTGATTCATGACATAACATGAGTGAGTGACAACGTGAGTGTGATGACAGTGACTGATTGATTCATGACATAACATGATGATGCACTGTGCTAATGGGCAATCTGTATTAGAGGTTTGACCACATCCACAGGTACACACTATACACACTTCGTGGTTGAGTTTGTCGTGAGAGAGGGAGTGAATCCTCGATACTGTGTCCACTTCTTCTTGCCACGATACCCGGTAACCTAGCAACAGTGCAGATGAAATACATTGCCTCAATGCCAAGCTGCATTGCAAATATCTACTACTGTTTAAAATGAGAAGATCTGTTATCGCGTATCCGCAAACATGCAGACTGTTTTTGCACTGAAACAATATCTTTTTTACAGAAATTCACTATACTACATATACCTTATGGAGTAAAAGCAAAACATTATTCTATGCTTAAAGGAACAAGCAACACTAATGTTCAAAACCAATCAAAATCCTCCAAAATCCTCCCAAGTCCCACATCTATCATTAAAGATAGCATATTATCACATCTTTGTTGTTTTAGTTTTGTTCTGGATGGATGTTAAAACTAGCCTTAAAACATGTTTTCACTGTGGCCACTGCCATTGTTGCCCAATTCACGAGGAATTCAAGAGGAGTAATGCATCAGAATGCTTATACTCAGTTGTGAATCCAAGTTACATAGCGATGTGGCTACATCTAAACTATTCTAAGTACACTACACTGTGTAGTAACAGGTAACAGTGGCACAGTACAATATACCCTTCTCTCTAGTATTATCACCAGGCTGAAGTAAATTAGAGTATTATTCTCCTAAAATAATTTTTTTAGTGATCTTCATTTTCAAATTAAAGTAAAAAATTCAGCATCATATGCCCGATGAATGGTGCCAGTTTGGGAATTTCCACAGGTCTTCCTAAACATACTGATGTCATTCAATGTGTCTCAGACAATAGGCGTCCATGATGTCACTGGTCGGGGTTTCTGTGGCCTGTCTTTGCCATGAAGGGAATATAATGTTAGATAATGTTCTTTTCTTATTTTTCTCTTTACATTAGTATATATAATTTGCTTTGATTTTATTTGTATGCATTGTAAAGAGTTATAATAAAATTGATTTGAATTTGACCTCAGTAAAAATTTGGCAGTGGTGTTGATATTGGAACATCATAGATATCGAATGGATTAATGATATATAAGGTATCAAATCGATTGACGCTATCAAAGAGATCGACGATATCAAAAGATTGACAGTATCGAAGAGATCGATGACCTGTATCAAAGGGATTAACGGTATCGAAAGATCAACAGTATTGAAATTTGATATCGATATCGTTACATACCGAATATCGCGAGACCACAAAGTATCAGAATCAAACATTCGCGTGTCTCATGGTATATAAAGTATCCAACCAGCACCAGTACAGGTTCTTGTGGCCCACGATGCGGCTGGCATTGTCTTACCATCGAAGGCGTGACTTCTGTTGTTCTTCTCCAGTTCTTCCAAGACGGCTGGCCCTATGCGACGCATGAAACTGACCAATTCTTCTGAGTCGTCATCAAACAAGACAATATCTTCCTCAATCTGCTCATCTGTCTGGACCTAACACAACACAACGCAAGAGTCATTCATTAATTTAGTATCAAACACAATCTCCGTTTTGGTATGTCCATCTGTGTGCACCTAACACAACACAAGAGTCTTTCACTATCAAACACAATCTCCTCTTTGATACGTCATTTTGTCTTCACCTAACATAACACAAGAGTCATTCACTATCAAACACAATCTCCTCTTTGATATGTCATTCTGTGTGTACCTAACACAGTTTTACATGACATTATAATGTCTTCAACTATGTGTGCCAAGAAATAAATTAAGTTGTCAGTAAAAGGGCAACGGAAACACTGAAACAACATTGTCCAAACATAAGAACATTCCATTTAGAGGTTATGTGACCATGATTTCATGAGCATGGAGCCATGGTATATTTCAAATAATATGTCAAATTTGGATATCAATCATATCATTGACACTGTTCACTAGGCATTGCTATAGTATGCTCAAGTGGCATTTAGCTTGAGTAGCACTATCTGCTATTAACTTCATCAATAGACATATGGTGTCATATTATATATGGCAAGGACAGTATAGATCAACAAGTAATTTGTATCCGTTTTCTAAATGTAAAGGTTAAATTATGTTATGACAATATACGACCAATGAAATATTTTCAAAAGCCACACAGTTGGTCCTCATTAATATTGATGTGCTAAATTGGCAAGACAGACTATATTTCCTATCATAATCTGATAGGCAAAGTTTTCTGTAACATTTGATGAGCACTGCCATATTCATGACATTGTATACATGCAGTCAGCCAAGTTAGCTGATAGACTCAAATTAATCCTAACCCCAACTCTGTGCATATTCTGTATCGTTCATTGTTCTGAATACCATTAGAATATGGGGAAACATGCATCTTGTCAACTTAAAAAGCATTGTCATGCTCCAAAGTAGTTGTGTGGTGCCCATCATCGTGACCATGTAAATCGTCTATTTTCACAGGTCACTGAGGCCACAAACACTGAACTTTGTAGTCAAAGGTGTTACTTAAAATGATTATATTTATGCTATTTATTTTGTACCAATTCAATATATGTATTTAATAAACGCATTTGAGATATTATATTCTGTACAAATCAATTTGTTTTTCTTATATCCATAAGCAAGCATTTGGAGTATGTAATATATATATATACACCCATTCCATATGATGCCATACATTATTACATAATATAATTACAGGGGCACACTAACTACAAGTTTTTAAAACTTTTTGTGTTTCTTTCAAACATTTTAATCGTTACACCTACATATGTGTGTGTGTGTGTGTGTGTGTGTGTGTGTGTGTGTGTGTGTGTGTGTGTGTGTGTGTGTGTGTGTGTGTGTGTGTGTGTGTGTGTGCGTGCAGTATGTATTATTCAACTGAATGTTCATTTGAATAAAATATATTATTACTTTATCATTATTATTTAATATTAGTGTTTCGGACCTACCAAAACAAGATACAGACTTGACCTACCCTTGCAGTTTTTGTTTTCATGGCCTGTACAGCTTGGTCTTCTACCCCAAAGTCTTTGGTTTGAAAAGACGACTCTTCCACTGGTCTGTGCAACATATATTTTGTTGTGGAAATAATCGTAAAACAAATCATTACTAAACACTCATAATTAGTATTGTTAACTGTATAAGATATACATGAGAATGGTTTGTTGCATGTGGTTATTTCATTGACTCCGTCCAACTGATGGAGAGAAGAGCATGGTCAAATGTGACAGCCGCTCCACGTCTGGTCAATTATATTTGTTGTGGTCACATCACGACTGCTCTGTGACAAATTAATTGGCAACCTCTCGATCTCCACAGAGTTCCTGGACAAGACGATAAGAATAGATCCATTGATTAGCAATGTGACCATTTTTAAAAGGCCATGGTTATTTGCTCGGATATGGTTGAAAAGCCTGGGGAACTATTCATCTAAATACAGACAAATGGCTCATATATGCTATTTGACCACATCAATTAATACGGACAAATAGCCCGAGATCGATATTGACAAATAGCCCATATATGCGTATGCATTATTGGACCGGACAAATATGGATAAATACCCAACATTGAGCATACGCTATATGACCGGACACATGAAAAATCGTTAGATGCAACTTGGAAGACATGGGTACATGATTCTACCTTTTCACAAAAGCATGTTAGTGAATAATATAGCCATGGTGTTTCGCCAAATTCAACCATTTAAGCATTAACATTATATTTGCACAAATTGAATCAAAATAGTCTAAGTGCTATATAGTATGTCTAAATGGTAAAATACAGCAAGCTTTGATTCATTTGTTCGACTGACGGGCTATATATATGTCACTCACACAACACTTTGTCACTTGGTACAGATGGGATCCACACCCACATTTGTAGCCTTTTTTTTATCAAATATGGCATATCTCAGCAAACAAAGACCTGAGCACTGTGATTTCACATTTCACACTGACATTTTCTTACATTTATTTGTTTTTTATAGTTAGAATAATTTTGTAATATTGGTTGGGCAGCATCTTTAAATAAATTAAGGTATGAGTCCATAGTAGCATTAATGTAAGTGATTATCAAACTAGGTGTGGTCGTAACATGTTAATAACAAAGGCTAAAGTGAAGATATCCCAATGCAAAGTAAGATGCATTATACTGAGGGCATCATGTTGATGAGGCCATGGCATTGCCATTGATGGGGCCAGTACAGCCAGTACTAGGATTGTGTGGCCATGGTTACGCAGACGCTTGGAAAATCGGCTATGAAAATTATAACATCAAACTAGGCTTCATATCTTAACCTTTCTTTTTCCCATGTTGACTGTATCTGGACCACGTCTAATTCACTGTCTGTAAACATGATAGTGGTATGAGGCGGACAAGAACAATTTACAACAGCTTGTTTAGTTGCAAGACGCACAGACAGACTGGCATTTATTGTTCAGCAGCAAATTTATTTCTACCGTAAAAAATTGACATCACATGTCAGCTAACATTTTCGAATACATCCACATTAATAAATAAGTGTAATATATTTAGAAGCATATGACTTGAAAAAACACTTATGAAATTGAAGTATAATAATTATAGAAAGTGTAATTAGTAACCAAACAAAATGGAGACCGTACAGGCACGTGTGCAGGAGGCGATAACTAATTTAATGACAAAGCTCGACAGAGAGCATCTTAGGAAAATTCAGGTACTATGTCATGTATGGTATTATGGTCGGTAGTGCAGACAAATTACTATGTAATCGCGGCAGAATTGTTACAGAGCAAAATGTGTTGATCATCTGGTATTATCGCCCACACACAGACGGGGTCACGAGAACTTGACATTGCAGACTTGTTTATAAAATTCCAAAATGTTTAATGTCCGCAATACGGATGCTTTTCAGTGGCATTTATGTAGACAGTCTGACAATGGTGGCCGATCGTTTACTTTCTGATCTAACCATAAAACGAAAATCTATTGCGCCAAAAGCCCAAACTCCTCATAGTCATACATGCATCGGACATGCATTCACGATTACCATGTCCATGGTCCATGCACACAAACTATATGTTACAAAATAATTTAAATTCATGTAATGAATAAAATTCACAAAACAAGTTCACCAGCAATTTGACATCATTGGCGGAGCCTCAGGTTACACTGTGAATACAGTAACATTGTTATTGACTATTGTGTAAAGACGTTGTTTGTTAGCAGTTATAGGACTAGGTCTAGGGTTTAAGACTCATTGTTGAGTCTTTATGACTTCTGAGTTAGAATAATCATAATGCCGGCGTAATGAAGCCCATTTATGCAGTGATGAAATACTGACGTTATGCTAATTGCTGAGCTATGTCGCAGAGTGAGCTCGTCAAGTTTTGCCCGATTTTGGTTTGTGAATTGGGAACCGGATGTTTCGGCCAAAAACAGTTTCGGCACATTGTGCCGAAACTTCCGTTTCTGCAATCGTGGAAGTGCCGAAACATCCGTTTCGGCAATCGTTGAATTCGGTCAGAGTGTGCCGAAACATCCGTTTCTGCAATCTTGTGCCGAAACGTCCTTTGCCGAAACATCCGTCCTGACTTCCGTATTATAATTATATAAATTTGGAATTATTTGTATTTTTTTTATTTGCGTTGCTTGTCATTCCATTGCGACTTTTGCGAGTAATATATAATGTATATTGCTATTATTATTTGACTAATATTTGCGAAAGTCTGGATTTTTTTAATTATTTCTTGGTTAATATTGGGGAATTTGTATTACTTGCGTATTATTTGCTTTGCTTGTCATTGATATATATTAATATTATTATTTGAGTATTATTTCTGAAAATTCGGGATTTTTAAGTAGTTCTTGGTTAATGACCTTATTCGACTTGGAAGGTAATTTGTCTAAGGATCTTTCCTTGCTTGCGGCGGCGGGAATCTATAATACGTACGTATATACATGGGCGATATTAATCCGAGCTTCTGCTATCGTGAAGTCTGAATGAGACACCTTGGTAAATAATGTATCGATTTTATTGAATGGACACCATCACCTCGTACAAAAACACGACATCCTCCCACTCTCCGTGTAGCCTACACGGCGGTCAGTTGACTCAGCGCTCTCATGGTCTACCTGATGTCTACTTCTCCCTTTACCAGCTTTTCCCATGCAGAGAACATGGCACTTGGATTGTAACACATTGCATAGGTTCAAATGAGTTGCAGTCAATTGAATACATAAAGGCTTCGAGTACGGACAATATGCTCAAGATCTTCAATTAGATTAGCGCAGACCACTTTTATTAGAATAAGGTTAGTGCTACAGCAATCAAACAACCAAACAAACACCTATTGTAAGGGAGTTATTTAAAATGGAACAATGTGCTCAAGATGGGTCTCCCTCAAGATCTTCAATTATATTAGCGCAGACCACTTTTATTAGGAAACGGTATATATATATATAATTATATATCTATATATATGCAAAGATGGAAATGCCCACTTCACGCAAATGACATATAACTAATCATAATACATGTATTGCATGAATTTGTTACTACATTATAGAAACAACCACGTTTAGATTTTGAGCGCTCTGCTCTGCTTCGCGTATATGAAGCGGTTTCCCGAAATTCCCGTAGAACCAAATGTGGGCCGAAACGTCCGTCCTTAGATTTCCGCTGCTCGTGTGCAGTGTGCCGAATCATCCATCACGGCACACCCGAGTTTTAACGAGGTGTGCCGAATCATCCGTCTGAGTAGGTCGGAGTGTGCCAAAACATCCTGTGCCGAAACATCCGTGTGCCGAAACTGTTTTTGGCCGAAACATCCGGGACCCTTTGAATTTGATTTGTTACTGGAATAGGTACATCAGAATCCGGTAGATGGCGTATTGAAATCTCGCGGTCATTTCCATTCCAAAAGTTGTGACCAAGATGTCTTCCTGCGTCAGGCGTCGTCAGAAATCACATGGTCACGCAATTTGCTTTGCCGCTGCATACTGATTAGGAAAACAGTGTTTTTTGACCGTGGAATCGACCAATGGATAATTGTTTTACATCTTGAGTCATGTTTTGTTTACTTTGACATCGATCGCTTTTCTGTACATTGAAGTGAAGTTTGGTGTTTTTTTAATTGTGAAATAGACACAAGTCTAACTAGGTAATCTATGAAACCTGGTAGGTAGTCTAGGATGGTATATTAGCTTTAAAATGGTATATGTAGCATTATTGTGCGTGCCTGGCCGGCGACACACCGAGGTGGGGAACTTTGCCATTCTGTGCATTTATTTACAACAGCTGTAACACGCCAGCTGCACAGCCACCAGTGAAGGCGTCAGTAGGCGCTTTCCAGCATGAATTAAATCCACTTCCATCACAATCATCGTCTATTGTTGCTGTTATTATTCACTTGTGTGATTATATATGTATACATATAATTACAGTTTAGCCGTTTTTGGCTTATGTTAGAATGTCATTCTAAAATATTTGAAGGAAAATATTTATAAACTTCGTCCTCACGTTTGCATTGACAATCGCGTTTCATAGAATTGTTATTAAAATCGGTAAGCATCTTAAACTTTAAAAACAAATTTATTTGCCCGAATAATATTTAGATATTTTATTTTCACCCGTTTTATATAATTAATCCTAATAAATAGGTCAAATGCTAAATATAGGTAAACTAATTAGGTCATCAACAAACTTCATATTTTACAACATGAGAATCAGTATATTCATTCATAATTATATAATTATAAATTAAAGCACTCAACCCCATGTATAATTGATCTTCTTACTAATTATTACCCCGTTTTATGTAATTAATCCTAGTAATTAGGTCAAATGTTAATTATAGGTCAACTAATTATGCCATCAAAATTACTTTTAAAGTAATCATGTGGCATAGAAGTCCTTTTTAATTAATTATACTAAATTTATGTTGTTATTCTGAAAAAGGTCAAATATGCAGTGAAAGTCAACTAATTAGGTCAAGGTCAAATCATATTCATATGTTTTTCTAGATCACAGAACTTTTTATTTCACCCCAATATCTTCAGTAGAAACAATTATATTACCATTTTCCTAAATGCTGGAGCACTGTGTTTGAGTAGACACAGTGCTCCAGCTTTCTGGTCACAAGAAGTGGTCAAAATTCAATACCAAAAATCACCCTTTTTCTGAGCACAAAAAGTGGAAATAATTCAGAAATAATAAAGATATCAAAAGAATTCAAAAAAGTGTTGTAAACTGCATACTAAACCCTATCATATGGTGTAATTTGAATAAATTTGGATGTATTTGAAATTTTTTCTGATGTACCTAACTGGAATTTTTATTATTTTATTTTGTAACGTAGCTAGTGGCTGTATGTACAGTGTATAAGTATATAATATATGTGAGAAGGAGTTTGGCAGAGCTCTGTTAGAGCTAATTTTCAAGGTTACATCAGAAAGTAAAAGATTGCCCAATGGTTCCCATGCCATCACTTTGCATTGACTTGCATAGTCATATCTGACTTCCTGGTTCCCGAGGAAATTGTAGCTCTGTTTTTAAGAGCATTTATTGATGATGTCATAACTACGGCCTACCTCAGAGAACACCACAATCAATACTTCTCTAGCTAAAAAACGGCCTCTTAATTTCCATCCAGTAAAATGTTCCCGAGTACCTTTATACAAGTCCAGAATAAACATATTGTGTGGGGATGTTAAAAATGCATGCAAGTATTTAGACATGAAATTTGTAATCTGCGATGTATTGGTAAATTTAACGAATACAACTAATTTAGCTTCACAATATAAATGGCTTAGTCCTGGAACCATCTGCATAGCTCTTCTGTGTTTGGCCTGAACCAAAACATCAATGTTATACTGTGATAATTATAATACTATTTAAGCATTTATTATACATTTATACTATTACTGTGGAGACCAAATTAGCACACCAAGCTCCAATTATCTACACTTGCATATACATGTATGTAAAAATGCAGTCAATTGTAGTTTAGTTACTGTTATGTACTGCATATTATACCTAGCAGTGTGCAGCAGCAACCGCAGGCATAGTGCACCTACTGTGTACATTGTAAAAGGGGACTGAAACGCTTGAGTATTCATTGCCCAAACAGAAGAACATACAATTTAGAGGATATGTGACTGATTTGTTGAATACAGAGCCACAAAATATTTTATAATCTTTGAGCACTGGATGTCGCCATATCATGCTTAAGATGCATTTGGTTTGAGTAGCTCAGCAATCTGCTTGGTAGAAATGTTTTTTTCCGATTTTCTTCAATAGACATTTCTGCATGAAAACAAGAATATGGTGCCATACTGTATAATATGATAGGCATTATGTAGGCCTAAATAAGTAAATATTTTGTACCCCTCGATGTTATGTTCACTGGGTACTAACATGCACAAGCACCCTTCACTAACCCACTCGTCACACATACAGGGGGTAATAATGGAAAACAAGAGGACATGATGGTTTGACATGTAATTGACCACTTTCAAAGGGAAATTATGTGATTTAGGCTCCATGGTAATTTACTTAAGAATTAAGATCTGTAAATGTATTTACGTCTCAAGAAAGCTTTTTGAATTTTCTCCGGAACGTTTGGTTGCATCTCACGGCTGTCCTGAGTGACTGACTTACCTTGAAACTGAAACATCTCTACATCGAAGGGTATAAGTGTGATGTTTAACATCCCATAGGCAATTATACAGAAAGGCTCAAGGTAACTGCTGGCATCAGTATTGTGATCATATAAAATGTGACTGTAATAGTATGTTTGAAAAAGAAATGTCTGTTCTGTTTGCAGAAGAACATGTACCAGTGCTCAGCAGCTTGTTGTGACAAAGACCACTACAACATGGACGAAGTGCAGCGGTGTGTCGAGAAATGTTCGGAGCCCATAAGCAAGACACAAAGCTTCATTGAAACGGAAATGTCACATTTTCAGGTGCGTTTCTGTTAGTATTTACCTCTGTTATATACGTTTGGTGTAATAACAGTAGCAAGTTATTATTTGAAATGTTTTTGAAGTTATTAGGCGGTGCGTCATTTGTGCAGCAAGCGATCGCCCTGGTATCCTATTGCTCCCACAAATTATTTGTCTAGGGATTAGGGTGCGATTTATTGCTCGTGCTAGTTGCTTGATAAATTCAGTTATTCTATTACTAAGTTGTATACATTTAATGAGTAGACAGTTCAAAAATAAATGTTCCCGGTGAATCAATGTTAAATTTGGTTAATGAGGTACCACAATAACTAATCCGACAGAGGACGCTCTGGCACAACTAGGGTCTTTGTGCCGTCTTTTACGTATTCTTGACGTGTGTAAAATGCGGCACTGTTTTGCAAACATTTTGTGGAACGCTTGTTTAAATCATCCTACAATCAGCTGTTGAACTCACATGACTCCGAAGCCTCACACATAACTAAATATGGATAGAGTCTAACATGTCCGTCAATGTGAAGGTATAATATGTACATTTAATGAACATTTACAACCGATGGAACGTCGACTGGTGGCCCGATGACAAGTTTGCTGGCTCGATGCCGGAAAGGATGTTTAAAATCATATATAGCTTGCCGTATGCATCACACGAGACTGCTACGTCTTCACACATAGTTAAATATTGATATCGTATAACATGTCCGTCAATATGAAAGCATAATGTTTACATTAATGTACACTTACAGTCGATGAAACGTCGCGGGACGTTCGATTGAATTCAGTGCTAAGATGGCGTTGTTTTGGCTGTTCTGTCTATTGAACATACGGCAGGCTGTTCTGCATATGACACGCCCACATACAAACTATCGCTGGCTACGCGCCTGCACGGTAAATAGCTAATTGAGGATGATTTAAACAAGCGTTCAGCAAAACATGCACACAAATCCACTTTAGTCGCTGGAGGCGCTGATACACAACTAGGGTCTAGTTGCGTATTACGCCTCTAGCGACTAACGTGGATTTGTGGAAGCCCATTAAGTGTACGGATAATAATACGTTAATCCCTTGGTTTTGTCACACCACTGAACTTGATCTTCGACGATATTCACGCATAAGAAGTCATTATTGTTATTATCAAACAGTAATATTTATTTTGTTAGGCACCATATCCAGTGTTGTTTGCCGTGCTTTACAATGATACACGTATCTCCAAATGTACGTTAAAAATAAGAAAACACGAGAGGAAAGGTAACCTTTCTGTAATGATTTCGTTATGTACACTGGATGTCGCCATATCATGCTTAAGACGCATTTGGCTTGAGTACCTCGGCAATCTACTAAGTGGAAATGTTTCTCCCAGTTTACCTCATCTATAGACATTTCTGATTCATTGAAACGGAAATGTCACCATATCCAAAGTTATTCACAGTGCTTTACAATGATACACGTATCTACAAAAAAAACACGAGAAGAGAGGTAACCTTTCTGTACATGATTTCTCCACAGAATCGCCTCCAGAGGTGTGCCATGGACTGTCAGGACAAGGCGAGGGACCAGGTGTCGTCCACCTCCAGTGAGACAGAGATCTCCGCCTACCGCGGTCAGATGGAGAAGTGTGTCATCAAGTGCGCTGACGACCACATGGGTCTCATACCAAACATGCTCAAACGAATGCAGGAAGTGCTGCAAGCACACCACTAGAGTACAGCACGTGACTAGTGGAATTAATATTAAAAGAAGCTGTTTGTTGTACAACACTTTACAACACTGGAACAAATCATGTCGAAGGCCCACGAAACTGCGTTGAATAGACCAGTGATTGTGTTTGCAGTTTGAGTATTTTGATAGCGAAATATTAGAAACGTAAACAAAATATCAGATTTTATGTAAATTCTGTTGTAGGGCAGCAGTTAGTGAAGGGTTTAACCCCAAAGCACCTGGGTATGGTGGTCTTGAATGGACATGAGGTCTTGTTTTATGCCATTACTGCTCCCCTTTGCTGGCATCCAGTAAAGGAGCATCTGGTGCTGTTTTAACCTTTATCAAAGTGGACTGTGAGCAGGTAGAATGAGATGTTGTTGTTTAACACTGTAAGATATGTAACTATAATGACCACAACTGCATCATTATACCACACATTTATGCAGCGAGAACATACAGAATACTTCGCTGGCATCTGGCCATGTTCAGTGTGGCTGCTTGGTGATCGTATAGAGAGAAATTAACCGTCTGTACTACCCAAATTAGATGCATGTCTTACTCAACTGGTGTTCACTTCTCCATTAACAGAATGTCTTCCACTGCACTCATTTCAAAGCCAAATTACAGACTTTCACTGACATATTACGATAGTGTAGATACATACATTCATGCAATATAAAGTATTTTAATAAATGGTAGGGATATGTAATGTATCATTGTCTGTCTTGTACCAGATGTGTGCTGTATTAGGTATATTTAGTGGATTGTCAAGTGTACAAAGAGCAGAGAGAATCGTTGTGCTATAGTGTAGTGTTATCGGTGTCGTCTATATTTGTTTTCCCAGTTTACTGATGATACAAAACTACATCATTATTTGTTCTTACTAATGGTGCATATGCTGACTGCCAACATACAGATTATCTGCTACACATTTTGTATAATAAATGGCGAGAACAATAAGTAATACAAAATATGTTGTTTATATTAATTTAAACGACTTGTTATTCATTTGTCGTAAACAGTGGGATCATGCCAAGTTTGCCAAATGTATGTGTCATGTTAAATCGAAGGTAGCCACATGATAATTGCAGTCTAGTTATTAACTGTTATGAGCTGGAATGCAGATTAAAATGAAACCATTCAATACTATAACCAAATAATTGTCATTTTTTGGTATGCCAGTAAATTATATACGATAATAGATTAGGTATGTTAATTAGCCATTTCTTTATCTCGGTCCACAATCAGTTAAACCACCCATGTAGGCAGTATATAACGAATGACAGGCTGGAATGGAGAATCTCGGCTATCACAATTAATGTGCCACAATTCATGTACCAACCAGAGAGTGAAGTTAGATATGTAAGTCCTACAAGTCTGAGTCTACATGAGTGATGGTTGAGTCTGCATTAGTGTTGGTTGAGTCTACATGAGTGATGGTTGAGTCTACATGAGTGATGGTTGAGTCTACACGAGTGATGGTTGAGTCTGTGAATGTTGGTTCTTTTTATATGGTTGAGTCTACATGAGTGATGGTAGAGTCTACATGAGTGATGGTTGAATCTTTGTGAATGTTGGTTCTTTTTGTTTGGTTGAGTCTACATGAGTGATAGTTAAGTCTATATGAGTGTTGGTTGAGTCTACGTGAGTGATGGTTTAGTCTACATGAGTGATGGTTGAGACTACATGAGTGATGGTTTAGTCTACATGAGTGTTGGTTGCGTCTGCTTGAGTGATGGTTGAGACTACATGAGTGATGGCTTAGTCTACATGAATTATGGTTGAGTCTACATGAGTGTTGGTTGAGACTACATGAGTGGTGGTTGAGTCTACATTAATATTGGTTGAGTCTACATGAGTGATGGTTGAGTCTACATGAGTGATGGTTTAGTGTTGGTTGAGTCTACATGAGTGATGGTTGAGACTACATGAGTGATGGTTGAGTCTGCATTAGTGTTGGTTGAGTCTACATGAGTGATGGTTGAGTCTACACGTGTGTTGATTAAGTCTTTGTGAATGTTGGTTCTTTTTATACAATATTGTTGTGAACAATAGCCATATTAGGCATGAACAGGCCATGCACTGTATATGTAGTCCTAATGGGCCAATCAATGGTTCACATCAGCTTAGAAAAATGTGATAGAACCTTCTGCTACTGAAGAAATAAGGTGATGATGGACTGGTCGTGTCTATGTTATAACTGATTGAGTATGTTGAGTGTTGGTTGGGTATAGTAGTACAGTAGTGGTAGACGTCTACAAGTGACTGTCCCACGCTCCGAGGCTGCCACTGGCTCGATCACCCGCGTTGACGGGGCAAAGATTGTCAACAGCGATAACTACTGCGTTATCAGCACTCGCCGTTACATTGACGTCATGTTTCAAACAGGACATTGTTGTTGTCGCGACTACGGATTGATACAGTCGTGTCAGCCTTCGGCCAGGTATTTTATCGACAATGACAACTTTCATCGGCGAAAGAACAGAAGTCGACGCGGCTGCCAGTCGCCTCAATTACATGAAGCTGTGTTTATTAGTCAACAAGAATAATTTATTAGTTTAATACCTGACCCGTAAAGTAGTATCATAGCGACGCAGTGAACTTCTCCCCGCTGAGAGAAAGAGAGAAAGAGAGTGAGACAGGCAGGCAGGCAGGCAGAGAGGACGGACGGACGGACGGACGGACGGACGGACGGACGGACGGACGGACGGACGGACGGACGGACGGACGGACGGACGGACGGACGGACGGACGGACGGACGGACGGACGGAGTGAGTGAGTGAGTGAGTGAGTGAGTGAGTGAGTGAGTGAGTGAGTGAGTGAGTGAGTGAGTGAGTGAGTGAGATATGTCGGGAGACATGCATGAAGAATGTAGGGATGGACGAAGAGAGGGAACAAGGGGGACAAATGGAGGGAGAAAAAAAGAGATAGGAAGGGAGGAGGGAGAGTCGCCGATTTGATTGTATAACCGAGCAGTGCGCCGATCCGAGCTGGGGCTGATATGAGATCACTAGCGAAGGTGACCGGGCCGAGCTGTACGTGAGGACTGGAGCATAATCTGTACTTCTACTTCACGGTTGGCTTATTCAGAAAGGTTGTACCCTAGGGTATCCGTACTCTATATAAATATACTACGTCATTTTGCTACGTCATGTTGCAGGATTTCTCAAAATAACGGCATACGTCATCACGTGTCGACTCCGTATATAGTAACTGGCTTATAGGGTATATAAGTGGCGTGAGTCACCCCTTCCTCACTCATACGTATTTCGCGTTTGCGGCAGATCGTAGCGAGTTGAAGCACATTGTTTGTACGTCCGGTGTCATCGAGCCTGCACAGCTCCAAGCCGACTCAACCTCGGGTGTGTTGAAGATCTCCGAACTGAACTTCGAATAGCAGGTAGATACTTTTTGTACGGTTATCATTCACAATCTATGCACAGCGACTACACTATAGACGAGGTTCCCGTTGTTGGGTGATAGCACTGTACCCCAGTACTCGATGTGATTGTGTGTGTGGGAGAGTTAGTCACAGTGGCCAAGGTGATAAACTGGTGGACTGTCTGAGGAACCGGGGTTCTAACCTTGGTATTGTCGCCCCTAATCCTGATGTCGCCGGGCGGTGGGTCTAACCCTGGTGTCGCCGGGCGGTGGGTCTAACCCTGGTGTCACCGGGCGGTGGGTCTAACCCTGGTGTCGCCGGGCGGTGGGTCTAACCCTGGTGTCGCCGGGCGGTGGGTCTAACCCTGGTGTCGCCGGGCGGTGGGTCTAACCCTGGTGTCGCCGGGCGGTGGGTCTAACCCTGGTGTCGCCGGGCGGTGGGTCTAACCCTGGTGTCGCCGGGCGGTGGGTCTAACCCTGGTGTCGCCGGGCGGTGGGTCTAACCCTGGTGTCGCCGGGCGGTGGGTCTAACCCTGGTGTCGCCGGGCGGTGGGTCTAACCCTGGTGTCGCCGGGCGGTGGGTCTAACCCTGGTGTCGCCGGGCGGTGGGTCTAACCCTGGTGTCGCCGGGCGGTGGGTCTAACCCTGGTGTCGCCGGGCGGTGGGTCTAACCCTGGTGTCGCCGGGCGGTGGGTCTAACCCTGGTGTCGCCGGGCGGTGGGTCTAACCCTGGTGTCGCCGGGCGGTGGGTCTAACCCTGGTGTCGCCGGGCGGTGGGTCTAACCCCGGTGTCTCCGGGCGGTGGTTCTAACCCTGGTGTCGCCGGGCGGTGGGTCTAACCCTGGTGTCGCCGGGCGGTGGGTCTAACCCTGGTGTCGCTGGGCGGTGGATCTAACCCTGGTGTCGCCGGGCGGTGGGTCTAACCCTGGTGTCGCCGGGCGGTGGTTCTAACCCTGGTGTCGCCGGGCGGTGGGTCTAACCCTGGTGTCGCCGGGCGGTGGGTCTAACCCTGGTGTCGCTGGGCGGTGGTGCCGGGTCCTAGGTTAATGTTTTTGATTTAATATTGTTTTCGTATAAATGACTGCAATATGCGTGTTGAAGGTTTACTGCCTGCCGATTTATGTTTAGTTACTTTAGCAAGCTCGGAACAATGTTCGCAATTTGACAATTTCCGCCTCCAGTATGTTCAAATTGTAAAAAGATGCAAGTTACAAATATTGGCAATAATGTCGATGCTAGTAGAATTAGCGGCAACACTCTTTGATGTTTAACTTTCCAACGTTCCAAGCGGCAGACTTACCGTTAAAAATTACTTCTCGGCCAATCGTGGGGAGTAAGTATCGCCATTACAGTTAAGTATTTATGACCGTGTTGTCTGCTGTAATTTTTTATGGAAATTAAGTAATAGAAAATTTAAATTAATAAACGAAATGAAATTCACTCTGTGTCGACTTCTTGGATTTAGACAATACATTACATAGGATGTGTGTGTGTGTGTGTGTGTGTGTGTATGTGTGTGTGTGTGTGTGTGTGTGTGTGTGTGTGTGTGTGTGTGTGTGTGTGTGTGTGTGTGTGTGTGTGTGTGTGTGTGTGCGTGTGTTATAATTACTATCCGTTCGCCAATACCAACCGATAGATCCTCTGTGAAAATAGCGTTAAGATGTTAAAAGTGAATTAATTTCATCGAGCACATTTACATACATCATGTTGGTTCTGTTATGTGCAAATTAATTCAATTTTTCGCGAGGCAGCTAACATTACTCGCGAGTCGCCGACATATTCACACAGTGACTGATTTGCAGAATGTACCAGATTGCGATAACATTTAGGAGTGTCAGGTTTGGATAGATTTATATATATTGAAACGAGTATGATATATTACTAGGAATAATACAATATTTCGTGTGCTGATAAAGTGTACAGAAAATATATAGCTTAATCATCAACCCATGCAGCAAAGAATACGGTGTAATGGCGGTCATTCTGATGTGGTCTGACCCCAGTGGTTCGTGTAGGGTGTAGTGCAGACGATTGACGTCGTTGTTGAGGGAGCAGATTACATGGCGTACGCCAAATAGGGGAGACCGGGGCTAGTTGTAACAAAAACAACACATTTCAAGATTGCGGACGGGTTTCTTAACCGATCGAAACTGTTTTATGCCAAAGAGTCCACACATATCTCCCGCAGATAATCAGGGCATAATTAGTTGCCCGCACTTTTACACGTTTGTAGTATAATGAGTTATAAGAGGTGTCCTAAAATGTTACAAGTTACCCCGGTACGGGGTAACTTGTAACACTTTAGGACACATTTCAGGATTGACGGTGAGTTTCTTAACTGGTCGAAACTTTTGTTATGCTGATGGGTGCAGATAATTGGTGCATATAGTTAAATGCCTGGTTTATTAAAACTTTGTGGCATAATGAGTTATATGAGGTGTCCTAAAGTGTTACAAGTTACCCCAGTACGATAGTACCTCTTTTCTTTTAAAATGGCGTAATTTTATGGCGTGTCGACGGATTCACGTGATATTACACACGACATGCTCAAATCTATTGATGAACATGCTGTCGTCTTGCAGAACAGTTTGCATTAGCAGATTTGTCCGCAGGCCCTCTGTTACAACTTACCCGTGTTACAACTAGCCCCGGTCTCCCCTAACCACCTCACACCCACACGACACTCCTTCATTCACTTGGCACGTACGTCGCGGCTACAGGGCTGTGAGATAGTATCAGTAATTTACTTGGCACGTCGCGGCTACGTCGCCGTGTGATAGTATCAGTAACTGCACTGAACGTCCGCAGACATATCTGTTGTATAACGTGGACGTGACAGCGCACCCTTTGACTGTGGGGTCGCGGTCGAGGTTGTGTGCAGTGAACCGTAGCGAGGCGCCACGCAAATGACTGAACCCGCAGCGATCGTGTTTCAATGTTTACAAACTAACGTCTCTGTCAGACTGCTACACAAAGCCACATTCCGTGTACATGTGCAATATGTTAAGAGATTCCGGGTAATGTATTCGCTGCAGGCCCTTAACAAGGTGTGTTCAAATGGTTCATGCGAGTCCACTTTAACGAGGCGCAATGGCCGAGCGATTATGACGGAACCTCTCTCGAACCCTCCCCTACGCCCATATGATTACTTTTGTTTTGGGGAGATTACTACTAATCCCATGCATAAAACGAACCCCCATTCTCCGTTTGGACTCATCCAATTCGTCTCCGTTCTCATAAAATTCTAATCATAGCAATCAACACTTAGTTTTGGGTTTAAGTGAAATTTGCACCGAATTAAAAATGAGCTGAATTAAAACTTGTAAATATCTGATACTCCCTACGGTGCAAATACAAGCGCTCTACGATGCAAGTACTAACACTCTACGGTGCAAGTACAGGCGCTCTACGGTGCAAGTACAGGCGCTCTACGGTGCAAGTACAAGCGCTCTACGGTGCAGGTACAAGCGTTCAACGGTGCATGTACAAGCGCTCTACGGTGCAGGTACAAGCGCTCTACGGTGCAAGTACAGGCGCTCTACGGTGCAAGTACAAGCGCTCTACGGTGCAAGTACAGGCGCTCTACGGTGCAAGTACAAGCGCTCTACGGTGCAGGTACAAGCGCTCAACGGTGCATGTACAAGCGCTCTACCACATTTTATTCTGAGTCATCGGGAAGTATATACGGCCACATATCTAACTAATTATATTCCTAATGTAACAGTCAGCAAACTATTAAAAACCAACTCAAACTTAATGTCTAATAGAAACCGTTATGGTTGCGTACAAGCCCAGATAAATTTCACTGCTGTTTCCGCGCGGACATTATTTAGCGTGGGTCACAGCGCGCGCAAATTGATTGTCTGATTACGCGGCACGTTGTAAACAAAATGGGGCGCGGTGGCAGTGCGGTAGAGCGTCGGAAGGTAAATCGAGGGGACGGTGGTTCAATCCCACCTACCGTCGTTTGGAAACTTAGGCAATTTTGTTTGCCTGTGTCTTTCGAAAGAGACACTAAAAGCCGGTGGTCCTTTCTATTTGGTGTCTATGCGAGCGGAAGTAAAATATTACACACAGTGTAACCTGTAGTGGACTTACTGATTCTAGAAGAAAAACTTTAATTCAAGGCAAAGGCAACTTTAATTTAAGGCAAATTCAAGGCAATAATGATCGGCAAGAGGACCCATGGTCATTAGTGAGGGAAGAAGAAGAAAATGAGATGCGGATTTAAAACATCAATGACGTTTTAAATGTTCCGTATAACTCGAAATCGTGGGGTCGAAGATTAATTCTACAAAGTTTGACATCAGAGGTCCAAGGCGAATCTTAGCAATCCGGCATAGTCTACATATGCGAAGAGTATCGAACAGTTCCCCTCGTACGTTAACTGAATGGAACATTCTAGAAGCGTCATTGGTAAATATAAAGACAGCCCACCAATTCATAGAACTGCTAGACCGTGCGTAATGGTCATAGAACATCCAACGTCATTGGCGCAATACCCAGTTGGGATTTGCCAATTATAAAACATAACGGAAGTTCAGTTATAGAGCCTAGTTAGATCTTGGTTCACTTGCCATGTCACGGAAATGCGTACATTAGTAACAATGACGTTATACTAGATGTCGACACACAAGTGCATTATGTACTGCTGGCCCTTTGGGCCTATACACCATCAGCTGTAGCCTCGGGTGGTCACGGTTGAGTGGCGCGCACTGTGGGACGATGTGTCCTTTAACAAGAGCACCGCGAGTGACCGACAGTGATCACCGCGACCTCACGCGGCGCATTCCATTTCCAAAACACGCGCCATTTATGAGTTCTTGACTTTACTCCGTCAACTGTCAGTCTTCTTTCTGAATAATAGTTATCGGCAATGCTACATGGTGAGTTTTAGTTACTGGTTGATGCAACCATGATGTCACATATTTAGCCCTCTCTGGTTGCTGCTTGTTAGGCCTCAAACCTCATACATAGTAGAAACCGTTATGGTTGCACATAAATGCATAAAATATATCCCCCGTTGTTT
>OZ024864.1:9794558-9812058 GCA_964017155.1 Oasisia sp. SBJ-2009 | reverse complement strand
GCCTGGACTAGTAGGGCCTAATGCGGCTATAAAGCTAAGATTCCATATATACGGATGCGGTGTGCGGATAAGGTTGCGATTTGCGGATGCGTCAAGCGTCATGCATCTTGCGTGATTCCACACATTGCTGAACGCAAGTTTGGCTGTAATTTTGACAGCGCCACGAGACGGGAGCAATGTGGGATTCACTTATTTATTATCATTTTATTTTTTACAAACATAATTTCTAAGCGTCGTATTCCAGGGATCAGCCCATTCATAGGCAACACAAAATGCCATAAAAGGTACATGGAATATCTCTCTCTCTCTCTCTCTCTCTCTCTCTCTCTCTCTCTCTCTCTATATATATATATATATATATATATATATATATATATATATATATATATATATATATACATATATATATATATATATATATATATATATATATATATATATATATATAATGTACGTATGTTGTTATATTAAAAATATTATATTATAATAAATTCCACATTAAGATAAGCACGTAAAGAATTATGGTTTATATTATAATTATATCATTAAAAATAATAATACATTAAATAAATTAAAAATATACGCTCGTAAAAGGGGCTTCCGTCTCGATGACGCGAAGCCGAAGACCCGTTGGTTGGGTTTACGACATCGTTAGGGAGTCAGTATGGGGCGTACAAACTTCTAGTTGGTGAAATACGGCAGGATGAGGAGAAGTTCTTCTTCTACGACAGCTTCTATTTGAACAGTAGGTAGTAATTGTGCGACAGCACGTTTCAATCCTCGGTGACAGATCCGGAATACTACTACCTTCCCGCTAGTACCTTTCTGCCATATTTGAACGTTTGGAAAACTCGTCTGTAGTGACGTCACTCCTTGGGATTTCTTGACCGGATGCGGATAGGTTTTGAATCGCTACACGGAGCGATCCAATTTGCCACATCCGTATCCGCACCACAAACCGCATCCGCATGAGCATATATGGAATCACTCCTATCCGCCCCCACTGTAGCCATTTGTTGCCGCGAACCGTATGCCGGTCCGTATGACGCATCCGTATATACAGAATTGAAGCTTTAGCGTTCTTGCGAAACTCACGCACAACAACGTATTTTGTAGCACTGCAATCGATGCCATTTTAATTACGACTTAACAGGCAGAAGATGGGGTAAAACAACAAGCGGAGAAGATGATTGCAAGCATTCGGAGACAGGAGGAATGTCTCCTGAGGGATCTGCGACAAAGCCGTGATCAAGAACGCGGCCCATTTTTGAAGAAGTTGCACACAGTTGATTCCTACTTAGCGGAAGCGCAAAGTGTGAAAGTAAGTAAACTTTTATGTTGCTGCTAAGTGGCTTTTTTAGACTACAAGTAACGCTGGTTTAGTTTCTCGCATAATTCTTGTAGGGTTATATATGATAGTTAGAAGTTACTAAAGAAAATTACAAATCTTAGGACGGCATATAGTATAGGTAATTTTGAATAATCTACATCCGACATTATCTAGTAAGAACTGTTAGCACACAAAGGTTTTTTAATATAAAAACAAAACTCTTATGGCTCCGTCTTTGTACGTTAGATTCTCCCCGACGAATGACACCAGATAAACCGTTTAGAATTAAACGCCTAGCGCAAGTAGATCTATAATGCTATCTTCATATGCACGCACAAGCACACACAGCCTGTCTTGAACACACGCTCGGTAAGATATTATGTGTCGTTGAGCAGGAATTATACACGGACACGAGGCGCATTATAATTTTCTACAAATAAACAAATACATTATTTAATTTATAGACGCAGGAGAGTAACTGCCCTTTTCCATGCAGGGCGACGTCGATACTGCAAACCAAACTGAAAAGCTTGCGGAGCACGGCCCACTGTTACAAAGGCTGCGAGCCTTGGTCGAGAGCCAAGAAACGACGGGCTCCTGCCAACGGTCACCCGAAGTGACCTTTCAGGCACATCCAGAAGAGCCGATTATTGGAGTTGTTACTAGAGGTAACCAATATTTCCGTATAGGCATGTTTTACTAAATTGTAGCGTATTCAAATACAACCGTTTAATAACTTATTAACAGCAAGTTCACACCAGCAATATTATTGGCGTCTCAGTTTTAACAAGTTTACACCGACACTACTGTTGATGATTCAATCTATTAGAAATGTTTATATAATTCAAAGAAACCGCGGACGACAGATTCAGATTAACATAATCGCGTGGTCATTAGCATGCGGCTCGTCTGGTAGATGTCACCATCGTTCGGTAGAACTCTGTCGTAACACGACCCGATACACACGAGCAGTGACCAGTTGCAAATACAAACTACTTAGACAAGTGACACTGTTGGAGTGTGAACGACTCCTGAGTGACAGTTGTGTGTGAAGGCCCTGATACACTGTCAGGCAGTGCCGTATGACATGCAGCACGTCTGATGCTTAGTAACGTTGTCGGAAGCTCCTACCGCCACACGTTCAGATAGTGTCGGACGGAAGTGCGACTGTCACACGTTCAGATAGTGTCGGACGGAAGTGCGACCGTCACACGTTCAGATAGTGTCGGACGGAAGTGCGACCGTCACACGTTCAGGCAGTGTCGGACGGAAGTGCGACTAAGGGTGAAGGTCACTCTTTCATTGCTTCACCGAGGTGGGGGGGGGGTCAATGCGATACGCTGTTTTCATTGGTTATCGTGGCCCCGGTGTCGGATAAGAATAGCGCGTGTTGGATCACCATCTGACACGAGAGATGAGCATATTGTCATAGCAACGCACCTGATAAGCCACGGGTAACGGCTTTGAAGATTCCGTATCTATGTCAAGAAAGGTCTCGTAAGCTAGTGATCTTGGATGTTCGATTGGTACTCTGGTTACTCGACTTACTCGCGTAACTCAGTCGAAGTCGGCCATAGTGTAGGCTACAAGGAACGTTCAAAAACCGTCAAAATCCCCCAAATCCCACATACCATCTCATATAGTATATTGTCATATACATATGTTCTTGGTTTAATTTGATATGAATGTTATGCACCTTAAAACTATCTTCAAACGTATATTTTGATTGAATATGGGCGCTGCAATTGTTGCCAAATTCACGAGGAGTTACGCGATAGAACGCGTGATTATGATTAGACTGTCCACTACTCTCAGCAATGCAGGCATAATGAATAATAGTAGCGGATCGATGTGGTTTAAGTTGTTTATATAAATCTACCATTAGGAAAATGCCTGAGTGTCAGGCATACGGATGCAAACACAAAGCATGATAAACTAGGTGCTGAGAACCGAAAGAGATTCTTCCAGATTCCAAATGCAAACAAATTCCAGTGAAGGCGAGTTGGCAATGCAATGGTTACGCAGTATTTGTAAATCCACACGGTAGCCAAATTCACCTTCAACCGAACGATGCAAATTCTGTATACGTTATTTTACATGGCATTTGAATAGTATGATTATTCGTTGTTCAGACGTGGTTCAGCTTAACACAAATCGCGTGGTCATTACGAGCACATACGAAACGATGATCTGATTCACAGATTTCACCCGCGCCCGAAAACGTTCGTGGAACGCTCCTCTAGACACAGCATTTATAATAATAATAACAATAATAACAATAATAACAATAATTATAATAATTATAATAATAATAATAATAATAATAATAATAATAATAATAATAATAATAATAATAATAATAATAATAATAATAATAATAATAATAATAATAATAATAATAATAATAATAATAATAATAATAATAATAACAATAATAATAACAATAACAATAATAATAATAATAATTATTATTATTATTATATGTTGTCTTTGTATGTATGCGAGTTTCTAAGTAATCTCACGCCATATTTAATCTCACCTCGAGGCGATAATGGTGATGGTCAATTTGACGACAACAACTAAGTCTGTTTCAGATCCTACCAAAGAAATGATCGAAGAAATTCAGACTGCTGCAAAACCAGGTACTTTTTATTTTCATTTGTTTCGTTTACAAGACGCACTGTGCAACGTTCGCAGTCGTGTGGTGTGGTGTGGTGTGGTGTGGTGTGGTGTGGTGTGGTGTGGTGTGGTGTGGTGTGGTGTGGTGTGGTGTGGTGTGGTGTGGTGTGGTGTGGTGTGGTGTGGTGTGGTGTGGTGTGGTGTGGTGTGGTGTGGTGTGGTGTGGTGTGGTGTGGTGTGGTGTGGTGTGGTGTGGTGTGGTGTGGTGTGGTGTGGTGTGGTGTGGTGTGGTGTGGTGTGGTGTGGTGTGGTGTGGTGTGGTGTGGTGTGGTGTGGTGTGGTGTGGTGTGGTGTGGTGTGGTGTGGTGTGGTGTGGTGTGGTGTGGTATGAACACACGAAATCTCTGACATTCGCTGTTCTGGAATTGTGAGACATGTCCTCTATTTATGCACTATCGCATGAGTTTACGAGAGCATTTACAATATGCCCTATACATCCAACACTGTTATGTGAAATGCGTGTTTTTCGCTTATAGACCTATAACGGCGTGGGTGATATGGGGGTCTATGTAATTTGCAACACGTGTGAATTTTGTTTATTATCGACATGTTAAAGGCCATATTTTGCCATTGTTAAAAATTGTAATAAGTGTAAAAATGAGCATGTACGCATGTATTATGCAATGTAACGACAATCCCGAAATATCAAGTTTTATAAAATATTTTAAATATTTACATTAAACGGGAGCTGCCGCGGTGCCGGCTTGGAAAAGTATGGAAATGGACGAGGGGCAGGATCGTGACGTCAGTTGTGGACAATGTTACCGACCATTGGCGTTCTCAGTGTTATTTATGCGACATCGCACATCTGCGCTGCACCATATTACGCCAAAACCACGACTAACGTCACGCTAGAACAACAAATCAAAACCGGCCATCCTTGGGAGTTTCCGTAAAATGGCAAATTTAAAGGCTTTGTTTTATGTCGTGTAGGCTACTCTTGTAAGATATTTAAATATTTTGGCAATATCATAACTTTAAAGAACATCAGCCATTTGGTATTAAAGGGCAGAGTATATGTTATTCCAGTGTATGGCCTTTAACGTCATATATGTTTGTGGCACTTGCAAAGTGCACTCTCTCTGTAGTGGCGACATGGCAACGGTGTCACTTCTGTCTGTGACGTCAGGTACACATGAACGGAAAGTGTTGTTTGCTGACATGTGTGATAAATATAACGTGAGTGGAAACAAAACTAGATATGTCAGAGCAGTTTATGAACGACATCTAAACGAGGTCACTCACATTGCGGGTGTGTTCCATCAACAGTGTCCAAGCAGAGTAAGGAAGCCAGGAGTCGCCGGGTCCTACGCGTGATGGCGTTGATACGACATCACAAGACACTCAAGTTGTGGCTTGAAGTTGCTCAGCAAGTTGTCGTTAACGGAAACTTGGCGATTACAGGAGGGACGCTAACAAAAGAAAACTTGGCAGATGTCGCATTCGTACTCGAATTTTGCGACATGTCGCAGACAACTAACCTAGAGTGAGTACATAATTACAGTTTTATGTTTTCTCACAGGTGCATAGGTCAATATGGATTACCATTAACAATGAAAACACGTTGGGGCGCCGCTTTTGTGATTAGGGTATGATCAGAGTCGTAACTGTGTTACTATAAAAAACATGGATGCTTTATTGTAATATTCAAGGGCTTGGGGCTGGGTTCACAACATTTCATATTTGGGATCAATATTACTATAATGTTCGGAATGTTTCTGTGTCCAGGCTTTGGTAAGATAAAAAATACTAAGTTTATTAATCGCCGCAGGGAAATTACAGTTCAGCTTGTGTGCTTGTATAAAGACCAAGAACACGATTCGAACAATTCGGTGTGTCACGCAATCCATTAATTATCAATTGCAAAGTTGGTTTTAGTTTATTTTTAGTATAGATACCTAATATTATGAATATAAAGTTAAGTGTTTACAAATCGCACGTACAAAATGAAGAACGGTCAGAATCAGCCAGAATAAAGACACTGTGTTCAGTGGCGGTGGCGGTGGCGGTGGCGCGGGCGCGGACGCGGGCGCATAGTGTTGAAGTATTTTTAATACATTTAATCCAGATATGTTAGATATTGTATTAGGACTTTCTTTAAGGGTATACCATTAAGCCATCATTCTGTACGTGGTCCGAAAAGGACTGCATTTATTTAATTCTTTATTTATTTATTTATTTGATAATATGTTTATCTTTAAGAGATATGTCTAGCTATCTGGAGGCACACAAGAGCAAATGGGTTATGAATGTAGCGGTGGTTTATCTGCCATATTCCAGATTTTCATCTATAGCTATTTCAAATTGAAACGCGACACAAGTGACATGCGGTGATTATATCCCGAACAACAGTTGTACTGCATATAATCCTCCAGGTGGGACCACTGTCGCATTACTATCGTCTGCTCAAACTGATCGCGCGGTTTGTTTTGGGAGATTGATATATTTATTTTAGTGTGAAATGCAACAGTAACAGTAGTTCTATAAATGCGTATGTTACATCAGTGACATGGTAAGTATAATAATAGTAATGCGTTTACATTGTTGTCCCAAAATAAGAATACCAAATTATATAATATCTATAAAATACTGTCTGGATGAAACATTTCTTTCCCGCGAAAATAAATAGCTAATATTACATTATTGCCAATTACGTTTTACGCACCAGTTGAGTTGGAGTGAACAGGAAGGGTTGGGATGATTACATCAGGCGCCGTTGTAACTTTATGTATTAAATTATTTAGAATAAAAATCGACATTATAAAATTAATCATGCATAGTAATAATTTATAAGTAAGAATTTGAAGTCCACGTCCTGCCAGTTGGACTTGGTCTTAGACCAATTAATAACACATAGTCTATCTTGATATCGTTAATAATCTAATATTTATTGTGTATTAAAATGTAATATGTAAATTGTTTAAATGTATATTCGTTTGAGTTGTGGATTTTGTTGTTTGTAGAAATGTCCAGTTGTCGTCTGCTCGTTGTAATACATTGTGTCACATTTGTCGGTCCGCCGCATCAGATGAAACAAATTGAACACAAAGTGTCGTCCGCATCTGTTTTTGTCGCCGCATAAAAAGACGCGGGGTCGACACATTCAAGGGCAGGAAACAAACAAGTTCTTATTTCAATCGTAAAGGATTGGGGCAGGACAGTTTTGTCCACGCGCTTTGTTGGTCAATGGTCAGTCAATGTGCTGGACACACGAATGTACATGTGACAGTTTATCACCCGTTGACACGGATTATCTAGATTAATCGACGACAGCGAGTGTCGAGTGTTTGTCGTGTTTTAATCGAGGGATATATTTCATTCACAGCTTGAGCCACAACCCCGACCTGCTGTCAGACGACGACAGGACGAGACAGTTGACACGCGCCATCCACAAGAACGTGTCACTGAAACTACAAAGATTAGAGTAAGTGTAATTAATTACTACAACATGTGTCAACAGTGGTTGTTTGGTTGATGTCCACGTGTCGTCGTGGGAGAGTTGAGAGTCGCTAGACGATGTTATCAGTTAAATATAACAACTATTGTTTCCGTTACAGTGTCGACTACTCCGGCGTCACTGACCACAGCCTGGCCTTAGTAGCTGACGTCATCACTGACCACACGAGACTACTCAGGTAAGAACACATTTACTTATTCACCCGACACCAGTTCACGTCCACCCCATCACACTATTAGTGATGACTTCATCTTCTCAGGTGGTTTTTATTGTACATTTATAAAATAGTTTTGCATGTTTTGAAAGTTGTTAAAATAAACCCAAATTGACTTAATTGTACATTTCTCTGATTACACTCGACATTTCCTGTCACAGTTTCGTTTAAATTGAACTGTTTAAATTGTGCACTGAATCCACACATAAATATTGTTGACAACGAAGTAAATAGTTTGTTTATTTATTCACCCCACAACATTACCCCACCCTCTGGAATTATCGCTGTTGTGTGTGAGTTAGTTGGTTTGTAAACCAAGTGTGCTTACTTTGTCTCCGTCTCTACAGGATTGACGGCGTCCACCTGTCACCGGCCAGCGAGGAGACACTCGACCGGCTGCTGACCCAGAGACCGACACTGGATATATGGGTGATGGGGGTGGGGCGGCGGTAAGTTGACGTGTTTAATGTTTGACACGTGCACGTGTTAGTGTGTAACACAGACGCACACGCGTGTGTTGGCCAGGGCCATGTTAGTGTCTTAACACAGACGTACGTAGGTGTGTCAGTGAGTGTCACGTGATGTAGGTGCGTTAACACGGCCGTGCGTGGCCGTGTGAGTGTCGTGTGTCGCTGTCAGTGTCATGACAATGTCTCCTCTCTCTTACAGCGGGTGTCCGGTCTGGTTGGATCAACTCAGGACAAAGTTTGACGGCAGGTTTCTTTGGTAGGTGATTGTGTACAGACGTACCACGTGACACACCAGCCACCCTACCCCAAATAACACCCCGTCAACACCCGGCCCAACTGTCCATCGTCCACAGAGAGTCCCCAAATAACGAATTTATTAGATTCGACGATTGATAAAAAGCCGGCGTCCCAAGTTGAACTCAAACGTCTCACGTTCATGTGTCAGTTTTGTATCAAATTATCGCCCGCGTCGCTACGTTACGCGTCGTGATTACGTCACACGTGCCTCGCGACTGTCGAGGAAATGTCCAGTGTAAGATTTAGTCATCACAGGAGGCGGTCAACGAGTAAAACACTGACAGTTAACAAGGCCGAGGGGAATAAGTCAATATCTATTTGATTAAAATGGTTTTATAAATGTTTATTCCCTGAATTCCCGCCATTACTTCGGTAACATTACATAATTAGTGTTGCTCTACTAATTCACTTATGACAATAATGTTCAATATTTAATTACATTGACAATGACTATGTAATGACATCAAATTATGAATGGTTTCTCTTTTAGTAATTTAGACGTTTAATTCCTGGTGAAGATATTGTCGGGCTAATGCGTGCATATAACTGTAGAACAGTGGTCCTAACCATAGTCTAGATGTGACAAACTATGTTTCCGGTGAAAGTCACACTGCAATACTAACTAGTGACGTATTACCACAAACGTGTGCATGTTTGTATGTCCATGTATGCCTGCATAAAAACGAATATAAGTAATCCAGCTATGCTATAATAAAAACAACTGTGTGTTACATTGTGTCAAATACAACAAAGTTTCTTATTTATACCTTTCAGGTGATGAGTGGTGAACGCACGTTTGACAACACACACCAACTAGGGAGACATCACTGAACCGAACAAGGGTGACATTCGACTGTTGACACACCTCCACGTGTATGAGTCGCCACTACAATGTGTATGTCATACGTCTGTAGTAGTAACTTAAGGTTATTAGCTTGCCACGGCTATAACAATTCTCTAAAATAGTTGACCTTGTATGTTTTACCTATTGTGTAAATGTATTAAATGTTATCGTGTGATGTGCTTGCTTACATTAGCAGATGATTGTTGTTCAGATGTATTTATGTTCTCATGTAAAACATACTTCAATCAGTTCTGGTCTGGCATTGTAACTGTTTTCTTGTGAAATGTCATAGCTCATTGTTTTGCTGAGCAAGAAAAGGGGACAAGTGTTGAACACAATTTAGTGAGATCAGTGATTTAGTGAGATAATTTAGGTAAATACTCGCATACATATATGCCATTTATCAGTGCTTGGTGAAATTAATTATCAATTAATGAATTGTAAAATGGATATTATTAGAATTGGTGCATTGTGGTTATTTTCATGCAGATTGCATATTAAGTCAGAACTACGTTTTTACAAATTGTATGTAGGGTGGCACTCTTGTTAAGCACCCAGCCACACTACCAACAAACAGAGGACACATTTTTGCTGCATTAACTATGTCATGTCATGAGAAACGTCTCTCTCTAAAAAGGACGCTGTGCATGTGAAACAATTCTTAAATCGCAGTCTACTGTGCCTACTCATGAATCGGTTGACTGCATACTTACTTATTTGACCGTTTCACAAGAGCATGACCTATCACGTGATCGATGGGCAGAAATGGTTAGTGTCTATCTCATCATAGGTCACAGTTAAGGCTATTGATATTTCTTATATAAGAATCATAACCAATAATAGGTTAGTTTTGGCTTCAACTAGTATACACTCGATAGTCCTTTGTTTCCATTGTATTGATAGGAAGAATGTAACTGTATAAATATAAATGACTAGTTAATCGCTTGGTGGCGCCACTGCTTTGGTCATTTGCTGTGTATGTCACGATGTTGCTGTATGGTGGAGTCACGTGAATTGTGTAAGAACACTACCGTGTGACGGAATAAAATATGATGCTTGCTATCGTTTCTGCGAGTTGTAGTTCATGCTATAAATCAGAAGTCACAATGAGACGGCAGCGAAAATGTGTCAACGATACGACACACACACACACACACACACACACACACACACACACACACACACACACACACACACACACACACACACACACACACACACAAAGCTCGTCAAAACACCTATTTAATGGTACTCCCTTGAAATTATATTGCTACAATACCAATTCATGATTGTTTATGACATAACCACAACTTTTAGTCATTGTTACCATCACACATGTTGCACATTAAGTCATTATGTCATTAGTTACTCCGCCTCGTGTATTCGACACTCGTCTTGCGCTCCCGATCCCCTCGAGCACCCTGTCGTCGTCACCCCTCTCAAGCACTAGCCTCGGTTACCCAGACTCCGTGAGGTGGCAGCACTTTTAAGCCCCCTCAACTACGCCTGGGACAGTATATATGCTTAAGTTTCTACATCCGGGCAGCCTTACCCCAGAATAGGGTAGAGACGCTGATTGGCTCTCAGGCCAACTATGAAATAAAAATTTAAATAACGATATAGTTTTACAAGATAATAATATCATTTGAAAAGTATTCACCATTGAACTTATATTAACACAACAGTAAGTAAAAATTCAAATTTACCGTTATTTATAAAATAAGAATTACGGCAGGATTAACCAGTATCCGTGAGGTGGCAGCATTGTCTAGCCCGACACGGATAGCATACAAATTAAATAAGGAAACCTTTTGATCAAATAATGCTGTATTATAAAAACTATTAAAAATTAAACTTATATTAACCCAAAATAAATAGAAATACAAATTTGCAGTTGTTTATAAAAAAAAATATTACGGCAGTGTCCGTGAGGTGGCAGCATTTTATAGATCACGCGGATACCAAACAAAAGCCGGCAAATGTCACCAGACTGTCTTCTCGGCGTAGTTCCGCAGCCGACCGACAGTCGGTTAAGCGAGACTACTCAAGCACCCGCTCCCAGTTGACCACGTGACCCCCTCTAGCACTTGGACCCCATCTTTAGCACCCTGTCCGACTTGAGTAGTTGGCCCCCGTTTTAGAACCCAGTCCGCCTCTTGGGCACTCGCTCCTGGTTGGCACAAGGCCCCCTAGAACACCCGCTCCCAGCGGAGCACCTGGTCGCTCTTTCAAGTATCAGCCCCCTCAAGAACTCGGCTCCCTCCTGAGCACCTGCCCCCTCAAACACAGGGCCTCATATTTAGCACCTGGCTCCTAGAGCCCCCTGTCTGACTTCAGCACCTGAACCCCCCGAAGCAACAGGTCCCCTTGAGCACAAGGCCCCTCGAGCACCCTGACCGACTCGACCCCGTGACCCCCTCGAACACTCAGCCCCCTCTTGAGCACTCGGGCCCCCTCTTGAGCACCTGGTTCCCCTGTTAAGCACTCGGTCCCCCTCTTAAGCTCCTGAATTCTCACCACACAGCGGACAGACAGCGGACATGTTTCTGCTGCATTAACTATTTTATATCATTACAAACCCGTAACTTAAAAACACAACGGACAGCATCTTATCCATGAGTGTGAAAACAATCATTGTCGCATATTATGTCTGTTCATTAATCGCGTACATTGTCCGTCATAAGTAGTTAATCGGCCTCTTCACACATTCTTGGCTCATTGTCAGTAGTAGAAAATAAGGCCAGCCTACCAGCGGTTACGAAACCAATCGCCTTTAAAATATGTCGCCACAATGTACCATACAAGCATATCATTTTGGAAATAAAATAAAATAACTTTACATTGAATCGCATAGCGGCAGCACCGCCTTGCAAATATTCCGTCGTTTTAATAAATACATATTCGGTGTATGTCAAAGTGTCCTTTGTCATTTACGTATGATCATTAGGACATTTCTGCGCGTTGTACTGACACCGCGCATAACATCACATCAACACACGCATCATTGAGCTTACCTTCGCGTATAGCATCGCATCACCACATGTAACACTAAGCTTACCATCGCATATAGCATCACATCACCACACGTATCATTGAGCTTACCATCGCATATAGCATCACATCACCACATGTAACATTGAGCTTACCATCGCATATAGCATCACATCACCACATGTATCATTGAGCTTACTATCGCGTATAGCATCACATCACCACACGTATCGTTGAGCTTACCATCGCATATAGCATCACATCACCACACGTATAATTGAGCTTACCATCGCGCATAGCATCACATCACCACACGTATCATTGAGCTTACCTTCGCGCGTAGCATTTCGTCACCACACGTATCATTGAGCTTACCATCGCGCATAGCAGCACATCACCACACGTATCATTGAGCTTACCATTGCGTATAGCATCATATCACCACATGTATCATTGAGCACGTATCATTGAGCTTACCATCGCGTATAGCATCACATCACCACATGTAACATTGAGCTTACCATCGCATATAGCATCACATCACCACACGTATCGTTGAGCTTACCATCGCATATGGCATCACATCATCACACGAATAAATTGAGCTTACCATCGCGCATAGCATCACATCACCACACGTATCATTGAGCTTACCATCGCGCATAGCATCACATCACCACACGTATCATTGAGCTTACCATCGCGCATAGCATCACGTCACCACACGTATCATTGAGCTTACCATCGCGCATAGCATCACATCACCACACGTATCATTGAACTTACCATCGCGCATAGCATCACATCACCACACGTATCATTGAGCTTACCATCGCGTATAGCATCACATCACCGCACGTATCATTGAGCTTACCATCGCGCATAGCATCACATCACCACACGTATCATTGAACTTACCATCGCGTATAGCATCACATCACCACACGTATCATTGAACTTACCATCGCGTATAGCATCACATCACCACACGTATCATTGAACTTACCGCCGCGTATAGCATCACATCACCACACGTATAATTGAACTTACCGCCGCGTATAGCATCACATCACCACACGTATAATTGAACTTACCGCCGCGTATAGCATCACATCACCACATGTATCATTGAGCTTACCATCGCGCATAGCATCACATCACCACACGTATCATTGAACTTACCATCGCGTATAGCATCACATCACCACACGTATCATTGAACTTACCGCCGCGTATAGCATCACATCACCACACGTATCATTGAACTTACCGCCGCGTATAGCATCACATCACCACACGTATCATTGAACTTACCATCGCGTATAGCATCACATCACCACACGTATCATTGAACTTACCGCCGCGTATAGCATCACATCACCACAGAATCGCACACGTCATTGTGTCTAACATTGCACATATCATTGTGTTTAACATCGCACATAATATCGTGCGTAACAACGAAAACATTTTCGTTCTTCGCATATTTCATCGTGCTAAGTATCTCACATATCATCTGAAAACAATAGTGTCGGAAGTCTGTGTTGTACTAGGATGAGAAGTTAGCAGAAAACAACTCGCTTAAACAAATACACAGAGTGACCGAGAAGACAGAGGCAAAATGAACGAATGAAGCGAAGTAATTGCAATAAAAAACACCCAAAATGTGGAAAGTAGGCGGAAGCAGAATGAGATCGCCGGGGCACGTAGAAAGAATGGACGATGAAAGATGCGGGCAAATAGATGAGAGCGGTAGGCAAAAAGGGTAGACCGAAGTTCAGAAACGAAGACAGCATGAACATAGATCTAAGGAGGGCTCGTTCGAACAGCCACGAATGAGGGACTTCTATAAGAGGCCCCTGAGCATGGAAGGGTCTTGCATGGAAGTAGAAGAATGGAAACATGTGACAACGCCTTTCACTGCGCCAGGGATCATGGGAACGTAGAAGAGACTATTTTCTTTTGAACATCGCGACTTTAACCAGGTGCAAATTGAGCACCCGTCGTGTTCAAAACCAGTAACAACAAGAACACGTAATTCCTGTGTACGTACAGCGACAAATTTATTGATAAGATTATATTTATGATAATATCACAAATATTCAACTCCCCGAATGTCACTTCGTGTACAGAGGGAACGGAGAAAACCATTGTAGTGACATTGTTATTATACTTGTTAATGATTAGTTTGCAGTAACTGTTGTACATGCATAATTCCAAACGTTTGCCTTCTGTTTCTCTTTAAATAACTAGCCCAACCAATCAATGACACGCCCAATGCACTCAGTTCTCAGGTTATTAACTCCAAACAGCCCAATCTTGGACTAACGCAGGAGTCACTGAGGGTGGTCACTGCCAGGGTGCTTGTCGTCCTCAGTGGTTCTTTTACGTCCCAAATTGAGACGGGACCGACATTAACGTGATTCTCCAATTCACGAGGGATTCACAGTCTTCAATGTTGAGAGCCAGATTTTTATATCACAACTGCCGGTACCGGGGATCGAACCCGTGCCGCCGGCGTTAGAGGTGGGTGTGGTAATGCTGACAAATGTAAACACATTAGAGTTAAACACTAAAGAATAAAGCCCATATTGTGTCCCGGCACGTAAACTATATGACACTTTCTAGATGCGGCAGAGGTTAATGCAAAAGACGCCCATAAATGCATTCAAGGAACTGCTAGACCGCGCGCAGTACTCACAGAGCATCAAACATTATGACGTGATACCTGGCTCGGTTTTGACAATTGTAAAACAGAAACAGAAATACAAACAAAGAAACAGAAAGAGATGCCGATACTGATTAATACGATGGTAAAATCCAACAGAACACGACACACGTCACGTGTTCATAAAGGACGATGACGTAACAGGGTCGCTGTGTTACAAACGATTTGTGGACTTTTAAATAAAGGTATTTCTGTTTTTCGATCGAATCTACGTAGTTTCTAACAATGAAACGCAACAATCACGTGACTAAATACGAAGTACGCCATTGTTTTCTTAACGACGTTGTGCAGCGTATTGTTACACGCGTTGAACACGTTGCGTATAGCAACAGGACTTGTAGACAGTAGCGACATCTAGCTTCCTGTAGCTCGAGTAGGAACCGTTGCAATGGCGTCGTACAAGGCAAGTGTAGTGTATGGGTAATCATGTCGCCGTCAGTGGCGGGACAACGAAACATGAGTCGTTCCGTTACTATAATATCATAGAGGATCGGAAAAGGGTTGCTTGCAAGCACTCCTTACTGTTCCTTTAAACCGAGGATAAACCAAAGGATCGCTTTAATCGTCGTGCGCGTTAAAGCATGGGTGAAATTATTCTAAATGCAGCACGGTATAGGTCCGTGCACTGTGTATTGCCAATTTAATCAAATATAAAAAGTTCCAGACCTAGATCGATGAATTACGAAGTGCACTAACTATAATAGCGATTCAAACGAATAGACTCCGTGGGGACAATCATCGCCGCATTCCTCCCAGTTGCGTTTATCCATCTGATACGGTCCTGAAAATCCCGTTAAAAATCTGAGTTTTAGCATCGCTTCATAAGCGGCAGTCGGTATTGCTGTTGACGCGAGGTGTTGCAGCAGTCGGCGTTGCTGTTGATGCGAGGTGCTGCAGCAGTCGATACTGCTGTTGACGCGAGGTGCCGCAGCAGTCGACATTGCTGTTGACGCGAGGTGCTGCAGCAGTCGGCGTTGCTGTTGATGCGAGGTGCCGCAGCAGTCGACATTGCTGTTGACGCGAGGTGTTGCGGTAGCAAGACGCACTCACTTGGGGCTGTCGCAGCTCGAAGTCAGAGCTATGGAGAGAGAGAGAGAGAGAGAGAGAGAGAGAGAGAGAGAGAGAGAGAGAGAGAAACAGGCAAAGAGAGCGAGAGAAACAGGCAGAGAGACAGAAACAGACAGACAGACAGACAGACAGACAGGCAGGCAGGCAGACAGACAGACAGACACACACACAGACACACAGACACACAGACAGACAGACAGACACACAGACACACAGACACACAGACACACAGACAGACACACAGACACACAGACACACAGACACACAGACACACAGACACACAGACACACAGACACACAGACACACAGACACACAGACACACAGACACACAGACACACAGACACACAGACACACAGACACACAGACACACAGACACACAGACA
Source organism: Oasisia sp. SBJ-2009 (assembly GCA_964017155.1). Taxonomy (NCBI): domain Eukaryota; kingdom Metazoa; phylum Annelida; class Polychaeta; order Sabellida; family Siboglinidae; genus Oasisia; species Oasisia sp. SBJ-2009. Next base: position 9,795,597 of record OZ024864.1, on the reverse strand, counting down.
CACAGACACACAGACACACAGACACACAGACACACAGACACACAGACACACAGACACACAGACACACAGACACACAGACACACAGACACACAGACACACAGACACACAGACACACAGACACACAGACACACAGACACACAGACACACAGACACACAGACACACATACACACAGACACACAGACACAGACACAGGCAGGCAGGCAGGCAGGCAGGCAGGCAGGCAGGCAGGCAGGCAGGCAGGCAGGCAGGCAGGCAGGCAGGCAGGCAGGCAGGCAGGCAGGCAGGCAGGCAGGCAGGCAGGCAGGCAGGCAGGCAGGCAGGCAGGCAGGCAGGCAGGCAGGCAGGCAGGCAGGCAGGCAGGCAGGCAGGCAGGCAGGCAGGCAGGCAGGCAGGCAGGCAGGCAGGCAGGCAGGCAGGCAGGCAGGCCGGCAGGCAGGCAGGCAGGCAGGCAGGCAGGCAGGCAGGCAGGCAGGCAGGCAGGCGGCGACGGAGTCGGAGTCGGAGTCGGAGTCGGAGTCGGAGGCGGAGGCGGAGGCGGAGGCGGAGGCGGAGGCGGAGGCGGAGGCGGAGGCGGAGGCGGAGGCGGAGGCGGAGGCGGAGGCGGAGGCGGAGGCGGAGGCGGAGGCGGAGGCGGAGGCGGAGGCGGAGGCGGAGGCGGAGGCGGAGGCGGAGGCGGAGGCGGAGGCGGAGGCGGAGGCGGAGGCGGAGGCGGAGGCGGAGGCGGAGGCGGAGGCGGAGGCGGAGGCGGAGGCGGAGGCGGAGGCGGAGGCGGAGGCGGAGGCGGAGGCGGAGGCGGAGGCGGAGGCGGAGGCGGAGGCGGAGGCGGAGGCGGAGGCGGAGGCGGAGGCGGAGGCGGAGGCGGAGGCGGAGGCGGAGGCGGAGGCGGAGGCGGAGGCGGAGGCGGAGGCGGAGGCGGAGGCGGAGGCGGAGGCGGAGGCGGAGGCGGAGGCGGAGGCGGAGGCGGAGGCGGAGGCGGAGGCGGAGGCGGAGGCGGAGGCGGAGGCGGAGGCGGAGGCGGAGGCGGAGGCGGAGGCGGAG
>OZ024864.1:9772058-9779558 GCA_964017155.1 Oasisia sp. SBJ-2009 | reverse complement strand
CTTAGCCTCACAACGGTGTTAACACAAGCCGTCGAAATCTTGCCCGTTCCAAATACTCTAACGTGTACCTAAACCCGGGTCCCTCACAAATAGCTTGCAAATTGTTTTGTACCAACACATCGGCTGTTCGACCCGTGCCTTGCTCCCGCCTGGGGCAGGTCAACATTGACGTCACGGTGATCGCCCGACAAACCGGAAGCGCTGGCCCGCACAAAAAATAGGTGATCGGGCCTAGATAGGACACGGCGATAGGGCCGAGGTCGCCGGCGGCAACGGGGCCTTGGTACACCTGCCACCTGCGATTGTTCGCGCCTTCCAGAGACACGCGCGTTTGGTCGGAATCGCCAACTGAATCCGACTGCGAGAGATACGGCGAGAGATTACGTGGCGACGACGATAACGAGGTGGCGTTGTTTGATTGGCTGTCGACCGACGTAGGCGTATTGAAGTAGAACCGATAATCTGGCGATTAGGGCGTTTTTGATTGGTTTTCCACTCGAGTCAACGAACGAGGTTATTGGCGATAAACAAACGGGCGAAGTTATACTTATTTTATGTCAGAGTAGTAATAGGTCATTAAGCCACATAGTGGGAAGGTAAGGTGGTTTAACACGTGCAGTCAACACACGTAGCTGCGGAAATAATAACGTGAAGGGCATAATCTTAAAAGCACGATGCATTCTATATACTAGTTATGCGCCTATATAGTCGAGGAGTCGTGGGGTTGAACCTGGTTTTGTCGGATAAAGTGTTTTTCTCTGTTGATTCTGGTAGCCTGGGGCATGGTTAATCAGAATCAGGAGGGTGCCCGGTGATATCTATAGGGCGTGTAAGTCTCGCGCGCGAAAACGAGGCTGGGGGCAGTTGGGGGCAGAAGGTCCATATTCTCCATGTTAAAGTATAGGACTTCGTTTTGTTTTTGGTTGTAATAATCGAATTGTTCCAGTCTAACAATTTCAGTTATACAGTCCGAAAGATTATTACAAGCAAAAGCAGTGGAACACTTTGCCGGTGACAATGATCACGGAAATCATGAATTTTAATCGATTATAATGGTGGTTGCCATGGCAACATCGGCAAGTACTTGCGTTTGGCGATCTTGACTAATATTGAAAAGTGCCATTTTTCGCACAGTACAACCTGTTTGGACCAAACGTATACATGTGTTATGATTATGTGCATTTAGACAATTTGTCAGATATAAGTGCTTATCGAAACCACAACGTACAGCTATGTAAAATGCAAAATCCGTAAAAAAACACATACGGCTAACATTTGTGGGGAGTGTCTATTATCTGCACTACATAAATCGCTATATCTATGATACTGTGGTAAACTCAATATTAAATCGGACATTTAAGATAAGAAAGGTATAACACAAGATATTTATGTCCTGCTTTCCTAATATTCATCAGTCGGAAGTTACAACTGTCATCCATCGAATATTATTCTAATGACCAGTCCCCAAATCAGCTCAAATCGCGCGGAGTCTCGCCGTGTATCGTGACACACGTACGCGCTCTATTGGGCAACTCTAGATATTAACCCCTTTCTATCGGATACACTAGACTTTTTCAAGCTGGAATTTTCCTACTGTTGATTGACCATTTTCTGCATAATAACGCCTGAAATCGTGGAATTTCCCTAACTTAAAATGGCTAGAAAAGGGTTAATTCATTCAGTGTTGATCCATATTTGATTATGCACTATAGTATTATGTTAATAAATATCAGAGAAAGCAAACTGGGTTCATTTGATATGAGTTTTTACCATGGAAATATAGGAGTTTCCGTTTTATTTCAGAATTTGAGTGTATCCAATAGAAAAGGGTTAATATCTAGAGTTGCCCAATAGATATCACCGGGCACCCTCCTGATTCTGATTAAGCATGCCCCAGGCTACAAGAATCAACAGAGAAAAAAACTGTATCCGACAAAACTAGGTTCACTAAAATATAGGGCTCCATATGACTCGTAGAGCGCAGTGGCTCAGGGGTAGAGCTTCGGACTCTCGACTACGAGAACCCGGGTTCGAATCCTGGCTGCGGTTTTTTCACTCTACATTGCTCCAGTTCACTCAGCTGTTTAAATGAGTACCTGACTATATACAGTGGTGGATATGTGTACGAGCAGCCTTCGCGCATTAATTGTAGCATATGGCTGGATGCTTCCCAGAGAAGCCGAGATGGTATATGAGTGAACAGGTCTGTCAGGAAAGTAAAGTGTAAAGCGCTTTGAGCGGTCCTGAAGACTGGATACTGCGCTATATAAGAACTGCCTTTACCTTTACTTACTTACTCCTGAACTAATAAAACAGATTCAATGATTAATACAACACTCAATATTCTTAATTTTATAATAAATATATCATAGAGATTACAAATATCTATCGGAACAATCGCAGCGGCTTCTCGTAATGAAAGATAGGAAGACCTTGGTAAAGTGGAACACCACAACAAGATAAAACTTTGTTTTTATAAAACAATTCAGAAAAAAAACAATAGGCAAGTCCCCATAAGTAATACAAAAAGTCATTGAAGCCAAACTCAAGAGGACAACAGATAAAGACGGCATGGGAGAGGGAGAGTAGATGGAGAGAGAGACAGAGACCGACCGACCGACAGACCGACCGACCGACCGACCGACCGACCGACCGACCGACCGACCGACCGACCGACCGACCGACCGACCGACCGACCGACCGACCGACCGACCGACCGACCGACCGACCGACCGACCGACCGACCGACCGACCGACCGACCGACCGACCGACCGACCGACCGACCGACCGACCGACCGACCGACCGACCGACCGACCGACCGACCGACCGACCGACCGACCGACCGACCGACCGACCGACCGACCGACCGACCGACCGACCGACCGACCGACCGACCGACCGACCGACCGACAGACCGACAGACCGACAGACCGACCGACCGACCGACCGACCGACCGACCGACCGACCGACCGACCGACCGACCGACCGACCGACCGACCGACCGACCGACCGACCGACCGACCGACCGACCGACCGACCGACCGACCGACCGACCGACCGACCGACCGACCGACCGACCGACCGACCGACCGACCGACCGACCGACCGACCGACCGACCGACCGACCGACCGACCGACCGACCGACCGACCGACCGACCGACCGACCGACCGACCGACCGACCGACCGACCGACCGACCGACCGACCGACCGACCGACCGACCGCCGGGGCAGAGGCAGAGGCAGAGGCAGAGGCAGAGGCAGAGGCAGAGGCAGAGGCAGAGGCAGAGGCAGAGGCAGAGGCAGAGGCAGAGGCAGAGGCAGAGGCAGAGGCAGAGGCAGAGGCAGAGGCAGAGGCAGAGGCAGAGGCAGAGGCAGAGGCAGAGGCAGAGGCAGAGGCAGAGGCAGAGGCAGAGGCAGAGGCAGAGGCAGAGGCAGAGGCAGAGGCAGAGGCAGAGGCAGAGGCAGAGGCAGAGGCAGAGGCAGAGGCAGAGGCAGAGGCAGAGGCAGAGGCAGAGGCAGAGGCAGAGGCAGAGGCAGAGGCAGAGGCAGAGGCAGAGGCAGAGGCAGAGGCAGAGGCAGAGGCAGAGGCAGAGGCAGAGGCAGAGGCAGAGGCAGAGGCAGAGGCAGAGGCAGAGGCAGAGGCAGAGGCAGAGGCAGAGGCAGAGGCAGAGGCAGAGGCAGAGGCAGAGGCAGAGGCAGAGGCAGAGGCAGAGGCAGAGGCAGAGGCAGAGGCAGAGGCAGAGGCAGAGGCAGAGGCAGAGGCAGAGGCAGAGGCAGAGGCAGAGGCAGAGGCAGAGGCAGAGGCAGAGGCAGAGGCAGAGGCACAGAGGCAGAGGCAGAGGCAGAGGCAGAGGCAGAGGCAGAGGCAGAGGCAGAGGCAGAGGCAGAGGCAGAGGCAGAGGCAGAGGCAGAGGCAGAGGCAGAGGCAGAGGCAGAGGCAGAGGCAGAGGCAGAGGCAGAGGCAGAGGCAGAGGCAGAGGCAGAGGCAGAGGCAGAGGCAGAGGCAGAGGCAGAGGCAGAGGCAGAGGCAGAGGCAGAGGCAGAGGCAGAGGCAGAGGCAGAGGCAGAGGCAGAGGCAGAGGCAGAGGCAGAGGCAGAGGCAGAGGCAGAGGCAGAGGCAGAGGCAGAGGCAGAGGCAGAGGCAGAGGCAGAGGCAGAGGCAGAGGCAGAGGCAGAGGCAGAGGCAGAGGCAGAGGCAGAGGCAGAGGCAGAGGCAGAGGCAGAGGCAGAGGCAGAGGCAGAGGCAGAGGCAGAGGCAGAGGCAGAGGCAGAGGCAGAGGCAGAGGCAGAGGCAGAGGCAGAGGCAGAGGCAGAGGCAGAGGCAGAGGCAGAGGCAGAGGCAGAGGCAGAGGCAGAGGCAGAGGCAGAGGCAGAGGCAGAGGCAGAGGCAGAGGCAGAGGCAGAGGCAGAGGCAGAGGCAGAGGCAGAGGCAGAGGCAGAGGCAGAGGCAGAGGCAGAGGCAGAGGCAGAGGCAGAGGCAGAGGCAGAGGCAGAGGCAGAGGCAGAGGCAGAGGCAGAGGCAGAGGCAGAGGCAGAGGCAGAGGCAGAGGCAGAGGCAGAGGCAGAGGCAGAGGCAGAGGCAGAGGCAGAGGCAGAGGCAGAGGCAGAGGCAGAGGCAGAGGCAGAGGCAGAGGCAGAGGCAGAGGCAGAGGCAGAGGCAGAGGCAGAGGCAGAGGCAGAGGCAGAGGCAGAGGCAGAGGCAGAGGCAGAGGCAGAGGCAGAGGCAGAGGCAGAGGCAGAGGCAGAGGCAGAGGCAGAGGCAGAGGCAGAGGCAGAGGCAGAGGCAGAGGCAGAGGCAGAGGCAGAGGCAGAGGCAGAGGCAGAGGCAGAGACAGAGACAGAGATATATATATATATATATATATATATATATATATATATATATATATATATATATATATATATATAGGGAGAGAGAGAGATAGAGATAGAGATAGAGACAGACAGACAGACAGACAGACAGACAGACAGACAGACAGACAGACAGACAGACAGACAGACAGACAGACAGACAGACAGACAGACAGACATACAGACAGACAGACAGACAGACAGACAGACAGACAGACAGACAGACAGACAGACAGACAGACAGACAGACAGACAGACAGACAGACAGACAGACAGACAGACAGACAGACAGACAGACAGACAGACAGACAGACAGACAGACAGACAGACAGACAGACAGACAGACAGACAGACAGACAGACAGACAGAGTGTTTAAGGGGACAGAGTACGTCGTGCGTCGGTCAGTCGCCGGTGTAGCGATATAAGACTGCCCTCTCTGATTCATTACTCCTGTCATTACTGTACTTATTATACCGATATAATATTGCCCGTTAATACCAGTCTATTATTTAATTCCCATATAAACACTGCCCCTACATGTGAAGATTGGCGTATAATTATTACTCCCCTGTATAAGCATACTTTAGGGTAAATTTAAATTAGGGTTAGCTTTAGGTTTAGACTAAGGTTAGTGCAACGCGTAGTATCACTAAGGTTAGTGCAACGCGTAGTATCACTAAGGTTAGTGCAACGCGTAGTATCAGGGTTAGTCTTAGGTTTAGAGTTAAGTGTTTACGGGTCATAGTTAGGTGTGTGGTTATATAGGCTTAATGTTAAGTTCACGGCTGGAATTGAAGAAATGTAGAATTAACTCACTCCGCTGTAATTCACCACGGGGTTCACAGGGACAGTCTTATACCCCTAAGGCAGCAATACACGGGGTAGGATTGACCCCCAATTTGATTTCGGTGTAATATTGCCGGGGGGGGGGGGGGGGTGGGGGCCGGGCAATAATATACTGGGGGGGGGGGCAGTCATTTCTCCGGGATTAACTACGATAAGAACTTCTTACCTGTTGGTGTAGTTTGTCCCGAGTGCTGCTGATGTCGACGAGTGTGTCACGTCCTGTGTGCTGTCGACGCATGTGTCACGTCCTGTGTGCTGTCGACGAGTGTGTCACGTCCTGTGTGATGTCGACAAGTGTGTCATGTCCTGTGTGATGTCGACGAGTGTGTCATGTCCTGTGTCATGTCGACAAGTGTGTCATGTCCTGTGTCATGTCGACACGTGTGTCATGTCCTGTGTCATGTCGCCGCGTGTGTCATTTCCTGTGTCATGTCGACGAGTGTGTCATGTACTGTGTCATGTCGCCGCGTGTGTCATGTCCTGTGCCATGTCGACGAGTGTGTCATGTCCTGTGTCATGTCGCCGCGTGTGTCATGCCCTGTGTCATGTCGACGAGTGTGTCATGTCCTGTGTGATATCGACGAGTGTGTCACGTCCTGTGTGATGTCGACGAGTGTGTCATGTCCTGTGTGATGTCGACGAGTGTGTCATGTCCTGTGTGATGTCGACACGTGTGTCACGTCCTGTGTGCTTTAGAGCAAGTGAAACCGATCAAGCTGGTGTCACGTGACGTCATGTGCAGTTTTTCCTAAACAAATGTCTTCAGGCATCACGCTTATGTGACACTCGAATGACGTCACGGGGACCACGCAGCCTCTTGTTGTTGAACGTCGGACGCGTCGTTGGCTCGGTGACTTCGACGTGTCACTTTAATGTCGGTGACTTTGACGTGTCACTTTAATATCGGCCACGTTGACGTGTCACTTTAATGTAAGTCACTTTGACGTGTCACTTTAATGTCGGTCACTTTGACGTATCACCTTAATGTCGGACACTTTGACGTGTCACTTTGATGTCGGTCACTTTGATGTGACAATGTCTTGTCGGTCACTTTGACATGACAATTTCATGGCGGTCACTTTGATGTGTCACTTTAACGTCCGTCACTATAATAGCCGCGACAGACGTATCGGGTTGAGCCCTCGGCGAAATACACCCATCGATATGTGATATGCAGTGTGTATGCTTGTCCACCAGGTGTCGCTGCGACTGATTACGCTAGTTGCAACCTTCATTACCCGTTGAACAGCCCTTAGAAAAACTCCTCTTTTAATGCCTTGAAATCGCCCACGAGGAGTGTGATCGGCTTCCGGTCAATTGATATCATTTTGGGTGACTTCGCAGCCTCCCGCTGTTTAGAATGCTGCGAATTGGGATACCACCAGTCGTGTTTCCGTTTTTAAATTAGGGCGGAACACCCACATGGGTGTTCCGACGGCTGAGGCAGTAGTGACTGGCGAAGCCAATTGCTATAGTCTTATACTAGTTGGACTCCTCTCACTTCCACGGTTTGAAAAAAACGGTCGGTCGGGGGTATGTAGCGCAGCACAGCGCATCGACCACGAGCTCGGAGGAGGGTGTCCGTCCAACTGCAACTGGTGGGTGTGTGTGGGTGTGAGCGTGCGTGCGTGCGTGCGTGCGTGTGTGTGTGTGTGTGTGAGCGTGCGTGCGTGCGTGTGTGTATACGTATGTTGTATATATATATATATATATATATATATATATATATATATATAATATATATATATATATATATGTACATATATATATATATATATATATATATATATATATATA
>OZ024864.1:9754558-9757058 GCA_964017155.1 Oasisia sp. SBJ-2009 | reverse complement strand
CATAGATGAATAACCTTACGAGAACAATAGAACAGAGATGAACAACCTTACGAGAACAATAAACAGCGATGAACAACCTTACGAGAATAATAGAACAGAGATGAATAACCTTATGAGAACAATAGAACCGAGATGAATAACCTTACGAGAACAATAGAACAGAGATGAATAACCTTACGAGAACAATAGAACAGAGATGAATAACCTTATGAGAACAATAGAACATAGATGAATATCCTTACGAGAACAATAAACAGCGATGAACAACCTTACGAGAACAATAGAACAGAGATGAATAACCTTATGAGAACAATAGAACATAGATGAATAGCCTTACGAGAACAATAAACAGCGATGAACAACCTTACGAGAATAATAGAACAGAGATGAATAACCTTATGAGAACAATAGAACCGAGATGAATAACCTTACGAGAACAATAGAACAGAGATGAATAACCTTACGAGAACAATAGAACAGAGATGAATAACCTTATGAGAACAATAGAACAGAGATGAATAACCTTACGAGAACAATAGAACAGAGATGAATAACCTTACGAGAACTATAAACAGAGATGAATAACCTTACGAGAACTATAAACAGCGATGAACAACCTTACGAGAACAATAGAACAGAGATGAATAACCTTATGAGAACAATAAACAGCGATGAACAACCTTACGAGAACAATAGAACAGAGATGAATAACCTTACGAGAACTATAAACAGCGATGAACAACCTTACGAGAACAATAGAACCGAGATGAATAACCTTATGAGAACAATAAACAGCGATGAACAACCTTACGAGAACAATAGAACAGAGATGAATAACCTTACGAGAACAATAGAACAGAGATGAATAACCTTACGAGAACAATAGAACAGAGATGAATAACCTTATGAGAACAATAGAACAGAGATGAATAACCTTACGAGAACAATAGAACAGAGATGAATAACCTTACGAGAACTATAAACAGCGATGAACAACCTTACGAGAACAATAGAACCGAGATGAATAACCTTACGAGAACAATAGAACAGAGATGAATAACCTTACGAGAACTATAAACAGCGATGAACAACCTTACGAGAACAATAGAACCGAGATGAATAACCTTATGAGAACAATAAACAGCGATGAACAACCTTACGAGAACAATAGAACAGAGATGAATAACCTTACGAGAACTATAAACAGCGATGAACAACCTTACGAGAACAATAGAACCGAGATGAATAACCTTATGAGAACAATAAACAGCGATGAACAACCTTACGAGAACAATAGAACCGAGATGAATAACCTTATGAGAACAATAGAACAGAGATGAATAACCTTACGAGAACTATAAACAGCGATGAACAACCTTACGAGAACAATAGAACCGAGATGAATAACCTTATGAGAACAATAAACAGCGATGAACAACCTTACGAGAACAATAGAATAGAGATGAATAACCTTACGAGAACAATAGAACAGAGATGAATAACCTTACGAGAACAACAGAACAGAGATGAATCACCTTACGAGAACAATAGAACAGAGATGAATAACCTTACGAGAACAATAGAACAATGGAAACACAACACAATATACACACGGGCACCCACGAAATACACGTATATAATTTGGCAAATCTTTGTTCCCAGAGCGGTCACCCATGCTAACCAAAAGAAGAGAGTTGTGTAGACATAACAGGTCTCGTATGGATCGTGGAAGTAGACGACGACAGGCGGCTAGAAGACTAGTTCCTCCTGCACGGACCATCTATCCACACCGGGGGACGGACCCTCCACCCACGCAGAGGGACGGACCCTCTACCCACATAAAGGGACGGACCCTCCACCCATGCAGAGGGACGGACCCTCTACCCACGTAAAGGGACGGACCCTCCACCCATGCAGGGGACGGACCCTCTACCTACATAGAGGGACGGACCCTCCACCCATGCAGGGGACGGACCCTCTATCTACATAGAGGGACGGACCCTCTACCCACGCTGGGGGACTGACCAACTCCCCCGCAGGTGGACGGACCACGTGCACTGTAGCCACAAGGACGACATGTCGGTGACGTTGACATGAACAAGTTTCGATTTTTGAAGACTGGAACGAAAAAGAAGCGAAAGAGCAACTGTGTCGCTGTACTCACAGTCAATGGCCGGAACTCGAGCTTTAGCAGTTGCAGCGCCGACCGTGGAACTCACTTCCCGACAACGTTACATTAACAAGACATATTGTTACATTTTGTCGTCGCTTGAAAATCTGTCTGTTAATACCGCCTCCACCAGTTTCTTAATGCACCCACTTTTGAAATGTCCTCGACTACGATCATGCTTGATCAAACTAGTGGTGGAAATACTTACATTTGTAATGGCGTATAATTACTTACATTTCTAGCGGCGTAAGCACTTACATTTCTAGCGACGTAAATACTTACATTTCTAGCCACGTAAATACTTACATTTCTAGCCACGTAAATACTTAC
>OZ024864.1:9742058-9749558 GCA_964017155.1 Oasisia sp. SBJ-2009 | reverse complement strand
TTTACCCAACTTGTAATGCGACTTCGACTTGTACCCCTCATCACGGGAGTCTGGTTGGGTAATGTCGATGATATTGTCAGTAGATCGGTTCTTCGTACTACTTATCAAGCCTAGGTAATTCCAGCGCGGCTGTCAGATGATTCGTTTCACATCTTTGTTGCTCGTCGGGTTTGTAAATCGACAGGCGACACCCACACAAGGACAACGAGTTAGAACTAGTTGCGCAAGACTATTTGGGGTAGTTTGACCATCTACTATGTCCGTGAAAGCACGTTGTCTACATCGGCGCCATCTGGTGAAAGAACACCGCTCGGTTCTCTCAGATGGGAGAAAGTTCCGTTAGAAAACCATAGCAAGACACATGCATGAGCTTATAACTGTAAATATCGTTGTTAATGTAAATGCTCATTAACTTGGAAGAATAGTTTAGCACAGATTTTTGTACACACAAGTACACGTCCAAAAGTTACCACAAAGAGCAGACTGTCACACACATCTCACTCGCTCCGTATCCACATGTCTCGGTTACTTTCCCTTTTCTTTATTACTTTCATTTTGTTTCTGGTCAACGTCGATTTGTCTTCTGCGCCCAGATGCCCTCCTTAATCTATAGCGCATACATGTGTGGGTGTCTCTGTGCGCCAATCTGCGACACTGTTGTCTCCGTCTGATGCACAAGCCTTGTGTTCAATGGTTCGCTTCTCTCAAGTAATAAGTTTGTTTTCGGTGGTGTCAGCTCATTGCTTGCCTTCTTCCAACCGTGTGCCTAAAGTTGCTGTTTCACCGAAGTTTAGATACGGCAGCCTATGCCATATCAAGTCTGCCAAGAGATGTTAAAATGGCTGTTCTGTCAGTCTTCACACATATGGTGGACTGACCATGCTTCTGGATTTGTCTTTGTCCTTCTTTTCCTTGGTAGGCCCTTCTGCCTTTAGATCTTGCTGTTGTCCCGTTATGTTTCTTACAGTACTACATCGTTACCGGCACAGTTGTAGCGCCTTCCTGATGTACTCAGTGGCTTATCCACCTTCTCGCATCGCTACGATGGTGTTGCCTCAGTCCAGTTAAATTAGAACATTACACATGTTGTGATGTAGCGAATGGTGTAAAATAAAGATCAGACCTTTACGAAAATATCGGAGCGGGCGCGATTTGTTTAGTGACTAAATTCCATCATAAAAGTTCTTTCGGGTTCGTAAAACAAATTTTGGCTGTCAATATGTTATAATAGATATAGTTTACATCATCCAGCATGATTTAACAAATTCCCGTTGTTTGTTGTTCCCAGTTGTGGTGGTTGTGTTAATTTTGCCGTATATGTTTCGGTTTTTTAACGTGTTTCGCAGAACAGGCACGGACAACTGTATCTGCATGCATCACTCGTAAAGACTACTGAACCTTATCAACACTAAATGGTTCAGGCATTCAGGTAATACAGGCTAATTCACCCGTGCATTGCCTACGTAAGCGCACTGACGGCAGGTGGAGGCGTGTGCTGAGAGTCGTTTTGGCCGCAAGCGAAGTTATTTCAGTTAGCGACTTGGTAACCTTATAGTACAGGTGGCGAATATTTGTGTCTTGTACACAGTCGTGGCAGTTCGTATTTGATTCATGTATAAAAGGGAGAATGTGTGCATGTCATTCGACACTGTATTGGTTTATGAAATAATACTGTCTTTTTTCGCGACTGGTTCCAAGTCAATAAACATCAGTTGTTGCCACAACTCTCTCCTTGCGTAACGCTCTCTGTGTGTAACAATGGTTTTGTTGTGAAGAGGTTTTAGTTACTTTCTTCACAACGAAGTTTCACCGCTCGCCAAACGTGTAAGGTGGCATCCAGATGTTTCCGCAGTCAGTGCAATTGTCCTTCCGTGAACCCGGTAACAATGTCCTATGAAAAACGTGAAATGGAGCCAAAGAAAAGTCCCAACGCTGGCCGAATGCATCCTTTCGGATATTGAGCCAGTAGAGACAATTATAAACTGAGAATCTGAAAATTGTATGGGTGGCCGAACATCCTAGCAGACTTTCGTGATCAGTAGATCGTCATGTCAAACTAAACAATGAAACATGTCGGGAAATAAAAGCAATTCAAATAAGTACCCTGTAATTATGTGTTTTCGCTTTAAGTTACAGTCAGCATGTCTCGAACAGAACAGCAAAAAGCACGGTGTGGATTAATAAGTTGTGACATTTTCACGTTAAGAATGGTACCAGTATTGACGGATGTAAGCGGAACATTTAGCGAGCAGCACGTAAGGGAAGCGGTAAATAGTACATTGCAGTTGAAATATTTGACTGGGATAAAAGGGATATGAAGAAGAATCAAGTTGCTGAAACGGTATAAATTGTATCCTTTAGACCCCGCTGCTACTGCCCGCTCGCTTCTTAATCCTTTTCAACATCACCATCGTCATCACCATTTTCATCCTCTTCACTGCGATCACCGATATCAACATCATCGTTGCAATCGTCATCGATATCGTCAACATCACCATTATAATCGCCACCAGCATCATCATAGTTACCGTTGTCATTATCATCATCATCACCCGTTCGTTATTATCTTCGTCATCATCACCCGTTCATCGCCATCTTCGTCATCGTCATCCGTTCGTCATCATCTTCTTCGTCATCGTCACCCGTTCATCGCCATCTTCTACATCGTAACTCGTTCATCGCCATCTTCGTCATCGTCACCCGTTCATCGCCATCTTCTACATCGTCACTCGTTCATCGCCATTTTCGTCATCGTCACCCGTTCATCGCCATCTTCTACATCGTTACCCGTTCATCGCCATCTTCGTCATCGTCACCCGTTCATCGCCATCTTCTACATCGTCACCCGTTCATCGCCATCTTCTACATCGTCACTCGTTCATCGCCATCTTCGTCATCGTCACCCGTTCATCGCCATCTTCCTCATCGTCACCCGTTCATCGCCATCTTCGTCATCGTTACCCGTTCATCGCCATATTCTACATCGTTACCCGTTCAGCGCCATCTTCTACATCGTTACCCGTTCATCGCCATCTTCTACATCGTTACCCGTTCATCGCCATCTTCGTCATCGTTACCCGTTCATCGCCATCTTCTACATCATTACCCGTTCATCGCCATCTTCTACATCGTCACCCGTTCATCGCCATCTTCTAAATCGTTACCCGTTCATCGCCATCTTCTACATCGTTACCCGTTCATCGCCATCTTCTACATCGTTACCCGTTCATCGCCATCTTCTACATCGTCACCCGTTCATCACCATCTTCTACATCATCACCCGTTCATCGCCATCTTCGTCATCGTTACCCGTTCATCGCCATCTTCGTCATCGTCACCCGTTCATCGCCATCTTCTACATCGTCACCCGTTCATCGCCATCTTCGTCATCGTCACCCGTTCATCAACATCTTCTACATCGTTACCCGTTCATCACCATCTTCTACATCGTCACCCGTTCATCGCCATCTTCGTCATCGTTACCCGTTCATCGCCATCTTCGTCATCGTTACCCGTTCATCGCCATCTTCGTCATCGTCACCCGTTCATCGCCATCTTCGTCATCGTCATCCGTTCATCAACATCTTCTACATCGTTACCCGTTCATCACCATCTTCTACATCGTCACCCGTTCATCGCCATCTTCGTCATCGTTACCCGTTCATCGCCATATTCGTCATCGTTACCCGTTCATCACCATCTTCTACATCGTTACCCGTTCATCGCCATCTTCTACATCGTTACCCGTTCATCGCCATCTTCTACTTCGTTACCCGTTCATCGCCATCTTCTACATCGTTACCCGTTCATCGCCATCTTCTACATCGTTACTCGTTCATCGCCATCTTCTACATCGTCACCCGTTCATCGACATCTTCTACATCGTTACCCGTTCATCGCCATCTTCTACATCGTTACCCGTTCATCGCCATCTTCTACTTCGTTACCCGTTCATCGCCATCTTCTACATCGTTACCCGTTCATCGCCATCTTCTACATCGTAACCCGTTCATCGCCATCTTCTACATCGTCACCCGTTCATCGCCATCTTCTACATCGTCACCCGTTCATCGCCATCTTCTACATCGTCACCCGTTCATCGCCATCTTCTACATCGTTATCCGTTCATCGCCATCTTCGTCATCGTCACCCGTTCATCGCCATCTTCGTCGTCGTCACCCGTTCATCGCCATCTTCTACATCGTCAACCGTTCATCGCCATCTTCGTCATCGTCACCCGTTCATCATCATCTTCGTCATCGTCACCCGTTCATCGCCATCTTCGTCATCGTTACCCGTTCATCGCCATCTTCTACATCGTCACCCGTTCATCGCCATCTTCGTCATCGTCACCCGTTCATCGCCATCTTCTAAATCGTCACCCGTTCATCGCCATCTTCTACATCGTCACCCGTTCATCGCCATCTTCGTCATCGTCACCCGTTCGTCACCATCTTCTAAATCGTAATCCGTTCATCGCCATCTTCGTCATCGTCACCCGTTCATCGCCATCTTCTACATCGTCACCCGTTCATCGCCATCTTCTACATCGTCACCCGTTCATCGCCATCTTCTACATCGTCATCCGTTCATCGCCATCTTCTACTTCGTTACCCGTTCATCGCCATCTTCGTCATCGTCACCCGTTCATCGCCATCTTCTACATCGTCACCCGTTCATCG
Organism: Oasisia sp. SBJ-2009; assembly: GCA_964017155.1. Taxonomy (NCBI): domain Eukaryota; kingdom Metazoa; phylum Annelida; class Polychaeta; order Sabellida; family Siboglinidae; genus Oasisia; species Oasisia sp. SBJ-2009. The sequence continues at coordinate 9,744,876 of OZ024864.1, read as the reverse complement.
CCATCTTCGTCATCGTCACCCGTTCGTCACCATCTTCTAAATCGTAATCCGTTCATCGCCATCTTCGTCATCGTCACCCGTTCATCGCCATCTTCTACATCGTCACCCGTTCATCGCCATCTTCTACATCGTCACCCGTTCATCGCCATCTTCTACATCGTCATCCGTTCATCGCCATCTTCTACATTGTCACCCGTTCATCGCCATCTTCGTCATCGTCATCCGTTCATCGCCATCTTCTACATCGTCACCCGTTCATCGCCATCTTCGTCATCGTCACCCGATCATCACCATCTTCTACATCATTACCCGTTCATTGCCATCTTCTACATCGTCACCCGTTCATCGCCATCTTCGTCATCGTTACCCGTTCATCGCCATCTTCTACATCGTTACCCGTTCATCACCATCGTCTACATCGTCACCCGTTCATCGCCATCTTCTACATCGTCACCCGTTCATCGCCATCTTCTACATCGTTACCCGTTCATCGCCATCTTCTACATCGTTACTCGTTCATCGCCATCTTCTACATCGTCACCCGTTCATCGCCATCTTCGTCATCGTCACCCGATCATCACCATCTTCTACATCATTACCCGTTCATTGCCATCTTCTACATCGTCACCCGTTCATCGCCATCTTCGTCATCGTTACCCGTTCATCGCCATCTTCTACATCGTTACCCGTTCATCACCATCGTCTACATCGTCACCCGTTCATCGCCATCTTCTACATTGTCACCCGTTCATCGCCATCTTCTACATCGTTACCCGTTCATCACCATCTTCTACATCGTTACCCGTTCATCGCCCACTTCTACATCGTCACCCGTTCATCACCATCGTCTACATCGTTACCCGTTAATCACCATCGTCTACATCGTTACCCGTTCATCACCATCTTCTACATCGTCACCCGTTCATCGCCATCTTCGTCATCGTTACCCTTTCATCACCATCTTGTACATCACCGTCACCCGTTCATCGCCATCTTCATCATCGTCTTTATAGCAGTCGCTGCTGACGTACGGATTCCTGTGTTGACGCTCTCCGTGGCATGTTCGTCCAACATGCATGTTGACGTGCTTGCCAGGCACACGCACTCGTGGCTGCCTGGACAAGCATGTATGGACACTACGTGCTCTCGGCTCGACCAGTCGCAAAAAGTAAGGAATTTGGGAGTTCCGTGATACATTTGTGACTCCCTTCCCAACAGTTACCATCTGATTGTGGAAACAGTTGCGTTCACTGTGGCAATGTGTCATGGTTGTGCCCTAACAAAAAGACAAATGACGGATCTGATCGGCCCGGAACAGGCTCCTCGCGGGACGAATGGCGTCTGTGTTTTGTGGGACGACAAACGTGTATAACGTTCGAAACATACTTTTTGGTTAACTTTCTTTTCAGCACCAACTTGTAGCGGTCTCCCCAGTTACAAACACACGTAAGTGGCTTCACCCCGTAATCGTGGCATGGGTGGAAGATGTTTACATTCTTGTCACAGAGCTTACATAGTTCCGTTGACCATGAGTGGTATATTGCATAGTCATTCCCCAGTGCGAATCCACATGGTATGCACACGGCATCTTCTATTCGCCCAGAGCATTCATGATACGTCTATGCTAGTGACCAACCCCCGCCACTTCATGACGTCACTAAAGGTGTCTGATACCTCTAGTTGGTCACATGACCTGAATGTAGTGACATCATTTTATCATACCATCTCAAGTGATCATTTTGCATATTCATCGGAAAAACTGTGTGAGTTATACAAACAAACAAACAAACAAACAAACAAACAAACAAACAAACAAACAAACAAACAAACAAACAAACAAACAAACAAACAAACAAACAAACAAACAAACAAACAAACAAACAAACAAACAAACAAACAAACAAACAAACAAACAAACAAACAAACAAACAAACAAACAAACAAACAAACAAACAAACAAACAAACAAACAAACAAACAAACAAACAAACAAACAAACAAACAAACAAACAAACAAACAAACAAACAAACAAACAAACAAACAAACAAACAAACAAACAAACAAACAAACAAACAAACAAACAAACAAACAAACAAACAAACAAACGTGTATACTGGATATGTTTGTGACGGACTATTTCAACTTTTAGGGACGAATTCGTCTGGTGCAGGCGTCTCCAGCCGTGGCCACGCCTCTGATATTGCGTACAATCCTAACTGGAGTGAAGTTTGGCCCAACTGTTCGTAAATGTAAGGCATGTTACGGCAATTATCTGTAGATGGTGTTGAAATTATGTCTGTCAGCCATCCGCATATCTTGGCACCCCCGAATCTGACTATTTGGACCATGGCCACGGCGTCCGCATCAGCTGTCCCGGGCGGTGACCCTTCAGTCAGATGTTATGTTAATTCAACCTCGCACAGATTCATGCAAACAGCCATCAAAAATGTACACTTACACGCACTGCTTAGACATCAGGGCAATTGCATTGTTTTACTTAAGATTGAAATATTTCTTTTAGAGATAACGTAGTCATATATATATATATATATATATATATATATATATATATATATATATATATATATATATATATATGTGTATGTGTGTGTGTGTGTGTGTGTGTGTGTGTGTGTGTGTGTATGTGTGTGTGTGTGTGTGTGTGTGTGTGTGTGTGTGTGTGTGTGTGTGTGTGTGTGTGTGTGTGTGTGTGTGTGTATATATATGTGTGTGTGTGTACGACGTGCGTGCTTGCGCGTGTGCTTGTATGTGTGTGCGTGTTTGGGTGTATGTATATATGTGTGTATGTGTGTATGCG
>OZ024864.1:9719558-9732058 GCA_964017155.1 Oasisia sp. SBJ-2009 | reverse complement strand
CGCTGGGGCAGATGACGTAACAGTGACGTAACAGCGGGGTCGTTAACCGGAATTTGTAACAAATTTAGGTTATTGGTTGGACGTTAGCGATCTCGACGCTACTACGCTGGTTGAAATTACTCCCTTTCTGTGTTAGTGTTTTTAGTCGAACGGCTGCTTTGATTTATCATCATTATCATTTTTATTTCACTCTTTTACACAACATGTCAGTCATTATTTAATATTGTATTTACATGTAATTACAAGTTATATTCAGAAGTTGATGTCATGTGCCTTTTGGGTTGAAATAGAAATGGAATTACTGCAAATGCTTAATGACAACGGATCTTGTGTTGCTTTAACTCGGACGCCAAATAGATACTCCGCACTTTTCCAAACGCATACCGATATTTCACAACATGTCCGACATTACCAGACAAATTCCAGATAGAAACGTGGCAAGGAGTCATTAACTTACAGAGAGTTCAACACGTTTCATGTTCTTGTAACCCGCTAAATTAGTGTTAATCAACTGATTAACACAAAATCAAACGACATATAAATACAAATTCTAGCAGTGAGCAACATTTAGTGTGTAAAGTCATTTGAACACGGTTCTGGTGTCGCAACAGATAGTTGGTACAGTTCGACGCCATTCCGGTGGGAAAGGTCGCAGAACTCAACCAAACGTAATCCTTTCCGCCAAGCCGAGGCACGACTTTCCGGGTCCCACGCGGCGAGTTCATCTGCGGGTTTATTTCGGCGTCTGTGCGGGCCGCGGTCACTGGGCTGGGCGTGGGTAAGGACGGACGGGAGAGTGTCCAATTAATTACCTGAGGCGGGTTTGGGAACGAAGACGCCGGGACGGACTGGGAGCGGGCGATGGGAGACGGCGGCGACCTTTTGTCCTCGGTCGAACGGTTGTAGGTGCCGCCATGGCTACAACACGCAGACGGCGTCGAGACCACGAGAGCCCTTTTTATGTGAATTACGGTGTCGCGTTTAGATTTTCCCGGTCGTTAAAAACGTTCCGATTGCGCATGCGCAATAAATGTAAAACCATCAATGTCCAGCGAAACAACAAAGCATTTTCGGTATAAATGCCACGAGCTGCATGTTCGTTAACTCTCCTGTGATGGTTACTGTGAAACTTTCTTAAAATGTCGTTCAATGCAATAAAACATTTACGTTTTTTTTTTATAAATCAGTGTCACGGATTATGGCTCACTAGAGTCACGTGAATTACGCTCGCTATCAAAACATGCCTCAAAACTTGCCTCGTGTTAATTTGCGACAAATAACTTTGCTGAGAGCTTGTGTACATCCTAACAAACAACCCGTAGTATTTATACCATAAATTCTTTGTCTTTTCGCTGCACATTGATGATTTTACATATATCGCGCATGCGCAGAAACGTCAATCGGAACGTTTATAACGCCGGGAAAATGTAAGCGCTAAACCGGCCTATAGGTCTTCCGCCAATAAATTACAATTAACGACGTGTATAAACTGGAAATGTCCGGCCTGGTCGTTCAAAATCACAGCGATGAATCGTAGAATCGATGTCACCGGAAGTGTTCCAGTAACTCATCCCGCGAACGGCATTATGGTCGTGCGGCCGTGCGCGTTACAAACAAAGGTTTTTATATTTTGAGCTTGACATAAATTGGAAGGAAGACATGGTTAATCTTCTTACTTATTAAGGCATTCTAGTTGATTAACATCGCACAAAGCAAGTTTTCTCCCAAAATGGCTGCTATAAACGAGACTCTTCATAGAATAAGGCGATCCCATTCTGAAGTCTTTATATTGTAATATGGATATGCAAATGGAATCCGGCAAACACTTTAGCGTGAAGCAAGTATTTTGTACGCGTGTACGTAGTCAAATACATATTTAACGGTTATTCTGAAATGCACAAAAGCGTGTGTTCTATCGGATTACACCAACTTGGTGTAAGTCTCGTCGCATGTTCGCGTGAAATGCCAAAGTTAGTTAAGATAATTAGCGGCGAGTGATTCATCAGCACTGAGTCGGGCTGATGGAATCAGCCGGTGTTGGAAGCCGACACCACTGACCGCCCGGACCAGGCCGGTGTCACGTGACTTCACCGCTTTCTTGAATAATGCAAGGCATCGCCAGGCTCCGCGTTGAGCCAGTGTCGTTGGCGTAATCGCGAGGTCTGTGGGTGGCGCTGTAGAAACAGTCGTAGCAAGTATAGGGCCCCGTATGTAGCAAGTATAGGGCCCCGTATGTAGCAAGTATAGGGCCCCGTATGTAGCAAGTATAGGGCCCCGTATGTAGCAAGTATAGGGCCCCGTATGTAGCAAGTATAGGGCCCCGTATGTAGCAAGTATAGGGGCCCGTACGTAGCAAGTATAGGGGCCCGTACGTAGCAAGCATAGGGCCCCGTATGTAGCAAGTATAGGGCCCAGTACGTAGCAAGGATAGGGCCCGGTAGCAACATAACTGATTTTGATGCTTGTTTATTATAATCTCCAATGTCTCAACAAATATATTTTCTGAAGCAGCCGATAAGATTGATTATGTTCACGTTCACTCGGATGCTGTTTTCATGCTAAGCGGATGTCCGAATATTATTGCTGTAGACGTCATGATACCAGCATGCCGCTGTTTACTTCAGCAGCAATCGCGAACTCTTACAACTCTCACATATGACGCACTAATGTTGTAAAATAGACGTACAATACCATAACACAACACGGCAATGACTACTTGTTTATCAAGGAATGTGTTTGTCCGAATCGACAACATCATTGCGTGGAATATCTATTGTTTTGAAAATACAAATAACTTTTCTCTTATACTTCAACATGTAGCATGATTCCATGTGATAAATGTGCCTCATGTTGGCACTCATTCCAAGTATCGTCCAAATGAATGCTCGCACACCTACATAACTATCTCCTCTTGATTTGAGGGTAATCACTAAGCAGAGACGATCCACGTGTGTGTTGATGTTTTCTCTGCTTATGGGTGCCACAGCAACATCATAAGCAGTCGTTTATTCTGAATGTATTGAAAACGTAACTGTCTATTTGGTGTTAACGAATAAATCGCGATGATAAGTTTTAATCACTCTCCTCTGTGTTTTCTACTGTGAAGTTGACGTAAGCTGATATGGAAGAAACATAATTTATATATGTTAGTATTTTATGTAATTTCGAATGTATGTTCAACTCGCATGATCGTTCATCTCCGTATTTCCTGGAAAATACAAAACGTATACATCAATAACAGAAATGACATACAGTGCAATTTGACACATGTTGCACTGTTGAAATAACAATAAGCAGAGCGATAGACTGTAGGTGCACATCTCGACAGACAGATACAAACGTGTCTTCTATCGGTTCCTACGGTTCCTTCATAGTCCATGGACGGTCTGTTGTAATTCTACAGGACAAGATGATGTCTTCCCCCTCTACATTGTGTTCTGTCAGCATGCCCCCTCCCGTCCTTCTCCTTCGTTCGTCACATACATCTCTTAATACAATCCCCCAGTCTCGACTGAGTGTTTAGTGGATACTAACGTCTCCACAAGTAGAGACTGTGATACTGTATGTTCCGATGTGCTGTATACGTCACTTCGCCGTGGGGCGGTCACGCTAACATTTATCCGGTTGTTACGTACTATCCGAGTGACGTTTCTTACGTGCGCGATAAATGTGAAATCTTCAATGTGCGACAAAACATAACTAATTTACAGTATAAATACAACGAGCTGTTCTTTGTCTATCCTGTGATGATTGTTGAGAGTTGCTATAGATTTTCTTTCTTTTTCTTACTGAAAATGTGTATACGCTCACAGTGCCCGACATGCCTCGGACTAAAGAAACATTTAGTAGACGATTTGGCGGGAAGCGTAGGGGTATTTACTAGTAACTAATGACAACAACTGACTCGCACATGCGCAGAAACGTCACTGGGATATTATTTAAAGCTCGAAAACATGTAAGCGCTAATATATATATATATATATATATATATATATATATATATATATATATATATATATATATATATATATATATATATATATACACTTATTACACACACACACACACACACACACACACACACACACACACACACACACACACACACACATATATATATATATATATATATATATATATATACACACACACACACACACACACACACACACACACACACACACACACACACACACACACACACACACACACACACACACACATATATATATATATATATATATATATATATATATATATATATATTCATGTACTTATACCTGTACCTGTACGTATACCTGTGCGTTGGTCCGTTGCAGGTGTGGGACAAGTACCTGAGCGTGCTGGGCGGCGGCAACGCCATCCAACTGACGCAGTTCGTCGAGTCGATGGCGAAGCTGATCAACGACCCGTCGATGAAGGGCGTGCTCGAGGGCCCGCTGCCGCTCTTCTTCCACTGCGTCGACTCCAACGACGACCACCTGATTGACGAGTCGGAGTACAAGAAGTTCTTCGAGATCCTCGGCCTCGACACGTCCCTGGCGACGGCGGCCTTCAAGGCGATCGACACGAACAACGACGGCGACATCAGCCTGGACGAGTTCATCGAGGCCGGAACCGCCTTCTTCCTGGAGCAGGACGAGAACTGTCCCAACTCGCTCTTCTGGGGCCCGCTCGAGTAGGCGCCGTCGCCGCCCACGGCCCGGCCCGGCCAGCCCCCGCCGCCGCGACACTCACCATCCCCGTCGTTCCGCTTGAGCGCGCGCCGCACCCACGCACGCACGCACGAACGAACGCATGCATGCACGAACGCACACACCCACACCTCCGCGTGCGCGTCTGACTGCGGACGGTTCGCGTTCGTTCGAAGCCGACCGGAAGTTGGCGATCCACGACAAACACCCCGATTATCGCTCGACGCGGCAGACGACACCGGACAGGTGTTGCGCGGAGCTTGCGGCGTCGGCTCGATGGTTGACACCCACCGACCGGGGACGACCCGACAGCCGGACTACAGACAGTGACTGCACGGTGCGTCTCTTTCGGGCCGCTACCAACAATGGCGCCCACGCGATGACACCAGCGTCTCCCTGGTCGGTACTGAACCGAGCAGTCGCCACCTCGAACTTCAACAACAGCCAGAAAAATAAGATTTTACACAAACGCTAGTCATACGTTAATTAAACATTACACCCATTTTGTTTGGCAGCCGATGAAATAAGTTCTTCATTACTTCCTGGTGGTGCGACATTGCGTTTTTGGTTTACCAGGTGACAAGCGTTCCTCGCTCAAACTGTTCCAAGAACATACATATCACCCTAGTATGACGACAACGGACGGCGCCATGACGCTGCTCATAGACGCTCGTTGTGCGCCTGCAGTGCGCATCTAGAAATCGACACTTCCGGTTCCATTCGTCATATACCAAAATGGCGTCGGCATCGGAAAGAGTCGATTAGGAAAGCAAAAATAAAGTTCATTCATAGAATATTCAGTTTTCGTTATGTCTACCAGGAGTACTTATTTGTTACCTCGATATAACACAAACTACCTGTTTAATTGTTATGTATAGTGTCTATATATACAGCACAGCTCTAACGTCCGCGATCTTTCAGCAAAATGAACACTAATCGTGCTTGCCTACTTGTACATACCTCATTAAACGAATGGACGATTTGTCTTGTAGTTATGACGTCATTCAAGTGTTGACATCTTCTATATTGCTTACAATTTCGTAAGAATTACTTCCAAAGTGTTTTGCTCAAAACAACTTATATTATTGTACTAATACTAATTAGTAACTAATACTATATCGCATATAATCTCTAGTGTCGTCACATGTAACAATCCAAATAGGGTACTGTGATGTGACCAAAACCACTGGCACCCTAACCCACCAGACCACGTGACCACCACCCATAATATTGCTTTGTTAAATATGAAATATATCTTTTGCCGACATTTTGTATCGGTGCAACTTGAACCGGTGAAACTGATTGTAAACAACCCCGTGAACCTGTGCGCATTGAAAATGTCTTTACTCGGGAAAACCGTTGCGAGTTGCACAGACACAAGAAGCGTGTACCACCGACCTTGTGCCACTTCTGCCGGCTGTTGCAAATTCCACTGGTACAAATGGCACAGGCAGGTGTCTGAGTCATGGCAAGGTGACCTACTAGGGATGCCTGGGGAAAAGCGAAGAAACTGCAATGCTTTCTGAAACTCCGAAGGTACAAAGTAATATGCAAAAATCGACCGAACTCACACGTGCCGCATAGAATTTCCTGGGAATGAATGACCGTTGGCCTGCACTAGTCCGTAGTCAGAGAAGCTAGTTTCCAGTTTTTCTTTATAGAACTACCATGCAGGTCCTTTGAATTGGTGTACATACACAATTTACGATATTTGTTTGTTCCTTTTGTGTCTAAGGAGTATTGCAGATCTACAACAGGTCGCATTTTGATGTTGCCCACTAAAAACGGGAAATATAATTTTTGTATTAGGCTAGATAACATGTTAAGGCTACTAGTTTACAAGGCGAGTGGCTAAATTTCTTAATTACGGACCCTGGTAATGTGTAGTTTAACGTATTAAGGGGAGCTGACACACTTGAACAACTATTGTCCAAGCATAAGAAGATATCATTTAGAGGATATATGACTGTGATTTGATAAAAAGGAACCACGATACATTTTAAATGATTTGTTCAAACTTAGATATCATTGACCATTGTGTGCCGGTATATTCCGCTCAAGCTGCATTTGGTTTGACAATCCTATCTACTCAAAGTAAACATTCGATTTTTTTTCTTCGATTTACTTAAACAGACATTTCTGCGCGAAGAAAAGAACATGATGTCACAGTATATATGTTGCGCATAATCACCCCCATAATATTACACAGAACGCAATATATTGCAACGCGTTTGGGATTTGAATTGCATAGCTTCTGTGTCGAAGCGTGGAATTTCGTCAACTCAACATTGCCTCAGTTCACCAAGCTTTATAAATGAGTACCTGGGGGTGTGCGTGTTGCGGACTGGATTCCATAACTTCTATATAAGAACTACTCGCCTACCTTTTGCACGCCCTCTCAAACCCTGCGTCAAATTCGCACTCAAACATACGTTGATAAGGGCTAAGAAACGATAAATCAGTGTTTAGTAAGGTCACTGTAAAAGTGCCGCAATTGTGTCCACGTATGTATGTCCACTCACCTCGCCAATTGGAGATGTTAAAAACGAAGATATATACGGAAGAAGACAAAACACGTTTCTTGAGAGGTAATTTCTTTTTATTTAACATGAACCAAGAAACCGGATCTTTACATTCGAATCTAGTTTTTATTTGTAATGCTAGTTATTCTTTAATAAGACAAACCGAGTGACAATCCAGGATGCAACGTTCCAGTCACGGGTAGTTGTTAGTTGCCATATGCAATGTAGTAAATTTGCGACAACAAGAAATAAATAGAAATGTAATGATGCTATAACGATAACAGGTGCCATTTCTTTCCGCTTCGTGGTGGGTCCCATATGTGTAATTTAGTTGGCTTACCTCCCTAAAGAATACAAGACCAGTTCATTTACCCGAATAGAGCGAAGCTTTCCGATTTACCACAACAAGGCCAACGTCCAAAATCCTTACTAGTGAATGTATGTGTGCGCTACAAAAGAATTACTTGTAATTTCAAATGCCGTAGACAATTATTGAACTTGTTTAACGATAGTGTTTTACTCTACTCCAACATTCCTCGATCAAACTAGTAATATACTTTGTTACATTTGAGGATATAAAATGCATAGAGCAGCAAGCATATGTTCCATACTGTAAAGACACATAACATATCGGCAGTAGGGGTATAATAAGGTGAAATGTGACCTGTACAACTTTATACAAAATATGTTTAGTGTCAGTGACCTATAACAGTTAGACCCATATTGCTATCTATAACCACTACAAGTATAGCACACATATCACTGCAGTGTTCCCAAAAGACCAATAAACGCCCAGTTATATTTGGCGAAGATACGAATGTGACGGGTCGATGTAGTAAACCGCTCGAAGAGTTAGGGCGAAGATTTGGATGTCAAGCTACCATCTTTTAAGCTTATCATCATTATGCCCTTAAAATCAGAGGATTGTTTACATTCGATATGAATAAATGAACTCTTCTGTTGCTGAGGTAAGTAAATGGATTCGAATGTAACAATTTAAATGGGCATACATTACAATGTAGTGTCGAAAAGTTGTCTGCTGTATGATCGTACGGCGATATATAGAAGTCACAATATACCTACAAACAATTTAGGCCTACGTCACTGAAAGCGACACGACCAGCTGAGACAATATCGTTGAGTATGTTTACAAACAGATCGCTGAAATGCAGGTTTATCCGATACTGAGCGACGAAAACTAGCCAATACGTAGAGGGCGCCCTACTCCTTACAACTGATAGTTAAACGCTCCCGGATACAAGCCTATAAGCATTTTTTCTTCATAAGTACACTAGAACCCTGGAACAAACTCACAGTCCAATCAATAAATGCTCCCTCAACAGAGGCTTTCAAGCAGTGTCTTGAGTCTAACAGCACTGCATAATATGGCTTGACAGACCTTAAGGCTTAACGTATCGTGACCGCTCTTTTTAACACGCACTTGCATATATATATATATATATATATATATATATATATATATATATATATATATATATATATATATATATATATATATATATATATATATATATATATATATATATATATATATATATATATATATATATATTATTATTATTATTTTATAAACATTTCATCACCATTATTAATAATTTTTAATCAGCACTTGAACATGCGCACACTATCAACGAAGTCGTCATAATTGACGTTGGTGGATTACTGGAGTGGAAGAAATCTAAGACTAAGTTCGTTGACCGACGAATTGGCAAGAGTAGATCTACGTGGATAAAAGTAGCGCGGTTAACAAAAATAACACATTTCCGTAAAAAGAAATACATTTCCTATGCCTATGGCGGCGTGTGAGGGTGTTCACCAGTGGGGTTTATTAATCGCAGACACACGCCCGAAAATACATATTCCTATATATTTAATAACGTTTAACAAATAATTGCGATAAATAATTAATAATTTCACGTATCTACGATTCCTGCATATTGGTAATGCGTTGATGCCACGAAAACTCCCCCAACCGGAAGTGGTGTTCAGCGTCACGGCAGTGCAGAATACCCTCGTCCTCCTGTCGCCAATACTCGGGGCACGCTCGTTTGGCGGTAAGTAACCTGGCTGGATATAAACGTACGCGAGGCCAACCAGGGGGGTATAAATACCCCGCAGGTAACCGAGTGCCAATATAGTGCACCTGTCGCACAATAGCTCTCGCCATAAACAGCGTGAGGCGGCCCGGATCAAGTTACAGCAACGTCAGGCGGGGTCGTCTGCCGGGCGCGTGCATTTCCCCGCCGTCACTGTTTCCCGCCGTTTGCCTCCTCGCCACGCCCCGGCTCGTGTCGGAGCTGTAAGAATAGTGCCCTGCCAGTCGCGCACGCACGCACGCACGCACGCACGCACGCACGCACGCACGCACGCACGCACGCACGCACGCACTCACTCACTCACTCACTCACTCACTCATTCACACCTTACATTCACGCGCGCACACACACACTTACTCAAGCACCAAGGCACTCACGCACTCACGCACTCACGCACTCACGCTCTCACGCACTCACGCACTCACGCACTCAAATACTCACAAACTCACTCACACATTCACACACTCACTCACTCGCTCGCTCGCTCGCTCACTCACTCACTAACCCAACTACACACACACTCACTAATACACTCATTCATTGTCGCCGGAGATTGTTCTCGTGCATATGTGCGTATGGATATTAATAATTATTCTTGTCGATATAACCTTACTAAAACTATTATATATAAGTCATTAATTCGTCGCCAATGCATAAATATTCAACTGCGGAACATAAAGGCCGTGTAACAAACAATCCCGGTCTCCCTTCCCACGTGACTGTGCGTGTGGGCTCATGTGCGTGCGTGCCTGCCTGTGTTTCAGTTCGAGCTGACCCTGTACTGGGAGCTACAAACGTGTTCTTGGTAGATTTCCATTTAACCGATATTTACAAGTTGCCGTTTGTTGCAGTACGACATATTACATGGATTCCATGTTAGTTGGTTGTCCATAGTAGTAGTAGTAGTAGTAGTAGTAGTAGTAGTAGTAGTAGTAGTAGTAGTAGTAGTAGTAGTAGTAGTAGTAGTAGTAGTAGTAGCAGTAGCAGTAGCAGTAGCAGTAGCAGTAGCAGTAGCATTAGCAGTAGCATTAGCAGTAGCATTAGCAGTAGCATTAGCAGTAGCCGTAGCCGTAGCCGTAGCCGTAGCCGTAGCCGTAGCCGTAGCCGTAGCCGTAGCCGTAGCCGTAGCCGTAGCCGTAGCCGTAGCCGTAGCCGTAGCCGTAGCCGTAGCCGTAGCCGTAGCCGTAGCCGTAGCCGTAGCCGTAGCCGTAGCCGTAGCCGTAGCCGTAGCCGTAGCCGTAGCCGTAGCCGTAGCCGTAGCCGTAGCCGTAGCCGTAGCCGTAGCCGTAGCCGTAGCCGTAGCCGTAGCCGTAGCCGTAGCCGTAGCCGTAGCCGTAGCCGTAGCCGTAGCCGTAGCCGTAGCCGTAGCCGTAGCCGTAGCCGTAGCCGTAGCCGTAGCCGTAGCCGTAGCCGTAGCCGTAGCCGTAGCCGTAGCCGTAGCCGTAGCAGCAGCAGCAGCAGTAATAATAATAATAATAATAATAATAATAATAATAATAATAATGGCAATTTGGTTGTCCATAGTCCATTGCATTCGGCTCACGGTCAAAATCTTCCGATTCGACCGGTTGCGGCTGGTGTGTTTTTTGTCCAGAAACGGGCTTAGTGATCCGTGTGGAAAAAACCTTTTGAGTTTACAGAAAAACAACAGTATCGTATGTTATAAGCAATGTACGCTGATGCGACAGAATGTACGGTGAACAACAATTTGGTGTCTAAAGGGGAAAAGGCATGGCAATTCTTATATAGCGCAGTATCCAGTCCTCAGGACCGCTCAAAGCGCTTTACACTTTACTTGCCTGACAGACCTGTTCACTCAGACACCATCTCAGCTTCTCTGTGCGCGAAGGCTGCTCGTATACATATCCACCACTGTCTATAGCCAGGTACTCATTTTTGCAGCTGCATGAACTGGAGCAATGTAGAGTTAAAAAACTTGCCCAAGGTTTTAACATCGCAGCACAGGATTCGGACCCGGGTTCTCGTAGTCGAGAGTCCGAAGCTCTACGCCTGAGCCACTGCGCTCTAAATGCTACACAATGTTGTATAGTTACCCCTAATCACTGTCAGTCACGTGGGCGCGGTTCTTACTCTTTCTCGTAGTATCCTGTACATGTTATGCATTTTGTCTAAATTACGTACGCGTCAATACGAATTTGCCGATCTGCTTGCAACATACGCACACTGTCAACGCCTACGCCGTAAGCTCTTAAAACTGTACTTATGTTCACGTACGCTCGTGGTTAATCCATGCTCGACTTGTTACTAACGTCGTGCTGGCCTTAGTGGAAGTGTCATACTTGTCGCAGATCAGGATTACGAATGAACATTGCTCGATGACGTCGTTGGTGGGTTTATAAGAGTATGTTGTCCACTGTTTAGTCCCAGCGCAGTGGCTAATACTTCGGACTCTCGACTTAGAGAACCCGGGTTCGAATCCTGCGAAGCCATGTCGACAAGTTTGTTCACTCTACATTGCTCCAGTGACAGGGGCCAGGTAAGGGGGAACTTGCCGTTCATACCGAACCCCGTCTGGTTAGTTGAAGATAATAGTTAACAGTTTGTTTCCTTTCAAATAACTCGATATATGAATAACTTCGTAGTTTGCATACATATATGGGAAACGAGTTGAGTTATATTTGTGTCTGTATCCAAAAAAAAAAACAGCAGCAGAATAGCTGGATTACACTGAAGTTTGGAAACAGCAGCAGCAGCAGCAGCAGCAGCAGCAGCAGCAGCAGCAGCAGCAGCAGCAGCAGCAGCGTTTATCCTGTCGCGACGCACGTGTCTCCAACTGTCTGTTCTAGCAGAAGGAGCTGTTGACGGTGGCGCCACCTCACGTCGCATTCATATTAGCAGCTGACAGGCAATATGTAATACGCGCACGTGTTGACTATGATCACTTATCTCTCTCTCTATAAATAGAGATCAGTGACAATAAGAACAAGTGATATATACAGCTCATTGGACGGTTTATAATTCGGTATTTCTACAATTATTGTATCCCATGCAGCGGAGTGATTAATACAAATCAAACTGAGCGCATAGATCAGTTTATCAAATATATGCACATCTAACCAAACATTGTTTTAAATAAAATTGCACGACAAATGGAAATCAAATTAATAGCGTCTATGTTACCTGTAGTAAAGCACTCAAACTCGTTA
>OZ024864.1:9709558-9712058 GCA_964017155.1 Oasisia sp. SBJ-2009 | reverse complement strand
TTCAAATCATCGCCGGGGTACTTCAAGGGAACACACTAGCTCCATACATTTTTGCAATCGTCCTCGACTACGTCATGAGAAAAACATACCAAGGCAGAGAGGAAGAACTTGGATTTCACTTATAAAAAAAAAAGGGTCAACGCGTTCCCCCAACAACAGTAACTGACCTCGACTTCGCAGACGATCTCGCCGTAATAACTGTAGAAACAGAGCAGGCACACGAGGTATTAACACGCTTAGAACAAGAAGCAGGAAAAGTCGGCCCACACTGCAATGCAAAGAAAACAGAAATTCAAGCAATCAACCATGATAAACCGATAATTGTAAACTCAAGGGATGGAACAAAATAAAAAAAATATAGAAAAATTTAAATACTTAGGAGCATGGATGGAGAACACAGACAAAGACTTCAAAGTAAGAAAAGCTCTTGCCTGGAGTGCCTGTCACAAACTACGACAGATATGGTCGTCAACACTCTCAAAAAGGATAAAAATCAGACTGTTTATTGCCACCGTCGAATCAGTTCTACTATATGGTGCGGAAACGTGGACAATAACACAAACTATGAAAAAGCAACTTGACGGTTGTTATACTAGAATGCTACGGATGGCCCTTAATGTCTCATGGAAACAACACATACCCAACATACAACAATATGGTGAATTACCGCCAGGATCCACCAAAGTACAACAAAGAAGAATGCGGCTCGCTGGGCATTGTGTCAGACACGATGATGAAGTCGCCAACAAGCTTGTCCTGTGGCAGCCAACGAAGGGGCATGCAAATCGCGGAAGGCAAAACATGACTTATGTTGACAACCTGCTGCAAGATACAGGGCTGGGAAACACAAGCGAACTGCAGACAGTCTTGGTAGACAGAGGGTGCTGGAAGGGCTGTGTGATCAACGCGGGGCGTTCTGAAAGACGACCAAGCTTAGGTTAGGTTAGGTTAGGTTCCAGGTGTAGCACATCTTCTTAATTTCTGCTTCGAGCTCTTGCCGCTAGGTGTAGGTGGTCTGTCGTCGTGTCCTCTCCCCGGGGACACTGAGTGGGTGATGGACAGGTGGACAGGTGGTAGTGGCTACCCCACAGCTTAGTGTGTCATCGTCACGTCTCCGTTTTCGCTACCTTTGCCCATTTTCCGTCGCTAGCCATCTGCTGCGTCCTGGTCAGTGCGACATTAGCCACGCCACACCACACATGTCCATTTCTTTATTAAAAACTTGCATCTAACTAAACAAGAATCAAATATACTGCCCTGTGTTGCCTAACTTCTTATTGTCCTGTTGTTTGGTCCTACGAGGCATCTACCTGTCCCTTGAAAGCTACGGTGTTTGCAGTCGGGTCGTTGTTTGTTGCATCGTAGTATGACATTTACTGTGATGTGTTCTTCCTTGTTTTGAAAGAGTCACATGGGGCCCTTTACCCTACTGTTGTCTAGATGATGAGGTCGCTCTGAGCCACTCATGGCCGTATTTTTCGCTCAATACAGCTCCTTGTCTCTTGGAGTCAGCGTTTATTGTTCCAACTTCGTCCATCTGGTTTCACTGCCGTGACTTTATGTATATGTCGTGTTTTGCTACGTGTCTGTTTCAAACAATGTTCTGGTATATTAACTGTGCCGAGTTTGAACCTTTCTTTGGGAAAGGAAAAGTGTATCCGTACCGTATGTTCTTGTTCCCTTTCATCGTAAATGTCGCACTCTCCACTGGAGACATCCACTTCCTATTCCTCTTCCAAGATAATTACAGGCTATTCAGTCGACGTTTAAGTAGCAATGCTTTTTACGGCTATTGTTGTTAGCACTTTACCTAACTCACCACGTTTTTCTTCGGGCCCTAGGTCGGTATAGTTTTTTCTTGCACTTAGCGGGATGATCCGGAGACGTTTGCCTGCAACCACAAGCCAAGCACAAGCACAAGCCAGCCTGGCCGGAAACCAACAGCAGTAATTGTTCTTACAGGTTCTTACGGGTCATTCTCTGGCTTGTATTAGGCATTCCTGCCTCTTGTACCAGCTCTGTCTTGAGCATTGTTTTGAGACTGTGCGCATGCGTCTAAAGGTGACACAGTCCATAGTAGAGGCGGTGCAGTAAAATAATTTTTATAGGATGATTTGTCCATAATTTATTAATTCTTACTTCATATTTTTGGACTGATGCAGCATCTACAATAGATTGTGGCAGAATATTCCATACATCAGTAGATCGGTATACAAATGAATGTTTTTCGGATGTTTAATCGGCATCTTTCTTTAATTATTGTTAGGTTCTGCCCTCTCGTTATTGAATCATTTCCCCTTAATGTAAACAATGTTTTGATGTAACAGTAGAATCATATTTCCCAGTTAATATTTTGTAAATTTCTATCATGTCTCCCCTAAGACGACGGTATGAAAGAGTTGGTAGGTTTAATCTTATTAGGCGTTCTTTATAATCGAGTTCTCTATATCCAGGAATTAATTTAGTTACTCGACGCTGAACAGTGCTGTTATGTGTTTCA
>OZ024864.1:9564558-9704558 GCA_964017155.1 Oasisia sp. SBJ-2009 | reverse complement strand
GCACACACACACACAACACACACACACACACACACACACACACACACACACACACACACACACACACAACACACATACACGCAGGCAGGTGGACGCACACATACACACACAGGTATAAGTATCGGGTGAATCTAGACAAACGTAAGTACAAAGTAAAATGTTGGTGTTGCGGATCTCGGAGCAATCAGAAAGTTGTTTCGTCAGGATTTTTGTAACAAAACTAATAGTGGACCAGCCAATATGTGATATAAAACTTTCATCGGCATTTTTTGTTAATAGCATGAAACTATGGTAGATAGATCACTCATAGCATGTGGGAAAAGGTGTGGGTGGATGCCACCCTTGATTTTGAATTTGAAGGTCATTTTCAAGGACGAGAATTGGTATTTTAGCTTTTTGTATTACTTTGGACCACAATCAATAGATCTATCCAATGAAGTAATTTTTATGATCACATATTTGCATCTAACTAGTGTAATTGACAAGTAAACATTCACTTTACAATGTTAAAGTATAGGATAACGAAACACAAAAGTACGTTTTTCTCAAAAACACGGTTTTTAATTAAGAACTGTGTTGAACACTTGGTCATTTTACTCTAATGTTCCCATATGCACTATGATGTCCAATAACGTGTCACATTCACTTCCTCCCATGTATGTTGGCCAGCTGGGTTGCAGCAGTCCACCCCATCACACCCGCAAGCATACGTGTAGTTGAGGTTCCTTTTGAAGGAACTGCATCGGGCCGTTCTGCACTTAGCCTTGCATCCACATGTGACCAGCTCTAGACACGCATCTGGAATAGGAGGCAGTCTTGTCCATATAGCTTTCAAGCAGTCTGACTCCATCATCCATGCAGATATGTAGGTGGGAGAAGGGATGTCTATATGTTGCTGGTCTGCCTGCAGCCAGATCTTTGCTTGATAATTGGCGCGTGCGGTGTGAAGTTCCAGGTTGGTTGGGGGTAACATATCCGGACCAAGCTTGCCCTTACCGAAGAGTTGGAGTCTGGCATTGTCGACGGTTTGTTGCTCAGGTGTGCCGTACAAGTGATATACAAATTGTTCAATGGTGCGAGTTCTCCATCACGACCAATCCCCTGCACGAAATGCGGAAGATTTTGAAAAGTTGTCCAGCAAGACTGCTTGCCATGGCCACTAAACGCTGACGTTGTGTCACAACCTGTGAACGCGTGGAAGCCCAGCAGGTTATCCCTCAGAGGTTTTTCAAGTCTCTCAGACAGTGGATGTATTGGATAGCATTTCCTCTTCTTTGCTGTTCCAGAGATCATCCAAACTTTTGCTGTTTGTGCTGGTATAAAGTGGACTAGAAGCAGCATGACATCCGTATCTCTGCAGATGACCAATACTCTTTTGTATCCCTGGTTGACTGCCTCACACGAATGGAGTACCAGCCTGGTGTCCGCCTCTTCATGGTTTCCTTGAAGTTTGACTTCGCTCCTCCTTGTTGACCTCGCACGTGTAGCAGAAGAGAATCCGCTTCCTGTTACAAAGTCACATTGTTCTGGTAGAACTGTACCCTTTCTCACGATGATCTCGGTCACGAACCTGGCGAGATCGGCCTTGTTCTCATCAGATGCAATAAAGTTGCTCCATGCCTGTGGAAGTGGGACATTTCGTCCTTCGATGACCTTATGAATTGGCCTCTTCTTCCCCACTCGCTTTGACCTTGTCACTGCCTTGATCGATTGTTGCCCGGTGTAGCCACAAACACTACATCAACTCTTGTTGTGTGACATCTGAAGTGACTTGTGACATTGTTCAAGAATACGTCGGCATAGTCGCCAAATGTCTGATACCCATGAGGTTTTCCAAGAGCTTGGATCAGGCCATGACCGTAAATCTTCACACACGTCTTCAGTTTGGCTTCTGGAATTGCCGAAGGTATAGGAATGCCATCCGCCAGGACATTGATTAGCACTGACTTTTGTGTCGAGTTCATGTCGCCTCCATGCTTGGCCAGAGACGGTGGGACTGGGGACAGCTCATGCTTCAGGATACTCCCCATTTCAAGTGTTCGACCCGCGGTGACAGCATTGAGTAATCGTAATGGCTTTGACAGTCTTCTGTACATTGTGTTTGGTAGACACGGTTGCTTTGTACAGAGTGGCAAAGGTTTTCGAGCGATGCTTCTTATGCACATCATGAAACCCCACAGTTTTCTCAATTAGGCGTTGCTTCACGTTGGTGATAACATGCAGTTTCCCCCGTTCTTCAGCTCTTAGGAGATCACTGACCACGTCAGTCGGGGCAGAATCTTTGGATGCCAAATATAACAAGGGTATGTCGCCACTTATCGAATCCATGTCTCCATCTTCTTCTTCTTCTCTCAAAGCAGTATTTACTCTGAATACGTCCAAACGTGTAAGCTGTGTGATAAGCTTCTTCACGTCATCAGCATCACGCTTCATCTGGGAAGGAAGGCTGTCACTGCAGGTGAAAGTGGCCTCTTCCTCCTCATCTTCCAGGTTGAAGAGGTATCACGTGTCCTGAGAGATTCGTGAGCGTTCGGCCCAGGTGACACAAAGCTTGTCCCTACTTTGGGCATTTCTTGTAATGCCTATGATGCCGTTCTGCATCTTGCATGGCTTGTTTATCCACTCAGTTGCCTGGTCAGCGGGAACTTGGTTGAATCGTCTTTTGGTTCTCTTCACAACGAAGTTCCCTTGCATGAACTCTGCGTAGACCTGTGGTGCTGTCATTTCAAGCAGTTTCATATCCGCAAGATACACAGGTCCCCATCGGGCATACTTTGTGTGGTCATAGATTGTGAGCCATGGCAACATGTTATGTATACTGACATACACACAATACGTGTTTGGTTTTTAAAACAGGATAACTTTGCAATAATAGGTATGCAAACAACTTTTGCATACAAGAAAACAACATTTCGAGATAATCACATTTTTGTGTTGAATTATCCTATACATGTCTGTGTAAATGCAAAGTGTAACACCTTATATCTCCGCCAATACTTGGTATAAACGTACAAACTTTACTGATTTGTAAAGATGTACTCACGTAGACTTCAAATCATCACGAAAATAAATGTTGACCCCAGTTGACTTTGTGACCTTCAAAATGACTTTCATGTTCAAAATAATGGATGGTAACATCGCACACGGTTTTGCTATCTTACGAACGATCAACGTAGCAAGAATTTGTTTGTGTTGATTTGAACACTATCCATCGATAGAACATGGCATAGTTGGCCACTTGCGAAGCAGAGTTCTATTCTGCGGTTGTCACCTCACTTCTTAAACAATTTCCCCACATATTGGCAAGTTTGGTTTAATCCCAAATCATGCCAAGGAACGATGTTATGTATACTTACATACACACAATACGTGTTTGGTTTTGAAAACAGGATAACTTTGCAATAATGGGTATGAAAACAACATTTCGAGATAATCACATTGTTGTGTTGAATTATCCTATACATCTCTGTGTAAATGCAATGTTTAACACCTTATATCTCCGCCAATACTTGGTATAACCGTAAAATCTTTACTGGTTTGTAAAGATCTTCTCACATAGAGTTCGAATCATCACGAAAATAAAAACCGACATTTTCACCCCAGTTGACTTTGTGACCTTCAAAATGACCTTCATGTTCAAAATAATGGATGGTAATATCGCACACGGTTGTGTTATCTTACCAACGGTAAACGTAGCAAGAATTTGTTTGTGTTGATTTGAACACTATCGATCGATAGAACATGGCATAGTTGGCCACTTGCGAAGCAGAGTTCTATTCTGCGGTTGTCACCTCACTTCTTAATTTTTTTCCCACATATTGGCAAGTTTTATTTAATCCCAAATCATGCCAAGGAACGATGTTATGTATACTGACATACACACAATAGGTGTTTGGTTTTGAAAACAGGATAACTTTGCAATAATGGATATGCAAACAACTTTTACATACAAGAAAACAACATTTCGAGATAATCACATTTTTGTGATGAATTATCCTATACATCTCTGTGTAAATGCAAAGTTTAACACCTTATATCTCCGCCAATACTTGTCGTAACCGTAAGATCCTTACTGATTTGTAAAGATCTACTCAAATAAAGTTCAAATCATCACGAAAATAAAAACCGACATTTTGACCCCAGTTGACTTTGTGACCTTCAAAATGAACTTTAAATTCAAAATCGGGCGTGGCATCCACCCTAGTCATTTTCCGCATACCATGGGTGACTCATCTAGCATGGATACCCGCTATTAACAAACAATGCCGATGAAAATAATTCTAGAGCACTTTTCAATGTTTGGCTGGTCCACTATAAATACACGGTTCGCCTCTCGACGTAGCCGTCCCTAAGCCATGATCCCTGTCCCGCTGACGTCGATCAAGCAATCTTTCGGAGCAGCCAGACTCCACGGGGCAGGGCGGACACACCGACGGTGACGCCGGCACGAGCTCACCATGCCGACCAGCGCGTGCCGACGACCGCAAGAGCGGCATTGCTTCCTCGATGGTGTTAATCACGGAACAGCTGTATGTATTACGCCACAGGCACACCACTCGGTCACGTCCGTGCACAGAGGTGGCCTACGCCTGGCCGACAGAAACATCTCCTGGACATCTGCATTGTATTGTCTCGAGTTTATGCGTGCGTACGAAATACCCTTGTCTTCTTCAAGAGTATATGCTGCTAGTGATATTTCATTGTCTGGCAGTTTATAACGTCATTATGTGCTGAAGTAATAAAATTAATATGACAAACAGATCAATACAATTAATGGTAAATTAAGTGTCACTGCCGTGCTGTTTGTTCCTTCATTGAGCTAACATTATAAATAAGTTAATAAATCAGTTATAATAAATAGATAAATAAATTGTGCAGTAAATTTCACTGTAATGCAGTGTAAAAGATACATCACTGTGGGCTAAAATAATACAAGTGCGTTCCACAGTGGAATACAGCGTACGTGGAACGACTGCTGGTAGGGCGTGCAAGTGGCTGGTAGGGTTCGTAGTTTGTGCTTGTGTTGGCGTCTGGTGCAGGCATCTGCTGTGGTAATGATGACAGGCAAGGTGATGCCAGTAGTCCGTGATGACTTTTACATAATATTGTGGCATCTCTCATGCGCCTTTGCGTGTACAAGGAGAAAAATAGATTTACGATATTACGCGAGTAAGCAAACTAATATGGTATAAGCAGTAATACATATGCATTTGTTTGTTAACTAAAAACGGGTCCCCACACATGGCTAACATTTTTATTTAATCAATGGTTATATGCAGTGGTAGCATTATACATATCCAGCAATACGAAGTTGCTAGGTGGCGTAAGACCACCAAAAGGTGCACGTCCGCCATCACTGTCAGATCGTTAAGAGACTGTGGTGGACTGTTTGTTTTGTACAGTGCCATTAGTTTCAGGCAAACGTCTGATCTATTATCGATTTCTGAATAAACGTGTTTCAACCCACACACGGTGCTATTTATCTTGGAGGGGTGCAACGTTTGAAGACGCATATTATAATTATTATCGAGATGGTAGCAATTTCCCTAGACAGTTAATCTAGCTATATGTCATTCTTGATGTATGACAAATTTTTGTGAACTTTTGACGTTTTCGGCCAATCTGTTTGGCGTAAGACCACCAAAAGGTGCACGTCCGAAGAGTTCCCTATAAAATCAGCATTATGCAGGTTGTGTGAATTTCTGTGAGCACATATGTAGTGTGGAGTGATTATAAATGATGTGTTTGTGCAGCGTGGCATCAGAGCTGTCAAATTATGACAGCTGTCAATCGGTGCATTTCTGCGTATTAATACAGTTGTCATTTTGCTTGGTGATGTAATCAGGGGCAATCCGTGGTAGGTTCAAGCAGAAATGGAGGGGTGTAAGGTTTGAAAGACGTTTGTGGGAGCCTGAGGTATTAAAAGTTCACGAATTTTTCACTGAACCTCTGTCTATGGATGGTAAATATGCTGTGAAATTGTCAATAAGAGAGCTAATCAAGATTAATAGGAAATGAAGGAAACGTTATAATGGTCGCCTATGGAAAATGCAAATGTGGTCTGAGTCCAGGTCGGTACGCCTAAACCTACCTATGAACAGAACAGGGCCGGTAACTGTAAGTATCGCGCCTCGTTTTCACTAAGAAGTAAACTATTTTAAACACCGCCACCTGTTGCAGAACTATAATACCGGCCCCTAGCAGAATTCGTGCTACGCTAGACAGAAACACGAACAAATCTTAAACGCATTGGTATGCGCGTTCATTTATCTTCGATGTGAAGCCACGGGGTTAGCATTCCCTCTTGCATTTACACACACTGATCCCAGTGGGGAGCCACTGTGCCCGCGATCAGCTTCATGTTGATGTAGACTCGTTGTTACAGAAATTATTATTGTCGCATCGGGTTACCACCACCAGTCAGTAAGGCTTTTATGGTACATTGATAAAATCCGGACACATCTCATTCTCGCCAAAATGACGCTATTCTTCCATCAGTGTTATATCCCAGTGCGTTAATTCAACCCACCTATCCACATACTTCCACGTAGTTCCAGGTACAAGAAGGTAGACAGGCAGATGTTGTTGGGTAAGGCTGTGTTTTAGGGCACTTTTAGCGATGCAAATAGCACACCGGTTTGCATCAGCTTTAGACGCTACGACTACAGTTATTACGCAACGAGCTTGGTGGGGGCAATAACGCCTTAGATACGATGGTATAAACCTGAGTATTTTTAACCTCTGAATTGCCATAAAATGCACAAAACGTTTTATGGTTGGACCGATATGTGGTGGTGGCATTATTAAACATACTGCGATCTAAAAACTAACGAAAGAATATAGTTAAAACAGGTTAAAAGAAGTAGGGGGTGAACCGTGTCGTCACCGTGGGAGTGGGGCCTACAATTCGTTGGCCATAATTAAATCCGAATTTTCCCGAAATAACTTGCGCGCCGTGCAGTTTCCGGATTATTGTACACCACTTATTTCAAGAGGTTAGTGGTTGGCACTAGCGCTAACGTACGTAAAAAATAACTAATCGTCCTTTTAAGTACAACAATTATAATAACATTAATTCAATTCGAAATAGTATATATATATATATATATATATATATATATATATATATATATATATATATATATATATATATACTAATACCGTTTGAAATTAAAGCTTGACGTACGGATCGAGGTTAAACGCCTTTAAAAAGTCGTATTGACATCGTCTCTAAAAGAACAAAAACAAAGCAAACTCTCAGCCGCTTACGTCTCGCTTACACTCGCGAAATAGGCCATGTAAGTTGGACACGAAGTTAGGAGCACTGGGGGACAGAAGTTCGTTTCCTCCATATTAAAAAATAGGACTTTGTTTTTGGTTGTAATAATCGGGCTGTCCTCAAATAGCCCCAAATAGAACTTTATATTTTACGAAGTACAGTTACAATTACTTTTCCGGTAAGAATGATCACGGAAATCATGCATTTTAATCAATTATTAGGAATATAATTATTGTGTCCTGTCCCCAGTCAGCTCCAGTCGCGCTGAGTCTCGCCATGTATCGTGACACACTGACAGGCCCCATAGGCTACCAACACTGGAGTCCTTTGATCCGTTGAAGTCTATAAATAGGCTTTATCGAACCGACACATGGGTCTGACACTCGACGTAGTCGCCATCTGGCGATTAAACATACATTAATGCAGACATCACGGCCATGCACGAAACTAGGCGGTGCACACGCGGCATATCGAGATGGGATATATATATATATATATATATATATATATATATATATATATATATATATATATATATATATATATATATATATACACACCTCCAAATGGAATCCATTCGTTGTTGTCCTGCTCAAAATAACTGCACCAACATAAGAACTTAGTGTAGGCCACGAACTGATCCAGTAATGGTAGTCAATGCGTGGTACCATAGCCTCGGTTACCCAGACTCCGTGAGGTGGCAGCACTTTTAGGCCCCCTCAACTACGCCTGGGACAGTATATATTCTTAAAGGGAAAACAAAGTCAATGTTTGGATCATATGGGATTAACAGAGTTAATAAAAAGTAACAACTTCCAACAACAATCGTATTTTTAACGTCAGTGGTTTACCAGGAAAAAAATGTAAAACACATAGACATAGAAAGTCTACAGACTACGCCATTTTAGAAACAAAATGACGTCAGAGAGTCTTCTTGGTCGGCGTGAACTGTGCATGCATATTATTATCTGTTACTTTCTAACCTAACCACGAAAACGACCGCCAACAGCCGCCAAACTTCTCCCCACATTTCTTACATACATATACATACACTACATTACAAAAAAATCACTTGTATTCGTCTAACGAAGAAAATTCACAACAGAAACGCAAATCTTGGCGAACGGCAACTCGACAACTTCGACTACCGTAAACTCGCTATTATAAGTTAGCTTTACACAAAATACCGCTAGATGGCGCGCGAATATTTATTAACCTTACTGCATTCGCACGCGCGAATTAGTTTAATTAATTATAAATAATATAATAATAATTAGCTGCATCACTATGATCTGCAGAAAATGTTAAACGGCAAACTAAGGCAACGCTTTGGTGATATGGGTCTAATAGAGTTGATAAAAAATAACAATTTAATATACAAATGTATAATTTTATTAGTTTATTTTATATAGCGCCAAATCCACAATTCTCTTCTCTTCTATTCAACATACTGTTATTAAAGTATATGCAATAATAAGAATGCTACCCACAGGTAATATTTAAAAATAAATATTAAAAATACATGTGTCTGCATAATTATCCAAAATTGCCTATTAGTTATAAAAGAAAAAGGAAATTACGTGTTTTTCAATGAAGTCACATTGTTTATTTTATCAATATTTCTATAAACATCCCGCGTGTACTGCGAGCATGCAAGCTTATATTACATAAGCGATGTTTTAACAATAATAACTAAAACAATAACATGTTAATATTACTGTTTTTAAATCCTTCTTTTTCTACCACCATAATATTTCCCATATATTCATATTCCTTTTTACATTTTAGAGATTTATTGTTCCGATAATTAATAAAGTGTCTTGTTCAAAAATAATAATTATTACATATCTGATGGTGGAAATGTCATTCATGAGTAGAACAAATAGCTTCAGTAATATGTTCTTATGCATAATGGTTGTGTATGTGCTGAATGAAAATTATTATTACGTCGTACTTATTTTACTACTTTAATTATTTATTACTATTAACCATACTTTTATATTCATTTATTTCAATTGTTGTTATGTAATTTGTATGTTTATTTATGACTGATAGGTCAGATTAGTTAATGATGTAGAAACATGTATTTTCATTATTTATTTTTAAATAATATTATCTGTGGGTAGTTTTCTCTTTATTGTATTTTTAATAGCATTATTTTGTGAAGCGCCACAAACAATTATGGATGTGGCGCTACATAAATAAAATATTATATTATAATAAAAACAATTGTTTGTTTATTTAATATAGCGCCACATCCAATTTAAACTTGTTCATGGCGTTTTACATACATTAAAATGCTAAACAACAAATACACACCAGAAGAAAAAAAACATAAATATACTAGAAACATATATGAACAATTATAAAAATAAAATATCAATATAAAAATAATAAAACTTATAATTTCCTGCAAATCATAGTGATGATAATAATTAATTATTATTATTATATTATTTATAAGTAATTAAACTATTTCGCGCGTGTGAAGTAAAACAATTAAATATTAGCAGTCAGAAACGTGGCGTCTAGCGGTATTTTGTGTAAAGCTTTTAAAAGCGATTTTACGGTACCGCTGAGCGGCCGAACAAGTTGTACTCGAGGTCTGCGCGTTTTTGTGTGTGAATTTTCTTCGTCAGAGGAATGCAAGAGATTTTATTACATAACGTAGTGTATGCATATGTATGTAAGATATGTGAGGAGAAGTTTGGCGGCTGTTGGTGGTCGTTTTGATGGTCAGGTCAATCAAATCGGGTCGTCTAGGATCCGCGCTGTGTCTGTGACTGTCCAAACGAATCCACCGAACCACTGTTTCAGTTCTGCTCGATTCATAGGTTAACAAGAAGACATCTTACTGATACTGTCTTTCACTGTACTATTACTATAAGCGTTTGAGGAACAGTGTGGCATATTGATGTCGCGATTTCGTTGTAAACCGACGTAAGGCAACTTTTAGCGTACCGCTTGGCTCTCTGTTATGACAGCTGAACCAGCAGACGACTCTCTGACGTATTACTTTTCCAAACTGCTGGGTTGTGATTGGTTGCAAGATCCAAGATGGGCCGGTTCATGGTGTCGGTGATTTAGCTAGATTTTCCCACTTTAAGACCACTTTCTGAGGTAACCACTAAGGTGAAAAATTGGATTGTAGATGCAAATGATTAGCTAGTGTAAACTCTTTTAGGTGCATAACACTAAACTGTAGCCTTTTTTTTCACTTTAAGTTTCTACATCCGGGCAGCCTTACCCCAGAATAGGGTAGAAACGCTGATTGGCTCTCAGGCCAACTATGAAATAAAAATTTAAATAACGATATAGTTTTACAAGATAATAATATCATTTGAAAAGTATTCACCATTGAACTTATAGTAACACAACAGTAAGTAAAAATTCAAATTTACCGTTGTTTATAAAATAAGAATTACGGCAGGATTAACCAGTATCCGTGAGGTGGCAGCATTGTCTAGCCCGACACGGATAGCATACAAATTAAATAAGGAAACCTTTTGATTAAATAATGCTGTATTATAAAAACTATTAAAAATTAAACTTATATTAACCCAAAATAAATAGAAATACAAATTTTCAGTTGTTTATAAAAAAAAATATTACGGCAGTGTCCGTGAGGTGGCAGCATTTTATAGATCACGCGGATACCAAACAAAAGCCGGCAAATGTCACCAGACTGTCTTCTCGGCGTAGTTCCGCAGCCGACCGACAGTCGGTTAAGCGAGACTAGTGGTACCATTGCTGTCTAGGCCCGAAAAATCATGAAAACAGTTACCCTATTTCACATTATACATATGCCTACCGTATAGCCAGTATAAGCTATGCTACATATGTTACTCTGGTGATGTCATAGAAAATCTGTTGTCGATCAAAATGTACACCAAATACATTCGTTTTGTGCGAATGCATTATTTTCAGTATTTTGGCAGTTTAGGCCCGCATCTTGAAAAGAAACACGAAACAGCCACTACGTTGGCATATTTCACATCTAGTGTGTACCTTCACTTCACATCTAATCGAATGATTCTTCTATGGATAATTATATACACGTACATACCAATAACAATAATTTTCATCACAGGAAACTCCGTTTAGTGGCGCCACTTCAGGTATTCATTGCTCTCCACCCATGGACAAACTACACATGTATTGATGTAAACCTTGTCTTCAACCTAGTGATAAATCTAATCCTTATTCTACTTCGAAACAATTATTTCCACCAAACCCATAAAGCAACGTCACCTACCCGAGTTCCTGGTGAAACCGATGTTTACATGCAAAATGAGAGTGAATTTAGTTTTATTTATTTTAATCACGCAACAAGTGTACAGTTGGGTGAAGACAATGTATTGTTTGTGAAATCTGATTTGTGTATATATTATGCCAACGTCCCATTTTTGTGTAAGAACTTCAAACATTTATTTACTGTATTTCCGATTGAATCCAAAAGGCTGCAAAGTGTTGTCTACTAACGAAAACAGAGAATTACTAGATAAATTGAAACACTATTTCTGATCACTCCAACCTCTGTAGTATGTGTAAACCATCCACAATTCCACACCTTAGACTTGTACATGGCAAAACTCAACCAGATTACATTGGTCAAAAGACTCGAGGTGATGATAACACGACACAATTGTAACCATTTTAAACGACAACAATCAACAAGACTGCAGTTGATGTACATATAGCAATTTATTAATTATACCAGGTCGATACTTGCTACAACTGTCCACACGTGGGTAACTCATCCCATGTCTGTTTGAAATAAAACATAGTTATAATGTTCCAATTAACCAGGAAACATTTACCTCATTTCCAACATTTAATCGACAAAACAACTTTAATGTAATAGTGTGGATGGATGAGTTAAGTCGTATTCAAAATAAAACTTTTGTTGAAGTGTGGATTGGATTAATGATCAATCTTGATGGCGATACAGTTAATGCCACATCATCTCTTCAGTATACAGAGTAATCAGCTTGAAAAGCATTTCAAATTGCAGCAGGAACGAATCAAGTTTTGACTGGTTATTCTGTGGCCTGTGTATCCTAATTCCAAATGTAATAATTAATCCAAAATAAAGCCAAAATGAATTTTCAAACGTTGTCGACTTGTCTAATAATTCTGACCGCATTTCAAGCAGCTACTTTGGTAAAGACCACTAGGAGAGCTTTATTGGAAGGACAATTCCGTTTGGCTTGATAAGAAATACTTACAGCAGAATGGGTGATTTGTGCGTTAAAAACACAAAACTGCTTCACAAAATAAAACTCTGATAAGAAGCACATTAAAGGAAAACTACAAGTCTGTCACTAGTTCCTAAATATAAACCAATAACCAAAAAACTATATCATACAGCAGCTACTACAGACTTAGTTTATCATACAAATTGAACTTTCACCTCTTCACATTTCGGACATTTCATCGATGAACGAAGGTCGTTTTGTCAACACTATTGGCTTCACATTCTTTCTCGATGTGTGACTTCATCTATATGATTCACACTCACTGGTCGCAGCAAACTCTACACCAGTGTGGAGAAATGTGACGACGCTTCTCAAATGCAAATACACGCATATAGCAATGATATGACAGACACACATGTCATCCACCCCAGCTGTGTGGTCAGTTTTAAAACTTGGGGCTGTGTCAGTTTAAGGGGTGGTCACATGCTTTAGAACTTACACTAAACATGTCTGGGGTGATTTGTCCTTGTTGATGAATCAGAGGAAATACGATGCTACAGTGGTGTCACATAGTGAGTGTAACATGAATAACTCGATGCAAATTTAAGTTAATACCATTTTTAATTGAACAAATGTGAAATTCCCAGACCATGTATAATTTTTTCACATTGCGAACTTTTGAGCCAAACATGTCCTGTTTCCGAATCAAAAACCCTCTGAACCACTGACAGCCCCCGGGAGTTCTCCACCATCTCACCCTCCCTCCTCTCCACATCACTCATCTTCCCCCTTATCTTTCTTCTTTTTCTTCTTCTTCATCTTCTTCGCCGTTGGCTCCCCATCGTCTTCCTCCATTGTCACATCTGCGGTTGTGTCCAGGGTCACGTCACCGTTCGACTTCCTCTTCTTGTCCTTCTTTTTCTTCTTCTTCGCCTCCGAGGTCGTGTCGAGTGTCGTGTCGAGCGTCGTGTCACCGTCGGTCTTTGTGTCATCCGCGTCGCCGTTCATCTGTCGCTTCTTCTCTTTCTTCTTCCGTTTCTTCTCCTTCTTGGCCAGTTTCACCTGGATCACTGCCGCCTGAAGACACAAACAACAGCCACGTGGAGACACAAACAACAGCCACGTGGAGAAACAAACAACAGCCACATGGAGAAACAAACAACAGCCACATGGAGACACAAACAACAGCCACATGGAGACACAAACAACAGCCACGTGAAGAAACAAACAACAGCCACGTGAAGAAACAAACAACAGCCACATGGAGACACAAACAACAGCCACATGGACACAAACAACAGCCACATGGAGACACAAACAACAGCCACATGGAGACACAAACAACAGCCACGTGAAGACACAAACAACAGCCACGTGAAGAAACAAACAACAGCCACATGGAGACACAAACAACAGCCACATGGAGACACAAACAACAGCCACATGGAGACACAAACAACAGCCACGTGAAGAAACAAACAACAGCCACATGGAGACACAAACAACAGCCACATGGAGACACAAACAACAGCCACATGGAGACACAAACAACAGCCACGTGAAGAAACAAACAACAGCCACATGGAGACACAAACAACAGCCACATGAAGACACAAACAACAGCCACGTGAAGACACAAACAACAGCCACATGGAGACACAAACAACAGCCACATGGAGACACAAACAACAGCCACATGGAGAAACAAACAACAGCCACATGAAGAAACAAACAAGCCACACGGAGAACCAAAAAACAGCCACATGGAGAAACAAAAAACAGCCACACGGAGAACCAAAAAACAGCCACATGGAGAAACAAACACAACAAAGACAACAGCCGGCTCAAGAACAAACACAATGGGCACCTGAAGAAACAAGTATTACAGCCACATGAAGAAACAAACACAACTGTGTGAAGAAACAAAAAACAGCCACATGAAGAAATGGTAACAAAGCATAAAGAAAATAAAGGCAACAGCTACTACGTTCTTGCTTTCTCCCCTGGGACTGGCCTGTCCCTGTCAGACCTACCTCTTCGACAGCTGACTTCATGACTTCAGCGTTCTTCTTCGGTGCCTCACCCGTCTCGTAGAACTTGAGTCTGTCTTCCACCTGCTCTTTCAGTCGCTCCCCAAAGACGGACGTCGGGAAATCTGAGGACAGAGCCGAGATGTACGACGTGAAACTTTTTCACGAAGTTGGTGAAATAAAATAGGGGAAAACATCAATATTGCAAACAGTAATATTTCTGAACTACAGACGTCTTGTTATGGAGCAGGTGATATAAGTTTGTAAACAAAAACATCATCCACACCTTCAACGGGATGATTGTTAGGAGTTCTGCATAAATAACAAAGTACATCTTATTCTTTACAAACAACAGGTCATAGAGGCAAATAAATTTAATTACTCACTTCCTGTTTGTAAGTAATATTGCTTTAAGGCTTTTTGTTTTTACATTTTTTATAACATGCATGTGTTGTTTACGCTGCCTATTGTCACCTTTTATTGATTTTAGACTGTTGTAGTATTTTAAAGCACCATGTAAATATTGCACTAGAAGTTTACTATAATCATGTTGTGGTTAACAATTATTATTACCATTACAAAACAATTAACTCAAAGTGTGGTTTTATCATAACAAAGCCAATATAAATGAGTTACCTGCAAAGCAGTCGATGCGGGAGGCAATGGAGCACTTGTTGGCGAGGTAACGAGATATCCGCCCCTTGTTCTTTGCCCCTGCTCGTCCAATGAATGAAGAGTGGAAGATGAGACCATATTTGGGCGTGTTACCCTTTGTCTTCAGAGCTCTGCAAATGAATAATTCATCGTAGAAACATCATGGTATCATAATAAACACAACTGTATTTTCCCTCAGGTGAGAATCTAATGCCAGGATATGTCTGACAATAGACTGTAATAACATACTGATTTACAGCAACAAGCTGAAAATAAACTATATGTATGTCACTTAATAAACATCACGATTGAGGTGACCCAAAATAGGTTCAACTGGTGGGTGTTGGCCCGTTGTACACATTACAGGACATTACATCACTTAGGAGATGGTAAATAATTTTTGGAATTTCAGATACAACTTTCTGGCTGACACTAGTTAAGCCAAGAAGCACTATTGGTGAGTGTGTGAGTGTGTGTGTGTGTGTGTGTGTGTGTGTGTGTGTGTGTGTGTGTGTGTGTGTGTGTGTTTGTATGCGTGCGTGCATGTGTGAGCCAAGAAGTCTCACTGTTTTTTGTGAGCCAAGGAGCATCACTGGTGAATGATACTAATAATAGTAACATTTATATAGCACCATAAATCTAGACAAAATCCATTTGGAGGCACTGTGAGTACATGAATATGTATATATGCTGAATATTAATAAGCTATGTAAAATTAATAATATTTAATTTGTTAAAGTAGATCACAGTAAATTAAACATTTATAAAATAATAGTAATAAATGATAAATAAATAAGTTAGCTAAAGACGATTATTAAAATAAAGGGTATATTTATAAATGAGTGAAGATAATTTGTAAAATGAGAGCCAAGGAGCACCACTGGTGAATGTTTGTGAGCCAAGGAGCCTGACTGACCTGAAGAGAGCCTTCTCTGCCCCCAGGATCTGTACGGTGGAGGCGGGGTACTTGGCCAGGTTGGTCAGACTGCCCGCGTGAGAGATGAGTCTCGCGCCCACCTGGAAAATACAGACGGTGACTAGACTGGCTGGGATAGTTTACTACTGTCACGTCTGTGTCACTGTTGTCTTATTGTGACGATGACGTCACAACTGTGGTTGATCAATGTTGACGTTAAACATGTAACGGTACATTCCATTGTGAAAGGACGTTAATAATATCAACTCAGAGCAGAGGTGTCAACTTGTACGGTTTTCCCGTAAGCCTTACGGATTTTTGCGATCTGCACGGGCTTACGGGCGTACGATACAATCCTTACGGATATTTATGATTTTGCTGAAAGAAATATTTTTTGCGATCTCCATGAAATATTTCAAAATAGCGCTGAATTTTACCGCGAAATATTTTATTTACAAAATGGTGGTGGACAGAGCAGCAAATCACCCCGTTTCCAATTAACCAACCGCAAACAAAATCTATCTAATTTACCCAACTGGGAGTGGATAATTGGTTTTATTTCTGGCTGGCTATTGTCTTGCGTGGACAATGGGAATGCCTGTTAACTGATTGCAATCGTCGAATCCAGTCTAAGGTCTAGGCTGAGTTCATCCTCAGACACCCGCCCCACGGACAACAAACTTAACAATGCCCTGAATTGCAGTTATTTAAATCACTCCTTACTTAGATGATTGAGCATTGAAAACAGGCTAATAAATACCTAGGTGCAATGCATACCCCTTGCCTGTCGCTGAAATTGTTTATAAGCTTTATTGGAGCTCCCGCGAACAGCTGCGGTACCCTATTATCGCCCACCGCATACGTTCCAATCTTGTAGAATGAAGTGCAATCCATTCACATCTTTACAAATAATGTCCATCCACGCATCTACACTACATGTGTATGTTTTTAAATATATGTACTCTTTGGCTAAGCATTATTATTTGAGTATATTAGACATGTAAATTAAAAACATTCTTGTTATTATTGAATTGAATTTGAATTATCAACAGACGAAAGCATGGTGATTTAAATATCTCCCATCATGCCTCTGTCACCATGGCTTAGTTTGGCTCACAAAAAATAAATGCCATGTTCAAGTTTTACATGTAGAGATTATTTTAGTTGTGTAATAAAATATCATATAGATGCTGCTGCTTTTCATGCAAGGTATTCTTTTCAACGTATGATACATATCAGAAGTTAACAAAATTACTATGCTAATATACCTAGAACACAAGTAAATTACTGAACTGTATTTATTGATCTAGAACCATGTCTTCTTTCTAAAACAACAACATTTTTATATGAGATTAACATGGATATTTTTATATTTGGGGTATTAAGACTGGTAAATAATTTTTTGTAACATTATTCACATTTACGGTTAAAAACTTCTCTGTCATAAATGGTGAGCACATTTAGCGTCTAGA
This sequence comes from Oasisia sp. SBJ-2009, assembly GCA_964017155.1. NCBI lineage: Eukaryota > Metazoa > Annelida > Polychaeta > Sabellida > Siboglinidae > Oasisia > Oasisia sp. SBJ-2009. The sequence goes on along the minus strand of OZ024864.1, from coordinate 9,687,009 downwards.
GCCAAAAACAGTCACTCAAAAAACCTTGAGGGGACACCTGCAATGTAAGGACACTTGCTTGGATACAGGAGTGTCCGCTGAAGAGAGGGACTACTGTATTTACAAACAGCTTGGGTACTGTTATTAATTTAAAATAATTCAGTGCAATTGATGAATTTATTTGTCACTAGGTATTTTATTGCAGTTGTCTTTATTGTTTTAATATTACAGTTAGCTTTTAGTTTTACCGCTGCTTACAACAGAGAGCACGAGAATAAATTATCTGTGCCAAAACAAGTTGTGTTTTGTTTGTTATTCCATATAGGGGTGTATTATAGCGGGATCCTATTATAGCGGGATCCGAGATTGTGCTTCGTAATGGGTGTTGACAATTTGTAAGGATTTTTTGCAGATCGTAAGGATTTTTTGTCATGATCTTACAGATATGAGTTGTCCCAAGTTGACACCTCTGTATCAACTCCATATTTCTCTGATATCAATCCATACAAGAATAAACATTATAAATATTATAAAATAGAAAATGACAGCCCTTTATTTACATTACATTGTAATGTCATCATTTCTTGTTCCATTTTGAAATGTAATATAGATAAAGCAGATAAACATTCAATGTTTGGTAACATTATAACTATGTGGACCAGTATATGGCAAAACATTTCCAAATGAATTCTAGTCCACTTTGTTTAGGGGTCATTCATAACTGTCAAGATTTTTAGACGTCTACTCCTGAGTAGACTTTTACAGCAAGTGTAGTGCCCCACTCACCTGCTCCCCAATGAGGGCGCACAGATTGGGGGCGACCTGGGACATCTTGCCCTTGAGGTACTCGTGCAGACTCTTGCGGTACTCGGCCAGGGCGATCACTCGACTGGCGAAGCGGTCAATGTTGATGAGGTCAATGGGGGAGATGTCCATGCCTGCGGGACAGAGGGGGATGGACATCAGGGGTGGTGTCGACACTACAGACGCTGTGCCAAGTGGACACTGGCCAGTGGTTCACAAGGTTTAACAAGTTGCCGTCCAGAACCAAGCTCCAGACGGCATGTGAACAAGGAAGCCTATGGCTTATCGAGTGTTCACTTAAAATTATAAATATACAATATTATAAAATGCACTAAAATGCTACTAATTAAAATACATTGTCTCTAAAATACATAAGTAAAAATAGAAAGTATACGTTGTCTCTAAAAATATACAAGTAAAATAAATAAATACATAAAATGTCCTACAATAACACAATTTTATAATAATAAATTAATTAAAATAAATATGAATAAATAATATTGTTCAACCTAGGTATAGCCCACCCTTGGCCCTTGCCAGATAATTATCTGGAGACCTCTGGTGGCTACTGCAGCAATCATCCACCTGCCAGAAACAGTTTAGTCATTTTCTTTGCTTACTTGTTTTGACCATCATACCTGACTCTGGCCAGTCTCAATAATGTGACATTTATAAAAAGTACCACCGTCCAACACTAAAGTACATTTTCATATGGTGCAAATACAATTTTTCCCTGTCTGATTTAACAGTTAGCCAAGTTGTTAATTCATACAAGAGAGTATATTTAGGTCATCTATACCTAGTTCACTGAAATTTTACCAATGGTGCATAAAAGAAACAGATTTTTGCTCAAATCAGACATGGCATATATGGCAAAGATGATAACTCATGTGTCACATTTTGATTGTGTGTGTGTGTGTGTGTGTGTGTGTGTGTGCGTGCGTGCGTGCGTGCACGTGCACGCGCATGTGTACACACCGTACATGAGAAGAATGAGAACACAACACAACCCCAGTGTAAACAACAACGCCAACACTGGTGAAGTGTCTCCTCTAGAGTCGAGTACTGTACGGCTGTACATGGTTCTTGGTACATATGACGCCGTACATTTGGTACAGAATACTATATAATACTATATGTATTTTCTCATTAGGCAGTGGCTTGGTGTGACTACAACACTGACTTTCTCATACCATCTGCTCTTCCAGAGGTGCACTATTCAAAGGAATTAAATGTCAGGATGAGTTGAATTGCTCTTTTCATCAAGTTGTTATGAGTTGTATACCGCAGTGTTTCCCCCGAGTAAAATGATATGTGAGGTGGTAGAATGGGCTGAGTGCGCACCAAAGGCGACGCTATGTGGATCTGGGGCATGGCCACCCAGAACTAATTTAAAAACTACCTTCACAATGGTGCATACTGAATGGTGTTATAGCATTGCATGACTACAAGGCAACTGGCAACAACATGTGCACATTGCAAGAAGTAGCTATGAGGTGGCAATTTTGGCATAAGAGGTCTTAGAAAAACAGCAAGGTCGCCACCTCGCTCTTCATATAGCAGGGGAAACACTGCACCATTTGGAAGATAGATTTTCCCCACTCACCCATGGATGAGCGAGCGGCGTCTAGGATGGTCTTGGCCTTGGCGGCGTCAAGGACAATCTCCTCGAGTCCCTCCAGTCGGTCCTCGTCCAGGGTCATGCGGTCCTTGATGTAGCGCGCCACACACGCGAACATGTAGTTGTCTGGGATGATCTTCACCAGCTCTGGGAAGTGGTAGGAGTACCACTCTCTGGGGACAGGGACAAGATACGTGTTTTATATCTGACGTGTGGGGGTAAACAAGGCGCTGGTGAACTCAATAAAGATGGTTTCATTAGCGAACATTTTTAATTGTTGTAAATAATGGCGGATCTATGTGAGCTTTAGTGTATTTACAACATGGTGACTGAATGTCTTCAAGTGATAGCTTTCGGCTGGAATCAACAAGTCAATATGCATGGCAGCCATGAATAAATATTTTATCCCACAAAATTTGTCGCAACAAGGGTACCTCAGAATGACAGAAAGCAAGAACGAAATGTCAACGGTTGAGAAGTGAAACTGACAAGGAACAGAAAGAAAAACTGAAAAACAGAAGTTGGGGGCTGAAGAACAAAACTGTGTGAGACAAAACGGGAAGAATAAGTAGTACAGTAGAACTCCTCACCAACGACCACTCTCATTTCCGACCACCCGCTTTTTACGACCGTTTTTTCATTGACGCTGTATAGACCACCAAGCAGACACGACCAACGACCATGGCAAGTTGAATTTTACCCCTGATGAATGACCATCCAATAGGTGGCCAGCACATTTTTTAACCTAACTATCGCAATGAACTCTCATTAAACGTATGACTAACGCGCACAATGCCATAAAAACAATAAATCACCCGATGACGACCATTTATTTTGGTGATTATATTCATAGAGGACTCTGGGAAAATTGGAATCACCTGGAATGAGGTGACAGAAGACACAAAAGATGGAGGATCTGTGTCACCTGACATCCCAAACAGGACAGGAGAAACCAGCTCTTAGTACATCCCCTCCTCAATTCAGGACCAAGAGCAGTGAACCTACACGGGGCCAACTGGCACACAGACCTGATGCGCATGGAGAAGGTGTTGACGTCCTTGTCGAGCTGGTCGAGGAGACTGATGCTCTGGATGATCATGTTGTCCACGCGGTTCACGTTGAACTTCACCTTGGCGCGTGAGTAGCTGTGTCCCAGACCGAGCTGAGCCTTGGCCGACGACTGCTGGGTCAGTCCCTTGACCATCTTGTGGAAGTGCAGCCGTATGCCTGGACAGAGGGGACAAGCACCGCTAGCAAATGGTCTCGTCTGTTGTCAAGTGTTGCTGGCACCAATTCATTAGTATTAATTGCGGGATATTTTTAGACGTACTTCCTACCCACCCTCATTGTTACAATAAAACGATGAAAAATTGTCGAACAATACTTAGTTTCTGCACTTGTAAATCATGTTTAACCATTTCAGTCCTCCACCACTGATCTGCTGTGACCACTGAGTACAGCATTCCCAGTGATGTGCAGCAACGTCGACAGCCTCCTTTCAAGTCAAAATTTGAGAACCAACTATGTTTTAATTTTATGAATAGGGATGTTATGTATTTTAGGAAAGTATGATAATCAGTCAGTAAATTGAGCTGTAGTATATTACACTGACAATATGGTACACTGCTCTTGCTATGGTTTTATTCTGTGTCTGACACTGTCTGGTTTTATTCTGTAACTGTTATCATCACTGGCATCTGAGTATTGTCAAAAAATAGTCCCACTGTCAGTCAGTTTCGTTATTAAGGTCACCAACATCATCGTAGTTTCGAACATAATCATTATCTGATACACGCATTTTTGCTAAATCATGCATGAAAAATTCATCATATAAATTAATTAATTTGAAAACATTACACCATGGTAAACAATATATCGTTGTCATCGTAACTATTTTATATACTGTGATTGATGCAAAAAAAATTGGCACAAATGTTCGCTAAATTACTGGTGTTCACTGCAAACTACTTATTATAACATAACACATATCCACCAGTATATTATTTTTAACATAATTTTTCCAACATACATAGCAAAGTTTTGCCATCTAGTTTGGCATGCTTGTCACACTTTAGGCACTTTGTTTGTGAGTGCGCTGTTTCCCGGTCCATGCTAGCAGACAGCGGACAACATATCCGCATTGAATAATAAGCTTAATAATTATTACTGGTTTTTGAACACGGCAGAGTCCAACGTTTGTGTTTGCAGAATAGTGCCACAGGAAACATTTCTTTACAATTAAAAATATCTTTATACATTTTAATATAAAAATTAGATTACCTTTTGCAAGGATGCATTGACTCAATCCATGTGCAACGAGTGCTATATTTATGCACACTTCGGGCGCATTCAAGCAATTTGGGTGGGAAAGTGTAACAAATATTGCACCGATGGCACGGCCTGGATTGAACCATGCAACCTACTCAACACTGCAGAAACCAACCTCGTATGATCTCCTGCACAACCTCAGACTGCATCATTTTGAGGCCGAGCTCTTCAGATATCGCCCCTCCAATGCGGTTGTCCCCCACCCCCACCACAGACTTCAACTTCTTGCTGGACTTGGGAATGTTGGTCTCCAGGAAGAGTCGCAAGTCTTCATGCAACACACCTGTAAACACAACAAACACACTTGTAAGTCTTCATGTAACACACAGGTTTGTAAACACAACAAACACAAGTCTTCATGCAACACACCTGTAAACACAACAAACACACGTCTTCATGTAACACACCTGTAAATACAACAAACATGCAAGTCTTCATGTAATACACCTGTAAACACAACAAACACAGCTGTATGAGGCAACTGGCAGCACTTTTCACCATGATTGTTTTTTTGCGTTTTTACATCTTGGGAAAGCTGACAAGATTTCACTTCAAATGTCATCTAGTTTTCACCACAGAGGCACCGGCTTGCACTTATGAACGGCTAGAATGTGGCAAATATATGAGACAGTATTGCTATTAATTTATAACACTGATCAATAGTGGACACACTGTATCACAACTTATTATATGTATTTACTATAGACAAACATTAATTACCAGACTATAAGCACTGGAGCATGTGTCATTCTACCACAATCTATATTTGTATTGAGACATACTGGATTTACGTGAAAGACCTCCCCTACACCACTGTGCCCACCTTCTGAGATGCTATTCATGTTGTCGAGGGCATTGGCACCACTCTTGAATGGTGCGAATGCCGCTAGCTTGACGATGGTGTTGAAACGGGCAAGGTCAAGGACACTCTCCTCCACTTCGGGCTGCAGCATCCCGACCTCTTCGAACTCACGAACACGGAAGAGCGCATAGCCGCATGCATGCTCATAGAGCACGTGCAACAGTTGAGGCTGTGGGAGTAGATGTAGAAATACATAGAGTGTGGGAGATGAAGCAAATTAGCAATACATACAGAGTGTGGGATACGTAGCAATACATAGTGTGTGGGATACGTAGCAATACATACAGTGTGGGAGACGTAGCACCACATTCAGAGTGTGGGATACGTAGCAATACCTACAGAGTGTGGGAGACGTAGCAACACATTCAGAGTGTGGGAGACGTAGCAATACCTACAGAGTGTGGGAGACGTAGCAACACATTCAGAGTGTGGGAGACGTAGCAATACCTACAGAGTGTGGGAGACGTAGCAACACATTCAGAGTGTGGGAGACGTAGCAATACCTACAGAGTGTGGGAGATGTAGCAACACATTCAGAGTGTGGGAGACGTAGCAATACCTACAGAGTGTGGGATACGTAGCAATACATACAGAGTGTGGGAGACGTAGCAATACCTACAGAGTGTGGGAGACGTAGCAACACATTCAGAGTGTGGGATACGTAGCAATACCTACAGAGTGTGGGAGACGTAGCAACACATTCAGAGTGTGGGATACGTAGCAATACCTACAGAGTGTGGGAGACGTAGCAACACATTCAGAGTGTGGGAGACGTAGCAATACCTACAGAGTGTGGGAGACGTAGCAATACCTACAGAGTGTGGGAGACGTAGCAACACATTCAGAGTGTGGGATACGTAGCAATACCTACAGAGTGTGGGATACGTAGCAACACATTCAGAGTGTGGGAGACGTAGCAATACCTACAGAGTGTGGGATACGTAGCAACACATTCAGAGTGTGGGATACGTAGCAATACATACAGAGTGTGGGAGACGTAGCAATACATACAGTGTGTGGGAGACGTAGCAACACATTCAGAGTGTGGGAGACGTAGCAATACATACAGAGTGTGGGATACGTAGCAATACATACAGAGTGTGGGAGACGTAGCAATACATACAGAGTGTGGGAGACATAGCAATACATACAGAGTGTGGGAGACGTAGCAACACATTCAGAGTGTGGGAGACGTAGCAACACATACAGAGTGTGGGAGACGTAGCAACACATTCAGAGTGTGGGAGACGTAGCAATACATACAGAGTGTGGGAAACGTAGCAACACATTCAGAGTGTGGGAGACGTAGCAATACATAGTGTGGGAGACGTAGCAACACATTCAGAGTGTGGGAGACGTAGCAATACCTACAGTGTGGGAGACGTAGCAATATATACAGAGTGTGGGAGACGTAGCAATACATACAGAGTGTGGGAGACGTAGCAATACATACAGAGTGTGGGTGACGTAGCAACACATTCAGAGTGTGGGTGACGTAGCAATACATACAGAGTGTGGGAGACGTAGCAATACATAGTGTTTTCTATGAGTAAAATAATGAGCGAGGTTGGTAGGATGAAAAGATTGAGCACCAAAGGCGCGGTGCGACACTTTGTGGATCCAGGGACTTGGCCCCTGGACTGGAACTATTAAAACGATACTTTAAAGTATTTGAAACCCTATGATCGGAATCCAAATGGCAAAGGGTTTTAAAAATATATATTTATTCTCATCCTGATGCGACATTGCCTAATGCTGTTCACGAGTTGACCACGGGATTATATACCGAATGTGGCACTTGTCTAGAATTCGTTCCTACCACAAGTTTGTCATTATAAATGTGTATATTTGCCTACATTGGATAACTCACACTAAATTTAATCTTAATCAATCAGCATTCCCAGGTATATTTGTTTTACAATTATTTAATTTTGAGACCCAACTAGTGCTCCGATTTATGCCAGACGTAAGCATAGCAGCCGTTACTGCGCTGTGCACGTAGAATGAACAATAATTGAATAAACGGTTTGCTTATATACTGACTGTATCTTCTTTCTGATCACAAAGGCCGCTAAGGCAAGCTTTCTATTAAACATAAATATGTACGAGATGATTTTTAATTATTAATTAAATTAACAAAAAACCCTGAAGCATCAAATGTTGACAAAGCCAAAGATGCATTATACAGTTATAACGGCAAAATTGAGGTGGGTCCGAATTCTACACGAGTGCCCCGAAAGTTTCTTCGCGTTACCCATCCAGATCCATGTTACGTAGATTCTAACCCTATTTTCAATTTTCCCAATTTTCTTTTCAATTTAGCGTATCCAATACAAGGATAGTTTTTGCCGTGTTTTCTTATTGACACTTTTAGGAGAGTAATCCACGGTATGTAAATGCCAACATACACAAACAAGCCGTATATTTGACGAGGCTGCTGGGGTAAGAAAGTGGCAATTGTTCAAATCGCCCATTTATCGCTCGCATTCGCCACGACACGTGCGCGATCGCGGCCACAAAATCATGCACAGCAAATGTCAGCATGTTTTTTGCACGTGAAGAGGTTAGCATGTCAGATGCAGATGTGATTCCCAATATGTAGGACATCGTAAGAATATTCATCACAGAGGATAAGTCAATGCAAAGCTCGAACACCAAAATACTTACAGCCATGTTGCACGCGGAGTGCGCATTACTAAAATACGGATTTGGATTGGGCAAACGGGTTATGCGACTGCACGTGTTCGGGGTTTAACAAGACTTCACGCTTCACTTCAAACGAGATACATGTAGTGTAGGTAGCCTTATAATGCTCATCGATAGTCCAACAATTTTCCAAAGTTTACTTTCTATTTCTAGTATATTATAATATTATGGCTGAATAGCATTACTCAGCTAGCTGCTTTAATTAATATCCGACATAGTTGGATTCGCGCTGTTATTCCGAAACGATTTAGAAAACTATATTATAAAGTATATTCAAATACAAAGGCGCCTACATCTAGCCTATATATGTTACTGATATTACTATAGCTACACAGCGTAGCTATAGTGCGTAAAGTTCAGCGTATACTTTTGTATTGCGCGGTATAATCCCTGATCATGTATCGATACAAACGTACACGTACTTCGGATCCTCTAAGTGCATGAGTACACGTAGACCCTATATTGACCACGCCGTCTATAGGCCTACTTGCGCCCGAACATGGAGACATGCTGGTGAGAACTGGAGCTATTCAAAAACGATTTGCACCTCACTCGATCTAGACTCTAAAATCCCACATTGAGGCTCTCCAAAGCCCTGGATTAAAATTGGCATTCCCCGAAGCTTACCAGAATAATAATTATTCAAGTTGCTGTTGGACGATGTGCTAATCCTAGGACGTATTATAAGCCTATCTTGCTTTATCTTCTCAAACCAGCAAAGTGCAAACACGCACACGCACGCACGCACGCACGCACGCACGCACGCACGCACGCACGCACGCACGCACGCACGCACGCAGACGCGCGCACGCCGCGCGCGCACATGCACACGCACACGCACACGCACACGCACACGCACACGCACACACACACACACACACACACACACAGAGTAAACCGGGTCTCAAACTCAACTCGTAATTAATATCTGCTGGCACGATGACAGTTGGGGTTTCAGAATAGTAATGTGTATGAGTGCTGTTTTATTGAATGGTTTTATTGTGTTCACAAATGTCGCAGTAATATCTGTTCTCACACGAGACTAACTTTTCGATCATCTCTAGGAATATATGAGAAAATTAAGAATTATGTTATCTTAATTAAATTATTATGTTATCTAGACAAACTTTTGGTGGAGACTGCGTAGAAGCATGCTCGATGTAATACTCGCAGTTGGAACATTTCACCCGCTAGTAATAACAACATTCACAGTAATAGGCATACTAAGCAATCGATATATTGTCTGCAAAGTACAAAAGGAACGTACTGCAGAGACTGCGTCCCACCGCAAATACCGTTGAAGTCCTTTTGTTGGGGACAATTTAATTTCCAACCTTTGATCAAGGAGCGAAAAATTACTGATTCGGCTAATTTCACGCTATTGATGATTATATACGGTTGACTCAATGTAGAATAAAACCCAAATTAATATCGTAAACGGTAACAAATAATAATTATATTTATTGGCGGTCGCTCTGCGAACAGTGGCGCAGCGTAGTGGGTTTCGAACAATGACCAGCGACCACGTGGCGTGAAACCCTCGGAAATATCGGATTCGCGTTTTATGCATAACCGAGCAAGTGAGTCTGATTCTGATTTGGTAGGTTCGACAAATAAAAGCGTGATCACACGCTATACACAACGCAATATACTACTCTGAAACGGTTAATTGTTTTCATGCCATATAATAAAACAAATGATTACACAAATTATGCATACTATGGAGCGTAACATTCTTAGAAATCACGTCTTGTGTTGCGACTGAAGCGAGCCGCTTCCTTGGCGCGCGAAGCAGCGAGCTGTGGGTGTGTGGCTAGGCGCGTCCCTCCAAATTTCGATTGGGGATAGGGCGGGGGGTTGGCGCAGTTTGGCTTTTGTACCTGATTGTTATTAGTCAGAGTTTACTTGATTATACACAAGGTCAGGTGTGTTCGCACACTGAAACTGCAGTGCCATTGCAGTGGTAGGTTACCGGTTAGGCTATACCCAAGCAAAAGCCGTAGCCGGCGTAGCCGTAGGCGTAAGTCACACTAAGTGGGCAAAAACATAGCTATACATAAATAGACATAGCTGGACACTCGTAGCACAACGACAGTGGTTAGGGTCAGCAGCCGTAAAGCACACACTGGTGTCATGGTCATGGGCTCGATCATTGGCGTGGATGTAGTGGTGGATTACGACATCCATGCCCATGGGTCCATCCTATCCCTAAGCATCCGACGCTTTCGTGGGCTCTAGGTGTATAGACCCAAGGGTACGTCTATCCTAGGAGCTAGTGTTTTTTAGACGCATCAAAAGCATTTGACAGAGTCAACCATTGGACGCTTTTTAGAAAATTGCTTAATCGAGGTGTGCCTGTTATACTTATATGTATCCTGTTGTACTGGTACAGAACCCAAACTTTCTGTATAAAATGGGGTTCTACAACATCAGAGTTTTTTAATGTTTCGAATGGTGTTCGACAAGGTGGGATTTTGTCCCCATATTTATTTATCGTATACATTGATGATCTGAGCAATATGCAATATGCTAAATAGTGCTGGTATGGGTTGCCATATACACAACTGCTGCATTAATCACGTGTTCTATGCTGATGATATATGTGTTATTGCTCCTAGTCCTAGTGGGCTTCAGGGTTTGCTGAACATATGTGCAAAGTTCGGCCTTGAAAATGATGTTGAATATAACCCTATCAAGTCGTTATGTATGGTCTTCAAACCACGTGGTTTTAACCTGAAATGTCCAGATATATATATGAATGTAAACAAGCTTGCATATGTCAAAGAAGCAAAATATTTAGGTGTGATAATATGCAATGACCTGAAAGATGACGGAGATATTTTGAGACATCTACGTAATTTTTATGCTAGGTCTAATAGCATTATCAAAAAATGTCACCACTGTTCCGTGGGTGTTAAACTATATCTGTTTCATGCGTATTGTTGTACAACTTATTGCTGCCAGTTATGGGTTAACTTTAATAAGGGCTCTTATTTGAAAGCTAAAGTTGCCTACAACAATATGCATAGGCGGATTTTGGGATATAGCCGACGGGACAGTGCGAGTGCTATAGATACATTTGACGCCCTACTGCGTAAGAACATCTATGGTTTAAAAAAACGCATTTTTAACATAAATAACGACTTGATTAGGGTTATGTACAATTGTTATGAAATATTAAATGTCCCAATGTGGATTAGCTGGGCCAATTCGTTATACACGGTTAATCTGTAAGATAGTCATCATGTCTCGCATATAACTTTATTATTATTTATTTATTATTATATATATTTTTAAAGTCAGTAAGTTGTTTATATAACTTACTTTTCAAACGACGTTTATTTACCTGAATTAATTGCATATTTATTATACAATCACATCCTGTATATTGCTAATCATTTTTTTTTTTATACAATTTTACACTTATCTAACTTATAACTTTATATATTTTTATCTATTCATTTTTTTAACATATTTGAAGTGTTATATCTACGTAGATGTGCTAATGTATGTACCAATTGTATATGGGTTTTTACCTGAAATAAATGTATTCGTATTTAGGGGAACCAAAACCTGCATTAAATTTTGAACCGCTGTGAGGCTTAACAAAAACTTGAGGATTCCAGTCTCGTAACCAGGGTTTTTTGGTGGTGTGTTCCCTTTTTCGAACCCCTCTTAAAAATTAACCCCCCACAATATTAAACCCAAAATAAAATGGGGTTTCAAGTAAGAAGACAAAGTCATAATTTTGTAGCTTTTTCACCTAAGGTGATTAATTTTTGCATGAGAGCGGTAACAACTGCTTATACAGTAATTAATAATATGGCGCCTTAAATCTGGCAATTAAAACCATTTCAGAGGCGCATTATAACATTAAAGATTTCCTTAAAAAAATGAAAATGCATTTGCAAAAATAAATTGATCAGTATAAATTGATCACGTAGCCGTGATATATAGGCCTACATATTTATATGTGTGTGTGTGTGTAAAAAACATAATGAACCCTCCTGCAAAACGGTGTTGCAACCAGATAGGCTTTGGACCGCACTATATAGAATTTACGTAAACTTTTACAGACACAATGTTACTGTATGTTGTATACAACCAACTGTTTACTGCTCCAGATGGTGTGTGTAGTGGATGTATCCATGGCAACGACAATGCTAGATGACCAGATACACCTGAGGGTGCAAGACCTGAACCCCGTATTGACCTGTGAACTGTGCGGGGGTTACTACGTTGGGGCGACTACAATCACTACCTGTCTACACACTTGTAAGTGGTGCTTCTTGTTTTGTCAGTTAGTTTATGGTGAAAGTAAACATGCTTTGTGATTAGTTATAGTAGGGCATTGCATGATGTAATGTGACTATGAATATTTTACAGCATTGTAGATATTCTGATTTATTTTGGATACTATAATTGACCTATTTGCACATATAAATGACTTGGCATGACATAGTGTGAAGTACAAAAAATATAATTAAAACCAAGAGGTTTTCGACTGTCAAACCATGGTATAAAGTGTAGAGTACTTTGAGCTGTTTTATAGGCTGAACTCTGCACTATGTACAAGATTAAGAATGTACCTTTAGAGTGTTGTGTTTCAGTTTGTCGCAGCTGTATCGCGAGACACACAGACTTCAGTCTTCACTGCCCCAAGTGTGACCTTCTTATCCACCCCACCGACCCATTCGTGAATATGAGGTACACAAAGGACTGACTGGGCTTTTTCTAGGGAGACAGGGCGGGCGGGGTGAGGGATGGAGTGACGGGGGGAGAGTGATGAATTTTAAAATAAACTTTTTTTACAAATGTAAACCACACGTAAACAGTCTGTATATTTTAATGCTAACTTTGGGCCATTGTAAATGTCTCTTCAGTGGTGTCACGCTCCACTGAACTCTTTCTGTGTTCGATGTCTGCCTTTGTCCTGTGATCTATCAGTTGTAGATGCATTTAAATAATCCCAACAATAGACTCGTAAAATTATCTGCTTTTTTGTTGTAAGTTATTCTTTTCTAGGGGTCCTTTCTCCTTCCCAATGGTGTGTTTCTCAAGCTGGACGGTCAATTAATGTACACCAGGAATATAGGAGCATACGACAGAATAATTTATTCTGCATGTGGATCTTTTCTTCAGACCAGACTGCACAATTCAAGACATAGTGTACAAATTGCTGCCCCACCTAGAAAAAGGTGAGTGTAAACTGATTGATTGCGAAAATATGTTTGATGATAACTATTGAGCACACAAACTTTGATTTGACTAGTGTCTCTTTCTAGATCTTTCACGGATAGCTGTTTACATTTTTTTAATAATCATTGACACTAAAGTGTTTTATGTAAGTTGGGAATACACACTGATAGCACCTGGTCATATTAATATTATTATTCCAAAAGATGGTAATATTTCTGACCTTCCGTTCATCCTTTGGCGATGTGAACTGCATCACATGCAACTGGTAAATTGAACACGTTGTACATACAATAAAATATTAAAAAAAGATTACAACACCAAATAAGTTGGCCCGAGGCAGTGAACCAGTACTGCCCACAGGAGAGTTGAACCATCTTCCTTGCATAGATGGTTGATGAGTGGCTGACTGCAGACGTAACCGTGGTAACGCAGACATGTATTTTGTAGATGAAAAGAGGCGGGAAAGAAAGTTCTACACAAGTCGGGGTATCCCTTACCCTCTACAACCAAGTAAGGAGATTATAATGCACATATACAGTTTATGTTATAGTTTGTGTAGCTAATAGTAAGCCTATGTTATTGGTTATTTAAATTAGGCACTTGACTGCATGAGCATATATATATTTGCATCATGATAAAATCTTATTGTATATATTTCTTGTCCATTACTGGCTCACATATACCCGGTTTAACAGGTTAGATAAAATTATGTGATGTGTTCTCATTTGTTGATGGCCTTGTCAATAGTGTGTTGACTAAGATACATATGCACGTGCATATAGACCAACCAAAGATCTGGTGATAGCTTTTGTGGCCTTAGTGCTTCTAGGCACCTAATGGTCTCTTTGCCTAGTTGTCCTGATAGCCTATGACTATTTATTGGCTACTATTAAATATTGTTAATCGTCACCATTGTGACTTGTGAAGCTATGGCCACTAACTCTATGGCCTGTTACTGTAGTGGCCTGTGACCCTATGTCATGTACATGGTGACATATATGGTATGGTGACAAGTGACCTTATATCCTGATACCATGGTGGCTTGCTACAATATTGACCAGTAACCCTGTGGCCTGTTACTGTAGTGGCCAGTTACCCTGTGGCATTTAACCATAGTGCCCTCACTGGCCTGTGACCTTATGACGGTTACTATGGTGGCCTGTTACCATTGTGACCTGTGACCCTAATCACCCTGTGACCTGTGACTGAAGTTGTGTCACCCTATCCTAGCAGCTCCCGCTAGATAAAGGGGGATGTACCAATTAACAAAGAATTCCAAATGATATTAAATAACTACAATCCACTTTATTATACCCTCAAATTACGACCCACAGAGCTAATCACATCTACATAGATGTCCAGCCAGTTACGACAAGAGTGTGACCACACACAGACAGACACCGTGCAGGCTCAGCTCCTGTCAACCAACTCCCCTCACTTTCCTCGCATAATCTATATCTCAGCTAGCCTGACTACACATTCAAATAAACCAATGGGTGCTTTATAATTCCTGCCAAGCATACACAAAGACACAGATATCAACTAGGCTACTGGTATTTATTAACATGTGGTTTGGGGGTCTTCATATTCCAGCCAAGCATAATTAAAGATAACAACACTGACTAGGCTACTGCTAATTATTACAAGTGGTTTTTCTACCACTCCTTTGCTTATCTCATCTCTTGTCCAGACACCTACTCACTAATGAGTTCCTAACTTAATTATTTATAATAATAATAATATTTATTATTTATAAAGCGCAATATCCAAATATGCTCAAAGCGCTCTACAATAAAATATAAAGCTATTTATTATGTGTTAAAACTAATATTAATAATAATAATATATAATAATAATAATAATAATAAATACAACTGTAAAATTTACTTTCAGAACAAAAGTAGAAACGTTAACTTATTCATATTAAAACTGTTAATTAAATATTATATAGAATTAACGACGAGTAAAATAAATAAACCAATAAATAAAACTAATTAATATGCTATTTACATGCGAAACACATACTAAACAATGGCATATATAAATTTAAATACATGTGTAAAAAATAAGATGAAATATTTGAGGAAAAAAATTCTAAAATGTCATTGAATATTTAAAATGTCAGCAGTAATATGCTTTGAAAATAACCCTACCCTAACCCTGTCACCTGTGTCCCTCTAGCAGCGACCCCGCGCCGCAAGCAGATGAAGGAGGGGACGAGGTGGGTGTCACAGGCGCCCTGTGTCCACCTCATCTCTGTCAAACTCATCTATCTGGGGTGAGTCGCATCAACACAGACGTTCTCGGCGCTGTCTCTCAGCTCTTGTTTTGCCATTTTGCCGCTACTGTTTTTGTTTGTTGTGAATGTGACACTGGGGAGTCATGGCCCTGGAATTGACACATATGAAACAGACAGATCGAGTTTATAAATGACAAATTATTTACTGGACAATTATTACAGAATACAGGACATTACAAATCATAGGACCAGGTTAAGTGGCATTTTGTGTCTGAAAACGGTACAATTAACATATTTTGTATAGTTTGTTTTACACATTGTTTACAGTTGATATATTTTAATGCTTCAAGGAAGTGCAATCATTGTTGCTTACAGTTTGTAAGCTTTTAGAAGTTTTGAATAGGTTACCTCTGCACAAACTCACAGATAAAGTAAAATGATATTATGTGATCATCTTTGATGTTGTGTCTGCCATACAAGTATGATGTTGGATGAAGTATTACGCATGTTTCTGTTTTCAGAACCAAACCTGGACTTGGCACCTATCCTGTAAGTATATGCTCATGTATGTCTTGATGACAGATGATGACAGACAAATAATAACCTTGCTTGTCCAGTGTCCACTGTATCTCCCTGGCATCCTTATTCACCCGTTGACAACTAGAATACTGCTTATCAATACGGGTTTTGAGATTGCCGATTCCTTTTGTCTTGGTTTCCAGTGGTTTAGGCACAATATATTTTACTATTATTATTAAAGAGAGGTGGAATGACAGAGACAGCTGGATAAGCAAGGTTAATACTTGTCTGTCCTACCTGTGTGTCACAGCTTCACATATCTCTGTTTGTCATTCTGCCACAACTTTTTGTCTTTTTGTTTTTGTTGATCTGCTTGTCTTGCTGTGTATGTCTGTCCTGTACTTGTCCTGTATGTGTGTGTCCATCTGTCAGTACATCTTTACGTCCGTCCGTCTGTTTGTATTACCATTCTCACATAGTATTTGCCTTCTCCGGATATGGGCATCAATCGAGGGGGACGAGGGGGACGCGTCCCTTCCACTTTTCAGCATGGGTGGACAGCATAGGAAATGTTCCCCCACATTTCAGTTTGAGAAAAATTAATTTGCTGGCATATAGCGTGACTGCATGATCACTCTCCTCTGTTAAAACCTGCTACATAGGTTTAGTAGTTCTCATGATAATAAATTATGAAGTTCTGACTATACCCAGTGGAAAATCACTAGATAAATTATTTGGTTGGCTGCAGCAAGCACTAACCTCTGTCATGCTGTGCAACCTAAGGCAGACAGTTATAGGTCCAAAGTCAACCCTCAAAATTTTCCGAGATTGGAACAGGCCACGGCCCCTATTCAAATACATGTAGCCAACATAACTATTTTAAATACCATACGTGTACAAAAAAGGCCTTTGTTTATTTTACCATGAGCACCAGACCAACATGAAATGTTTTTATATATTTACTACTAATGTTATGTGTATGTCTAGTTACATATATATATATATATATATATATATATATATATATATATATATATATATACATACAAATATATATATAATATATAAATTGGTCCCCCCACTTTTAAAACTGGCCTGACGCCCCTGTCTCCATAAGTACCTCCCCAGTCCTACTGGTTCCTCTTGTCACATTACTGACTGGATGGAGTTGCTAGACTCTGATGGTGTGTGACGTGTTGACAGCCTCTGGTGAACAAGTACCTGAGGATTCCAGACTACACAACCATTGGAAACATAGAGCGATTTGTACAGCAGACGTTACATGTTCACGCCACACGACAGGTGGGTTGGTGAGGTGTAGGTGGGTTGATGGAGGGCAGGCGGGTCAGTGGGACCAAGTGTTTCAGTGGGGGGCAAGTAGGTCAGTGGGGGGGGGGGGGGCGGACACTTAGCACGAATATATATAAGCATTACCAACATCTTTGTTAACTTGAGAGACTGACAAGACAGAGACTTTTTATTTCGCCAAAATTGTCCCCTCATTCCCCCCACCCTACCTCTGGGTCATACCTAGTTACATCCCCCAGTCCCCCTTTTCCATGCAGTAGTATTACATGTGCACTCGTGTTTACAGCTCAGATTTTCAAATAAATGCCTGTTAGTAACTCTTCCTTATGAGAGAACTATTTGCAGTTCACTGTAAAAAAAAACTCTGGATTCCATATGCTATGCCTCGTGTCAAATTCCATCACCGACAGTATTCAAATAAATAACCTAACTGGGCCAACTAGTTAAAAAAAATTGAATTAACTTCAAGCATATGTGCATCAGTCTCGGTGTATGTTGGCACTCCGCAGTGTAAGTTCTTAATAAGAAGGGACTACACAGCAACCAGTGATAGAATGGGTGCACCTTCGTATTTACTATGGTGTGTTAGATTAGTTTAGGATAAAACTGGAATTCCTGACACTCATTTCTGTAGCGACACTGCGATAAAATACCGACGTTACGCCATGTGCGTAACTGCTGCTGACGATGTTGATTTTAGCACGATTTTGATTTGTGAATTTTATTCTTTACAGGAATTTAAATGATTTGATGTTACAACCTAGCGTGTGTACATGTAATATAAGTTATGAGAGGGGAAGTTTGGCTGCTGTGAGGGGTCGTTGTCATGGTTAGGTCTGAAAGTAAAAGTGAACGCCTTCAAGTGGCAGCAATTTTTAGCCTCTCAGATCGAATTAAATAAGGATACGTTTTTTATCAGATAATATTATATTATAAAAACTACTCATAATTAAACTTATACTGAAACATGTCACACAAAAATAAACAGAAAAGATAAATTTTTGTTGTTAATGTGCCATCTAATTTTATTTGTCAACTTTTTATTTTGTGTATTTTACTAGCTACTTCGTTTTTTTTTATATCAAAAGCATGCATGCTATGTGGACATTACCACCGGTAATTAATGATATGTGTCAACGTATGAATTAATCCAAAATATCAGAATAACTAAACCCTCATGAGACATCACCCACCCCTTTTTAAGACGGCTTCACTCCGACTTACAGGGCAGTTTTAAATGAGGGGTTCTACTGTAGTGGGTTGTTTTGGATTGTCTCTAATCGTGTTTAACTTGTGCAGAGGAAGTGTTACCACACATTCAGTCAACACTGGTTCTCTAACCATTTGTCTTTGTAGCATAGTTTTACCCTCTTCCATTATAGTTATATATATTATATTATATCAGCATGGATAACTTCCCTTATAAATATTAGATATCTCCCCTTGGTGCTTATATGTTGCTGCTGTTAGAGAAATTGGTATTTGAATAGGACTGCAATTTGTTGTTGGAATGTCTGAACCTATTAATTAATAAATTTAATGTATTTTAAAGTTGTTATTTCAAGTGATTGGAACGTTTACCACAAGTTTGTTACAATTTGAAAATCCAAAGCTGCATTTGGTTTCAGTTTGTTTTAATGGCCAACCAACTTTGCTTAATGTTTCTGTGAGAGACAACTAATTTGTAGCCAGGTTTTAAACTAATTATTCACCAAATTGTCCGAATGCTTCACATTTTCAACATTCATCTTTGCTTGACGCACATTGTTGCTAGGCAACAGGTCACATGACAGCTCAGTGAGTTATCGTCTGTTTGTATTTTCTCCAGGTGTGTGTCTTCATTGGCACGTGTCTGCTACACGAGACACTTACATTGGTGCGGTCAGTGGAGCTCTCCCGTCGGGGAGGTGACCAGGAGAAGATGGACGAGGCAAGTTGTTGCAAGGACACAAGCAGTTCTATCATGTTTTATACAGATTTTTTTTTATGTAGACCAGGGGACCAATTCACCAATTCACCAATGTTGTTAAGAGCTCTTAAACCCAAAATCAAATGATAATATTATTGTGGACTATCAGTAGTAGCAAATTCATTGTTCGTCTATTTATAAATTAATATATGTTTAAAATAGCCATTCCACACAAACAAATCGTGGGGAAAACGCGACGTATAATTTTTTGTTTTTACTAAAATCACACTTCCATCCATAACTGATAAGATCTACTACATGATGTTTAGTTGGAATGTCTTAAGAATACATTATGCCAACTGGCAGAAAGGAATAGGAACCTTTTAAGTTTTGATATTTTCACAAATCAGAAATATTGCCTGAATCGTGACGTTTCAGGTGGCAGCTAGGTATGTGTTTACATCGTGTTTTCCAGGAAACCTGTCAAGTTGTGGACTTGAATTATAAATGTAGTTTGTGGGTCGGTGATTGGTTTATTTGGTGCTTTCTGCAGGACGAAGACGCACTGGTGAAACTGCACTATGGGATAGTGCCACGGAAAAACTATTTTGAATACTTTGCGAGAGATGGTGCAGCAAGCAGCAGGGTAAACAGCAGTGACAAAGTGAACAACAGCAGTGACAAAGTGAACAACAGCAGTGACAAGGTGAACAACAGCAGCAGTAGTGTGGTGACCATCAGTAGCGGGGTTATGAACCCTGGTAGTGGGGTTGTGACCCCCAGTAGCGGGGTGACGGCAGCAGTGGACACAGTGACAGTGGACGACTCGGACGATTGTATCATCATCAGTTGACCGGCTTAAGGTCACCTCACCGGATATTTTTGACCACTGCTGAGAAAGCGTCTCACATGTGACCTTGCGTCTGGCCATCTGTGCATGACGACAGGACATTTTACTCCAAGGCAGGAATTTTACTCCATTTGTCACTCAAAATTCAAATGTTTGTCTTTCAACATTATCTGGTCACATGATTCAGACGACAGCGGAAGTGACGTTTCAGGTGGCAGCTAGGTATGTGTTTGTGATAATATATGATGAATATGTTGTACATAATGTTGTGGAACTGAGAAACAGTTTCTGATAAAGAAATTCTTTGTGTGAACCACACGGTTGTGTTACACTGTGGATTTTTTGTCTTATTCAAACACTGTTGCATACAACGACAGATGAGTTACAGCAAGTCATGGCTTACTTTCACACTCATGCAGATTGAGTTCACATGCCCATTGCCACTCAGTACGGCATACATGTGCACCAAGGACATTTGAAGCTTTCACGTCAACTCTGAACTGAAAGTATTTGATCTAGAGTTGCCTCTAATCTAGTCCACCATGGGGATAGAGCATCTGACACAACCAACAGACCCCTAGTTCGAATCATGCACTGCTGTGTCAAACCTTGGGTAAGTTCATTAATTTTATGTTGCTCCAGTTCACTCAGCAGCATGAGTACATGGCTATAGACAATGGTGGATATTTGTATTCAAATTGTCTTTGTGCATTAATTTCAGTGTGGCTGGGTGTTTCCCAAAGAAGTTGAGATGGTCTGGCAGGGAGCCAAGTGCTGTGAGCAGATCTTAGACTGGATACTGCACTTTATAAGAACTTACTTTTGGGCCGGAGGTCCAACAGACTTACGGCATCACTCTGCATATGCCATCTACCGTTAGCTGCCATATTGCAGAAACTGTTTGGGATCTACTGTTCTAATTTGGCATCACAGACATATATTACGACACTGTCACTATGCACGAGAAATTTATATTTGATTGGATCACTCTAAAGATACCATAGTTTGCAAAGTTCAATGTATCTGTGACACTTAATAATAATGGGAATTGGGAAGTGCCGATATCTGCCACGTGGTGGCGCTCATAGCACTTTTACATCATTATGTTCATCAGACCCATATGAAACATCATGCTAAAGCAATACTATTAATGTTAATAAAGCGACATTTTATACTAAAAAATAATATAATTACCATTCATTATAGTAGTGATAAAAATGGTGATATTATTATCAGTATAAAGTAAAGTTTATACAATACGATAAAAAGCTGCTTGTATTATAGGAAAATAGTTAAAAAATTAGTGTAATAAAATATATACAGTAAATTCGTCCAGAACATGTCCAGGAAAAGTCCACATGTATTATGCAAAATAAACTTTCAAAAAAATATATGGTATCAGTGTTATCTTGAATTTACCGATTTTTGCACTGGCTCAATTGACACTTGACAGATGTTTGCTGTTCACAACATAATCCGGAGATACCCAGAGCACTGTAAATGCATATTGGGCTTAAAAGGATAATTTTCTGACTTTCCAGTCATTTCAAGTTATAGTGCCACACAAGAAATATTACAGGTGTATTTGATCGAATCTTGCTGATGACATCTCAGTGCCACCCAAAATGCATTTTTGTGGTGTGCCTGATGATCGAAAACTGATATTTTCTCAAATTCTGTATTGACACTCCATGTTGTAATGCCACTATGATTCACACAAAAAAATAAAAATATAATCCAAAGCACTCCAGGTCCTACTGGCTCTTTTTAATCATTGGTGTCAGAGGCATGTCGTGTTGTCACTGATTGGGTGGAGACAGGAGACACCACTCATGTCCCCAACGTCAACTTCGGTGTGGGTTATTTATAGGTCATGCCTCGCTCAAACAAATAATCAATTGATAACTGCTCAAAACCTAACTAAAATGACACTCATTAAGTCGCATTGTATCAATGACGTTATATTTATTCCAATACATGGTGTAAAGCACATTAGTATACAGAGCAAACGAGTAACACGAATCAGACATATACAAATGAGTTGACAAGAGTTCTTCCTATAACGTCGTATTGTTGTAGCAGCGTCACTCCATGCGGAACGTAAGCAGTGGCTCTGCGTTTGTAATGCTTAGTAACAATAGGAACTGTAACATTTGCATTCACCATAAAAACGTGCTGTATAAAAATAGTTTTATGTACAAAAGAAACGCAGTGTGAAAGTACGGTGCAGGTCGCACGTGCACTGGTCCCATCCTGGGCGCATTCTGGTACAAAACATGACGACAGAACACTGCCTACTAGGCTGTTATATTGCCAGTTCTGCTATAAATACTCAGACGGTAGGACATTCAGCTGAAACACCCGATGACGCCAATATTCGCGATCTCACCGGGGCTCAAAGATTCGTTTATGTGAGCTGTTAAAAAATGAACTTTCTCGTACAGCTCCCAGATTAACAAGCCCATTTAAAAGTACATCGTTGAAATTCCGTTTAGCCACGAAGTTTTGTGTGTGCGTAGTTGCGGTCGCATATACAAAGAACTATATCCATTGAACAGCTCGTCCAGATGAAATTCCAGTGTTCCATATCGTAAGAGTCCATTGTATGTGTTGTATTTTAAAGCCATACATTTGAACGGGTTAGGGTTTCAGGCCCTATTTAAAAAAAACATAATTATCACGAACACTAGGCCACGGCTGAAATGGTACACATTTGACCCGGTTACACATGAAACAGTTAAATACTTTGTTGTTATCAGCGTCTGTCAGAACATATACATCACGTGACCAATTTGTTAGCACATACATACACTCAAAACACTTCTGGTCCTCACATAGTTGCCGGATTTGGTCGTATTAGAACTCAGTAAGACGACTAAACACAAACATGGTGTGCATTTAGACGTAAAACATAGAACTGAGAATGTTCTGATGCAATCAGTGACATCTTTCGGAACGTCATAAGTTAGTGACGTCACATATTAGAAGCTCTTGTTAAGACGTCATAGATATTTGCGTAGTGTCTCTGTTGTTGACGTGGTAAAAACAGTCGACCAAATTGTCACCATAATATCGGAGGCAAATTATACGATAAATATCAAAATTTGCGTTGTTATGTAAGACGTGGATCAAAACTAGCAGCGTCTGTTTTATTACACAACACATACATGTAAGTCTCGTCACAAAATGGCGAGAGAACCGACAATTGGTCGTCTTGCCGACGTCTGTGTAGACACGCCAAACCACTGTCGATGCATGGTTGTCAATGTTTACAGATGGTGTACGCAGGGTCCACATATGTTACAACACGGAGTGTATCCGTATCACATAGCAACGGTGCACAGCCATTATAACGAACTGCTGACGTGTCTCGCGCCGATTGCTTACTCCATCGGGTGTGTGGCAATCACGTGACATGTTTACTCACCACCCAACGGTGCCCCTGTGTAGGCATGCGTAACACATCCGTCGGCGTAAACGCGCACAGACCACGTGTCGTCTGATTAAACCGGAAGTCCGGCCACCCACGTGACCATTTACGACACTACGAACGGGTTCCGCGTCTTGTCGTAGTCGTCGAGCGAGCGTCCTGCGCTGTCGACGCTCATGGCCAGCGGCACCTTGTCACTGGTCTGAGACGACTCCTCGTCCGCCCCGCCGCTCTCACTTCCGCTCTCACTGCTGCTGCGCGCGCTGCCACTGCTACTGTCGTTCTCCTCGTCGCTTCCGGCGCCGCTGTCCGACTCGCTGTGGACACTTCCGGTTGCGCCTGCGTGCTTGTCGATGAGCGGGGCGCTCGGCGCTGTTCTGTGGTCGTCGTCGTCCTCGTCGTCCGCGATGGCCTCCGACGATGCCTGGTAGTTGCGCGCAGTGAATGTCCCCAACTCGATGTTCTCGCTGCTCGCGTGACTGTCCTGCAACGACAAGGTTGAATGTCAACTAGGATGTTGACCGTTCATTTTCAAGATTCAAAAGACTTTATTGTCCATTTAAAACATCACATTAAAAACGGAAATGGTTCTTCAGTTGCACAGTAAAATGACAGTAATAAGATTGGTGAGCCATACTATATATGGTTAATGAGACACATTAAAATGGTAACAATACTAACGAGCATTAACTTAAAATCAGTACAATAAGTGTATTGAATAAAAGAAGTATACAGTACATTAAAATTTAGCATTCAAAATTAAAATGGCAGAGGGTGTAAAGATTTCTTGAGTAGGTTATATCTGGCATAAAACCTGTTTAAATCATTTGCAAATTTTGCTGGATTGTCGGGTAACAAAGGTTGTTCTTTACCAGAACGTGTCATGCAAATTAACGTAACACACTGACCGCCGTGTTTTAAAGAAATGTGTTGTTGAAATGTTTAGTACGGAAACAGTTTGTTAATTCGGCCGCGACAAAAATGTGTTTAAAAATTAATAGCTTTGGGTCCGACGTCACGAAAACCTATATTAATTAACATATGAAGCTCCTGCTCAATGAGCCCAGACTTCAGCCGGAAAACCCCGAACATGTTGCTGGGAGACTTTACTGGTAGTGGTGGATGTTTTGTTACCATAGAACTATTAAATTCTAACGCACGTTCTGCTTTCCATGATACCTTTGGTCTGTCAATGCGTCAAAATGCATACGGGGCCTCACCGCGGAACCACCCTTATCACATCACAACTATGCTTCACAAAATAAAAAAATCACATGGCAAATGGACAAGAAAGCAGTTTGCTTGCGAAGTGTCTAACGTTTAAATATATAATTATGTTGTTTTCTCAATATGTTGTCAATGTCATAAGTCATTAATAAAACACGTGTAATGAAATGAACGCATAGCATTACATAAAATAATTATGATAGCAGGATTAATAAAAAAAATTGGGCATATTACAAAGAGTTTAAAAGATTCAAAGAATCCCTTATCAGCGGATACGTTGCGCTATTAATTGATGTCAAATGTCAGTGCAGTGTTCATATGTAGGCCTGTTACGATTACCGTCACAACCAAATATAGACATAAGTATCACCCAACACCCCTGTTTCGTTCCTTATCCTTATTACTACAACCACATGTCTACTAATATTTCGTCTTCACTAATCTGTCAAAAACAGTGTTGATTTGGCAATAAGATACACGTTATCGTGAAAAATATCGCACTAGATGCCGCCTAATGACCTTCCCCTGTTATCAACTTCAGGTTAAAGGCATCAGTTTTCGGGAAGTTTTTCAGGTCGTTTTGTCCGCTGTTCATTGGCCCGACCCGTCGCCATAGCAACGTCGAGGTAAATGTCGTCAGTGTCGTATTCTGTCGTTAGCAATCGGATGCCTTTGTTGGCGTGTTCTCTTTTTACGGTTTTGTTCCGTTAATGGCTTCGTCGGAGTTCAGCGTGTTTCACTTGTTGTGTACACAACTCGGCTACGTATGAATGAAAGCAATGCCGGGTCGCCAGTGAAAAGAACCGTTTTGCTTATGCGGGTCTACCTGGGTTATATTCATTCGCCCTGTCTAGAGGCAGAATGATGCATTTCGACCTCGCGCAAGTAACTATGTTGGTGCAGTGTTGTCGTTTAATCAAGTGAAAAATGCAGATCACGGATCAGCAAGTATTCAGTCCTTACGGGGCGGTGTAA
Organism: Oasisia sp. SBJ-2009; assembly: GCA_964017155.1. Lineage (NCBI taxonomy): Eukaryota > Metazoa > Annelida > Polychaeta > Sabellida > Siboglinidae > Oasisia > Oasisia sp. SBJ-2009. The sequence continues at coordinate 9,661,053 of OZ024864.1, read as the reverse complement.
ATGACTGGAACACACGATCTACCGATAACGTAAATGCAACAAGCGTGAATGTGTTTATAAAGGAAATAGATAAACGTCTTAGAAGGTCGAGTAACATATACACGAAGAAGCGTTGTTGTCGCAGTAAACCGAAGACCACCATATCCATTTGCCGTTTGGCCGTGTCACGTCGGACGACAATGTTGCTAAATCTCGTGACACGTGTGACACGTAAACAGACGCAGATTGAAGCACCGGATGTTTATAGTTTTAGCTCATACTTTGCAACAGCACAACTGGATTGAGACAATATGCAGAAGACGACAGGAGAAGACAGAAGGAAAACAGGAGAATACACCAATCATATCAGGACAAATAAACATCCGAATGTAAAAAGATTGCACAAGAAAGTAGGGGAAACGGAAGATCATGGTAGAAGCAAGCAACCAAGAAGATCATGGTAGAAGCAAGCAACCAAGAAGATCATGGTAGAAGCAACCAACCAAGAAGATCATGGTAGAAACAAGCAACCAAGAAGATCATGGTAGAAGCAACCAACCAAGAAGATCATGGTAGAAGCAACCAACCAAGAAGATCATGGTAGAAACAAGCAACCAAGAAGATCATGGTAGAAGCAAGCAACCAAGAAGATCATGGTAGAAGCAACCAACCAAGACGATCATGGTAGAAGCAACCAACCAAGAAGATCATGGTAGAAGCAACCAACCAAGACGATCATGGTAGAAGCAACCAACCAAAGCTGACCATGAGATGGGCGGATAGTTAAATAGTTCAGAGAAAAATAATGTCAAAAAGCTGACGTGAACAGGCGAGATTGGGAGAAACCCGCAGAACATAGTGACCGTAGTGGAATGGAGTGAACGGATCAAATGAAGCGTCCTATACCCTGTCCTAAACCCTGTCCTACACCCCGTCCGCGAGGAACAGAGAGCATGCAGATGCCAAGGCAAGGCTGTATAAACCAATTCGAAGTTTGTATATCGGCTTAACGGATTAGTTATATCAAACACTTCGGGAATTAAGTGATCTTACCAAAGTGGCTTACGACGCAACGCGGTACAGTGATGGTTGGCTACTTTCATGAAAACACTACATTTTAACCAAAACATAAACTGGTATCTTCTGTAATAAAAACCAACAATTTCGTCAACATCAAATACCACCATGCTCTTGAATGACCACGCAAGTTTGCCCTCCGAACGTACGCAAACTTCCAGGTGACGAGAGATTGGCGAAACTATCGCCTTCTCCTGACTCAAGCCAGTGACAAGAAATCAAGTTAACCCACCCAACTCCTGAAGTGACGGCTCCGCGCCTGTGGAACAATCTACCGGACAGTGCGCCTAATAGACTCATTTGAACGTTTTAAGTCCAACTTAAAAACACAGCTTTTTAAGGCCGCATTTGTAAACTACTTGTAGGGTATTTTATAATGAGCTTATTTAACTGTAATTATAGTTTTGCAATTGTTCTACTTATTTTATTACCAAGTTATTAATATATTTTATTTATTATTTTATTTTATCTATTAATTGCTGATAAGTTTAGCTTATGAACTAGGGTTTTTAGAAGGCTTATTTAATTATATATTCATTATAATATAACATTTCGTCTTTACATGCAAGTTTAAACTGATTATGAATATTTAAAATATGTATATGTTACTATATGTTATGCGCCTCTGAACGGAAATAGTTTCCGGATATACGGCGCTTTGCAAATAAAGATTATTACTCTTATTAAGACAAACGGCGACTCGTACCTTCTCGTAGATGTCCGTGAGCGCGTGGTTGTTCACCTTCAGGTAGTCGCAGTCGCTGCCGAAGGGGTTGGGGGGAGGCGGGGCCTTTCGCTTCTGCTTGGTCAGCGACCCGTCGGGCGAGGCGTTGTTCGTCTTGCTGATGGTGGCGTTGTTGTTCGTTGTCTGCAGGTTCACCTTCAACGGGACACGACACATTCAACGGGACACGACACATTCAACGGGACACGACACATTCAACGGGACACGACACATTCAACGGGACAGGACACGTTCAACGGGACAGGACACGTTCAACGGGACAGGACACGTTCAACGGGACAGGACACGTTCAACGGGACAGGACACGTTCAACGGGACAGGACACGTTCAACGGGACACGACACGTTCAACGGGACACGACACGTTCAACGGGACAGGACACGTTCAACGGGACAGGACACGTTCAACGGGACACGACACATTCAACGGGACACGACACATTCAACGGGACACGACACATTCAACGCGACACGACACATTCAACGGGACACGACACATTCAACGGGACAGGACACATTCAACGGGACGCGACACATTCAACGGGACACGACACATTCAACGGGACACGACACATTCAACGGGGCACCACACATTCAACGGGACACGACACATTCAACGGGACACGACACATTCAACGGGACAGGACACGTTCAACGGGACACGACACGTTCAACGGGACACGACACATTCAACGGGACAGGACACATTCAACGGGGCACGACACATTCAACGGGACACGACACATTCAACGGGACACGACACATTCAACGGGACACGACACATTCAACGCGACACGACACATTCAACGGGACACGACACATTCAACGGGACAGGACACATTCAACGGGACACGACACATTCAACGGGACACGACACATTCAACGGGACACGACACATTCAACGGGGCACGACACATTCAACGGGACACGACACATTCAACGGGACACGACACATTCAACGGGACAGGACACGTTCAACGGGACACGACACATTCAACGGGACACGACACATTCAACGGGACAGGACACATTCAACGGGGCACGACACATTCAACGGGACACGACACATTCAACGGGACACGACACATTCAACGGGACACGACACATTCAACGGGACACGACACATTCAACGGGACACGACACATTCAGTCGCAGTTCGAGGCGTACAGGTTAACAAGAATAACGGTTCTGGAACAAGTCGATTTACAGATAGCGATTTACAACTCGCTTATACTATTTATTTAATTTCACTAATCTGTATTTTATATGTTCATTTAATGTATGCGTTCTGTGTTGTTTATCTGAAGTTTGCTTAACATAAGTGGAGTCGGGTGCCGTATACATTCTTAAAATTATCAATATTGCCAATACGTTTCTTATCCACGTCTAAGTTGTTTCTCAAACCTACGTTGACGCGCCGTGGTTGAGCTGGCCACGTAGTGTAGAAAACTAGATACCCACATATGTATTGTAGTGTTCAATGTGCAGCATGCTGTCATTTCATAACCAGTCACGATAAACGTTTGGGCCTACCGTGTAAACCGGTTCCCCACAAATGCATACCAACATATAAAATACCTGTTGTTTCGAACCAAACCGATACGTCATACATGTGTAATTTGTGCATGCAATTGTTTGCCGTCGGACTCCCCACCCCGAATATCGTAGAACACCCGGCGGTCCCAGCAGGCGGACGGGCGAGCTTGTATTGGGAAACTTTGGTCGATACCTCGTTATACCAAAGCATATTCTTCCGTTAGGCTATACTCAGTTAATACTCACAGTGTTGCCAACGTACAATGTCGAATCTCGCGAGAACCGGTACGACTGCGGCTGCGCAGTGCGATAATGTGGGTTCTCTATTTTCGGTATACGTTGTCTGCAAACAGAAACGAAACGGTGACTTGCACATACAGATGCCTGGCAAATTACACAGAATAGAGAAACTCCGAACAAACAAATTATAAAGAGATCATACAGATTTCTCTATCTATACGAACCTTAGGCCTATGACATTTCACCATGTCATCTCACAGTTTCATATCAATTAGAATACTATAAAATCACCTATATCAATGAAGCTAAGGGGAGGCAGTAGACCGTATCAGTTAAAAATTAATGTGTGAATGTGGTCGGTGTTTGGGGGTACACTGCCCATACCAGCGGTACTGGGGATGTGTCCACTTCAATGCTCGCTTTTTTACTGAGGATCCTTAGATCAAGGCTCTGTTTTTCACATATTTTCCTAAGTCGAACACGGGTCAATATTATACAGAAGACAAGGGTATAATTTAGGGCTAGATTTATTATAACGTATTTAATAATATAATACTTATAATCCGGAATAGTTTTCGGAGGAATATTTTCTAAATTGTGTCTTTCTTACAGTTGTCCGTAGATCAAGCGTATCCTTTTTTGATATTAAGATAGGGGTATGTACCCACATGCAAGGGTAGTTCCATTTTCCCTCTGGGAGAGTCACTGGGTTCGACCCCAAAAACAGCCCAACAGCTGTGTCCATTATGAACACGTGGCCCGTGGCGGCAAATTTACTTCGATACTGCCACGTGGCGCCACCGGATGTCGACCTCAGCCAACCTACCTCATCTTGCGCTTCCGTCGACGCAGTAGGACGACGAGGAGGAGAATGAGGACGACGAGGATGACGAGGACGCCGCCCGCAGTGCCGGCGATCACGCCGATCGTGCCGGCAGACATACCCTTCCCAGCAGCCCCTGCGACAACACACCCGCCGTTAACAGACATACCCTTCCCGGCAGTCCCTGCGCCAACACATCCGCCGTTAACAGACCCAAAAGTGCATACCAATTACAACAACATAATATCCAAAATACCTCATGTATATCTGGAATACAACCTTTTATGGCGTAATTCATTTGTTCGGAAGGTAAAACGAAAAATGCGCTAAATAAATAAAAATGGCCCCAGCGTTTAGGACTGAGCAACAGAAAGTTGTCGCTGACACAATAGTACTTACGTCTACCCTCGTGCAATTCTACGATGTATCTACTTCACACCGTCTCTGACCTTTGTGGGTTATTTGGAACAAACACAGAGTATCTGCGGAGGGTTGTGACCTACATTGAGCATTTTATCATCTGCTATATCTTAACATTACCATATCGGCCAGTATGGCGTATAATGAGTATTTTTATCATCTTATATATCTTCCTATCACGCTGTCGACTACCAAGGCGAGGGTATTCACTCAGCCCGACTACACGGGTCGCCCGGGGCGGCACTCACCGGCACTGGTCGTGTTGCGGGGCGGGGGCAGTGTGCTGACGGCGACGTACCCAGGCCTCGCCTCCTTCCCCGGGTCGACGACGACTAGTGGTGTTGGACTACGACTTGTCGTCGTCGGAAGAACTGTCGTTGTTGGCGGCGGCGTTGTAGTCGTCGTCGTCGTTGTTGTTGTAGATGATGTCGTTGTTGTGCGTTCTGTCGTTGGTAATGTTGTTGGCGTCGTTGTGCGTTCTGTCGTAGTCGTTGTTGTCGGTGTCGTTGTTGGCGTTGTTGTTGTTGATGGTGGTGGTGGCGGTGTCGTTGTGGTGGTGGTGGTAGTAGTTGTAGTAGTTGTAGACATTTCTGTCGTCGGTGGCTTCGCCTTGGTCGGCTCCATGGTGGTGGCGTTCCTTCCCGCGTCAACCGTCTCCGGTAGTGACGTCACGTCCCCCACAAACACCCGCGCCACCGACTGCGGGCACGTGAGAGCGCAGCGCGCGGCGTCCGCCTCCACACAAGAGCCGTTGTCTCGGTCGAAGTGTCTGCCTCGGGGACAGCGATGCTCGACAAAAGACGACGAGTCACTGTCGCAGGTATAATAGACGGAACAGTTGCCCGGATGTCCGTAACTTTCGCCAGCTGTGCACGGGGCTGACCACTGACAATCGCCTGAAACAGATGAAAAGTTGCAATCATCGTACATTACAACAGTTGTATGTTAGATGGTGTATATTGTGGGCCGCCAACACCAAGGAAGTGTCTTTGGTTATTCGCGGAGTAGGGCTCTACCACGTGGATTGGTGCGGATGGCACTGGTAGGCCTACGCCTAAACAGTCTGTGCTCGTTGACGTGTCATATTGAAGCTAGCAGCATCGAGAGTGACAGCGGAACCTGTCACGAATAAGATCCACAGAGGGCACGGCGACTCTACCACATGTACCAAACGTGCCAATTAACCAAACACAAGGTTCTGGCGTAACGTTTATTTGGTTTACAAAGACTCATTCATCCCGTAATGGATCTGTGCGTTCCGATTTCATTCGGACACGAATGTCAAATTCCATGCAATTAGACATATGTTTTTATTCGGCTACTAGACCATCATTACCACTGACATATAACAGAAGATTTGTCAGAAATAGAAATCACCTGGAATAAGGCAAAAGAAATCATGAAGAACTTGAATTAGTTCCTCCTGTTCCTGTCGGGACATCGAGCGAAGACATTGCTCCATGTGGAGCTATGTCACGCTCGATGTCCAGACAGGAACTAATTCAACAAATTCTAGCTAAAACCGCAGACATTCCACTATGAACACACTTATATACAGTTCGGTGAAGCGCAGTTATTGTACGTAAGTAATGTTTGGTTTCCGTCAAAACTGGTCCACTTATGAATGTTGACAATAGAGCTCTAACCGCCTCGCTTGTGTTACTTTCACCGCTAATGCGCACACAAAACCCGGATCTGCGACAACAAAAATCAAACAGAGCTCGTATAGTTGCGGTCACATCAGATTCGTGACACCAGACGCACCGCAACGCACGGCAATCCAGTCATATGTGCGGTGAATACTGGTGTATTCAGTATCGGATACAGGTACAACACAGAAAGACAGTGAACAGACAATGACTTCCGGAGTCTGTTTCTGGTTCCCCGCATCTCTAAAGAAATAGGGTAAACACGATCAGATAAGCAGAGTTGACCTATAAGGAATGTGTTCGAACCACTAAATCCGAACTTCCGGTTGCCTGCGCACACTAACTAGTGCGGCTCGAGGTCAAACGGTCGCTCACAGAATCTTGAACCATACTAGTTTTTAGACGTGGCTAAGCTATTTAAAGATTAGAAGTTGATCAGATTGGTGCATGCAAAAAAAATCGTACCAGGGTATTCACTGTTATAGTGTGAGCCAAAAACGTCATGGCTGACCGGGGAATCTACAGAACTAATAACTCAGATGTTACGCCGCATTCGTTTTATTATATCCCTCATGTGTACACATACGTTGTATGTATTACTAACAGTTTGAGTCTAAATGAATTTAAAGATGAACTGAACACAATAAATATATAAACAGCGCCCCCTAGCTGTCGTGTAGGTTCGATATTGGTTAGCATCATCGTATCATCATTACAATCACCACAATCGTCGTCACCACGGTGTTGTCTGCAGACGGCTTCTACGAAGTGTGTGCTCTTATTTCCGTGTATAGTAGAGCTTGTGTATGTTACAACATGACAAAGCAAGCGCCGGCCTTCCAGGGCACCCAATATAGGGGATTGATAATAATTCGTAAATTGTGCAGCTGTTATTCACCCCTCGTGATCCACTGCACCTAAAATCAAACCAGAATGTGCCTAGCATGAAACTAGAATTTGTCTAAAATCAAACTACAATGTGCATAAAATGAAAGTAGAATCTGCCTAAAATGAAACTAGAATGTGCATAAAATGAAATTGGGGTTGGGAGAGAACTGTTTCAACCTCGGAGATGCTTTCAAATCACAAATGCATGAAAACAAATCACGCATTCACGACGAACACGGTAAATCGTAAAACTAGTAGGCGTACTATCACTGCACTACAAACACTGCTGACCAGAATTGCTAAATTGCTTAACAAATCGCCAGTTTTCAAAAGCAGTGATGTCAGCTAGGCCAAAAGTCTCAGCTGCCATCAACAAACAGAACCTGCGGGCATCGCTTATAGCGCCATCTATGACAAGGCAACGAAGTGGCTGTATTTATGTGTGACATGTATCGGCCACAATATCCGGCAACCACCACCTCATCGCCATATTTGCATCAACAATAAATTTATCCAGCTTAAACATGTGGGCCCAAGCAACGTGCAACAGATGCACCAAGTCCGACATTCGTAGAACACCACTATTAGGTGACTCATATTGCACGCCATTCTGCTAACATGTTACACAAAATAGACACGCTATTGCCCAGTCACTTATCCAGTCACAACCCCTCTCTAACCGGACGACTGTTGACCGCAGCTGTAGACGTCGGACATGACTCGGAACTAAGATTAGGGTAAAGGAAATTCCATTCGAATCGATATCGAATCGAAAATCTCGTAAATGTCGAATACGAATCGATTATCGAATCCAACACGAATATTCAGTGGCTCCGATTTCGATTAGAAGTCAGGGCAAATCAAAAGAACTGAAAAAAATGGGGTATCGGATTCGGGGGTTTAAGCGCTAAGTTTATTTTTTGTGTGGATTTATAAATACGCAATATTGTAAGCTCAAAAAAGTCACTTGACGGGACAGACGGTTTTGGTGCGATCCAATTAACAGAGGACAGGAAGGAAAATATTCGAAAGGTATTCGTTTATGGGGCTGTGTTTTTCGAATTTTGAATCGAATAGTGGAAAAGGCTTGGGCATTTGAAATTTCGAACATAAATCGAATTGCGTCCCAACCTTCTACAAAAAATAGTTCCAAGCCCCCAAAATGTTACGCGTAATATTTTTTCTGAGTCGTTAATCACCGCGCCACCTATCGATTGAAACATGTACTAGTACACAGTGCCGCCATTGCGGATATCAAAACCGGACCAGAGTTATTAGATAGGAGCTGGAGCGCACAGAACTCGCTCAATCTCGGACGTCTCATCGTATAGTACGGGATCTCTTTTAAGTTCCGTGTGAGGGCGCTGTATGTTGAAGAGCCCCAGCCACAGCTATGGCCCCAGCTCGGATGTATTAGCTCTGACCGGACATAGTAGTGACTAAAGTAGAAGTCATCTCACGCCAGAGTCCGACAGATCCGTGTTGGTGTTCCGACGTCAATTTCCTGAACTATGCGGACTAAAAAAACTCTCCTTGGATGACATGTAGCCGTAACAACAACAGAAGACAAGACACAATAGAAATAATAATGGAAACAAAAAGCAGCGTTCGCAAGGAAATGTTTGTGCGGTTTGACGCTTTCCAAGAAAAGCTCAAAAACTGTGTTTTCACGAATAAGTTCGCCTCCTGGCGGAGTGCAACGGAGCACTGTCAGAGCGACCGGGGCTGGAGGCACGTCGGGCAGGTGGACCTAGCACTTGCTGCCTGGTCCCAGGAGGCCGTCCCTTGCACCGAGCTCACCGTAGAAGCAGCATTCACTCCGACACACCGTGGACGATGTCCTATCGTCCCACCGGACGTCACTTCTACGTTTACTTACACTAGAAAAGATTGACTGTGGCACTGAAGCAGTGTACTTGTGCTTGTGTTAATGCACTAAATTGCACTGTCCACTACACGCACGCACCCACGCGCGCGCACGTATTGTGAAACACCCTATAGTACACAGCCACACACCCACACAAGGAAGATCACATGATGACAGCGTATGACTGTCGTCTTCCCTCCTTGTAACCTGACGATGAGAACGCGTCACGTGTCAGGGAGAGAGGAGAGAGGAGAGAGGAGAGAGGAGAGAGGAGAGAGGAGAGAGGAGAGAGGAGAGAGGAGAGAGGAGAGAGGAGAGAGGAGAGAGGAGAGAGGAGAGAGGAGAGAGGAGAGAGGAGAGAGGAGAGAGGAGAGAGGAGAGAGGAGAGAGGAGAGAGGAGAGAGGAGAGAGGAGAGAGGAGAGAGGAGAGAGGAGAGAGGAGAGAGGAGAGAGGAGAGAGGAGAGAGGAGAGAGGAGAGAGGAGAGAGGAGAGAGGAGAGAGGAGAGAGGAGAGAGGAGAGAGGAGAGAGGAGAGAGGAGAGAGGAGAGAGGAGAGAGGAGAGAGGAGAGAGGAGAGAGGAGAGAGGAGAGAGGAGAGAGGAGAGAGGAGAGAGGAGAGAGGAGAGAGGAGAGAGGAGAGAGGAGAGAGGAGAGAGGAGAGAGGAGAGAGGAGAGAGGAGAGAGGAGAGAGGAGAGAGGAGAGAGGAGAGAGGAGAGAGGAGAGAGGAGAGAGGAGAGAGGAGAGAGGAGAGAGGAGAGAGGAGAGAGAGAGATTGGCTCTCACCTTCAATTCATTTCGCGGAACATGTCATTGACGTCAATACTTTGGATGAACGACAGTAACATCTAGTTTTGACATCGCATGTGCCGTGATGTTAGCCATTGCTCGTGGCGGTGTTTCTTATTAGTCGGGTAACTGTCAATACCCTGTATCGACTGATATAGTTTGTTTCTCGCTAGATTCTACAATCTTAGGACCACTGTAACGAATATCAGGCGGCTATCAAGAGGATGTCCTTGTATAATTGAGTAATTATAGAAATCCAGAATGACCTTCGCAAACTTAGCTGAAGTCAAGCAACCTAATGTCATACATTTTATATATATATATATATATATATGTGTGTGTGTGTGTGTGTGTGTGTGTGTGTGTGTGTATGTGTGTGTGTGTGTGTGTGTGTGTGTGTGTGTGTGTGTGCGCGCGTGTGCGTGTGTGTATGTGCGCGCTAGCACATGGACGTCCGTCGTGAGTGCGTCTGTTCTTCGAATACAAACTGTAAGCTAAGACACGCTTTGAACCAGGTCAGAACATGTTATATTTAGCATGATTTAATAGGTATGTTTTTGGTTTTTTATGAATACGATAGCGCTCTGTCTCCTTCTCTCCCTCTCCCTGTATGTATGTATGTATGTATGTATGTATGTATGTATGTATGTATGTATGTATGTATGTATGTATGTATGTATGTATGTATGTATGTATGTATGTATGTATGTATGTATGTATGTATGTATGTATGTATGTATGTATGTATGTATGTATGTATGTATGTATGTATGTATGTATGTATGTATGTATGTATGTATGTATGTATGTATGTATGCATCTGTTTGGGTGTGTAGATGACACCGCTCTGACAGAGTCCAGAGTCCACTGTGTGTCTCACAGCGTAAACAGCCAGTGTGAGTTCGTCTGTTTACACAACTCCTATTGTGTTTGTCGCATGTAAATTTACTTTATTAGTTAACCACCTATGTTTTGACCAGTTCAACGAAACGCGCCTCGGTAAAATGACTCATTTAGTCGAGAAAGAAAACTCGTGATTGATGCAAGAGGCGGCAGACGACACCGCACAACAACACGAGTGTCGTGTGCTGTCTTTGTGTCGCTGTTGCCACAAAAACTCGCAGATACTGCATAAGTTCTCAAACGTGTAACAGCTGTATCTATACACGACAATTTATTATTAAAACTAGCCATCCACCCAGTTCAGGCCCAATTAGATCGTGTTAAAACGTCATGATATAATGAAACATGTCCATATTTTGAAGTCTGTTTAAAAAAATTGTGTTATACGTGCAAACTGTAGGGCGTGGCCGCGTGGATGTTGATAAGAACATTGTAAAAGCAATGTGCTGTTCATTTCAAGTCCGTTATTTTCCTGGAGATAGAACGAGATATAAGATCAATGATGACGATGTTGCCGTTTCAAACCAAAGGAATCGACAAGAAATACGTAATATGTGCTGTAGATATTTCAAATGCCGGAACAATTACGAAAGCTTGTCTAACAGTATTAATCTAACATTATTTGTTTACAAAAAAACTATGATTCACGTTCATAAACCCAGTTAGGCCCTATCTTACATTTTCTCATCTCCCGCGAAAGGGGAGCAGACGTTTTCATTCCAATAATACATAAACAACTGATCTACACTGAGTCCAGGCGGGGGTTGCCAGCGAATGTCGGTGTGTGCCACTGTGTGGGCATGCACCCTTATAAAAAAAATACACTTTTTAAACCAAATTCACCCAAGGGACGGATGTGACACAGCAGTCGCGTGTCTCGGGAAAGGCGACGTGTGTTTCACGAACGAGTGAAGGCAACAGACGCGAACAGACTTCGTCCGTCAGAACGAGTTGACCCCGGCTCATGCTCTGTGCCCCGGCGGCACGAGGCCCTGGGCAGGCATTGCCAGGCAGGACGCCGGCGGCTACCGAAGCCACAGAGAGCGGGCGGAACTCGACTAGTGGTGTTAGCACGTAGTCAGACACACAACCCGTCGTCACGCCACAGGGTGTCCCACTTGTTGCAGCCTCGCAGCCAGGCGATGTGTCTGTCATCACCAGCATCAAAACCAGTTTCCATTTTGACGGGGTTCTGTTTTGTTGGGGTAAATGTTATTTACAGTAATATAGGTTTACCGCCGCGCTCGAGTCACTAATAAAAATTAGCACACCTCTCTCTCTCATTCATTCATTCGTTCGTTCTTTCATCAATGCATCCATCCATCCATCCATCCATCCATCCATCCGTCCGTCCGTCCGTCCGTCCGTCCGTCCGTCCGTCCGTCCGTCCGTCCGTCCGTCCGTCCGTCCGTCCGTCCGTCCGTCCGTCTGTTTGTCTACCCTCTCTCCCCCCCTCTCTCTCTACCCAACTCTCCTTTTATCACTCACCTTCTCCCCCCCCCCTTCCCCCGTCTCTCCATCCGTACCTTCCTCCACCAGTCTCCCTCTATTCTCTCTTACCTTATTATCTCTAATACCCTCTCCCACTCTCTCTTCCCCTTCTAGAAATTACTCATAAAAATATGGTAACAAGTGTTGCCTGTAGCTGCAATTATTGAAAAGTAACGCAACTATCCTTGAAGTTCCTGGTTCCCACACCGCATACGACAAACAGGAAAAAGTACAAGTGATTCAAGGAACCCCAGCTACTTAATATTTACTTGGCAGAAGAGACAACCTTTACCACCATTTCTACATGATTGTTTACAGACATTACGCCTGGTTTATCTACAGACACATAGCATTTCGTCGATTCCTAGCGTTCTCCGCGCGGTAACCGGATGTAGATCAACAGCCGACACTTAACAATGTGTACGGTATTTAGTATGGAGAAAATGTCGATTTATTGCCTGAATACCATCGCCTACTATTCTCCACTAGCGCCGTCCGTCAGTTGGCTCCACAGCTGACACAACACAAAGGCGTTGTTGTCGTGAGTTGATGGCTCGCTAAAAATGCCGGTGATATATGGTCGTCGGTCGAGCTATAGGGTCTATAGATCTAGTTGAGGCCGTCTGAAGGGTGAATCGTTTGCGGATAAACATTGATCTTTGACAAGGTGTGGTAGGTATTTTGGACGGCTGCAATAATGGACCGGAGTCGCACATACCTTGCGAAATTCCTTCGTCGTTAATAATTAGCACAGAGCAAGTGACTGTTTGGAGGTGGCGAACCACATGTTGAGTCACACATTGCCAGCACCGTCAAATAGGGTGAAGTCATTCATGGCACCCGGACGACGATTGAATATATGCACCAACCGACATATTTAAATTACTACGTTATAAATGTTTAGGGTGGCTTTAATAAAATGGTTGAACGATTAACAATTGAATAACCTGTTAGGTTACTGAAATACGCATTGTGAATGTGTGAGTATTGTTGACTTGCGTGTAGTAAAATGCGGATGTATGATTACGTACATCACAGCTGTTAATACCTGCAATGTTTGGATCGCACAACCCGGACTATGGTTTGTCGAAACGGACTATGTGCTAGCGTCAAGTGAAGTTTCATATGACTGCCCACTGCGTTATATGGCTTCTTAAATCAGAAACCACACAAGTGAAGGTGAAGCCACTGTCCATTAGAAGACTGCACCGGTCGCCTACGCGTTGTGTCGTGTTTGTTTACCCCTTTCTGCCCAGTGATCAGCGGGTAAACATCCATTTGAACCGACCTACATCCCAAAACAAACCGTCGGATGTCGAGTGAACAGAAAGCCTTGAACTTAGGATAGATATCGAGGTCAACGGTAATCCAGATCCAGACCAACGGTAATCCAGATCTGTCAACTCCACCATGTCTGACACAGACATGATGCAAGCTCGTGCGCAATACCCTTTTACCAAACGCTACACTAATATCTCGCTCATACAGTAAAAGAAAATATTCTCTCCGGAGAACAGATTAACCTCGTTTGACGTTGTTTTGGTAATGTCGACACAAGTTCCATGATTCCATCCAGTTGTTGGTGGAAGGGTTCAGTCATCCGCATCGGCGGTTGACGCCGAGAACTTTCAGCGCCATTGTTCGTAGTTTTACTTTCACTAGTAACTTTTCTGACAACATATCATCACGTGGTGGTCGACCCCAACGGATCAGGTTAAGACAAGGCATTGGGTAAGCATCTAAGTGATGTGACTGCATGATGTCTCGCTAAGATAAGTAAGAGACGTTGTCATCTACAATGAAAACTTTGGAGAGAAGCAGCCAATTGAAGCGACACGCTGAAGCGTTTAAGTACGAAATAGTCATAGGTAGATTGGTGATGTTATTATTCAGTTCAAATCAGGTACATAATGTTGTAAGATAACACCGCACCAGAGACCACGCACAGTGTCACAGAGTGAGACGGTATCGGTATTATCTGCTACGCGTGTGTTCCTTGACCTCGGGCCGGGGCGGAGTCTCTGTCGAGGTGTAACTCGTAGGGTTGGACGAGTACCCGACTAAAATACTCGAGTAACGATTACGAGTACTGTCATACCTAGAAGTAACAACTAACAACATGTAGTTCTCGAGTAACGGGTACGACTACTTATGATAGTATTCGTATGGGTATTGTTGACATTCAAGTGCCAGAGTAGGTAATTCATGTAATGGTCAGTCTCGTATGCTATGGACCAGTCTATTAAGAGTGTATATGGCGAACGTGGGCTCGAATATAAGGTGGACGTGAAAAATACAAAATATGACATATTTTCACTGGATATCGTACTATAAGATATGCTGAAATAATGCAAACTACTCGCAAAGTAGTCATAAAGTCTTAACGAGTGCATTAATGTATACAACTAAAAGTACCAACAACGAGTAATTTATGAAATAAAAACCAATTCTCGAATTCAACTGTGCCTACAACCTACGAGTAACGAATATTTGTAGGCCTACTCTTTCGACAGTAACCGTGGTTCTTTGCTAAACGATACTAGAGTTTACCAAATGCTGGTGACAGGTCCAATTATTACATGTTACAGACAATTATTTGTCATAATGATACGAAAACTCCACCCACGTGACTGTACGTGAAATTTATTACACCTAATTATACAGATGATGACGTCTATGCATGAGCCACCTCGGGCTCAATTCCAGGCCAACGGCGTTGTGAATATGAAAGTTATCTGCAATGGGGCGGTAGCCCGTACCCTGGTATGAGAAACACTACTTTGTTTGTATTCGTCGGGTGTCTGTACTCATGGGGTGACCCACATTCAACAGCCAACTACATTCTCCAACTACGAGTACACAGACCTTTTCAAATGTTTTGACCTAATATTGTAGCGCCATGGACGAGGTACGCCGGCTGAATGAATGAGGTCACGTCACCTTTCGCCCCTACGATTATAAGCACGTCAGTCAGTCAGTCAGTCAGTCAGTCTTACACATACTTGCGGGGCACTCTGTGACGGCAGCGCACTCTATCTTAGCGTGTCATATTCGGGATTTGTAAGGCCAGTGTTCGCTTCAACGCTCCCGATTACGTCGCATGTGTAATCGGCCTACCTGCAGCCGACCGCCGACTCGGGGAATACCATGGGCTTCGTGACGTCAGCGCCGTCGGTTTATTTACTCAATGTTTCACCTTTATTTGTGATTTAAATGCCATTCGTGTGTTCGTATTTAGCATGGTTAGACATGCCGCATGTTCCCAGTACTGTAACGTGTGTGGTTGGATAGCCAAACCGCGAATAACGCTGCCTGCGTGAACGCAGTGTCTCCCGGTACACTCGCTTCGTCGCCAATCCGTCGCAACGTCATTCTCACCTGACATTTCGCAGTAAACCGCCGCACCTACACCCAGCCACCAAACCCCTCTATACTCCGAGTCTCGCCCCAACGAACACCGACACCTTTACGAAGTCGACCCGCATTCCCATCGAGGCATGCAGTCGATACATTTCAGTGGGCTGGACAGGACAAGGGCGACTTACCTGAGCTAGTTCGGTCGACTTGTTCACCTGTAGCGACCCGGGCGATAAATGCGACTGTCAGCACCGCCGCCGTCGGCGCTGCGAGCACTGCGGCCTTGATCGATGGCCACATCGCGGCCGACAACAGCTCAGACGTCGGCTAGTCCAGTGGCGGGGGCGGGGGTCACTGCCTCGGAGCACAACACAAGGACAGTCAGTGTTTACAACGACACAAGTCAATTGCACTTAGTTCGCGAAATGACTCGATGTAACGCGAAAGACAGTGACGAAAAGCGTCTATAATTGCTCCAATACGAGTGTCGAGTAAGTGACAGGCCGTTGACGCAGTCTTCGTCACACATATTTCCGTGAAAGCAAAAGGAAACCCGTGTTGCTATTTGTGAGGTGTGAATAACATAGCGTCATTAGTGTGACGTGGGGGGATACGGAACGTTTGTGAACCAGTCGTTGAGAGGTACCGCGATTAGTGTACTGTCTAATGATGAAACTAACTACCGAAAAAAAATGATGGTGTCAGGATAACGGGATCTCACGGATCTGTGTTAATTATTGTGTTGTGTATAATTGATACTGACGCAGACCCGTCCAGTAGCGTTAGCAGTGCGACCTGCGTCCACATGTGACATCTGAAATGTCACCGACAGTGGCGTAAACATTGCTCAAGTTACGTGGATTTAAAAACTGTTGTGGAACTTTACACTCCCGTCCACACACGCTGTTTGCTAGATCTGCTGTCTTGTAAAATATATGCTGAAGTTAAACTCCTGAATACCACGTTGACATGTGAGATGAACACGGGGCAACTGGTCCCTGGTACATAAATAATTATTATCAGGACAGACCGCCAATTACAGCAGTAGCGAAATAAAAACTGTCAAACACAGGACAGCAGCGATTTAAAGGATATACGCCCCGTGGTGTTTGACTGAAAAAATATTAACTTTATTAAAATTCACTATCACTAATTTTGGTAGCCCAGAGCGGTGAATTTTGCAAAGGCTCGAGTGAGCATAGAAAGAGGCGGGTAGACTTCGGGACTTAGGATGAGATGCAATTAGGTCCAATTACACCCAAGTTAGCATATTAATAAAAACATTATACACAAAAACATACTTTAACTGATTTGACGTTTAACCGATGTAAGATGACAATTACTTAATAAGAAATGTGAAGTATTTGTTTGAGACAGGACTGGTCTAATTACTGACAACCGACGTGTCAGAGAACTTAATTTGCTCTGCTTCTGTAGGACACGTAAGCCTATAGGCTGAGCGGATGTCAGGAACAATTACCAGTAATCTTGTTTATGTACACGTGATCTTGCCTCGGGGTCGTTGGAAACTCCGGGCATATAGCCACGGTATATGTATACGTAACACAAGCACACCTTTAAGCACATGCGCCACCTGTATGTACGTATGCACGCACGCACACTAACACACATACGTACATAGGCACACACACTCGCATGCACGCACGTACGCACACAAACAAACACACGCACACACACAAACACACACGCGCGCGTGCACACACGCACGCACACAAACAAACACACGCGCGCACACACACACACACGCACGCGCGCGCACGCACGCACGCATGTGTGCACAATTTAATTAATTCAGATGAAAAGCGAACATCGTCATAACTCATAAGTTGGTGAAAACTACATCATAACAAATACGAACAACAACAACAACACACTGATGACAGGACTAGACATATTCGCACTTCACGGGTCAGTTACATTAACCCCTCGAGGTGTAGGCTCATTCCATGATCTACTGCTACTCACCGAGTGACCGAGCGATAGAGATCTACACGTCCGTCAGGGCCAAGCGGTCGGACACGGGCACTTGTCTCGAGGCGTTTAATCCATTTGATCGTTGATCTAACTGTGTCGCAGCTGTCGACTGTCGTCGCTGTATATATCCAGACACCGCGTAGTACGAACTCGTAGACAGCACAGGACAATCGATAAACATCTGCCACGGAGACACCAGCCACGACAGCGCAACCAGGACAGCGACGTAACTGTCGAAATGTGACGGGATGAGGCAAAGTCCACACGCGCGGCAGTGACGTTGACAGAGTGCTGTAGCGCCGTTACATCCTATCCACAGTGTTTGGGTGGATTTTATGGAGCGTTTACCAGGGACTGGCATGTGGTAAACACACACGCACTTCTCTATCTGCACAGGGTGTGTTCCTCTGTGCACCCGTGCGAGTTTGTGCTGCGTGTAGACCTGTACCTACAGGCAACGACTGAATGGTAGAGTCAAAGTGCTCCTGGAATGATGGCTATCTACAAATGCAACAAAAGACGTGTAGACTACGAGCGTGCATGTTGCATGTGCGGCGGCCGCCGAGACAGAGGGCTACGGTAGACCGGGCTGACGTAATCGCGCGGGGATACAATATAAAAACCAGTCTGACATCTGACATCCTACCACAAAGAGCGACAGCCAGAGTAGGCCCGGCGTAGCACAGGTCGTGGGCAAAGTTCTGCAGTTCTAGCCTCGGCGCGCGCTGCCACAATGCAGTGCGTCTACTGTTACAGTGAGCCAAATAGGCCTACGGCATAGGCGCGGACCAGTTCACAGTATAACGACTGCAATTGATCTGTTTTGCTACAAAACTTAATATGTCTTTTACAGTATAACATTAACAAGCATCTATGTGTGTGTGTGTGTGTGTGTGTGTGTGTGTGTGTGTGTGTGTGTGTGTGTGTGTGTGTGTGTGTGGCGTGTGCGCGTGTGTGCGTGTGTGCGCGTGCGTGCGTGCGTGCGTGCGTGCGCGTGCGTGCGTGTGTTTGTTTGTTGTGTGTGTATGTGTGTATGTGTGTATGTGTGTATGTGTGTATGTGTGCGTGCGTGCGTGCAGTACGGGCATCACGTACAGTGTAGGTTTGCACGACTGTCATGCAGTCAATCCCAATTACTTCACGACTTCGACAGATAACAGCGAATACAGACGACACTCACCTCACAAGAAAGTTCTGTGTTATCCGATGGCCGTGTCAACGTGGACATCAGCCTTAATTGAAGCGCAGTTCGGAACTTTAATTGTTGCCTCAGAACCAGTTTCACATAATACGCCGTCGATGCTCTCAGACTCAGGTCGTCATCCGTGTCGTCCCACTCCCGTCAACCACACGGTGAGCGTGATAAGTCGTATATTGTCCAAGTGTTACTGGGTCGAACATCCAGCCGCAGAGAAGGAGCACAGTATGGCTGATATCACCCCGGCAGCCACGGCAAGACAGGTGCCTCGCATCGCGTGACAACGCGGGCGGGTGAAAGAGAGAGGTGATCGGGTCGCTGATACCCTTCAGTCGGCCCGGCCCGCCTAACGATGACCCGGGATGTCGGTAATGGCCGGGGTTATCTCTGCTTGTGTCGGCGACATAAGGCTCGCCCCTGTAGAACATGTTCTCCACATATTGTATACCGACTATAGTCGGTAGCGCGAGTGTTCTTGTCGCTACTTCTTGCACACGCACATGTAATGTACTTGCGCGCGTGTGTGCGCGTACGCATGCACATATACTCAAACACAGCGTTCACATACAGCGTACACATGTAGCGTACACAAGCACAACAGAACAAAACATATTCCGACAACAACGATAAATGGAACAATTCAGGATCTTGCAATTTAAGCGTGTGTAAACAGAACAGGTGACAGTTATCATATTTGTTACTGCGATAGAACATTTTCTTATGCCAGTCTGTATGTAGTCATTCCTCAAAACTGCCGCTCGTATTATGTTACAAAACACAGCGCGCCACGGAAGGCCGCACACACGCAATGAACGTGGTTTTTTTAGTTCTTGGACTTTATATAGGTTGCGGGTTAAATAATGAATTTTTTTATATTACATACATACATACATACATACATACATACATACATACATACATACATACATACATACATACATACATACATACATAGTTTACATACATGCATACATACATACATATATACATACATACACACATACATACATACACACACACACATGCATACACACACACACACACACACACACACACACACACACACACACACACACACACACACACACACACACATATATATATATACATACATATATATACATACATACACACTCATATATACATACATACATACATACATACTTACATACATACGTACATACGTACATACGTACATACGTACATACGTACATACATACATACATACATACATACATACATACATACATACATACATACATACATACATACATACATACATACATACATACATACATACATACATACATACATACATACATACATACATACATACATACATACATACATACACACACATACATACACACACACATGCATACACACACACACACACACACACACACACACACACACACACACACACACACACACATATATACATACATATATACATACATACACACTCATATATACATATATACATACAAACATACATACTTACATACATACATACATACGTACATACGTACATACGTACATACGTACATACGTACATACATACATACATACATACATACATACATACATACATACATACATACATACATACATACACACATACATACATATACATACACACATAAATACATACACACATACACACATACATACATATACATATTATATACATATTACATACATATTACATGCATATTATACACACACGCGCACGCGCACGCGCACGCGCACGCGCACGCGCACGCGCACGCGCACGCGCACGCGCACGCGCACGCGCACGCGCACGCGCACGCGCACGCGCACGCGCACGCGCACGCGCACGCGCACGCACACGCACACGCACACGCACACGCACACGCACACGCACACGCACACGCACACGCACACGCACACGCACACGCACACGCACACGCACACGCACACGCACACGCACACGCACACGCACACGCACACGCACACGCACACGCACACGCACACGCACACGCACACGCACACGCACACGCACACGCACACGCACACGCACACGCACACGCACACGCACACGCACACGCACACGCACACGCACACGCACACGCACACGCACACGCACACGCACACGCACACGCACACGCACACGCACACGCACACGCACACGCACACGCACACGCACACGCACACGCACACGCACACGCACACGCACACGCACACGCACACGCACACGCACACGCACACGCACACGCACACGCACACGCACACGCACACGCACACGCACACGCACACGCACACGCACACGCACACGCACACGCACACGCACACGCACACGCACACGCACACGCACACGCACACGCACACACACACGCACACGCACACGCACACGCACACGCACACGCACACGCACACGCACACGCACACGCACACGCACACGCACACGCACACGCACACGCACACGCACACGCACACGCACACGCACACGCACACGCACACGCACACGCACACGCACACGCACACGCACACGCACACGCACACGCACACGCACACGCACACGCACACGCACACGCACACGCACACGCACACGCACACGCACACGCACACGCACACAAACAAACAAACACGCACACGCACACAAACAAACAAACACGCACACGCACACGCACACAAACAAACACGCACACAAACAAACAAACACGCACACAAACAAACAAACACACACACACAAACACGCACACAAACAAACAAACACACACACACAAACACGCACACAAACAAACAAACACACACACACAAACACGCACACAAACAAACAAACACACACACACACACACAAGGCCCCCAATCCCGGAAAAAAAGTATGTAAACCGGGGTGGGGCTAATCGTATCTCCAACTGCCCACCCCTTCAATCTCAATATTGGAGCTGAGCTCCAAACCAATCCCCACTTGCGACGTTTATGAAACGTATTTAGGGTTAGAACGAATGGTCGAAATGGCAAATTAAAATTATTTGAATTTTACGGAATTATACCCTTTTGTCCGGAGTGCGGGCGTTGACACACTCCCACGGTTGTATGCAGTCGCAACGGACGACATAGCCTGTTAATTAGCTCTACCACAGTCGGTTTGCGAGTTATCCCTTTGATGGTGTCCCTATATAAATGCCTGCACATAACAGCTAGATTTTCGCTTGACTGCGTAACTCCGCACGGGAGATATAGTGTGGTGAAACATACAAGCTATACTTAAATGTAATTTAACTCTTATCATTATGTAGTGTCACGTCCAACGGCATCATTGTTGTCGATTAACTCACAGGTTTATATGTATACTAATACCAATATGTAGTAGGTATGCTTTTGATAACGAAACTAAGTTATAAAATATCTATACAAAATAAAAAGTAATATGAGAAAACTAAGAACGCATTTTTTTCATTTATGTTTGTTTTGCGTATGACATGTGTCAGTATAAGTTTAATTCTGAATAATTTTTTTACTATAGGATTACCTGATAAAAAGGGTATCCTTATAATTCTTTATATTAAATTCGACCCTAGTCTCGCTTAACCGACTGTCGTTCGGCTGCGGAACTACGCCGAGAAGACAGTCTGGCTACATTTACGGCTTTTGTTTGGGTAGCAGCCGTGACCTATAAAATGCTGCACTGTGGGTGGTTTTCTAGCCCCCACATTTATTCTGCTTAGATAGCTAGTTGTTCACTTTATATCTAAGCCAACGGCAATGCCCATAGTTTTGTTTACTTTGTCATATTTTGTTTATATTGTCATATACTTTGTTTGTGTAGTAATTAAAGGCATTGCCAATTTCCACCCAATTTTGCTTCTGTTATTTCTCGCTATCTCACGCTCCATAAACTGAGCAAAGCACAGCAGGTTCCCTTTACTTCTATTTTCGCTTGGTGCCAGTGAGCAAAATAAGTTTAATTTTTAATAGTTTTTTTATAATACAGCATTATTTGATCAAAAGGTTTCCTTATTTAATTTGTATGCTATCCGTGTCGAGCTAGACAATGCTGCCACCTCACGGATACTGGTTAATCCTGCCGTAATTCTTATTTTATAAACAACGGTAAATTTGAATTTTTACTTACTTTTGTGTTAATATAAGTTCAATGGTGAATACTTTTCATATGATATTATTATCTTGTAAAAGTATATCGTTATTTTAATTTTTATTTCGTAGTTGGCCTGAGAGCCAATCAGCATCTCTACCCTAATCTGGGGTAAGGCTGCCCGGATGTAGAAACTTATGCCCATATACTGTCCCAGGCGGAGTTGAGGGGGGCTTAAAAGTGCTGCCACCTCACGGAGTCTGGGTAACCGAGGCTAATTCGACCCGAGAACCATGCAGTAGTGAGGGGCTCAAGTGCTGCCACCTACGTTAGTCTACGTTAGTACATTCTACACCAGGTGGCGCGCTTGCAGCAGGGATATCTGAGGGACAGGCGACAATAATGGCTACAGGCCCTGTTGGAGACTGGTACAAAGACGCCAGAAACACCCAGGGTTTACTGTTGGACATCTTTGGCGTGTTGTATGAAAATGGCGCCGAAGGACCTGTAGTGATACCAGGATCCATCGAGGCGGTGAAGAAGTAAGCATACGTGAGCGATAATACAGGGGTCTAGTAATAACAGTCATTATCTTTTGGGGTCTTTTGCACTAGCCTCGATTACCCAGGTGTCGTGGCGTGGCAGCACTTTTGCGCCTTGGGAAAATAGCTCGGCATATCATATCAATCAAATAAAGGTTCACTTTTAATCATATTTAGTTTTGTCATCTATTTTTTCATCTTTTTGTTTAGTCTCGCTTAACCGACTGTCGGTCGGCTGCGGAACTACGCCGAGAAGACAGTCTGGTGACATTTGCCGGCTTTTGTTTGGTATCCGCGTGATCTATAAAATGCTGCCACCTCACGGACACTGCCGTAATATTTTTTTTATAAACAACTGCAAATTTGTATTTCTATTTATTTTGGGTTAATATAAGTTTAATTTTTAATAGTTTTTATAATACAGCATTATTTGATCAAAAGGTTTCCTTATTTAATTTGTATGCTATCCGTGTCGGGCTAGACAATGCTGCCACCTCACGGATACTGGTTAATCCTGCCGTAATTCTTATTTTATAAACAACGGTAAATTTGAATTTTTACTTACTGTTGTGTTAATATAAGTTCAATGGTGAATACTTTTCAAATGATATTATTATCTTGTAAAACTATATCGTTATTTAAATTTTTATTTCATAGTTGGCCTGAGAGCCAATCAGCGTCTCTACCCTATTCTGGGGTAAGGCTGCCCGGATGTAGAAACTTAAGCATATATACTGTCCCAGGCGTAGTTGAGGGGGCTTAAAAGTGCTGCCACCTCACGGAGTCTGGGTAACCGAGGCTACTTTTTGTTTTGGGTAATCTTATACTTAACTGGCCTAAATTATTACGGCCTTTTAAACCCATTTTGTTCACCTTATATCGATGTGTATGTGTTCGCAATGTGATTCTACATCACTTCCGGTACAAAGAATTATAATTTTTTTATTTTTATTTGTGTTTTAGAACAATTTAAACAGCTCGCGCCTCCGCGGTTCTGGAGCCTCTGGGAGGTGCCTACACTGGCTACAGCCCGCGCCATATTTGCAGCGGTGACATCGCGTTGTTTACTTCGACTCGGCGTGTTTAAATTGTTCTAAAACACTAATTAAAGCAATTAAATCTGACTTCTTTGTACCGGAAGTGATGTAGAATCACATTGCGAACACATACACATCGATATAACGTGAACAAACTGTTTCAAAAGGCCGTAATAATTTAGGCCAGTTAAGTATAAGATTACCTTGTTTTGTGTGTAATTATATATTTCCCTCTCTGACTGTCTCTGGCGATTCGCTCAGCGAATTGGGAAAATAGTTCTACTACTATTTGCAGAGCGAATAGGACAGTTTTATTGGATAATTAGAACTCAGTATAACATATCTGTTTTAAGGCAATTAAGCCTAGTACCTGCTTTCAGCCCAAGACATTTGACAGAATATTGGACTTCCTTGTCCTAGATTTTCCAGAATCCAGGTAATTATCAGGGGACTTATTGAAATTAAATTGACATACATCTGCAGGGCAGCTAATGTACGAATTTACGAAACAGGTCTAAGGCTAAACTAAAGCTACATTTCATGGACATCTTCCAGACTGAAGGATGCTGGGATACCTGTGAGATTCTGCACAAACAACTCAACAAAGACGAAAGCTGGACTTGCGAAGATCTTACTGGACCTTGGGTTTGACGTGAACGAGTCGCAACTCTTTCCTCCACCCCCTGCCGTCAGCCAGGTCCTGAAGGCACGCAGTCTCCGCCCCTACCTCATTGTCATGCCAGGTAGGTGCAAGTAGACTCCATGTGAACATATGTCATTGTCATGCCAGGTAGGTGCACAGGGCTTTATGCAGGATAAAATTATTGCCAGTCACACATGTTTTGGTGGACACATGGATGTTAACTGTTAGGCCAGTTTACAAACTTTCAGATGTGCCTGATGACCTGAAAACACACATATGACACCATTTACACTCACATTCAAGGCATAAAGTTCTAACAATATCTATGGTTTTGGAAGACCTTTTTTTTGCTCCTTAATTTTTTTTACCCGTCCACCCATATTTCTGCCCATCCATATTCGTTTTTACCCGTCCTAATGACGGGTGGACGGGTCTCTACATAAAGGTATGTAAGTAGACTCCATGTGAACATATGTCATTGTCATGCCAGGTAGGTGCAAGACTCCATGTGAACATATGTCATTGTCATGCCAGGTAGGTGCAAGACTCAATGTGAACATATGTCATTGTCATGCCAGGTAGGTGCAAGACTCCATGTGGACATATGTCATTGTCATGCCAGGTAGGTGCAAGACTCCATGTGGACATATGTCATTGTCATGCCAGGTAGGTGCAAGACTCCATGTGGACATATGTCATTGTCATGCCAGGTAGGTGCAAGACTCCATGTGGACTTATGTCATTGTCATGCCAGGTAGGTGCAAGACTCCATGTGGACAATGGACATATGTCATTGTCATGCCAGGTAGGTGCTAGACTCCATGTGAACATATGTCATTGTCATGCCAGGTAGGTGCAAGAGTCCATGTGGACACATGTCATTGTCATGCCAGGTAGGTGCAAGTAGACTCCATGTGAACACATGTCATTGTCATGCCAGGTAGGTGCAAGACTCCATGTGAACATATGTCATTGTCATGCAAGGTAGGTGCAAGTAGACTCCATGTGAACATATGTCATTGTCATGCCAGGTAGGTGCAAGTAGACTCCATGTGAACATATGTCATTGTCATGCCAGGTAGGTGCAAGACTCCATGTGAACATATGTCATTGTCATGCCAGGTAGGTGCAAGTAGACTCCATGTGAACATATGTCATTGTCATGCCAGGTAATTGCAAGTAGACTCCATGTGGACATATATCATTGCCATGCCAGGTAGATGCAAGTAGTCACCACATATACTTACATCATTCTCATGTCACGTAGATGAAGTATATGATATGGCATCAGACGAGTCACGAGACTTGTATGCCCTGTAGGAAATCTTTCAGGACTTTAAATAAAAAGTTATTGTTTCATACAACTGATACAAGTTACATTAACGGTAAATTGGTGGGAAAATAAGACACAACATTGTGCAAGCGCAATGATATATGTAAGTGGCTTTCATGGGGAATGTGCCCTAAGAACAAAGCGATGAATGTGATTTTGATATTGATAAATTTACCACCATATTCCCTGACGATACAAAATATAACTTTCTGATTAAATAAATAATTAGATAACATTGCGCATGAGCGATGACATATGTAAATGGCCTACATGGGGAACCGTCACCCGGACGTTACCTTGTCATTTGACCTTGACATATTTGTTGTAGTTCACAACATGCTACATGCCCTTTGACCTAATTTATAGTTCACCACCTATGGTCTTCACCAGTGACATTGAGACGTGTTGTTCCAGACGTGTTGCCCCAGTTTGCGGACATCGCCCAGACGGAGCCGAACTGTGTGGTGCTGGGGGACGCACAGACACACTTCACCTACGACAACATGAACCGGGCGTTTCAGATCCTCCTCAGCTGCCCGAACCCTGTCCTTATTGCCATGGGAGGAGGGTGGGTATTCAGCTGTGTTTTAGTGACTTCCTCCATTAACCATTTTAGTCCTACAGTTTCACGAGTGACGAGTGTGCTCCATTTCATTGCACCATGTATTTAGTAGGTGTAACTTACGGTAATTTACGGTATGCTCCCGAAGTTCGTTGATGCTCCCGACACGCCCACTATCTAGGCTTGGGCAAGGATTTTTCACTCAAATTAACCATATTGCTGCATGACTTACACATAGAAATATTAACCGTTGTGGAATACAATTTATATGCATAAAAACGTCATTATGTTATCTCTTTGTACACCAAATTTCGTTCTTGTTCCTAAAATATAACGCGTTCAGTAGCATTTTAAAACGACCCCCTACTCAACAAAAATCGGCCTGTTGCGACACGCTGCCTGTGCTAAGATGCTATGCTTGTTACGCTAGCGCGAGCGCCTCATCGCGTTTACCACCAGGCTGACAATTTAAGCGTAAAATAGGCTTTCTTCTCAAACGTTGCGCCGCGTCAATTTTTGACCAATTCAATCAGAATAAAGCTTATTTTGAAGAAATATTATTGCTCTATCGATTGGTGATACACACTACGCTGAACTAATAAGAAATCGTCCGCTAAAACGCAATTAAACATGACAACTTATGTCATGGTCGTATTTCGTGAGCAACGTCGCCGTTCCGCATCAGATCGCGTAGTGTGTGGTACCATTCGATCCGGCGTGAAATTTGCTATCCAGTACATATCATTTTATGAATATAGCATTTTATTTGTGGGGGCGCACGCCTTTGAAAGCTGGTGGTACTTTTTCCCCGAGTCGCGACCCTTCGAGTCTTCGGCAGATCGCCGCACGCGTTAGTTGTAAGTAAGTCGCTAATGTCGTATTCCACGCGTATGTTAGCAATTTCTAAACATCACGGCACATAACGGCTACCAATTGTCTCATGGTCAACGTATTGCATTTTAGTGATAATTTATAGCGAATAATTCGTCTATTTGCCTGTTGCTAAATCTATGGGTTTGCCCTTGCAACGAAATAGGCTGACCTAGATATCAACATCACGGTGGGCGCCAGGACTAGTCGATCTTTGTTGTGAGGGGTGTCAAAGGATGCTGTCGAAGCTCGCCGTTTACTTGAGAAACGATCTTTAATTATGAACATATTTTTCACGTCGTGTTGTTTTACTCGTATTATAGATGACAACTATTACAACTGTATTGTCCACACAACAGTAATTGATACGAAATTCGGCATAATGCGCCGCTATTTCAGCTAGACCAACGACAAACATACGCCGCTGCAATGTCTGCGCCGTTGCGATAAAGCCGACTTTCTACTTGTATTCGCGCAACACGTGGATTATTACATTTACAATGCCTTTGAAATAGTATACAACAATTTTATTTTTAAAAAGCAGAGACAAGAAATAACAATTCTTGGAGACGAATTGATCGACCTAGCGTCGTAATTCCATAACATTATAGTTTATATATCTTTTTGTGTTTATATTTTAATTACGTATGTTGTCAAATCATTTTGAAATACATTCACCCACATGATGGAATGTATTTCGGAATTTATCAATATTACATATAACAATATTTGTTATTAAACTGATTAGTAGTTCAATTTAACACCAATTATTTTACAAATATATGTTATTATAATCTTATAATAATACTTTTATTACATTTGATCATATATGACAACATATGTAATCAAATAATATACATATATATATTATATATATATATATATATATACTTAATGGTTTCTAAATTATAGATTAGTTAATTATGTCAAAATTTTACACAACATTGAGAATTTTTTAGAAGAACTCTTATTTCACGTAAACAACACAATTATATGATTTATGTGAAAATCATGCAGTAGATATACATAACAACAATACCTGTGCTAAATTAAAAGTTTGTAACTTTAATATATGTTTGACTAGAGCATGGTCAAAATATACCTAATTTTCACTGTCATGGCGGCCATATTGGATACCTAATTTGCATAATTTATGCAAAAAATGAGAAATAGCTCAATTCTACTGAAAACTAGTTACATGCCAAATTTGGTTGATCTGTGTTGAAAAGTAAAGATTTTTGTTTGAATCTATACTACCTACCTTGAAGTTTTGACATTTTCCCCCGAGGTAATCGGGGAAAAAAGTAAAACGTCATATAAAACCCAAACGACATGACATGGCTGAATGAAACTTGTTTTACTATCCGAATATAATATGTATCTTTCACAAATTCATATTTGTATCGCCTTTAATGACTTTTTTCAATTTTGTGCTTGTCTCTTGCCAAGTGTCAATTTGCTAAAATAACATATTCCCACATTTTCAATATCGCATATCTCTGGAAATATTAGTCATACCACTCTAATAATTTATGTACATGTTGACCATGTTGTTGTCCTTGGATGCATATAATATTGAGTTATTCTAGTAATAAGTTAAAAAGTTGTGTTAAGTCAAAAATGACATTTTATAATAAATTCCTTGCCCAGGCCTACACTATCAACAATATTTTTTATGTTTACACGGGATATCCTTTACATTCATCATATCTTGCCATTTGGTATACGAACGGCTAAGGTGGTAACTAAGGAGAACAAGTGTGTCCAGAGACAAAATACAAATAATCCCCACCACGACCTAATTAGGTCAATTCTACATCGCTTCATGAAAGCTGCATTGACCATTCACTGTTAGCTGTAACCAGTAGACCTCATAATTGCGCGTAGAGTTACAAAGGTATGAAATTAATAAAATTGTCGAAAAAATATTTATTTAACTAATTGAAATGAATTGATCAAGGATCAGTGGTCAGTGGGAATGAATGGACAGGTCAGTGGAATAGTGGGTGGTTAGTGGGAAGAATAGACAGTGGAATGAATGGACAGGTCAGTGGGTGGACGTTGGTTACTCAAAAGATATGCACTTACAAAACTCAGCGTACATGATTTATCTGTCCATTTTCAACACACTGGCAATATGAACATGTGGAAATATCAATATGGTTAATGTTCAGACATGTCTTAGTTGTTGCTGTGCACTGGAGTCTCACTGAAGACATTTCTCTTTCAGCAAGTATTACCAGGAGGCTGGAGACATGAAACTGGATGTTGGTCCATTTGCCAAGGCACTTGAGGTAACGGTCCCATTCCCAGGTCCCACATGTGGGAAAGATGTGTATTCGTATAATCAATGTATGGAATATGTTGTGTGAAGGTGCTTGTATTGTTCTGCAGGTTCTCATTGATTTAGTGTCCTGCCACGTCTTATGATGCGTACACAAATTTTTATAATGCTACGTAAAGTTCATGTTTTTTTTAATAGATCTGTCATAAAGCAGGAATGTGTGTGTGTGTGTGCACGTGTGTGTGTGTGTGTGTGTGTGTGTGTGTGTGTGTGTGTGTGTGTGCACGTGTGTGTGTGTTACATGTGTATATTAAGCTTGTCCTTGTAGACATTTTATATGTCGGGTGCCAAACAGAATAACCACAGTGAGAGAAATTCTGTTTTGATTAAGGGCTCAAGTTTGCCAGTTAATGGTTCATAATGTGAATTTGTATGATTGGTTGGCATGATTTCTGTGATTCACACTGATGACGGGGGTGTAATGATGGAACTGACGCTGTCTGTGTCCGGCGTGTCACAGTTTGCGAGTGGGATAGAGGCTGAAATCATTGGGAAGCCGTCGAAGACATTCTTCCTGGCGGCCCTCAGTGACATGGGGTTTAGCACTGACAAGGTAAGAATCCTCAATGAAACACTCAACTAACTCCCATTACTGCTGCAGTTGGTCACAGCCTATCATCCACTTGTGCCAGGGGTCACTGTGTGTGATTACATGTGCCAGGGGTCATTGTGTGTGATCACATGTGCCAGGGGTCACTGTGTGTGATCACATGTGCCAGGGGTCACTGTGTGTGATCACATGTGCCAGGGGTCACTGTGTGTGATCACATGTGCCAGGGGTCACTGTGGGTGATTACATGTGCCAGGGGTCACTGTGGGTGATTATATGTGCCAGGGGTCACTGTGTGTGATCACATGTGCCAGGGGTCACTGTGTGTGATCACATGTGCCAGGGGTCACTGTGTGTGATCACATGGGGCCAGGGGTCACTGTGGGTGATTACATGTGCCAGGGGTCACTGTGTGTGATCACATGGGGCCAGGGGTCACTGTGGGTGATTACATGTGCCAGGGGTCACTGTGGGTGATTACATGTGCCAGGGGTCACTGTGGGTGATTACATGTGCCAGGGGTCACTGTGGGTGATTACATGTGCCAGGGGTCACTGTGGGTGATTACATGTGCCAGGGGGTCACTGTGGGTGATTACATGTGCCAGGGGTCACTGTGGGTGATTACATGTGCCAGGGGTCACTGTGGGTGATTACATGTGCCAGGGGTCACTGTGGGTGATCACATGTGCCAGGGGTCTTGTGGGTGACTCTTGGTGTGACCTCTGACTTGTGAGGATGTATTCTACTCTTGATCTTGATCACATTTCTGAGGCAACGTTTTTGAACACCAATTTGCAAAACAGAAAATACTTTCTGTCTGATTGTTTAGCCGTCTGTTTAACAATCACCAGTGGGTAATCTCTGTTTTGTTGTTGTTTCCAACTGACCTGTTTGTGTGGATTTGTTTGGTGGCAGGTTGTGATGATAGGAGATGACATCATCAGTGACGTAGGGGGCGCCCAAGCATGCGGCATTCGGGGCGTTCAGGTCCGAACTGGCAAATACAGGTAAATGATTTCCCATGTCAATATGGCATGTTGACCAAGAGTGAGTGTTGACAGTTTGTAATTTGCTCTATAATCGTACCACACCAACACTGCTCCTTCTGCCTCACTTCAATGGGTCCTTCCCTCTTTACCTTTTGGATCACTCTGCACAGACGTTTCTTCACGCACTCTCCGGAGAGAGGCTGCTGAGAATTCCTAAACGTCATTTTAAGTCAGTTAGTGAGCACTCGTTCAGTTTCATGGCGCCCACCATCTGGGATGCACTACCTGTTAGCCTTTGAAATGTCCCTACTCTGTGTGTTTTAAAATCTTGTTTAAAAACATGTATCTTCCGACAAGCATTCTCTGTTACATATATAGTCCAGTGTTCTGTGTGGGTTAGTGTTGATTATAATATTATACTGTTTACTGTTCTTTGAGTGATATGTGTAAGCGCACTGAGTTTTGGTTCTTAAGATTTGCACTATTGAATATATTGATATATCCATTATTATTATGAATTGACACTTTAGAATATGCTTCCTTTTAGTGTTAGATCCGTTGAAACTATTACACCATTCCGACGTCATTTAAAAATGGGATATTGCTAATCGTTTACGACTAATGAGATTGACCAATCCTTTTGTCATGGTTTCCACGAATTTAGGTGCAACAGAAGTTACCTTACTGTTATTGTGTACAGCAGGTAGTCTTTCTCAGTGTCAGCACCATCATTTTGGGACACTTTAAAAGAAAACATTCATCAATCAAACACCCTAACTTGATTCATGACTGTCCTTAAAACTTGCATGTTTAAACTGGCTTACTTCCACAGAGGAACTGTTGTGTATCACAGTTTTATTAGCATATTTTATTATCTTTTGAATACATTTTGTTAACTTATTTTACTTATTATTAGTTATTATTAAAAAAAATTATATACTAATTGTAATGTTTTACTTTTTTATTATAACCATCATTATTTACATACTTGTCTTATTATGTTAGAAATATATATATTAATTAAATATATATATATATATATTTAATGTTAATATAATATCATATATATATATACTTATTTATATATTTTTATCCCATATACTTTTACAATGTTTACTATGCACCTACGATTATAAACACTGGGACACAGTGCTTTATAAATGTTGGTTATAATAACAATAATAAAAAAAAAATTGAGAGGAAGGGTGATAGCTTTAACTTAAGGCCTGTCCACAAGAGTAAATACAATGTGACAGAGACACTGTGTCTGTAGACCGCGAGACGAGCCCCATGCCTGTGTGACACCCGACGGTTACGTGGACAACCTGCTGCAGGCAGTTGACTTGTTCCTCGCTCACAGATGACGACTCTTTCCATGTCAGACATATTGTGGAAAGGTAGGTCGAACGGCATGGATCGTATCAATTTCTGTTCAACTTCTGGTATTGGTAATCATTTTTAAAAGTTACTTTGGAATATTTTTTAATTAGACATTCATTCGAGGGTTTGCAGCAGTATACGTGTGCCATGTTTTCAGGTTGTTGTTGTTGTTAAAACGAATTGAATTTTTGCCTTACAATTTTGAAGGTGAGAACCGATAATTAGGAATTATACTCTTTCAGGTGGTAGGGTTGTAGTTTTGGAATTGGCTAGAAAAAGTAGAAGTGGAGTTGAATTTATCCAAAAATTTTAAATGGAATTGAATTTTACCAAAAATATAACCTCTGCACATTGCTTACCAGGAGATCCTCCTCCTTCACATGGTGACAGTGGGCCGTGACACACATAAGCTCAAAATGACCCAAGCAATGACACTGCCCTCCAGATACATGTTTTGTGCATTCAGCCATGTGAACACATTCTATGTTGTCATCCCCAATTAAAACAGTTGCCTGTTGTCAAACTTGCCATTGGACTTGAATATTCACGAGAGCAGCAATCGACACACAACTTTGGTTTTGTTCAACTATGCTTCATTTACCTGTACATGTAATTACTGTCCTAGTTCAAGTCGTCATTTTATGATTTCAGATGTCTTTAGGGAACAGCATGACAGACTGATCAGTGAAAATCGTCACGTGACAAGCAACCGCTTAAGGAGTTTACCTTTCTGTAAATGACCACTCAACTATGCTGGACACTATCTTTACTCGCAGTCAATGGACAGCTGGGTGGACCATAAATGTCTACTCGGGTCACTCAACTGTTCCTAACATATCAAGTACATTCTGAGGCCTTGTCCAATGGCCATGGTGATGTCACACGACCTACTTAATGTTAGTTGACCTAACCACACTGCTATTTCCTTTCCTTGAATGCATGCAGAGTTACCTATGACATGGGTCAGATATCGTAACGTGGATCAGATATCTGAATACACAAGACATGGACAACGAAAGCAAGCAGTCAGAAACATGATTAAGTATAGTTTTGTACAATATTTATTTTATTCCACAGGTAGGAATGTTTTAAGTATACGTGTATAATGA
This sequence comes from Oasisia sp. SBJ-2009, assembly GCA_964017155.1. Taxonomy (NCBI): domain Eukaryota; kingdom Metazoa; phylum Annelida; class Polychaeta; order Sabellida; family Siboglinidae; genus Oasisia; species Oasisia sp. SBJ-2009. The sequence goes on along the minus strand of OZ024864.1, from coordinate 9,626,675 downwards.
TAGTCTGCGATTATTTTACTAGTTAAACACTGTTTACATAATTATACATCTGGTGTTGCACGTCTGTTTGTATCTTTATGGCTTTTCTTTGTTTTAATATATATGGCAATAAACCATGTACATATATCTCATATGTATTTGCGTTTCAGTTAGTTGTACACATTATCATACACTTGTGTAAATATAAATAGAATGTTTTTCTGAAATACAGTCAAGGGACTTTTCATATTCCTTGTTATTTACCACTGCATAGCCACTAACAAAATCACGATTCTAACTCCATCAGCTGGCAGATTTATGGCAGTGATAAATACTGTATTCATTCTATTTTGTGTACACCCCACTTTTTAGCTGCATCTAACATCTTGTGACTTGTCATAAATTTATACTAACCATAGATGTAAATGGAACATCAAGGCTGCCTCCACTGGCTAGATGTGGTCATAGTAATGGCGCCACCTAGTATAGAACACTATGAAATTAATTATAATTATTTTTGGAACTAAACAAAATAATGCGATTAAATGGGTGTACACTTATTAGAATGCATATTTAGATATAGTTTTGCTTGTAAAATATTTCTTAAGCATGCTGTATATGTAATAGAATGGATACAGTACAGTTTCTTGCATGCGACAGGTTGTTGTGCGACTTCCATATTGATAAACCAATGGAATTTACTACAAGACAAAGTAGCGCAATTATAAATACTATAACACCTGTTCCGTATAACTGGTCTACCGATAAACCTCATTGTAGCTCTTCTGTGAGGAGGACGTATTCTCTCAGTGTCTGTGGAATGGGCAGCTGTTGGATCTTGTTTCGGATGTTTCGTCCGAGACACTGCCGGACAACGACTCGACTGTGGAACTCCAAACTGCGTGTGTTGTTCATGTGAGACCACAACATCCTCATAACCGCGTCATTCCCGGTGATCGCCGGTGACACCAGATGGAGTGCCTGCAGTGTCCGGAAGCAGTTGACATCGCCGCCAGCAGAGAGCAGCACTGGTACTAAATCGACGAAGCCATCTCGTAGCGCCACGGCGAGCAGAGACAGCTCGTTGATGGCGGTCCTGCACACCCGTCCCCGCACTTCGCAGTTTCTCGCCACCAGGTGGCGCACAATGGTCACATGACCTGCCTGTACGGCAAGTGCGAGTGGCGTGCTTCCGTTGACGTCTGATCGATCGAGGTCGTCGTCGTCGACCGTTGCGGTGACGTCGTGAACGACATCGACAAAACCGCTGCTGCATGCGTAGTGTAGCACACTCTTGCCCAGACTTCCCGTCAGTCGGACGTCACTGCCCGACTGGATCAACATACGAACGATCTCCTTGTGCTGGTTGATGGCGGCCAGCAGTAGTGGTGTGTTCCCGTCGGCGTCCCGCACGTCCAGTGGAGCGTGGGCGGTCACTAACATGTTGACCAGTCCGCGGTGGCCTTTCTCGGCGGCCGTGTGCAGCGCCGTGCGGTGGCCCTTGTTGGCGACGGCGATGCTGCACCGAGACTGCAGTAGGAAGGCGACGCAGTTGGCGTGGTCGTAGAGCGTGGCGTACATGAGCGGTGCGTTGAGCCACCGGTCCTGGGCATCAACCGCACCGCCGTGGAACACCAGCATCGCCACAATGGCGACGTGGCCCGCTTTAGCTGCATCATGCAGCGCGGTCTGACCCCATTTATTCTGTGCGTTGATGTCACACTTCTCGTCATCACCCGTGACACCTGTAGCGTCGTCCGGTCGACTGGTCGAGGACAGCAACGTGTCAATGACCTTCAAGTGACCTTTCCTGCATGCGAGCATGAGGGCGGTGTTTCCGTCGATGTCCTGTCCGTTGATGTGACTGCCAGCCCCCAACAAGCGCACCACGCTCTCATAGTCACCCCCACTTGAGGCATACATGAGGGCGTTGCGCTTCCGGTCATTCACCCCCGTCACCTGACAGCCCCGCTGTAGCAGAAGTCTCACGACCTGGGGACAGACCGCAATCATCAGTTGTCTGCTAGACTATATCACAAATACAGGCATAGCTTTATGTAGAGACCCGTCCACGGGTAAAAACGAATATATGGACGGGCAGAAATAGGATGGTTGGGCGGGTAAAACAATGAAGGAGCAAAAAAGTCTTCCAAAACCATAGATATTGTTAGTTATGCCTTGAAAGTGAGTGTAAATAGTGTCATATGTGTGTTTGTAGCCCATTTCAGGTCATCAGGCACATCTGAAAGTTTGTTAACTGGCTTAACAGTTAATATCCATGTGTCCACCAAAACATGTGTGACTGGCAATAATTTTATCCTGCATAAAGCCCTGTATACAGGTTCCATTTGTTGAAAGTCTTGAATTTGATTGGACCAAATTCAATTCAAGGCCTTGAAATCCTTGAATTTTATAAAGTAGTGTTGAAAAGTCAAGAATTTAATTGTGGCCAATAATTTTTTTTGGCTCGGTTGTCGTGACGAATTAACAGACGTAGGCCAGTGGCAGTCAGGCGTGTGATAAGATTCATTTGGATTGATGTTTTCAATGTTAATTTACTGCGATCAAAAGTACAGATGTCGTTAAAACAGTCTTGAATTTATTTCACAAATAGCCTTCCCCCTTGAAAAGTCTTGGATTTCAAGTGTCCATATGTGTACGGACCCTGCATATATCAACTGAGATCAAAGCTGGCCTAACACTTGTCTACTGAAGCTCACTTATTTAAATTGCTTGTTTTGTGAAAATGAGACATTTTAATAACATGTCTTATCTGTGGTCGATAAATACAGCAGTATATACATGTTTTGTTCCAATAGTAGTGGAAACAATTTAGTCAAATACATAAAAAAAATTGTTAACCGATAATGCGTAACAGTATGAAAAACCTAATTAAATGACCAGACCACCTTGAAAATTGTATTATTTTACCAAAACATTGTCACGCATTTAAGGCAAGTTTCTGTATTCTTAGCAAGCCATTTCAGTCAGTCATACACTGAATAATAAATTGCGGAACTTCAGCCTCGTGTCCAAAATACAATCAACTTAATTGTGGCTTGTCCCCACCTCCCAGTGGCAGTTCTTGGCAGCAATGATCAGTGCGGAGTCACCACGTCTCTCGTCTGCCACGTCTGGTTCCACGCCATCAGCCAGGAGGTGCTGCACTCGCTGTGGGTCGTTGAAGTTGCATGCGGCCAGTAGCTCCTCCTCGCGGCTGCGGTAACTGCACAACATCTGTGTGAATGTGATTTATTACATCAAAAAAATATCAAATATCAAAGGTTTCAATAAAAAGCATGTCAACTGATTGCATAGAAATTATGCCAACATTAACTTACAAGACTGAACTGGTGAATTTACCTTAAACTGGTTTATTTTTTAGTCTAACTAGTAGTATAAAAACTTATTTTCAATGTTTATCAATTAAATTTGTAATACAAAATTGTGTGAAACAGTACCTATTAAAAACTCACACGTACCACAACAAGTACTTTTTACAAATGTTTATTCACATTTTAGTTTCCCATTAATTTGCCACACCATAAAACAGAATATCTTCTTCTTCTGAGTACCGCCTAGCTTCAACATGCTGAAGATACAGGCGGGCGAACAGGAAAAATCAGAAATATATATATGTATATATATTTGTTTCGTTTTGGGTGCATTGCAGTGTATCAGAACCGTAATTTGTGCATGTAAAAGTAATGCGTGCAAAAAAAAACAAAAAACTAGTTATATCTAAAAGGTGGAATAATGGAAAGTCTGGATATTGCTCTTAAAAGAATCAAGGCTGTTTTTATTTACAATATGTTGAGGGAGGGAGTTCCAAAGTCGAATGGTATTTGGGAAAAAAGAATACAAGTGGTAGTTACATCTGGAGTGAGGGATAACGTAAGACAAGGAATGTTGCTTTCTAGTGACTGTGTTTGAATGAATTAGATATTTATTTGCAGGTATGCCCACTAGGTCATTTGATATTTGATATAACATGCATAGTTTTGCATCTTTTCTACGGTCTGCTAGGGATCTCCAGCCTAATGACTGGAGCATATTGGTGACACTTGACGTATTATGGTGGCGATGTAAAACATATCGAGCTGCTCGGCGTTGTATCATTTCAAGTTTATTTATTTGTGTAGCAGTGTGAGGGTCCCAGACAGTACAGCTATTTTCCAGGATAGGTCTAACAAAGGTGAAATAAGCAAGAGTTTTTATTTGGATTATTGAGACTTTTAGATTTCTGCGGAGGAAGCCTAATGATCTATTTGCTTTTGAAGAGATATGCTATTTATGTGGGCATTCCACCGAAGGTCAGATGTTATGGTTAGGCCAATATATTTAGCTTGTGAAACAGTTTGAAGTGGTTGTCCGTGGAGAATGTACTGGGTTTTAGTGATAGTTTTATTTCTTGTAACAGGGATGACATGGCACTTTTCAAGGTTGAAACTCATTTTCCATTTTTTTGTCCATTTGTCGAGTGTGTTAAGGTCTTCCTGGAGTGCAGCTGCAGTTTGACATTTTCACTGACACGGACATACTCAGTCTTGATTAGACTTAAATTAGGCTTAGCCGCCCTAGTCTAGGACCTAGTTCAGTCAAGCTAGCCTGGGCTACAAAAACATGTCATGACACAGGACGTACGCGCACACAGTCAAAGTACATACGTTTCTGCTAGACCTGTGCCATATCCCTAATATTTGCTTATTTGAATTATTTTTGAGTGATGTATTTAAGGTGGTCTTATTATGTATCTTGGACTTGGTGTTTGGTTGATTAGATGACGTCTCATGTTGGTAAGGTTTGTTACATAATAAACACGGAAGTAATCGACGAAAAGCCGTCATCGGGGAGCCAAATCATAACATTGACACGTGACGTCATTCATCGATTGAATCGATGAATGACGTCACTCACTGGAACTCCTTAATTATGGCTTTGCTTCAATTCTACTACTCAGTACTACTAGAAGTCTAGAGCTATAGACGCGCTAGAGAAGAGACCAGACTACGGCACATTATAACCAATCGCGATAGAAAGACATGCAGTGGTGTCTAACTTACCGTGACATGAAGGCCGATTTAGAAATCACTGGAAAGGGTAGGAGCCCTGGAACGTTTGTGAAACGTAGACCGCAGCAGTAAATAATCGGCTAGGTCTGCGTGTGTGTTCAGTTACTTATGTTATGTAAACTGACCGCAGACCCGCAGCGCTATCTAGCGGGTGGATTGTATAGCTTTCGCGCCATCTGACGGATAGTGTGATTTGTAATTTTGTGGTAGCTGGCAGTCGTTAGGCGGCGCCGCTTTTACACAAACTCTTCTTCTCATAGCACGCACGCACGCACGCACGCACGCACGCACGCACGCACGCACGCACGCACGCACACGTACAATATTATATTTATATTATGTCTATATATATATATATATATAATATATATAATTATATATATATACATATATATATATATATATATACGTATATATATGTATATATATATATATATATACACATATATATATATATATATAGATAGATATCATTGTTGTAGTCAAATAGTAAAAACAGACTGTCCACTTACGTATTTATAACTGTGTTTGTGAAAATAAAAATAAACGAACAATAAATCCAAGAATGTTTATTTCGCCTTTTGTATATGCTAACTTGTAGTATTGTAGTTACATTTGCTTATATTATTGAAAGATATCTCGGCATCACAAGGACACCATAAAAACAGCAACTATAAAAACGCTGGTAAACATGGGGCGTATCGATCGGTGGCATTTTTGTGGATGTGGTCTGCCGTTTCTGCGCGGTCTGCCAGTTCGTAGCCCGCTTTTTTGTGTGCGCCTCCTCAGGTCGCTCCATAGTCTCCTAGCTGTCAGCTGTCACACAGGGAGCATCCGTTGGCTGATAGAGCAACTATACGATAAGTGATACCCATATCACAACATACTAATTGTTTGTAGTAAATGCAACGCTATTGGGTCGTTTCTTGCATATATTTATCTGTTCTTAGGTCGTGAGAAACAACAAGTTTTGTAGCCATCGAGCTGCTCGAGAAATAACGCCAACTCGATTCGGTAATTTGTCGAGCAACTCGAGAGATACCTAATAAAGTTAGCGTTATATCTCGAGCAGTTCGATGGCTAGAAAACTCGTTGTTTCTCATAAGAACTCATAAATACAAGCAGGAAACGACCCAACAGCGTCACATTTACTAAAAAGAATAAATATATACCACATACATGCCACGAAAACATTGCTATGCCTAGGCTATGGGAATATGTATGCACGTTCAAATCTGCTCGACAAATAACGAGCCGAGTCGAAAGTTATTTCACGAGCTGCTCGACGAATTAGAAAACTCGATAGGGACCTATTTCTCACTAGAACGGATAAATTACAGACAGGAAACGTTCCAGCAGCGTTACATTTATTACAAAGAGTTAGTTTGTTAACTTAGCTGCCATAAAAAATATATACTCCTAAGTGCACGAGTTTGCATATCCAGATGTGCTCGAGAAATAACGCGAAGTCGGTCCCTTATTTCTCGAGCAGCTCTAGAAATAAGGCGACGTCGGGCTGTTTTTTCCCGAGCAGCTCGCTAAATAGCCAGTCCCTTTGATAAATGATCGTCACATGATGTCGTTGAGTACGTAAAACGTCTCGTGGATGGTGTTGCTAAGAAACGGTAGGTTTGAATTTCGATTTATTTAGCGTTGTTTCATTGCTGAAAGGAGAGACACAGAAATAGTCGTTGCAATGGCATATCATAATGTAAGTTGTATACGTGTGCTTGTCTATGGCATTACATAACAATGTTGTATTTGTAATAACCAGATATCGTAAGATATCGAGTGTACACCTCATGTGGGCTGTAAAAACCGGGTTAAAACGTTCGTCTTATTCTCTTGGCCTTGACCTTATCATGTTGTATACTCACGTCCGGTATGTTCGGTGTAGGTAAACAATCGTGGACGTAGTACTGAAATCTTGTGTTCTAACACTCTTGGCATTTCTTAGATATACTGCATGGTCTTGCATTGTTTCACGTGACACACGAACAACTTACACGAATTCTGACCAATCCCAGGGCCAGGGAACTCCAAAGTGATTTGGAATTGGAGTACCTAAATTAAAACGTTTATCATAACTCAGACATCGTTGTTTCCATTACCATGGCATTAACAGTAAATAACACGTGTTACTCAGAGAGTTACACTTTGGTTTCCCTACGGAGGAATGTTATCCCGGTTTTGTTAAAATCACAATTACATTATTTGTAGCTGAAATATTGCCCACGCCAGGAGGCCTCTCTAATATAATTATAAAATAGAGTAGTAGAATTATACCAGCCTTAGCTGCCGTACATTGTGGTTTCACAACAGTTCGGTAAGCACAACTCTGACAAGTTGTCTAAACGAACATAATCATAACACGTGTATACATTTGCGCAAAAACAAGTTATACTGTGCGAAAGATGGCTTTCTTCAGTACTTGTCAAGATCGACAAACACAAGTAGCCACCGGCACCGATGTCATGACAACCACCATAATAACCGATTAAAATGCATGATTTCTTTTGTCGTTCTTACCTATAAACTGTCCCATTGCCAATCATGCTTTTGTTTGTAATCATCCTTCGGAAAATGAAACTATCAGGTTAACAAGTGAAAAGTTACAGTAAATTGTGATGTGCGCATCAGAATATCCTGTTGAAGCGTAGATGGAGTAGTCTTCGCTAGTAATCGCGAGGTTGCACCTATTTTTACATGTCGGTATTTTATCGTTCTGCCGCACGTTTGCTGAAGGTCGCTCTCTCTCTGACTGTCTCTGTCTGCATGTTTATCTGTCTGTTTATCTGTCTGTCTCTTTCTCTCCCCCCCCCTCTCTCTCACTCTCTCTCACCCTCACTTTGTCTTGCACTCTCTCCCTATCTCCCTCTCCCTCCCTCTCTCTCTCTCTCTCTCTCTCTCTCTCACACACACACACGCTCTCTCGCATTCTCTCTTGTTCACTATCTCCCTATCTCTCTCCTTCACTTTCTCTCTCTGTCACTCTCTGTCAGTCTCTCCCTTTCTCTCTTACTCATCCTCTCCCCTCTCTCCCTATCTCTCACTCTGTTTCTCTCTCTCTCCCTCCCATCTTTTCTCTCTCCCCTCTTCATCCTCCTCGTCTCTCCGTCTCCGTCTCTCCGTCTCTCTCTCTCTCTCTCTCCCCCTCTCTCTCTATTGTTCTGTCTGCGTCTGCCTGCATGCCTGTCTGTCTATCTATCTATCTATCTATATGTCTATGTCTCCCTCTCCCGCTCCCTCTCACCCGAACGCTCCGGCATCCGTGTTGATAGTTTGGGCATTTTGCTGCACAACATGGGTAGGACAATTTTTATTGTGACATAGCAAAGCGCGACCAACAGGATCCATGAATGACTCTTAAAAAAAAAAGATTACTGTATTACTTAAGGTATACACTTTTGTAGTACATTTTGTCCATTTAATGATATGCAGGCACTATAACTGTGAAGTTTACGTAATATTTGATATTAAAAATTATGTCGTTTTTCTTCCAGACAAAGAACTTCATCCCGTTGGTAGTAGGTTTTCTGGTGATTGCTCTTATTGGCCAAAGTCTATGCAAGCCGGCGTAAGTATAATATCATTCACAACTACTGTTATTGCTTTTTATGTTCACATCATCTCACATCGCTTGCTTAAATCACAAGTAATTTGTCACTAGATGCTGAAATTAATATGCGCATAGTATAAGCTGCAGTTGTCATGTCCAAGCTGAACAAGAAAGTGTGGAGTAACCTGAAAGTGTGTGTCTAGTGTCTACTGTCTACCAGGCATGTGTCCTCAACACTCTTCCCTTCGGCTGTGAGACCTGGACAACACACACATGACATGAGAAGAGACTGCATAGTTTTCATATTCGTTATCTTAGACACATCCTCGGCATATTCTGGCAGGACATGGTCACGCACCATTGGGCGACCATATCTACGTTACAAAGACATCTGCAAGCGTGACACGAAGATGACATTAGTAACTGGGAGACCGTCGCCTGGTATCTTGGAAAGTGGTGATCAGCTATCAACAGTGGCATGAAAAGGGGAATAGATAGAAGAAGGGTACAATAGGCCGAGACGAGAGATCACCGAAAGCAGAGCGCTACCAATGCCGTACTTTCTTCACAGCCGACTTCACAGCAGATGCGCTAGAAATTGTCACGCCCAAATCGGACTTCTTACTCCCACCAGGCGATGCATGTCACCGAACTGACAATCATTGCCTGGTAACACAGACGGATGCCACGATATGTACATGCTATATTAAACTATTTTAGCTGAGTGCCTCAAATTGGATTTCACTAGATTAATGACGCAATAGAAGTGTTCTTCTTCTTCTTATTATTATTCAGCCACTTCATTTATTTTATTTCAGATCGAAATTGGACGGTTTGAGTAGCTCAGAGGTTCGGGATGCTAAGCAAGGAAAATTTATGACAGAGGCAGCTCTCCTGAGCATTGTGAAAGAATCGGATGCAGCCACGATGGCAAAGATCGTCGTTATGGCCGAGAAGTATGGCACAGGGTAAGTGTATTACTGGTACATAAGATCATGCTAAAGGTACATGCAAAATCAATCGTAGACACGTAGAAGATCACTACAACATGAATCTTTCCTACAGGCACATTGTAAGAAGTTAATTTTAATCGTATTTTGTTAATACAGTTATAATGAAAGTAAATTAAAAAACCTAATTGTGAGCTATGACATCTTCAGGAGTGTACGTCTGGACAGCAAATAAATAACTTGTCAAAATGCTGCGTGTGTTTGACATCCATTTTTGAGAGCTTGATGTTAGGCAACGTGGTGGATTTGTGAGCTGGCTGTTGGTTTTGGAGCCATCTGGCAGTGCTAAAAACTACATAAAACGTATCAACTGATGGAATAGACCGTCGTCCTCGCGCGCAAGGCGTCGGTGCCACTGACTACGTGAATACCGGCCTACAATGCCCCTGACATATCCACAGTTTTGGAAAAACATCTTATTATCAGCCAAGGAAATCGCTCACAAGGAGTGTAGTTGGCCTCCGGTCATGTGAACCAATTTTGGGTGTTTTTGGCCACCCACACTTCTCGTGTAACACGTAAGGGTTAGAATGAGAATAGCTCATTATTTTGGGATTCCCACCAGTCGTGTACCCTCTTCAAGTTAGGGTGAATATTTGCGCTGTTCCCACCGCTGACGCAGTAGCAATAGGCGAAGTTAATGGGTATACCTTTTGAATTCGACTCCGCTCACTTGGACGGTTGGCGAAGACGATCAGTGAGAGATACTGTAGCTCAGCGAACCGACCCTTGTCTTGCGTTGATGTTTAATGTTCCTGTCCTCTTTAGGTTTCTAGCACCTTCATCCATTTGCGACGAATCGCGCAATGTTTATGATTAAAAGAATTCTTAATCCCTTGGTTTCGTCGCGCTACTGAACTTGATCTTCGAGGATATTGGCACATAAGAAGTCGTTATTATTATTATTATTACCTGAATTGTTGTGGTCGGACGGAGGTCCGTCCGTCCGTCCGTCCGTCCGTCCGTCCGTCCGTCCGTCCGTCCGTCCGTCCGCCCGCCCGCCCGCCCGCCCGCCCGCCCGCCCGCCCGCCCGCCCGCCCTCCCGCCCTCCCGCCCGCCCGCCCGCCCGCCCGCCCGCCCGCCCGCCCGCCCGCCCGCCCGCCCGCCCGCCCGCCCGCCTGCCTGTCTCTCCCTTTCTCTCTCGCACTCCGTCTCACTGTCGCATCCTCTCATCTCCCCTTGTCCCCCGCCTCCCCCGTCACTCTTGTGTGTTAGCACGTCCAGATGTATTATCGCTATACCTTATTTCTATTGCAGGCCTCTGCGCTGTCTCCATTGCTTACCGTTCGCAAAGAAGGTCATAGCTTGCTTCAATAGTGACTTACCAGAAACCTTTGCGGGACAGAAATGCCCCAATCATGATGTCTCACATGAGGCGTCAATACGTAAACATGTTCAAGGTGCATCATAAAACGTTTTTACAACAAAGCAGAGGAAATTGCGCATATACCAGAATGCGTCTTGTTTATTGGTTGAACATTTTATAAAATGTTATCTTAATGATGTATAATTTGTATATCACATCATACCTTATGGTCAGTATGGCAAAACGTAAATCCACCATGAACGATTTTCTAATTACATAAACGACTCTTCGTTCAACGTTTCAACAAACTGAGTGTTTCATATTTTGATTGTCAGTTGGCATTATGATTGATTTGAAATGTTTCTGATCGGAGAACAAAGAACACTAAAGGGAAGCCGACGAGGACACCGTCGATGAGCCAGCCACACGCATTTATTTGGCTTAAATAAGCACCATATTTACAGTTTCTCGAATAAAATGGTGCAACGTAAACTCGTTATTGGCGTTCTACTGTGAGTATGTGCATGAAATAAAACACTACAGATTGGCATCAAGACGTTCTATTGCCAAAGATTCGTGATAGGTCTGCATACACGTAGCGTAACAACTTGATGTATTGACCCTACATATATCTATCCCACACTCGCGCCATCTTAGATCGAACACGAGGGCAATAGCACTGCGAACACAACATTGCATCCTAGCTACACCTTGCTGTGTCGTTATGGTCCTGCTTGTGAATGCTTATCATAAGGCGTTTATAATTCCCGCAAGTTTTTTTTTTATCAATTGTCTTCAAAATTACAACTAAATAAAGATTCCTAGCCAGATTAAGTGCGACCCTAAATATGAGTTTAGGGCAAATATTTAATTTAAATCGGCGTAAGTCATTGATGGGCGACAATTGACGCTGGTTTACAAGTGTTGTAGTAATGATTTGACCAATTGGAATTTTTTAGCATTTGAGTGTAATAGTCGAGCACAACTTGATTGAGTTATGCTATAATTTATAGACATTATTTGTTGTCCAGAAAGTTAACTGAACCATTTCCAATGATGCCCGTCTTTGAAAACCGATTAATATACAAAATCACCGCCATTTTAACCGAAAATATGCAAGAGCCACGATTTTATGTCTATTAGCATACAGGCAAGAAAATAGTACTCGACATAGAATTCAATATAATCATTTCCAATGTTGTCCGACTATGCTCACGTGACAAAAATTCAAAATGTCCGCAATTTTAAGTAATAATAACCAAACGTTTGATTGACTTGATATGCTCTGATTGAGACAGTTGAAACCCGGTCGAAAATGCTGAATTTCCTTTTCTTTTTGATGTAACAAGTTTGCCACCCGATTCCAAAGAAGCAACTCCGCTGTGGTCGCTTTTCCTGTGCTTAATGTAGGTCAAAAAACTCAGTTTCAGTCTTTCGGGGAGGATGGCGTTCTCCACATACTGCCAGCACGACTGGCGGAGTTTCTTCTGCACTAGCTGCTTTACCTCATTCCTCATTGAACGATGCTTCATTCTCCGTTGTAGGATTTTCCTTGTATTTTTGTATCGTCTGTCACGCTTCCGAATACGCCAGATCATTTCTCTGGTGATCCATGGAAGTTTGGCTGATTGGCCGTTGCTTCAGTGGCAGCCTCCGTGACCAGTGGAATCGCTTAAGTCCAAATTGTAATGGAATCGTGACACGCTGGGCCAAAGCACCAAATTTGGCACAGTTGTACCTTAGGACCATATAACACTTTTACAGGGGGGCTGCCCGATTTTAAGGGCCAATGTCATATTGGATAATATGATTACTGATCTTAGACCTTGACCTTGGCCTTTAAAATCGGGCAGCCTGCTCTAAAAGTGTTATATGGTCCTAAAGTATAACTGTGCCAAATTTGGTGCTTTGGCCCAGCGTGTCACGATCATACATCTAAGCGACTCCACTAGACAGTGTATCTGGTCAACCATGAAAACAAGCAGTGTAGAAACAGTGAAGCGGCTGCCGAGGTGGACATAAGCAACAATGAATATCCACAGAGACCGGTTACCGACTAATCACCAGGCGCGCAACACGAAATGCAAATAAATAAACCCTAATTACTGTGAAAGTACCATCAACTACACAAAGGCTTGCTCTGCATAATGCAAGATCGCCCAGGAACAAGACTGAATTCATCACCGTTTATAATAATATTAACGATCTTGACATCGTAGCGTTGACTGACACATTGAACGTTGACCGGAAAGACGGCAAACATCAGCAGGCTGACCTCGGATGGATATAACTTCGTCCATCTTCCTCGGTCAGACTGACTGTGAGGGGAATTTGTGTTTTATTCAAGTCGTGTTTAACGTTGATCCTGTCGTGACAATAGCAAGCCTCGTCAAAGCCTGCAGGAAGTGTATGGTATACGTCAAGTGATGTCGGGCTATTACTTGTTTATAGACCTGCATCCACGGGCCAACCCGGTGTTTCATCAGGAACGTTTATGGAATTATGGTCGAATTCACCAGTTTCGTGGAACTGTTCGCAACACAATACACCTTGGGCATTTTAAAGGAAAAAAAGGAATTGTTTGGTGATATGCACCTAAAAGAGTTTACAAAATCTAACAATTTGCATCTATAATCAATTTTTTTCACATCAGTGGTTTACTCAGAAAGTGAATTTGAAGTAGAAAAATCAAGCAAAATCACCCGGCAAGAGATAGCAGGCTTTCGTTTTTTAATATGCGCCACGGAAAGGACGGAAACGAAGGCTCACACAACACCTGTGATCTTTTGCAAGCCACCAACTTATAGCAGCATGTTCGTGATCCGACATAAACCATCGGCAATATTGTGGACCCTCTATGTCCAGCATCCTCTGGAAGTGTTGTGAACCTGCACACCGATCTGCACGCCGCACCCTGCCTTCTCACAACACTAAACCCATACTGAAATAAACGGCACGTTTTCTTATAGGAAATATACTGCAATTAACTCAATGAATTTCCGATCAGAACTTTCAAACTTGATAACAAGCCCATGTAACTTAAATGCAGATCTATCGGAAGAGTACGAGAGTTATTTGAAAAACTGTTAGACCGCCACGCACCACTGATCACAGAGTCAATTACTAGGCCCCACACGCCGTGGTACACTATAGCATCGTCCACACCATAGTACTGTCCGCATTATAGCACTGTCTAAACAATAACACTGTCTACACCATAGCACTGTCTACATCATACCACTGTCTACATCATTGCACTGTCTACATCATACCACTGTCTACATCATAGCACTGTCTACACCATAGCAACACTGTCTATACGATAGCACTGTCTACACCATAGCACTGTCCACATCACAGCACTGTCTATATTATAGCAGCACTGTCTACACCATAACACTGTCTACACCATAGCACTGTCCACATCATAGCAGCACTGTCTACACCATAACACTGTCTACACCATAGCACTGTCTACATTATAGTACTGTCTACACCATAGCACTGTCCACATAACAGGACTGTCTACATTATAGCAGCACTGTCTACACCATAGTACTGTCCACATCATAGCATTGTCTATATTATAGTACTGTCTACACCATAGCACTGTCTACATTATAGTACTGTCTACACCATAGCACTGTCAACATCATAGCACTGTCTACACCATAGCAGCACTGTCTACACCATAGCACTATCTACACCATAGCACTGTCCACATCATAGCAGCACTGTCTACACCATAACACTGTCTACACCATAGCACTGTCTACACCATAGCACTGTCCACATCATAGCACTGTCTACATTATAGTACTGTCTACACCATAACACTGTCTACACCACAACACTGTCTACACCATAACACTGTCCACATCATAGCACTGTCTACATTATAGTACTGTCTATACCATAGCACTGTCTACATTATAGAACTGTCTACACCATGGCACTTTCCACACCATAGCACTGTCTACACCATAGCAGCACTGTTTACACCATAGCACTGTCTACACCATAGCACTGTCCACATCATAGCAGCACTGTCTACACCATAACACTGTCTACACCATAGCACTGTCTACACCATAGCACTGTTAACACCATAGCACTGTCGACTCCATAGCACTGTCTACAGCATACCACTGTCCACACCATAGCACTGTCTACAGCATAGTACTGACTACACCATAGCACTGTCCACACCATAGCACTGTCTACATTATAGCACTGTCAACACCATACTACTGTCCACATTATAGCACTGTCTACACCATAGCACTGTCTACACCATAGCACTGTCTACACCATAGCAATGTCTACATTATAGCACTGTCTACACCATACTACTGTCCACATTATAGCACTGTCTACACCATAGCACTGTCTACATTATAGTACTGTCTAGGGGGTCACCATACTACTGTCTATATTATAGCACTGTCTACACCATAGCACTGTCCACACCATAGCACTGTCTACACCATAGCACTGTCCACATAATAGCACTGTCTACCCCATAGCACTGTCTACATTATAGTACTGTCTACACCATAGCACTGTCCACACCATAGCACTGACTACACCATAGCACTGTCTACATTATAGTACTGTCTACACCATACTACTGTCCACACCATAGCACTGTCTACACCACAGAACTGTCCACACCATAGCACTGTCCACACCATAGGACTGTCCACACCATAGCAGTGTTAACACCATAGCACTGTCGACTCCATAGCACTGTCCACACCATAGCACTGTTTGCAGCATAGCACTGTCCACATCATAGCACTGTTTTACATTATAGCACTGTCTACACCATAGCACTGTCCACATTATAGCACTGTCTACACCATAGCACTGTCTACATTATAGTACTGTCTACACCATACTACGGTCCATATTATAGCACTGTCTACACCATAGCACTGTCCACACCATAGCACTGTCTACATTATAGTACTGTCTACACCATACTACGGTCCATATTATAGCACTGTCTACACCATAGCACTGTCAACACCATAGCACTGTCTACATTATAGCACTGTCTACACCATAGCACTGTCCACATTATAGCACTGTTAACACCATAGCACTGTCGACTCCATAGCACTGTCCACACCATAGCACTGTTAACACCATAGCACTGTCGACTCCATGGCACTGTCTACATTATAGCACTGTCCACACCATAGCACTGTCTACAGCATAGCACTGTCTACACCATAGCACTATTAACACCATAGCACTGTTAACACCATAGCACTATCTACAGCATAGCACTGTTAACACCATAGCACTGTCTACACCATAGCACTGTCTAAACCATAGCACTGTCTACAGCATAGCACTGTCCACACAATAGCACTGTCCACACCATAGCACTGTCCACACCACAGCACTGTCTACAGCATAGCACTGTCTACACCATAGCACTGTTAACACCATAGCACTATCTACAGCATAGCACTGTTAACACCATAGCACTACCTACAGCATAGCACTGTCTACACCATAGCACTGTCTACATCATAGCACTGTTAACACCATAGCACTGTCTACACCATAGCACTGTCTACAGCATAGCACTGTCCACACCATAGCACTGTCTACATCATAGCACTGTCTACACCATAGCACTGTCTACACCTTAGCAATATCTACACCATAGCACTGTCTAAACAATAGCACTGTCTACACCATACCACTGTCTACATCATAGCACTGTCTACATCATACCACTGTCTACATCATAGCACTGTCCACATCACAGCACTGTCTATATTATAGCAGCACTGTCTACACCATAACACTGTCTACACCATAGCACTGTTCACATCATAGCAGCACTGTCTACACCATAACACTGTCTACACCATAGCATGCGCACTGTCTAAATTATAGTACTGTCTACACCTTAGCACTGTCCACATCACAGCATTGTCTACATTATAGCAGCACTGTCTACACCATAGTACTGTCCACATCATAGCATTGTCTATATTATAGTACTGTCTACACCATAGCACTCTCTACATTATAGTACTGTGTACACCATAGCACTGTCCACATCATAGCACTGTCTACACCATAGCAGCACTGTCTACACCATAGCACTGTCTACACCATAGCACTGTCCACATCATAGCAGCACTGTCTACACCATAACACTGTCTACACCATAGCACTGTCTACACCATAGCACTGTTCACGTCATAGCACTGTCTACATTATAGTACTGTCTACACCATAGCAATGTCTACATTATAGTACTGTCTACACCATAACACCGTCTACACCATAACACTGTCTACACCATAGTACTGTCTACATCATAGCACTGTCTACATTATAGTACTGTCTACACCATAGCACTGTCTACATTATAGTACTGTCTACATTATAGCACTGTCCACACCATAGCACTGTCTACATCATAGCAGCACTGTCTACATTATAGCACTGTCTACACCATAGGACTGTCCACATCATAGCAGCACTGTCTACACCATAGCACTGTCTACACCATAGGACTGTCTACACCATAGCAGCACTGTCTACACCATAGCACTGTCTACACCATAGGACTGTCCACATCATAGCAGCACTGTCTACACCATAACACTGTCTACACCATAGCACTGTTTACACCATAGCACTGTTCACGTCATAGCACTGTCTACATTATAGTACTGTCTACACCATAGCACTGTCTACACCATAGCACTCTCCACACCATAGCACTAACTACACCATAGCTCTGTCTACACCATAGCACTGTCTATACCATAGCACTGTCTACACCATGGCACTGTCTACACCATAGCACTGTCTACACCATAGCACTGTCTACACCATAGCACTGTCTACACCATAGCACTGTCTACACCATAGCACAGTCTAGACCATAGCACTTTCTACACCATAGTACTGTCTACAGCATAGCAATGTCTACACCATACCACTGTCTACAGCATAGCACTGTCTACACCATAGCACTGTCTACAGCATAGCACTGTCTACACCATAGCACTGTCTACACCAATGCACTGTCTACACCATAGCACTGTTTACACCATACCACTGTCTACAGCATAGCACTGTCTACACCATAGCACTGTCTACAACATACCACTGTCTACACCATAGCACTGTCTACACCATAGCTCTGTCTACACCATAGCGCTGTCTACACCATACCACTGTCTACACCATAGCACTGTCTACACGATAGCACTGTCTACACTATATCACTGTCTACACCATACCACTGTCTACACCATAGCACTGTCCACACCATAGCACTGTATACACCATAGCACTGTACACACCATAGCAGTGTCTACACCATAGCACTGTCCACACCATATCACTGTCTACACCATAGCACTGTCTACACCATAGCACTGTCTACACCATAGCACTTTCTACATCATAGCACTGTCTACACCATAGCACTGTCTACACCATAGCACTGTCTACACCATAGCACTGTCTACACCATAGCACTGTCCACACCATAGCACTGTCCACACCATAGCACTGTTTACACCACAGCACTGTCTACACCATAGCACTGTCTACACCATAGCACTGTCTACACCGTAGCACTGTCTACACCATTGCAATGTTTACATCATAGCACTGTTTACACCATAGCACTGTACACACCATAGCACTGTTTACACCATAGCACTGTCTACACCATAGCACTGTCTACACCATAGCACTGTCCACACCATAGCACTGTCTACACCATAGCTTTGTCAACACCATAGCACTGTCCACACCATAGCACTGTCCACATCATAGCACTGTCCACACCATAGCACTGTCCACACCATAGCACTGTCTACACCATAGCACTGTCCACACCATAGCACTGTCCACATCATAGCACTGTCCACACCATAGCACTGTCCACACCATAGCACTGTCCACACCATAGCACTGTCTACACCGTAGCACTGTCTACACCATAACACTGTCTACACCATAGCACTGTCTACACCATAGCACTGTCTACACCATAGCACTGTCTACACCATAGCACTGTCCACACCATAGCACTGTCTACACAATAACACTGTCTACACCATAGCACTGTCTACACCATAGCACTGCCCACATCATAGCACTGTTCATACTATAATGGATGGTGCAGTGCTTCAGGATATGCAGAACGTGCAAGGCGGTAATCGTGCTACACGGGAAGCCAAGGCTGGGCGCGATTACCTTAAGCACTACTACAACACCGTCGGCAGTGTCCCATGGCAGGATCATGTGATCTAGGAAATATTGCGCGAAAACGATTTGTGAATGGTGCATTTTTTTAATGTTTTGATATGTGTGTATTCAAAAACATAGTAAATAAATCATAGTTTTCAATGTATCTTCATTTCATTAACAAAACATGTATAATGAAACATCTCGTTCAACTGAAACATACAGAACTATCAACGAAATTACATTTGAAGAAAGCACAAAAAGTTTAGTAAAATGTTCAGTAATATATAAAGAAACATCTCATTCATCTCAAACATACACAACTATCAACGAAATTACATTGGAAGAAAGCACAAAAATGTTCAGTAAAATGTTCAGTAATCCATCACTCGTCCAAGTGGTCGTCTCCCTGTAGCACCCGATTACTCGGAACTAGTTGGGCTCCAGTGTTGAAGATATCCGACTGAGTGGTTGTCACAGTCACAATAGCGGTATCGTCACTTGGCACAGGGGAGAACTGGAGTCCGCTCAGTCCTGAGAAGCCCAGGGACGACAGTCCAGTATGTTGCTGCGGCGATGCTGGGGCCTGGTCCTGCTGCTGGTAAGCCGGTGCTGGGGCCTGGTCCTGCTGCTGGTAAGCCGGTGCTGGGGCCTGGTCCTGCTGCTGGTAAGCCGGTGCTGGGGTCTGGTCCTGCTGCTGGTAAGCCGGTCCTGGGTGTCCAGCTGAGTGGACATATGTGTGGGCGGCTGCCAGGCCATAGACATGGGTTGTGGAGCTGAGGCAGGGCGAGGCAGCTAAGGGTAGCTCACCGGAGTGCTCGTATGCTGCAGCATGACGGGTGGCATGGTGGGGAGCATGGGCATAACCTGAGGTTGCTGGGCTGCCATGTTGCGGTACTTCGTGACGGTCGCGAACACCTCCGTCTGGAACTGCCGGAACATGTGGTCAGACAGCATCTTCGTTTCTGCCCCACTCCATTGGCTGAACATGCTGCGGGGGTTCCGGTTGGAGCGCAAGACCTCGTCGACCTGCTGGCAGAGACGCTGTGTACCAGATGCCTGCTCTATCAGCTTGAGGAGGGCATCGTCGATGGCAGTTGTCTGCTGACGCTTATGCTTGGGGAGCTTGGAGACTTGCGAGGGTCGCGAATCGGCCTGCGAGCTGGTACCAGGCTGATTGGACTCCGGGGCAATGGAGGGAGCACCTGAGTCGCATTCCGAGCTTGATCCATCCTCGTATCGTTCAGGCTCCGGACACGGGACCTGTGGATAGAGAGCAGATATTAGTAACAATGAGATCGTACAGGTAATAAATGTATGGGAATTGAATGGAAAATGTATTATTAAGTTTGCAAATGCATACCTTGCCCAACTGTTTGGTCACGGTGCGGACAGCGATGTGGGACTGGAGGAAGCTAAAGCTCCCCAGGTTCCATTTTTGACGCCCGGTTATACGTGTCGCCGCCTGGCCACTCTTCTTATTGAACAGTCTCCCATACATGGTCCTCTGTGACTTCCACAAGATGGCCAGCTGTTCACCTGTAAGTATAAAACAAATAATTCATAAATGGATGGAAATACATAGAATAATGTATGATAATTTCATAACTGCAACATTCATATATTTGGGTAAGAATACCGGACTTACTGAGTACTCATGTTGAGCTCCTTGGCCTTCTGGTCCCCACTGCCGGTTCTTGAAATTGGCGTCACTCATGTCATAGAACAGGGTGTGGTCGGCAAATCATTCGCAGATAGCCTGTTCTACTGCTGGCTCTGGGACTTTCTTCTTATTGAATACCGCTTGATCTACCGATTCGTCACCAGAATCCTGTGTTTCGGGTTCAGTTTCCCGGATGACATCATGTGCAGAGGTGACATCACTCTCTGGCTCTGGTTGCATCCTTTTTACACGTCCCTTCCCCTTCTTGGGAGGCATAGCGAGTGATGACGTATGTATAACTGCTACACTTCTGGGCCCAGTTTCATGAAGCCGTGTAACTTTACGCGCAATTACGCGGTCTACTGATCGTAGCTAACAGCGAATAGACAATGCAACATACGGCCGGTTTCATGAGACCAATTTAGCATTCGCGCCACTAGTTCGCCGTAGCATTGACCCCCTTACGTCGCGGTGGGGAATCCCTGTATTTGTGCTGTGTCTGAACATCCTTTTTTCTTTCTAGCTGTGCCTTTGTCGTTCGTATAGCAAATGGGAAACTGTGATGAATGTAAAGGATATCCAGTGTATACATTAAAAATAATAATGTTGAGAGTATGGGCGTGTCGGGAGCATACCGTACATTTTCAACTTCGGGAGCATACCGTAAATATGTCAACCAGCGTAAAGTTACGCCTACCAAATACATGGTGCAGCTAAGTGCAACTATGGAGCAGACTCATGAAACGCAACTAGTGTAACTTTACATCTTAGATTTTCGACGAGTTGTCGCCCGCTACGACGTCGTAAGTAGCCGCTATGAAACTGGCCCATGAAGTACACGTCTTGGGACTTTGGAGCTAGCTATTGATCCTGATGAACGATTGAGAGCCTTTTATATCTGATTGAATGACCTGCGACCGATCGCACGACTGGTTGAGGCTGCATGCGATCAGTCGTGCGACTGGTCGTAGCGACGTAGGTATACACGACTGATCGTGCGACTGGTCGTAGGTATACACGACTGATCGTGCGAGTGGTCGCAGGTAGACACGACTGATCGTACGATTAATCGTGGGTACCTGTGACTAGTCGCACGATTACCTACGACTGATCTTGCGTTCAATCTTCTCCAATCGTTGCACGATCAAGCGTGCAACCAATCGTACGATGATCTACCACCAGTCTTAAAGCAATCGCAGCATACGACCGCTATTGCGATCGTCGCAAACATTGCCGATAGGTCGTATCTCTGCCAAATCGCAACCAATCGCACGATCCAGAAATCGTACGATCCGGTGTGACTGGCCCAGGTATATCAACACAAAAATTAGAATGTTATATCATCATTTAAATGGTGCCATATGATAGATACTAGTATGTAGTTAATACATTTTTTTAATTTTTTTTTGAAATCTTCAATATTTACGGAGAAATTCAATTTTTAAACCTTAAAATTGTTGCATTTTTCTCTATAGGATTTTGTTCCATTTCTTGTGCACAGGCTGCAAAATGACTGCATAAAATAGGTTGGAAACCAGTAATAACATTGGAACTATTTAACTTACGCATGTGAAACCAAAAATGGGTCAACCTTTTAGGAAATGTAATTTTTGTGTGACCTTGATTTGACCTTCAAAGTTGACCTAGATTTTATATCTGACCTAGATTTGACCCACAGTATGGTATTAATACATATTAATGGTATAATTTGGGTGAAATTGTTTAAGAAATGAGCATTGTTTACATTTAAATATAAAAACTATCAATATAGCAACTTTATGAACACTTTAAACGGTAATTAGAACTTGACCTAATTATTTGACCTATATTTCACATCTGGTCTACACTGGAATTTAATGCATAATTAATTCATAAATTCATCATGAATCTTGATAAACCCTTTGACATGTGATTTATTTTGTGACCTTGACATGACCTTCACAGTTGACCTACATTCCCATGTTTTTCTATATTTGGCCCACTGCATTTATATTAACTTTTTATTGATGAGTACATTTCACTGCACGTAACTTCCAGTTGAGCAACAGGTGTAGACTATGTATAACTAGTCACACCATCGATTTCTGCTGATGTCACAGTTCTGCCATTTATTGAAGAATGGAAACATTGTAGTAGCAGTATCTACAATTCCCAAGACCATACTGCTATGTTCTTCAAATGTATACACTGTTATTGCAAATAAATACGAGTTGAGCAACGAATGTGAAGAGACTGCGATGCCAGACACTTCTCTCGAGATTAAAGAGTGTTGTCAGTTCTTGAGAAGTTGACCCATGCGAGCATAGCCATCATTGACATTCACACAGGTTTCACTATAGGTAATGTGCATAAGTCCATGCGATATGTATTGAAGTTCATAATTTCTCTGTTTTAGTCCATGGGGAACCTCTCCAAGTTGCTGAGGAGTCGACCCTTGTCAGGAGCAGTGCCTACAATTAAATATATTACAGTCAATGCTGCATACAACATTACAGAAAATTTAATTACAGCACTTAACTCTATGGAAAAAAACAATTAAACAGGAAATGGGTTTTTAACTAACAAATGTAATATTAAACTTAAGTGTATATAACTTAACTTTGATATCGTAACTTATCCATATTCTTCACAACCACACTTCCTGAGTGTCTACATGAAATTCAAATAACGACAATATTTCACATAAAATACTACGCAAAAATGGTAAATATTATTAATAACATCAACAAAATAGATATTCCACATAACTGTAAACTAAATGGTAAAATGTGAATTACAGGTATTGGGTGGTGTATATTAAAGTGTGAAATATTAACTGTCTTTACTTTCTATAATAAAATAGTAATACTGACACACTAATAATATACATGAATTAAGTTCTGTTTACACGATTGACTAAAATTCAACTGTTTAAGATGTGGATTGATCAGATTAAAAATGTTTTCCTGTAGTGATTAAAATGAAAGTAGGTCGCAGACGCAGTCACACGTAATCGTGATGACCTGCCCTGATGGCTAATGCCTTAAATTTAACTGTTTTGAAATATCGTTTGGTTTCCTTTTAAAACATTGATTTGCACATATGCAACACATATTTAATAATAACTTTCTAATAATTAATTAATAGATTACAATAATATCGATTGCGCGTACGTTGGCCGTTGCAAATGCCACGCAATGTTAATGGCGCCTGAACGCATAAATTATGAACCGCGCAGGCCGCAGCTCTGAGCGACATGAAAAACGCTCCAGACAGGCTCCAGACAGGCAGATTGTCCGCTGTCTGCTGGGTTTCCTCGCGCCCTGCGAATTCCTACACAGTTCATATTTATACCATATGAAAGCTAAGATGCCGTAGAAGTGGTTTACAACTATCACATTTTCAGTTATATGAACATTATTTTACTATATCAACTGTGATTATATAATTACTGTAGTTTTATTTTTTAATATTGATTGACATTTTATACACAATCCAAGATGAACTACTGTGCCATCTGCATATTACTACTATGTGGATTAACACGTAGGGTAGAACGAGAACAGAAAACCTATGGAAACCGTGGTGAAAGTTTGATTAGTACTGCCTTGGTAATGTCCCCCGACTTTGAGTACAAGTACTTTCCAGCAACCACAAACACCACAGCAGGTTGGAAATCCAACAACTTTTACAAGATAACATCCCTAAACCAAAAACATCCAACATGTTTCGCCATCTTAATTCTTATGCAAGCTGGTGACCTTAACCCTAACCCTGGTCCATACCAGCCTAAATTCCCCTGTGCAATCTGTAAAAAAGCAGCAAGGTGGGATCAGCGAGCGACTTGCTGCGACCACTGCAATTCATGGTACCATGTAGACTGCATGGGAATGTCAACAATAGCATATAATGCCCTCCAAAATAGTCAAGTCTCATGGATTTGCTGCCAGTGCGGTATCCCCAACTTCGCCAGTTCACTCTTCTCAAATTCTACCCTAGAGCTAACAAACAGCTTTTCAGTCCTGTCAGACATCTCCACTTCTGACTGCAGCGAACCGCTAAGCCCACCTCTAGCCACGTCTTCTCCATACAAACAAAGGGATAATACCAAAAACAATAATTTTAATAACACAAGATCAGGTAAAAGTAAAACAGATAAAACTAAGAAACACACCCAGGAAGCACCTACTAGTACTAAAAGACAATCCATAAAAACCATGGTAATAAACTTTTGTAGCATCAGAAATAAAATTTCAGACCTTGCTGTGTGCATAGAAAACTACAACCCCGACATAATCATTGGCACTGAAACACACCTCGACAGCTCAGTTAACAGCAGTGAACTGTTCCCTCCCAACTACTCAGTTATCCGTAAAGACAGAGACTTTGACAACTCCAAAGGAGGGGTCCTGATAGCACTAAAATCTGACCTAATAGGAACCCACAGAACAGACCTTAATAGCAACTGCGAAATAATCTGGGTCACAATCAAAATTCAAGGAACGAAAGACATTACAATTGGTGCATTCTATAGATCACCCCAATTTGGCAACACAAGTGAATATATGCATGAACTACGAGAATCTATCAACAAAATTAAACACTCAAATAAGGAACACATATGGCTAGGAGGAGATTTCAATCTTCCCGATATAGACTGGGATATACTCAGCCCCAAACCAGGTGGAACTGCCCCCGGACTATCTAAAATCCTACTAGAAATCTCAAACGACTTTGGACTGGAACAAATAGTACGTGAACCCACTAGAATAAATAACACCTTGGACTTGTTCTTCACAACTAACCCTACCCTTGTTGAAAGATCAACAATAGTACCAGGAATAAGTGACCATGACGGAATCCCAATAATCATAACCAGCTGCAAACCCAGAGTCATCAAGCAAGAACCACGCAAAATATACATGTACCATAAAGCCAATACCCAAGCACTAAAAGAAGATCTGCTCAAATGGAGCAACAATTTTGCAACCAAGGATATGTCCACAAAAACAGTTGATGAAATGTATACAGAATTCCAAACTGCCCTTAATTCAGCAATGAACTCCCACATTCCGACGAAGATAATAACAAAACGAAACCAAACACCATGGATAAATAGACGTATAAAACGACTGCACAAACGTAAACAAAGAGCCTTTAACACCCATAAAATACACAGAAACCAAGCCAGTCATGAACAATTTTGTAAGGCACGCAAAAATGCACACACAGAAACAAGAAAGGCCCACAGACGGTATATTGCATCAATCTGTTCAGACTCAGCAAAACGATTCTGGTCCTACATCAAAAGCTTAAAAGTTGACACCATTGGAATACCAACCCTAACTAAAGACCACCAAACAGAATCAGACAGCAAACGTAAAGCAGAGATCCTCAATGACCAATTCAAATCAGTTTTCACAAAAGAAAACACCAACTTTCCCAAAGAACCATACTCAAACGTACCAGCTATGCCTGACATTACCATCACAGCAAAGGGAGTAGCCAAATTATTAAACGAATTAAAAACAAACAAATCAACAGGACCCGATGACGTACCAGCAAGAATATTACAACTTGCTGCCAATGAATTAGCCCCAGCCCTTACAGTAATCTTCCAAAAATCAATCACCACAGGTGAACTTCCCCTCTCATGGCTGCAAGCCAACATCACCCCAATCTTTAAGAAGGGAGATCGAACTCTTCCATCAAATTACCGTCCCATCTCCCTAACTTCAATATGCTGCAAACTCCTTGAACACATTATCTACTCCAACATAATGGACCACCTTGACCAACACTCAATTTTGTCTGACAAACAACATGGCTTCCGCAGTAAACACTCGACTGAAACCCAGTTAATACTCACAACACATGACCTATCCAAATCTCTAAATAATAAATCACAAATAGACATGATCATAATGGATTTCTCAAAAGCATTCGACACTGTCCCTCATAACCGGCTCCTAAACAAATTAAAAAGATATGGCATCAACAACAAAATACATGCCTGGATTTTAAAATTCCTTACATGCCGTGAACAGAGAGTGGTGGTCAGTGGTGCACATTCCCCCTGGACCCATGTTGAGTCTGGAGTACCACAAGGCACGGTACTAGGCCCTCTTCTGTTCCTAATATACATCAACGATTTACCTAACAATATCCACTCCACAGTCCGTCTGTTTGCAGATGACTGTGTCCTGTACAGAGAAATTAACAACCAATTAGATTCACAAGAACTACAGAAATACCTAGACGAACTAACTAAATGGGAACATGACTGGCAAATGAACTTTAACCCTGACAAATGCTTTGTGATGAGACTAACTCATGCAAGAAATATAAAACAATTTGATTACACCCTAGGAAACACAACACTACAAGAAACAGACAGCCACTCATACCTAGGAATATGCATAACAAAAGACTTAAACTGGAACAAACATATACATCAGATAACAGCCTCAGCAAACCGCACCCTAGCATTCATCAGACGCAACCTCCACTCATGCCCCATAAACATCAAAACAATAGCCTACACAACCTTAGTCAGACCACTCTTAGAATATTCTTCTTCAGTATGGGATCCCCACACCCAAACCCTTATAAACCAAATCGAAATGGTTCAAAGACGCGCAGCCCGTTTCTGTCTCAACGACTATATATCTAGAGAAGCGGGCTGTGTGTCAGAAATGCTAAACCAATTAAAACTACATCAATTAAAAACCAGACGAACAAACAGACGCCTCACCATACTCCACAAAGCCATCTATGGACACCTATCATTGCCTGTCAATAACGTCCTCCAGCCTGTACAACGCCTATCAAGACATTTAAACAATAAAGCTTTCAACACCATCCATGCCAGCAAGAACTGCTATAAATATTCATATTTCCCTAGAACAATAAGAGACTGGAATTCCCTGCCAGATGCAATAGTTAACATTTCTAAACCACAACATTTCAAACAAGCTTTAATACACGACTAAAAACCCAACAGCATGCGCACCCAACCCTGACCGTTTGACTCCACCAGGAGTGTTGGCCAGTACACCTACAAGACAAGACAAGACAAGACAGTTACACGCAAATCTTTATCAGCAGGTTATAAATAAACGCAACGCAAAGTTCACCAACCTTAATCATCAACCGCCGAAAGCAATGTAACATACTTTTTTTCCCGCTGATCATCTTCCGAAGCCATTCATTGGTCGATATCAATGCCAACAGTAAACAAAATTAGTATGCATAGCGAGAAACACGCCGTTTTCCGAGACCATGTGATCCAGCCAGTCGCGTCGGCGGCAAAAAACCTGCGCGACTTCTGGAACGCGTTACGCCGACACTGAGCGATGCTGCCATCTAGCGGATGTTGATGGGCCCCGGCGGGCGGAGACTGGGGCTTTATTAGTTTATAGTTTATTATCAAATCTCGCATTTGTCGCTTAGCATCGTATACCTGTACTCAAACTGACCTGTAGGCAATATATGTTAACGTAGCTAGTCCTCGCGTAGCAGCAAATTCCTAAATTAGCCTTTTGAGGCTTGACATTCCTTTGACTGTCATTGACATTGTCAACTCAGCATTCTGTGTGACAGCCGAGTGTGTCCTTGACCTTGCTTGCGTTCTGTTTCTTTAGTTTTTGAACAAATGCTTCGGTTGTGTTATGCCCGTTATTTTATGTCCATGAATATTTCTCAGTGGCTCAGCTTCATTGTGCTGCGTATCGCAGCTACACTGGCTAATCACCAGTTTTGCTTGAATAATTATCAGTACTGTTCTTTTTTCATTCACCGTCAGAACACGTAAAACGGCAAAACATCCCAAAAATCAGTGTTCGTACCCGTTGCAACGCAAACAAAACCTCGCGAGATTTCCGTACGTAAGAAACGAAATTCGTAGCTGCGAAAGTTCTTAACGCTTTCGAGAATACGAACTTACGAATTTTCGCAGCTAAGACTAAGTAAGAATCCGCCATATTTATGAAAATTCTTAGGTACGATGTAATTTTCGTCGAGAATACGGGCCCAGGAAAGCGTAGAACGCATTACGTCCCCAAAAATGACGTAGCAACTTTAGACGACGTAGCAACAGTAGACGGCGTAGACTTTCAAATCAGCAAACAAGTTAACAGGTCAATACAGCGATGCTGACGTTCTGTGTAAGTTTTAATATGAACTTTTCTAATAAAGATATAATCAATAAGTCCTGAGGTATCCTAAGCTAATGTTCACGACACTTACCACACCAAAGGTGGCATAAAATCAAGTTTTCGTAATCTAGGTTATAAAATAGTTTCTCTCTGTTCTTGTACGTCGCAACTATCGAGTGTATGTTTAATTGTTTGTCGACCCACGTCTTCGCTAGTTTTGCACTTGTTTTCAAAATTCGACTGGGATTATAACATGTGAGGGGTTCATTATTAAATAAGTATGTATTTATTAGGCGAGGGGTTTATATATGTAATTATTTCAAAAAGCTGTACCTGGAGTTAAGCTGTTGAATTCCATGTTTTCCTATATCATCGTAAAAATGATTGTATATTTTATATAATATTATATTTTGGTTGGATTTGGGGTGGAATTTAAATATTTGGTTAAAACTCAGGGATCGCACTTAAAAACGCTTTTATTACGAGTGAATGTCCCTCCCCTCCAAGCGTCTTTGGGTAACCATAACATATGACAGTATATTCAGCACATTACACACGCACACGCACACACACACACACACCTACACACACACACACACACACACACACACGCACACGCACACCCACCCACACCCACCCACACCCATACACACCCACCCACCCACCCACCCACCCACCCACCCACACACACACACACACACACACACACACAAACACACACACACACAAACACACACGCACGCACGCACGCACACACACTATACACTTTGCTTCCACTTTCATAATGGCTGCGGAACACACTGTAAACATTTAAGACTTCAACAATTTCTGTTTTGTTTTTGACGTAATCATTCATGCGTACTGCATTTGTCTATATTCTCTTCTGTCGTATTTATTTAATGCATCAATTTAATATTTTATAATTTCTATAGCCTTTACGGACGAACAGTGCGATTTTATTAGTCGTACTCCTTATCATGCAAGCGAATGCCGTTGGGGATTATGGCGACTATTGGGACAGTTATATGTAAGTATTTATCAGGTGAGCAGACACATTGTGCATACCTACTTCGTTGATGAAGCGTTTTAACTAACACATTTCTCTGTGACGAATAGTTGTATTTATTCAGAAAATAAGCATGGGCTGTTAATGAGTAGGAATACTATTTAATCGCAATACAAATAGCGTATACATAGCGATAGTTGAATATTATTAAATTCAAGTCACGTTCTTTTTATATCAAGTATGTATGTTTTGCTCAATGGATCTTCGTAAACGAAACATGACACAGCGACGCTCACATGTGGCTTTTGGAACGCGAAAACTTATTTTTGTATCCACAACGGTCTCGCAGTCTTCAAAGACAATAACAACAGTATCAAAAGAATCAACTCGCCACCACTGGCTAATTTTAACTTCACTGAAAATAGAAGACAAAATAAAATTTTAAAAGCAATTTATAGCGTATCATCAGAATTGCACTAAGCACTAGTCGAATAGATTTTGATGGACCCAAAAGGTGAAAATGAGATAAGGCATATACTTTTGTCCCCTCATCCAAAGAAATGTTATTATACTATGAGTCCGGTTGTCATAAGCAGCGACGTTACATGTTGTGAAGGAACTGGTCGAACACCAACGCGTCATCATCCAGGTTTAGGTAGGCATGTGTAATTGTTGTTTCGTGTGACTAAATGTTTCTATTTGCCATGTTCCTTGTTTGTTGTTTTGGGAAATGTAGTATGAGGAATGTGTCGGCCGACTTTAGGTGGATATAATGCAAGGGGTATTGGTTCGTGGAAATTTAGTATCGTGTTGTTTTTCTCTTAGTTTATTACTTTGAACGCTTCTATAAATTGGTTTGAAGTGGCAACTACACTGGTAAGTAAACTCGATTGTCATGTCGTTATACATTTTTAACGAGTTGGATTTGACGTTTGTATATGTGATTAAAATGTTTACAAAAAGAAGTTTTACTTTTCTATCTGTTTAGGCCCCCTCCAGACTGGCAGCCGGATTATATAAAATCACGTCCAAAGCTGACAGCGGCAAGGTGACAACAGATACATTCGTTTCAGTATACTTACTTACTTTACTTACTAGGGCTTATAAAGTACCATTGCATTGTGTCACATTAAGAACATGTTAGATAGGCCGCCTCTATGTAAAAGGTTAACGCTTGCACTCAGTGATCAACACAAGTCGTATAGTAGGTAAAGATCGTGGTGCGCTGGCGCGGCGGAAGAGCGGAAGGTCAAAGGTGCTTCCTACCATGTGCAAAACACAACTGCCGTAAAATGGCGGGCCAGATCACGACCCCAACACAATTTCTTGCAAAATTACACTTTCAACCATAGTCATAATGTTAAAAACTGGTGCCATTTAAAGTTTCGACGCGATAACCTTGCCAAGTTTTCTTATTTGACTGAGTCGGTGTGCTAACTACGTAACATTTCGTAACGTTTCTCCGTTTCATAGCGTTAGATAGGTGGCGTTTTTATATAGTTAGCTAAGCGTTGTAACTTGGTGTAAAGTCTGAGTATTTTAGTGTTTCGACGCGATAGCCTTTTCAACTATTCGCATTTTACTAAGTCAATGTGGTGATTTCGTGACATTTACCGCCTGAACGAGATAGAAAGAGCGTCGTTTTCACAATTATTACCAAGTTAGCAACTTGGTAACTTCTTAACTTTTTCACTTAGGAAAACGTAACAATTTGATATTATACGATATGAATGTATTAAACTTTTAATATTCTTCCGTTTCGGCCTGACATCCTTTTCAAATTGTCGTATTTTTCTAAGTTTTGCTAAGTCAGTGAGGTAATTTCGTAACAGTGTTACGTTTCAACGAAACTAGAGAGCAATGTTTTCACAACTAACTTAGTATTTTTCTGTTTCGACGTGATTACCTTGTCTTGTTTTCGTATTTTACTAAGTCGTCATGGTAATCACCTAAGATTTTTTAGCGCAACGAGATAACGTGTAATACATTTTTAATATTCTAGCGTTTCAATGCAACAGGTTTGTCACTGTCGTGCTTTACTAAACCAACTTGGTACTTTCATAACTTTCTATCGGAAAACTGCGGTGTTTTCGATCATAAAACGACAAAGTCGGTGGTTTATCTTACGTCATAGAATATTTTCATAACAAAATTTAGAAAATGTTGGGTTGTGACGACACTACTTTAAAAGCTAGCACTGTCTAGCGGACAACTCTAACTCAGCATTTGATGCGAGCGCCATCTCTATGACAAAACAACCACTAATTAGGGTTAGACACACTTCGACAACAGCCATAACCTAATTTTAGTGTTTTGATTCAATAACCTTGCCAAGTTTTCGTAGTTTACTAAGATAAAACGTTCCATTCATATCGTTTACCACTTCAACGAGATGAGTACAGCAGTCTTTTCACAAATGTTTGAAGTTAGTGAATAACTTGGTATCTTTTTTTTAGTTTTTCACTTCGGAAAACTTATAAATATATTATATGTTATGACACGATTGTAGCAAAATGTCAATTTTCGCTCGTTTCGGCCTGACACCCTTTTCACATTGTAGTATTTTACTAAATCAGCAAGGTACTCAGACGCTTCCTACCACGTACAAACCACATATTCCATAAAACGCGACTTCGATGACGACCATAACATAATGTCTGGCAATATGGCGGCTTCGACCACAGTCATAACATAACCTTTAGTGTTTCGATGCGATAACTTTGTGTAAAGGTTTTATATTTGACTAAGTCGGTGTGGTAACCTCTTTCCATTTAGTAACGTTTCACCGTTTAATTGCGTTAGACAGGTGGTGTTTTCACAAATTTTACTAAGTTAGTCTTGTAGCTTGTAGTAAAATGGAATATTTTTCTGTTTCGAGGCGATACTTTTGTCAGGTTTTCATATTTTATTAAGTCGGCGTGCCAACTTTGTACCATTTCGCAACTTTATACCGTTTCATCGCGATGGCTTTGTCACTTTGACGTATTTTTCTAAGTTATCTTGGTACTTTCATAACATTCTATGGGAAAGTTATGTCACTTTCTATCATGAAACGAGAACCTTGGTGGTTTTTCTTACGATACAGAACACTTTCTTAATCAATTCTAAACAAACCTAGAAACACGTTGGGTATAACGTCACTTCTTTAAAAAATGGTTCCATCTAGCGGATAACTTTGACACTATGTTAGACAACATTTGATGCGAGCGTCATCTCGCTGACACAACAACCACTAGACACACTTCGACCACAGACATAACATAATTTTGTGTGTTTCGAGGCGATAACCTTGTCAAGTTTTCATGTTTGACTAAGTCGGTGTGCCAACTGTGTTCCATTTCGCAACTTTTCAGCGTTCCACTGCGATGGCTTTGTCATTTTGACGTATTTTTCTAAGTCATCTTAGTACTTTCATAACCTTCTGTGGAAAACATTGGCACTTTCTATCACGAAACGAGAACTTTGGTGGTTTTTCTAACGACATACAACATTTTCCTAATCAAATCAAAAATAATCTAGAAACATCTTGGGTTGTAACGTCACTTCTTTAAAAAATGGTGCCATCAAGCGGATAACTCTGATACTACATTAGATGCTAGCCGCATCTAGCGAACAAGACAGCCACTAATTAGGGTTTGACATAGAAAAAGTGCATAGTGTGTCATGACATACCTTTTAGTGTTTCTAGACTATAACCTTGGCAAATAAACTTTTTTTGTTTATTATTATATTGTATATTCATAACATTTAGCGACTCAACTAGACAGAAAGAGAAATCTTTTCACTTCAAACTATATTCGTATCATAACTTCTGCCAAAATGGGGGCTCCTTTCACGTGCAAAACGTAACTTCCATTAAAATTTTGCTTCCGGTCACCTGCAAAAACACAACTTCCATAAAAATGACGATTCCTGTCAAGTCAGGTTGTGACCTCACCACGCTAGACGCTAGCCCCATCTATCGGATACCTCTTACAATACATGAGACGCTAGTGCCATCTATCTGACTAAACAACAATTAATTAGGGTTAGACACAGTAAAAACTTGGGTTGCGACATTACTGCAGCTAGCGCCATCTAGCGGATAACCCTAACACTACATTAGAGGCCAGCGCCATCTAGCGGGCAACACAACCATAAAACTAGGGTTAGACAAATAATTTGTTTAGGTTAACTAGGGTTTGACATAGAAAAACTTTTTTTTTTCTTTTGAATATTTAGAGACCAAACTCCGCGGGAACGGAGTTTTGCATCAATATTTTCGATCAGTTAATCCCACCAGTGTTCAAACGAAATTAACCAATTTACAAAACACATCATTAAACTTCAAAGATTGCGTATGGGGTCGTACGTCACTTGATATGTGCGTGCATACAAGAGTAGAAATAAGGCAATGTCAAATATTGACATGCAGTTGGTGAAAGTACTGTACCCCAGGTGCACTAATGTTTCTGGTTTATTTACAACAGATTGAAATCGTGCGAACCTTGTACCCTTGCGGAAATGTATAACATGTGTTTGCAAGCCGCACTTCCGGACACCTTTGCTCAATTTTGTGAAGAGCTGGAGAGTCGTCCTAGGTACGTGAAGAAAGTGCACGACACTCAAGATTACTGACATACACAAATACTAAGATTCCCCTAAACCTGGCGGGGACAGGTTTAGGGAAAAGATGAAGGGAAGACGTCACAAATACGGAACATTGACAAACTTTGCAAACTATCTTCAACAGTGACAGTTTCCTGCAAATGCCCTTGAACGATTTCGCTATTATAATTATGATATTATCCCTGCATTGAAAATATTACAAATGCGTTGTTACCGTAATAAAGAATGCTATCTTTCGTGAGTCGCCCGCCTTTCCACACATTCAAGTTCATTCTGATTTAGGTTCCAAGCACACGATAACGGCGTGGAAGAGGGACCAGTTTGTTTGTAGCACAGTCACGCACACATACTCACATATACATGCACAAACACACTCCCTCAACACACATTACACTCAAAACACATATACATGCACTACACTCAAGCACTGTCACATATCCACAGACGTACACACACAGTATCCATAATTTTATTATACACTACACATACACGCGCAAAAAAGACACTCACACACACACACACACACACACACACACACACACACACACACACACACCAATCAACCCACACACATCCACCCACACAACGGTACAATATTTAAGATGGAGAGTTTGGGGGGCGGTTGATATGATCGTTACTACTGCACATTAGTTATCGCACTGTGTGGATAAACACAATAATTATGATTAGAGCCTCACACGAGTTTACACAAGTTTGCGAGATCATTCCATATTCTCCGAACGAAAACACCTTATCTGGCGATGCTTCTGCGACAGTTGAACTAATACGCCGTACTGTTCGCACTGTCCCAATCTCTACATCTGCATTTCTAAATAGCAAACAAAATAAGTATGACTTTAATAAATCGATACTTTATTACTATCCGTTATTCCGTGCGAGCTCACCATGCACGTAATCCCGCATATTGTGCGTGGGGGCTGTGTACTCTTACACGTCCATCATTCTAGCGTCACTGGTCCACATTTACACCGGCGTTCCCGTTTCCCCTCCGCCCTTCACGGCGTCTTTCGCCCGCAGTTGTTCCGCCAGCCGAAGCAGTTTCTCGCTCGCCGACGGCTCCGTCGGCTGGAACCGCGACAGTTCCTCCGACGGGAGCTGTGTCACGTTCAGACGCGTGTCTTTGTTGGTGAAGGGAGTCCACGGTCCCTGGATGCTCGGCGTGTCCGTGTGCCACGTCTTGCGCAGGCGCACCGTCTCGTTTCCGGAATGCGTGCGCAGGTGGTTCACCCACTGGCAGATGGTCTCGTCGTTGTGCGTCGACACAGGGATCTCTTCTCGGCGCCCGTTCACTGTGAGCAGAGCGAAGTACGTGTCATAGAGGGCACGTGATCGCGCATTACACAGCTACTAGGACGTGTGATATATGTGTGTATAAGAGTTATTTCTAAGGGCGGGTGTTGACATGGTGGGGTGGACGGACAGTGGGTATGGTACCCTAAGGGCCTTGTGTCAGCGGCAGCAGTCTAGATATGAGTGAGTGAGTGAGTGAGTGAATGAGTGAGATAACAAGTCATAAAAAGGCATCACAGAGCACAGGAATAGATAATGCTCTGTCAGGTAAGTGTGTGTGTGTGTGTGTGTGTGTGTGTGTGTGTGTGTGTGTGTGTGTGTGTGTGTGTGTGTGTGTGTGTATATGTATGTGCGTGTGTGTGTGTGTATATGTATGTGCGTGTGTACTCAAGAGTCAAAAGGTAATATGAACAGTTTTGCTCAGGCCATTTTTCGGGGATAATCCTTACATCAAACAATATTTTAATAAAAATATTCTTTCTAATAAAATGTTAAAAGAATAAATGGACATGGCAAATATACAAAACTGTAAAACGCCATATTCCTGTTAATTGGATAACTGGTGACATGTATAAATTGTGAACGTAAGAAAGTAAAGTGGTAAAACGTACAATATTCTGCCACTAGCTTTGGTGGTCGGTGGCGCCGTGGGTGCAGGTACACCACCACTCCCGGGTTCTTCTGTGTGAACTCAAGCAAATGCTTTTCTACGAAATCTCTAAAACATGACAAATATCAACATTAATTGTAAGTGAGTTGAAAGTAGTGAAAAGACTACAATAAAAACAGTCAACAAATGTGTAATGAATTTATAAACAACTTCAGTTTGAGTAAGTTACGTATGTGATGCGAATAATTTGCAAGTCATTCATTATGCCGCTAAATGTAGTGGTGCCAAAGTTGAATTGTAAGAAACGATTTAGAGTATAAAAATGTTGTGTATAATATTGATACTATCAATAGAATTAAGTTGTTGTACGTCCAACACCAAATAAAAGTATGTCCAACACCAAATAAATGTATGTCCGACACCAAATAAATGTATGTCTGACACCAAATAAAAGCATGTCTGACACCAAATAAAAGTATGTCTGACACCAAATAAATGTATGTCTGACACCAAATAAAAGCATGTCTGACACCAAATAAAAGTATGTCTGACACCAAATAAAAGTATGTCTGACACCAAATAAAAGTATGTCTGACACCAAATAAAAGTATGTCCGACACCAAATAAAAGTATGTCTGACACCAAATACACATATGTCCGACACCAAATACACATATGTCCGACACCAAATAAAAGTATGTCTGACACCAAATAAAAGTATGTCTGACACCAAATAAAAGTATGTCAGACACCAAATAAAAGTATGTCCGACACCAAATAAAAGTATGTCCGACACCAAATAAAAGTATGTCCGACACCAAATAAAAGTATGTCCGACACCAAATAAAAGTATGTCCGACACCAAATAAAAGCATGTCCGACACCAAATAAAAGTATGTCCGACACCAAATAAAAGTATGTCTGACACCAAATAAATGTATGTCTGACACCAAATAAAAGTATGTCAGACACCAAATAAATGTATGTCTGACACCAAATAAAAGTATGTCCGACACCAAATAAAAGTATGTCCGACACCAAATAAATGTATGTCCGACACCAAATAAATGTATGTCCGACACCAAATAAAAGTATGTCAGACACCAAATAAATGTATGTCTGACACCAAATAAAAGTATGTCCGACACCAAATAAATGTATGTCCGACACCAAATAAAAGTATGTCTGCCACCAAATAAATGTATGTCTGACACCAAATAAAAGTATGTCCGACACCAAATAAATGTATGTCTGACACCAAATAAAAGTATGTCTGACACCAAATAAAAGTATGTCTGACACCAAATAAATGTATGTCTGACACCAAATAAAAGTATGTCTGTCACCAAATAAAAGTATGTCTGACACCAAATAAATGTATGTCTGTCACCAAATAAATGTATGTCTGACACCAAAAAATGTATGTCCGACACCAAATAAAAGTATGTCCGACTGCTCCGACACCAAATAAATGTATGTCTGACACCAAATAAATGTATGTCTGACACCAAATAAATGTATGTCTGACACCAAATAAAAGTATGTCCGACTGCTCCGACACCAAATAAATGTATGTCTGACACCAAATAAAAGTATGTCCGACTGCTCCGACACCAAATAAATGTATGTCTGACACCAAATAAAAGTATGTCTGACACCAAATAAATGTATGTCCGACACCAAATAAAAGTATGTCCGACTGCTCCGACTCCAAATAAATGTATGTCTGACACCAAATAAAAGTATGTCCGACTGCTCCGACACCAAATAAATGTATGTCTGACACCAAATAAAAGTATGTCCGACTGCTCCGACACCAAATAAATGTATGTCCGACACCAAATAAAAGTATGTCTGACACCAAATAAATGTATGTCTGACACCAAATAAAAGTATGTCCGACTGCTCCGACACCAAATAAATGTATGTCTGACACCAAATAAAAGTATGTCCAACTGCTCCGACACCAAATAAATGTATGTCTGACACCAAATAAATGTATGTCTGACACCAAATAAAAGTATGTCCGACTGCTCCGACACCAAATAAATGTATGTCTGACACCAAATAAAAGTATGTCTGACACCAAATAAATGTATGTCTGACACCAAATAAAAGTATGTCCGACTGCTCCGACACCAAATAAATGTATGTCTGACACCAAATAAAAGTATGTCCAACTGCTCCGACACCAAATAAATGTATGTCTGACACCAAATAAAAGTATGTCTGACACCAAATAAATGTATGTCTGACACCAAATAAAAGTATGTCTGACACCAAATAAATGTATGTCCGACACCAAATAAATGTATGTCCGACACCAAATAAATGTATGTCCGACACTAAATAAATGTATGTCCGACACCAAATAAAAGTATATCCGACTGCTCCGACACCAAATAAATGTATGTCCGACACTAAATAAATGTATGTCCGACACCAAATAAATGTATGTCCGACACCAAATAAAAGTATATCCGACTGCTCCGACACCAAATAAATGTACGTCTGACACCAAATAAAAGTATGTCCGACACCAAATAAATGTATGTCTGACACCAAATAAAAGTATGTCTGACACCAAATAAATGTATGTCTGACACCAAATAAAAGCATGTCTGACACCAAATAAATGTATGTCTGACACCAAATAAAAGTATGTCTGACACCAAATAAATGTATGTCCGACACCAAATAAATGTATGTCCGACACCAAATAAATGTATGTCTGACACCAAATAAATGTATGTCTGACACCAAATAAAAGTATGTCTGACACCAAATAAATGTATGCCTGACACCAAATAAAAGCATGTCTGACACCAAATAAATCTATGTCTGACACCAAATAAAAGTATGTCCGAAACCAAATAAATGTATGTCTGACACCAAATAAAAGCATGTCTGACACCGAACAAATTCATCTCTAATTTTTCTATACAAAACAAACACATCATTTTATTGGGTTTAGTCAACACATTAATATCTGCCCTATGGTTATGTAACACAACATTTGCAATGTACCCTCAAACATCACAGAGTTTTGGACATAACCTTAGAAGGGTTAACATTTCAGGTCCATGTGAATACATCTGACACCATGCATGTTTTTCACTGTATGGCTAAACTGGTCATACAGGGAACAAACTTTACACGAGACAATTATGTCCTAGTGGGTTCTTATTATACCTGATAGTACAAAGTTGTGGCACTTTCTGTCCCTTGTGCATATCTAAAGTATCCAAAATGTAAATCTAACACTGCGGAACTGCCCTTACATGTTCAAATGGCCAGTATACGTCACATAACATGAGCGATTTACTTGGTATAGCTAGGAGTCACATCCATGTTTGCAGCCTGATTTTATTTTACTTGTACTGCTACTACTACTGCATAACACGAAGACCAAAACAATACGTAATTTTTGTTTGCTGTTACGCAAAAAACAATGTACTTTTGCAAGTTCACTACTATTAGTTTTCAATCGGTGTTAAGGTAACCAAGGTAAATTAGAAATAGAAATAATGTCTACAAATAACATATATAAATTGTGGTCCTATAAAATATAAATATCAAAATAAATAATGTCATTCATACAGTAGAACATCTTCGTCGAATGTCCTACTATCTCTTTTATAAAACTGTATAGTTCATATTTTTAAATTGCGCAACAGCTGCCGATAAACTTTTTAAATATGCGAACTCACATCAAACTCAATTATGCAGCTTATGTGAATCTGACCTGAATTCCTGCAAGGAATGTATCCGGACAAATGGCCTAAGTACACACCCATGTTACTTGTCCGTATCCGGACGTATAGTCACCAAGGCTATTCGACCGTAAAAGTAAAGGCAAGTTCTTATATAGGGCAGTATCCAGTCCTCAGGACCACTCAAAGCGCTTTTACACTTTCCAGATGCATAGCCACTCTGTTTAAAATATGCAGTAGACTTTACATGTTCTACAAAGGGTGCCAGCATTAGTGTTCATATATATATATATATATATATATATATATATATATATATATATACACACACATACACACAGTGTATATATCAACATATTTAGGTTAAGACTAAAGTGAAAAATAACATAAATACCTAATAATACGTTTGTTTTTCAGCAGATTTGGCACAGATTCGTGGTCATATATGTTGTGTAGTATTTTATAGACTTCTATCATGTC
This sequence comes from Oasisia sp. SBJ-2009, assembly GCA_964017155.1. Taxonomy (NCBI): domain Eukaryota; kingdom Metazoa; phylum Annelida; class Polychaeta; order Sabellida; family Siboglinidae; genus Oasisia; species Oasisia sp. SBJ-2009. The sequence continues at coordinate 9,585,985 of OZ024864.1, read as the reverse complement.
TCCTCTTAATCTTCGATATGCTAATGTAGGTAGTTTAAGCAATTTGAGTCTTTCTGTATATGATAGGTCCCTCATACCTGGTAATTCTTTAGTGGCTCTTCTCTGAATATTTTCTAAGGCAATTTTGTGTTTTATCTTATATGGGTGCCATACTGCCATAGCATAGTCTAGGTGTGATCTAACCATTGTTTTGTAGAGAGGCAAACAAGTATGTTTATCTAGAAATTGGAAAGTTCTTCTAATTATTTTTGTCATTTTAGTTGCCTTATTTACCACTTGGCTTATATGTTCATCAAATGTGAGTTTTGAGTCAAAGGTTGCCCCTAGGTCTTTTTGTTTATCATGTGTGTCTATTGTTTTTGTGACATTGTTCATTGTTGTATAGTATTGATTTTCACCTACATTATTTTTTCCAATTTCCATATGTGTACATTTATCTGGGTGTAGTGTTAGCATCCAATCATGACTCCATTTTTCTATGGTGGTTATGTCCTGTTGTAGTATATCTTGATCATTCGTATTTATTATGGGTCTAAATATTTTAATATCATCAGCAAATAGAAATGTGTCGGATTGACTCAGGTCTGGTAAGTCGTTTATGTATAATACAAAGAGTAGAGGTCCTAGGACTGATCCCTGTGGTATTCCAGATGTTACATCATGCCAATTGTCTTCTGTTTGAGATGAAAGCTTCTATCCAATTTACTATTTCTTTACTAATATTTAGACTGTTTAATTTACTTATTAGTCTTTTGTGTGGTACAGTGTCGAAGGCCTTTTTAAAGTCCATGTATATAACATCTGTGTGGTGTCCTTTGTCTATTTCATAGGTCCAGGTATCTAGTATTGTTATTAGTTGTAAAACTGTAGATCTGCCGGAAATAAAGCCATACTGTTTTGGACTGAAAAGACCATTTTCTTTCATATAACTGGTAATGTGATTTCTGATTATTTTTTCCATGGATTTGCAGACTATGCTTGTTAGACTTATTGGACGGTAATTACTGGCTAATTTTTTATTTCCATTTTTGTAGATTGCTGATATCTTTGCATCCTTCCAATCATCAGGAATACAGGATGTTTTTATTGATGTTTCAAATATTTTACACAGAGGGTGACAAATTACACCTGAGAGCTCCATTAGTAGCCTAGTGCTTATTTCGTCGGGACCAGGTGATTTACTGATGTTAAGTTCTTTTAAAATTGATAATATTGTGTTTTCAGTTATAGTAAATTTATCCATTTCTGTTTTGTTGTTAACTGTGGGCATAGTTGGAATATACCCTGGCTGTTCTGTAGTAAAGACACTAGAGAAGTAGTCTGCAAATATATTTGCTTTTTCTTCATCTTTTGTTGTTGTTTGTGATTTTGAATCTGTGTAATCTGTGTTTAAATCACTGATTCCTTGTTTGATTGTAGTTTTGGATTTGTAATATATCCAGAATACTTTTGGGTTTTTCTTTGTCTGGTTTGCTAAATTTCGTTCAAACTCCTTTCGGAGCTTTCTTGTTAGTGCTCTGAGTTTATTTCTACTTTTGCAATATTCTAGATATTTTGTCCCATCCCTAGTCTCCACGTATCTTGTCCATAGTCTATTTTTGCGTCTGATTAGCTTTCTGGTGTTGGCGTTTAATGGGAAGTTTCCCTTTCTATTACTTGAGATTTCCTTTTGAGGTACATATTTATCTTCTAATATATGTAGTATAGTTTTAAGGATCTCCCATTGATCATTTACATTGTCCTTGGAACATAAAGTTGTCCCTGAGGCATTCAATGAATTTATAAGATATATTGTTTGGGTTTTCTGATTTTTTTGTCCAAAGATCCCAGTTTATGTCTGGTAGATTGTAATCACCTGTGAGTACAATATGTGTGTATTTAAGTTTGGACACTGACCCAATCATATTTAGGAGTTCAGTGCATATCATCTAGGATATATGTGACTTGGGACGATAAAGTCCATGGGCCTATGCTATGTGACTAGCTACCTGAGACTGGGTTGAGAAGTATTAATTAAGTGAAGTCCTACTCCTAGGGAGTTATAGACGTTATGTCCCAAGTCGCTTATGTCCCAAATATTGTGGACGATTTGTCCCAAAAACAAGATGCTAAGTAACAGTTAAAATATGAAATGGACTTGAAATGTTCTACAAAAGAGTGCTAGCATTAGTGTTAATATATCAACAGATTTATGTTAAGTTCTAATGTGCAAAAATAATATAAAAACGTAATAATAAATTTAGGACATATCGTCTAGGACATATGTGACTTGAGACATAACGACTAACGTCCATAACCCCTCCTAGTCCTAGGCCACCTTGGGCCCTGGTCTAGTACTGGGCCCAGTTGGGCCACTGAGTCCGCAAGTATTTGCTCGCATGTTCTTGCGGTATCCTTGTGTTTAATGTACTTTGTATTGATTGTTTTTATATATAGGCTACAAGCTTACATTTGATGTAGAATACATCGAAATTGAACGTGGTGTGGGCGATAATAGAGTTGTTTACCAAAGGTCAACGACAACAAAGCAGTAACAATTTACCTTAAACCTCTACTACCACCCGAGCTCTTGCAAAATACCAACGTCAGTCGCTGCAACTGACAGACATATCTTCCGGCTCCATTCTGTAGCGCACTTTTCACAAATCCACTGGGGATAGTTGCGTGAGACATGCTCTCTGTGTTTGCTACTACAAGCGCCCCCTTTTGGCATTATTTTATTCTCTCTCTTCTGATTGTAATCCAGTAGAGGGAGCCACTTTCCGTGCTGTGCTGCCATTACTAGCACCTCATTTCTTGCCGTAGTAAAAACGTGAAAGTAGTGACTTAGAATTGAGCACTTTATTTTACGCAAATCATTGCAATAAAATGAATCTGTATGTGCATGATTATAATTTTACATAATTTAATATTATGATTGTGTATTAATTGTTTTAATCGCGAATTTGGTCATAATAATTTTATTTAAGTTTAAATTTAACACCCTAGCTTTTTCATATGACATGATAATATCCATTGGCATTGCACAACATATACCTTGTAAGATGTTGATGTCAAAATAGAAACGCATGCGCGGCACATGCGTTTTGAGGAAACTCGTCCCTGCCATGACATAAGTCACAAACACTATATCACAGGAGATAAAAGCGGGTCCACCACACCGGAATTGTTATTTCAATGCGTCTATAGCCTCACACAACGAGCTGCACCGCCGCTTTCCATGTTAAAACACAGACCATGCTCAGTGTCACCTAGCTAGGGGGTAGTTTGCTGACGTCGAAAACACCGCCACCTAGGGGCGTACTTCGTCTACGTCGGCAACGTCAACATTAAACGGGCATAATAACATATGAGTTCGCACTGAACTTAGTTAATTCATATTTGGTATATTACTTTCCAAGCGCGAAGGTAAATTCGAAGTTTCCATTAAACTTGCAAGCATTATACCTGTTAATAAATAAACTCGACAGAATCGTACATAGAATGACACACACACTGGTCCATGGATAAAATAACGAGGAACACGAACATAAATAAACAAGGAGTTTGTTGAAAGGCGATCCCAATATGTCAATGCATGGTGTAATTATATGTATGTATGTATGTATGTATGTATGTATGTATGTATGTATGTATGTATGTATGTATGTATGTATGTATGTATGTATGTATGTATGTATGTATGTATGTATGTATGTATGTATCGTTGTATGTTTTGTACGTATGTGTATGACTATATACATATATAACTATGTGCGTATGTGACTACGTACGTATGTATGTGAGTGTATGTACATACGTACGTAATAACGTAGGTACGTATGCATATATGTACACACGCACGCAAGCACGCACGCATATATATATATATATATATATATATATATATATATATATATATATATATATATATATATATATATATATATATATATATATACGAATACGAATACATTTATTTCAGGTAAAAACCCATATACAATCGGTACATACATTAGAACATCTAAGTAGCCTATTAAAGGGCCAATTTGTTATAAAAAAAATAAAAATAATAATAGATAAAAATAAATAAGGTTATAAGTTAGATAAATGTAAAATTGTAGAAAAACAGATAAAATAATGAGCAATATACAGGATGTGATTGTAAAATAAATATGCACTTAATTCATATAAATAAACACCTTTTGAAAAGTAAGTTATATAAACAACTTACTGACTTTAAAATATATATATATATATATAATAAATAATAATAAAGTTATATGCGAGACATGATGACTATCTTACAGATTAACTGTGTACAATGAATTGGCCCAGCTAATCCACATTGGGCCATTTACTATTTCAAAGCAATTGTACATAACCCTAATCAAGTCATTATTTATGTTAAAAATGCGTCTTTTAAAACCATAAATGTTCTTACGCATTAGGGCGTCAAATGTATCTATAGCATTACTATATATATATATATATATATATATATATATATATATATATATATATATATATATATATATATATATATATATATAAGGCTAAATGCTGCACAGGGAGACCGTGCATATATGACCGCCTACAGGAGACCAGCCGTATATTTTTATGTAAGTGATTTTGCAATTATGTCTAATTGGAACATTGTCTGTAATACAAATACACACCACATACTACAATATTGTTATGATATTGTAATAAATAACATATATACACAAAAATCGGTCTCCTTAAAACCATTATGCTTAGATGCTGCATACGGAGACCGGTATGTAATCTGAGGTTAGTTATTAGTTATACTTATTTGCAGTGGTTTATATTTAACACCGACCTGGGATATCAAAAACCCAATTCAACGATCATAATAACTACGTATGTATATGCAGATACACAACATGAAAGCGCCGCATTTAACTATTGTACAACGTATGGCTAGGAGATCCGTCTAATATTTGTTTTATTAATATGTTTACATATTTATTAAAATTAATACATATCCAACAATCATATAGTACACTGAACACTAAACACTAACCCCTCAACCTATAAACTATAAACACTTTTCTGCCGGGTTCCCGTACGCAGCGCCTTATGGACTTCAAAATATACAAGAGTCTGCAATAAATGTGCTCAAAACCAAGCAAAATATAAAATAAAGTTCCGAATAATGGCATACGTTAATTCCTTTATGCCTAAACTATCTCCACTAACAAGGGAATCGTAAAATCAAATGCATTAGTTACGCAATCACACCTCAAAACATTACGGAGACCGGCTGCGGTCTCCTTAAATCCGCGGTCTCCCGTAGGCGGTGGTATATGCACAACTGGTCTCCCTATGCAGCATTTAACCTTATATATATATATATATATATATAGATGTATATAGATGTATATAGATGTATATAGATGTATATAGATGTATATATATATATATATATATATATATATATATATATATATATATATATATATATATATATATATATATATATATATGCATATATAGGTTGGTTGGTCGCTAGGTGGCGTAAGGTGGTACATGTTTCTATTTCACTGCTCGTTCAAATTTACATTTTTAATCTAAATTCTGCATTTTTGTGTTCGACATTACTGCAGTTATAAGACCAACACACTACTTTATTTGGACACGCAGAAATGTTTATAAATTACACCAGTTACGCCGCTAAAATTAATCATTTACAAAATAGTGAGCGATAATACAGATAGTTAACTTTTCGCGCTGCGGTACGGTCTTACATTACAAATAACATACAAAGACAGGGGTAGCCCTTTTAAACTGGTAACTAACAGGCCTTTTCATAAGACGTTCCTTTACACCCAGTATCGCCCTGGGGGCGAAGACCTCTACGTTTCATCTGCACGGGCACTAAACGTCTTATTACTTTTGCACAGGCTTTGCTGAGCGCGAACATTTAAACGATCTGTATTTAGCCTTTTAAACTGATTTGTTAAACTGATTTGTATTTAGCCTTTTAAAAACTCATTCTACGTTTAGCATTTTACAGACTTTAGCATTTTACAGACTTATTTAGCATTTTACAGACTTATTTAGCATTTTACAAACTCTTGAAACTACTGATTTAGTTTATTCATAATTTTAAATACCACATGATTATGTCTATGTAATATTTATTTTATAACACATTATTTATTTATTTATTTTTCTCGCTAGATTTATTAGTCTTACATCTGAGAAACTACTGTAATTTTAAAATTAGGGTGATCTTATACTCTCATATATTTATTTATTACATGTTATTTATTAAGTTTTGGTGCTGTTGACCCATGCCAAACATTTACATTATTTTAGAACGTCTGGCCACTCTCAGTCACTAATTATTTTATGATACATTAATTTTATCACTTGAGCAGATTTTGTCAAATGTCACCATTGTTCTCACTGTGTGTTTTATTTTTATCCTGTTCTGCAGCTTCTAGAAGCCATGATTTCACCTTGTGTAACACACTGGCACAATAGTCGGATGTAATTTCAACACCTTCCAAATACATGACCACACAAGAATCCTTGACCTACTTACACAGTCTGCCATGCCTTAATCTGTGTTTCAACCGAAAATTACTACCTATACCCCGTTCCAGGCCAACATTTAAATTGGCCTTGATCTTAGTGCTAGCGGGAGATATTAGTCTTAATCCTGGACCTGTGGTCAGGCATAACATCCGCCTGGCCACCACTAACATTCGTTCAATTCGTAAAAAAAAACTGCCTCTCACTGATCTTATAATTTCCAAAACAATAGACATTCTCGCTGTGACTGAGACCTGGCTCAGACCGCATGACACATATGCATGTATTGCCGACATCTCCCCTCCTGGCTATACCTTCCACCATCGACCACGTCCAGTTGGACGAGGCGGAGGTGTCGGTTTCCTTATTTCAAAACTACTTAACGTAACCATGTACACCAGCCCGGACTATACCACATTTGAATCTATTTGTCTTAACATATCTAACTCGTGCTTCTGTGGGGTTTTCATTTGTATTTATCGCCCTCCAGGTCATCCAGTTAACTTTGAAGAATTCCAGGATCTCAGGGAAAATGTTGCAACCATGCACACAGAATTTTACATTGTGGGCGATTTTAATCTTCACCTGGATACACCATCTGCAACAACTACCACGTTTAATGATATCCTGGCATCATTTAACACAAAACAACATGTCAATTTCCCAACACACATACATGGACATTGGCTTGACATCTTGATAACTCGTTCCTCTTGTAAAAACATTCAGACACCCACAGTTGTAGATGGCTTATCGGACCATAACACAGTAATTGCAGATCTTAAAGTTCCTATAGCCCCAGCCGTGTTCAAACACAACATGTTCTACAGAGCCATTCACAGTATCAACATTGCATCATTTATGACTGATATAATTACACCCGACCTTGTCACACGTCCTAAAGAACATGTATCAGACCTATACAAACAGTAATGTCAAATACTGAAGACATTGCTTGACAAACATGCACCCACTAAATCCAAATCTGTGTCACAAAAGCCGCAAGCTCCTTGGATGACCCCGGAAATAATCCAATCTAAACGGCGCCGTCGCTGTCTGGAACGTGTTTGGCGTAAATCTCGTTCATCCTTAGACAGGTCACGCTACACACGGCAATGTCATCTATGTAACCGACAAATGTCAAAAGCAAAGTCGTATTATTACGAAAACATGGTCGCAAATAACTCTGCTACACCAAAACAGCTATGGAAATGCATAAATCAGATTTTACACAGGCGGCCTGCTCCTTCTCTACCAACCCATGCATCAATCAAGTCACTGTGTAACTCTTTCTCAAGTCATTTTAAAGACAACATCAGCCTGATACATTCAGCCTTCACAGATCACACCTCAGACACTATAAATGCCGACTCTCCACAACTAAATTCTAAACTCGCATCGTTTGAACCGGTCACAACTATTGAAGTGAGAAAAATAATCATGTCATCCGCAAGTAAATCCTACTACTCCATAATCCATACTACTGAAAGCATGCCTTGACGTTTTAATTAAACCAATAACAGATATAATAAATGCATCACTCTGCTCTGGCTTATTCCCTGAAGACTTTAAATGCGCACATGTAAACCCAATTCTTAAGAAGACAACTCTGTCAAAAGAAGATCTAAGCAGCTACAGGCCTATTTCTAACCTTAGCTTCATTTCCAAAATACTCGAAAAGGTTGTTGCAAATCGACTTACTTCTCACATCAACATAAATGGTTTAACCAATGCATCACAGTCTGCGTACAAACAATTTCACTCATCAGAAACTGCTCTTTTAAAAGTACACAATGACATAAACCTTAACATTGATAATGGCAAAGTTACTGCACCGACCTGACCCTGCTTGACATATCCGCCGCTTTCGACACCATTGACCACGACATTCTCATTACGGGATATCTGGCACAGCCTTGAGCTGGTTTACTTCATACCTTACTGACAGACGGCAAGCCATTAAAATAGGTAACTCCTTCTCAGACATGCTGCCCACCTCTTGTGGTGTCCCCCAGGGTTCTGTTTTGGGTCCGTTGCTTTTCACCCTGTACACAACACCATTAAGCTCAGTTATCCAGAGTCACAACCTGGATCATCACCTTTATGCAGATGACACACAAATCTATGTTTCTCTGACCACACCAGATACTTGTCGCTCCCTAAACCAGCTAAGGGATTGTCTCCAAGATGTCTCCCTTTGGATGATAAATAGTAAATTAAAACTAAATGCAGATAAGACTGAATTTCTCATCATTGGTACTTCGCTCAACCAGTAGTAACCCTCTTTACATCCCTCGGGTGAAAACGAAAGCCGGGACCCGAGCTTTCTCGGTTGCCGCACCAACGGTGTGGAATTCGCTTCCTGTCAGTGTTAAATCACAAGGTAATATAGTTTCATTCCGCCGACATCTAAAAACCTATCTCTTTAATGCTGCCTATCCTCCTTAGCCTCCTAGCTTTTCCATCCATCCGTTGACGACTTACGCATTGCTTTCGATTATGAGATTGATTAATCCCCTGGTTTTGTCGCGCCACTGAGCTTGATTTTCGAGGATATTGGCGCAAAAGAAGTTACTATTATTATTATTATATGTGTGTGTGTGTGTGTGTGTGTGTGTGTGTGTGTGTGTGTGTGTGTGTGTGTGTGTGTGTGTTTGTGTTTGTATGCATGTTATGCATGTATGAACGTGTATACGTATGTATATACGTATGCACATACATACATACTTCATTTTTGTCATGACAACCTTAATTACGTGCATGCGTGCGTACGCACGCATGCACACACATATATATGGTGGCCATGACAAAAATGAAGTCTCGGCTGTGCCAAAATGCACCAAATCATAACATAACTGGAAATGATTAATGCGAGTTGTGCCAACGGTAGCGTAGAACAAGACAAGAGCGGTCAAAACATTACCACTATTGGTGATTGTTATGGACATACGGGCTACGCGATGTATTAGATTTCGACTTCACCAGTTTTCACTGGGTTCGCCTGTGCTTGCATACATATAGATAGCTTTGCACATCGTATGTAAGCTCTATGCTGGAATACAGCATTGCACTGTACATAGCTAGATCAGTTTTGAACTGTTTGATATGAGGGGAGGCCAGTTAATTTTGAAACAGATTTGTAATATATTCGAGAGGAAACATTCGCTTCGGCGAAATGTTGTTTGAGTAGAAACACCCGGAACATTGTCGGACGACGAGCTATGTGTCCTTTGCCGTAAATAGTATTTAATGTCAACGCAATTGTATCCAACAGGCATCTAACACACGCACAACTGCCACGGGTTCACATAAAACAATAGCTACTTAACTTACATAAACTCCAGTTTCTTATATAATTGCTGCCGTACGTGCACTACAATGTGTCCAAGAAATGCACAATTCCGGCGGTACTATATAACATTGTATGAGACACCAATAACTTTAACATTCCATTTCCAAGTGTCAACATCATATTCATAATAATTGGACATTTTCGTTGCATATCCACTGCAGAGATTCGCACATAAATAGCAACGACGATAGACTACACTAACTACATCCCTCCTACGCCTCAGCGTATCTCCCAGAGAACGTGGTTTCACGCGAGATTTCGGCTGCTCTAGCAGAAGGGAAATTTGCTACGTTATCCACGTCGTTGATAATGTCGTAGTTCGCGTGATAATTTTAAATGGCTTGGTTGCAGTGCCTTTCTGTCAGGCACATTTATGAGAAATAGCTGCAAACAGCCTACACTAAAAGAACCCCGTGTCATTAAGACAAGAACGTGTTCAAACATGTGTCGCATGTACGCCTCCCACGTGTCCTAGATATAGTACGTATAAGTGATTTTGTACAGACAGTTCGAATACCTAATTCGTGCACATGTTGATTGCGGTAAAATAAACCTGATCCGCGCAATCACGCTGTCACTTCCGGTCTACGGTGGAAATGCAGTTCGTCATATGAATAATTGACAGTAGGTGGGCGCTGGCGGATTGTAAGTGACATTTACACAATCATTTAATCGTCCGACTTTCTGTGGTCAGCAATACTGATACTACACACAACGGACGACACCAGCAGCTTTCAGCATGAGTCTCTGAGACGATTTGTAGCGACCGTCCGATGACTGCCACATGCAAGTGTGGCTGATGTCATCGCACCTGACAACATGACAGCAACATAGCTATCCCACTGACGTACTTGTCATACGTGTACACTCCGTTTAACTTAAGACTACACGATCCGGTGCAATTGTTCTTAGCCTTAAGCAGTCCGGTTGCAAGTTACGTTTGCCGTGACATTTGCGTGAACGTATCGTTTCTTGTTACGCTTGGCAATCAGCGCACTAACCCATCACCAGAACGTAGTCGTTCATGACGTTTGACGTGCACCCTCCTTGGGGTTATACGTGAGGCATTGAGAGTGCAACCATCTACTTTGGCATTATATATGCTGTCCAGCACTCCTCGTCCGTCATGTAGTTAGTGTCTTCCGTTCTGGCTGTACATGACGTACTTTACATGACGTACTGTATATGACGTACTGTACATGAAACCATCCGCTAGTAGAAGTATTCGTCATCCGTTGTGTATTCTCCGTCCTTCGAGTTCTGGTTGTACGTGACGTATTGCACGGGCGTCTTGTCGTTCATCACGAGCGACTGCAACAATAACAAATGTTAAGAAAAAGCACATTAATATGGAGATAAAGCCATCTGTCCACTTCGGGCCTCCTCCCTCCCCCCTCTCTCTCTATCTCTCTCTCCCTCTCTATCGCCATCTCCCTCCCCCCTCTCGCTCTCTCGTTCGCTTATCTTTCCCCTGTCTCTCCCTCCCCATCTCTCTCCCTCTCTCCTTCCTCTATCTCATATCTCTCTCTTTTTTTCCCTCTCCCTCTCTCTCTCCTCTATCGCTCCCTTTCCCTCTCTCTGTCACCAGAACATATATTATTACATATGATGATATCTGATATTAACTGTACACTCCAGTGCCGGACTGCCGCTTTGGTGATTTCGAATATGGAAAAAACTTCCACAACCCACCATCTTCTCCTCCTTGGCCGGTGGGTTTCGTAGGAAGTAGAGAAGTGGAGCGTAGAGGAGGTTGATTGAGCCAATGATCCACAGCATCCTGAAAACAATCGCACGGAACACTGTCAGTCCGCAGACGGCCAGTGACGGAAGTGTAAACGTAATATTATTATTTTATAAGTGTTACACGTCATAAATACACTGATATAGAAAGTATATGCCTTGTCAAAAGATGTGTATTTGTGCGTGTGTGTGAGTGCGTTAACACATAACACTGACGTCTGTCGTTTGAGTAATAAATGTAAATTAACGAGAATATATATAAATTAATATTTAAAAATAATGACAACGAAAGTTCATGTAACTCTGCTATGTGTCGCCATAAAATTATACGTTTCAAAAATTGGCCCCACGCGTCAGATATTTGGTCACCAACACCGTATATTTAGTAACATACACCGGCCCCAGAATGGGCTGTTGAACCCCGAATGTATAATGTTTAAACAGTGAGTTCTTAAAGCCCTACATTGTGTGAAATTTTCCAGATATTATTTGGAGCGAGTGTCACTAGAATTGTAATCTACGACCGCATACTGTGTCATTAAATATGGTTGTAGGTAACTGACAATCGTGATGCGGTCTTGCAATGCTATGTTCGAGAGTATGAAGTGCGCGCAAACGCACGCACTACACCACACACGCATGCACACAAATACGCACACACGCACACCCATACACACGCATGCACGCACGCATGCACGCACGCACACACACACGCACGCACACCGATACGCAAGCACTCTCTAACTACAGCTACTATACGCACCCGCCGAATCCGATGCCTTTCACAATACTCCCGCTCAATGCCGGTCCTGCAAATAAGTCACATGATACATTGCTTTATCATGATTAATATCAATTATTAAATGCAGATAAATTGCAACGCAATCAATACAACCATTTATATGCCAACATTTTCAGTTTATTACATTGCAGCACACGCTAAGGATGCTTTGTTTCTTATTTAAAATATATTGAAACATACTGTTTTATATAGCTACATTTTGTTTGACGAGATGTTTGCTTGGTAGGACTGATTGTCATCAGAAGTCATACGACTTAGTGGAACGTTATAATTGTATGACTTTATAGCATCTGGGAATTAGCCATTATGTATTTCTCCATTAGTGTAAATGCTAAGGTTTGTCACATTTACGAGCAAAATGTTGTTTCACCCATAAAGGTTTGGACATTGGCTGGTTATATCTTGTTCAATCCACCTGCTAAGAATAAGTCATCATGTTCTGTTCTTCTGCTTAATATGTTACATATGTGGAATACTCCTCGCATTAATCCGAATCACCCATATTTTATCCACAAAACGCCACGTTCATGTGTCCGTAAGCAACTTCAAGAAGAACAATGTTTGGGCTGTTGTAGGGCCCAATGCTTCCTGGATAAATCTAAATGGTGATCGATTGCTAGGGTGCAAAGTATAAAGAATTCTGCACTTTCCTAAGAAAAGAAGACTGCGTTATATATAAGAGCATTCCTCTGCAATATGAAGTTATTGTCATAAATACACAAAATAACTCTCCTCTAAAATTTTCTTTTAACTGAACAAAATCCCAGAAAATGGGCACAAGCCCAAAAAGCATGGCGTGATATTAGTTTACTATGAACCCGGAAGTGAAACAGTGACCCGGTGACCTACCTATGGCGAAACCGAGGCAGAAGGCGACGTCAGTGATGGCGTACACACTGCCGTAGATGGACACGTGACGTAGGTCGACCAGGTGACCCATGATGGGCAGCATGGACGAGTCGACCATACCTAGGAACAACGACACTGACTGACTGACTGACTGACTGACGGACGGGCGGGCGGGCGGGCGGACGGGCGGGCGGGCGGGCGGGCGGGCGTGCGGGCGTGCGGGCGTGCGGGCGTGCGTGCGTGCGTGCGGGCGGTCGGTCGGTCGGTCGGACGGGCGGACGGGGGGGGGGGGCGCGGGCGGGCGGGCGGGCGCGCGGGTGGGCGGGCGGGCGCGCGGGCGGACGGACGGACGGACGGACGGACGGACGGACGGACGGACGGACGGACGGACGGACGGACGGACGGACGGACGGACGGACGGACGGACGGACGGACGGACGGACGGACGGACGGACGGACGGACGGACGGACGGACGGACGGACGGACGGACGGACGGACGGACGGACGGACGGACGGACGGACGGACGGACGGACGGACGGACGGACGGACGGACGGACGGACGGACGGACGGACGGACGGACGGACGGACGGACGGACGGACGGACGGACGGACGGACGGACGGACGGACGGACGGACGGACGGACGGACGGACGGACGGACGGACGGACGGACGGACGGACGGACGGACGGACGGACGGACGGACGGACGGACGGACGGACGGACGGACGGACGGACGGACGGACGGACGGACGGACGGACGGACGGACGGACGGACGGACGGACTGCCTAACAAGTTCGCCAAATTAATGCCACGTCAAGAGAACGAAACCTGTAATATGATAATATGATAATATGATTAAGCAGTCCGGATACCTGAGATGATGACGATGATTTCGAAGCGATAGACAGTACTTACCTATCGCAAATCCCAGTCCGAAGTTGGGCACAATGAGATGGAGGATGTTCGTGGCGAATGGGATCTGGCAACGACAGAAGATGTCACGTGAGAGTGTTTACTTTGAGTAAAATACGACCGCAGTACCACCCGGCTAGCACAGACACGACCAGTGAGCATCGCCACACACACCCAGGACATTTGACGAACACTAGGAGAATTGTACTGTTACAAATATGTTGCGATTTTGCATTACACGCACGCATGCACGCACTAATGTACACACGCATGCACGCACGCACGCACGCACGCACGCACGCATATGCGGTAGTTTACAGCCATGCCGGGGGAGAGGCGTTCACAACGATCACATTTGTCGATTTGAATTCATTGTTGCTGTTTCCCGGATGAATCAAAATACCATAGCCAGCAGCCATGGCAGCAGTTGGTATACAGTTACAAATCATTCACTTCATATTGTGATAATCCACAGTTTATATAATTTGAAAGGAAGACATTGGTGTGGGGACTATTATTTCGATAAATGACAACTATTACAAGAGCCAGAAGGAGGGAAAAGAGGAAATGGGAGGGAGACGAGCAGATAGACAGACACACAGACACACTACCACATAGGAACGGGATGGACGGAGGGAAGAAGGCATCTGATGGACGGGATAGATGCACACGTGAAATCCGAATTTCATGTATCAAAGAACCATTCACCACGCAGATATTCCCCTCCGTATATCGAGTAATAATAATGTTATAAGATGTACTTACGGTGACGAGGCAAATGGCTACGATTGTCATCCCCACTAATGCGCTCAACCACCTGACGAATATAAAGAAACAGGTAGATAGACACACGCTGGGGAAGAAACAACGAGTGAGTTTGCTTAGAGTGTGTGTGTATATTGTTCGTGCAGTGTGTAAATGACACGTGATTCTGACGTGTGATGGCGGAACTAGACAAGTCAGCCCCTACTGGTTTGCGATTATAAAACCACTGTACATATAAACACAATATAAATTATATAATATATATATATATATATATATATATATATATATATATATATATGTGTGTGTGTGTGTGTGTGTGTGTGTGTGTGTGTGTGTGTGTGTGTGTGTGTGTGTATGTGTGTGTGTGTGTGTGTGTGTGTGTGTGTGTGTGTGCGTGCGTGCGTGTGTGCGTGCATGCGTGTGTATGTGTGGTGTGTGCGTGTCTGTGTGTTTATATGCATAATTAATGTCTAGTGTCTCCATATATATATATAAAGTATATATATATATATATATATATATATATATATAAAGTATATATATATATATATATATATATATATATATATATATATATATATATATAATAATGTATATATAATTCTGAGGTTATCATGTATTACTTGCATCAGAATTTCGTATGATAACCTGTCATCGTCACACATAATTTATTAACCTTCTCACAGATGTTTCTACCGCTATCTACAATCTGTCCCCCTCCATCCGCACACGACCGCCTTACAGCTGACAACTTAGGAACATGACTACAACAGCATTGAACCTGTTCAGAATACTAGTGCTCCGTGATTGCAATGCCAAGACAATGGTGCAGCGGACGTATGAAGTAGGTGGCATGGATGACAATTATAAACGTTCACTCGATGCTTACCTGCCTATTTTATAAGCTAGTGAACCAAATATATTGGTACCGATCAGGTAAGATATGCTCGCGGGAAGAAACGCAGCGCCTGAAAACACAGGATATGACACGATTAACGTAAACAACACAGTCATATTCTTGAAATGCTGTGTAAATGAGCACATTCATTAAATACATATAAACCATGTGGAGAAATGAAACGATAATTGCTAGGCCCTGCACTTTAACTTGCAATACTACAGTACAATACATTAACACTATCGTTATCCCTGTAAGGGCAATGACATTGTCGTTCAGACGGGCATTGTGTATAAAATGTGAAAAAATATGTTATCATGTGTAAAATATGATATATATATATATATATATATATATATATATATATATATATATATATATATATATATATATATATATATATATATATATATATATATATATATATATATATATATATATATATATATATAACACATTAATTTCGCATCGTTCGCAGTAATAATATATTAATATATGACCTTTTACGGTTGGTTTTGCCCGCGAAACACCTAAAACGACGTCCTAACGGCATAGTCTCAAACACTGAATAAAGGACATGATTTCATCGACTAAAATAGAACGAGCCTTCCTAAGAACTTGTTCTTCGCAGAATTTACAATCTTATGTAAACCTTTCTTATTCTTAACACTCAGGATGAAATACCAATAGATAAATAATTAAAAAAAATAACGCTCTCGATAAAGGATTTGTAAAACATGCTTTAAATGGTTTTATCAACAGAAAGCGAGTAGTTTTCTAAACAAATACAGGCGCTATTGACATTTCTTGACAAAGATTCCAGTGTTGTAATCCCACCTAAGTTTGTTATCAAACACTGTACCAAATAATGTGTACTTGGTGACAATTTCAACCTCCTTGGTCTTCCATACATTATACTTTAAATAGGAGATATCACACCAATCTACAAAATCTCGTGGTGCCAGACCGTGGTCTGGTTGTGAACCACAGAGATGTGAAAGTAAGGCACTGTCATCTGTAAATTTAACAAAAACCTGTCTGCATGAGCACTTCTACAACTGTCAGTGTGCAGGATGTGTAGAAGGGGTGAGAGACAACAACCCTGAGGCGATCATGTGTGTGTCAACCTCATGTCAGAACATTTCTAATTCACAATGACACACTGACGGCGACACGACAAGAAATCAACGACCCAGGCAGCAAGTTGATTTGCAAGATTAAAATCATAAATGAGTCTATGGACTAAGATATGAGGCTGCATCAAATTAAAAGCCGATGAGAAATCGGCGAAGAGGATCTTGGTGATGGGTAAAATGGATACAAGTGCGCAGTTCTAAAACATTCGGAATGGCCAACCTTATATTGATGGTGTCTCATTAATATTGATAATATAAACCACAAATTGTATATGAGTTGTTTGTCTACAACAGCCACAACGTGTCTTGCTTTATGGTGTCATACTGGGACCAACAATCCATTATTGCTGCAAGCCAACTGAACCAACTCAGCCTGTGGCGGACATTTTAAAACCTAGCACGCCAACTGGCGAGGATTAACGTAAACACGCAGCACCCGCGCGTGAGTTTAGTGCCCATTCGTATGCCTCCATAATGTACGCGTTTAGTACACATTTGCATGCGGGGACGGATGGACGTGTTTAGAGCAAGGCGCGCCTGACATTAGCGAGGTCTGTCGAGACACACCGTGAGTGAAGTATCGAGTCGATAACTGTCCGTGATTGTTATACCCGACTGGCGTAGATTGTGTATCTGTCGCTGTGTGTAAGACGGGAGGGAGGGGTGCCGGACCGCGGTGTATTGTGCGTAGGATGTAGATGGGTAGGCGTAGACGCCCTTGACACAAAGATACGGGAAATGAATAGCTGTCTGGATGTAGTCATAACTCAAGTAATGTCAATACTAAAAATACACATAACCCGAAAGAATATGCGCCGTTAAGGTAGATTGATTTAAATCAAACGTGGACAGAATAATGTTCTGAATCGAGCTGCCAGTGACACGAGTAAAACGGTAAGATCTTATATAGTGTGGTGTCCAGTCTTGACTGACAAACCGATTCAACTGACCACCATCTCTACTTCACTGGATTATATTCACAAGTACACATGCGTGAACGTGGAGTGAAAGTTCTTGCCAACGGTTCAAAAAGGCACTAAGAGGGTTGGAGAGTCAGATGTTCTACCTATTGCGCTACCACGCCCTACTACGTCACCTTGTTGCCACTGCGGCGCGTTCATCGTGTCTATCATCCACAGAGGTAGCGACGGTTCCAACATGGCGATCCCCATGTTTGAAAACGTGATCGAACCTGCAAGAAAAGGACGTTTACTACGATCAGTCTTTGCAAGTCTTGAAAACGACGACACTTATTAATAATAACTAGGTAACGTCTATTGCGCCCAAATCCTTAGAAACGAAGCTCTGAGGCGCATCAGAACAAAAGGTATAAACGATCTCACGGTTAATAACCTACTCCAGTTGTCATCAGATTGATTGATACGCCATTAAAGCAACACTAGGTAAAACAGGTAACTGACATTAATACAGACAATATAGAAGCAGTCATTCGTTCTGACATGGAATGTTTTTTGTTGATAAATAAATTAAGCAAGATACAAATAACGGCAAAAGTAACATAAATATTTCATGGAAATGTTCAGTTGTATTTTGATTATGCCTGAATGAGACAGACTGATTCACCTGCTGCTATGAGGATGTATGGGTCTTTGAGGAGAGTCTTCAGTGACGTTCCTTGTTGACTCTCCGGCCGGACTCGTGGCGTCAACGCCGTCAACTGTAGCGCTGTGGGACAGGAACTGACATACAACGACAGCGTCAACGTCTGACAAGGTACGACGCCGTCAACGTCTGACAAGGTACGGGTAGACATCGCAGCGAGATGGACATCGTGTAATGACACTGCTCTACGTATAGAAACGTTGCATCTACTCTTTCGATGTGGTTAGCCAGCTGTGTTGTAACATCGCAGGGAACTAGGACAGTGTGATTTCGTTATGAATTCCGTACATTGGTTATAAACGGGAATTTATTTGAACATCACTACCAGGACATGTATTCCGTTAGAGCATGAGTAGTTTCTGTTACAAATACTATTTGTAACTATTTGAAATAGTTATCATCGTTTGTTTCTGAATTATCATTGCGTGCGTGCATGCATGCGCCCGCTCGTATGTCTTTGTGAGAGAGATTGGATGTGGTGTGTGTGTGTGTGTGTGTGTGTGTGTGTGTGTGTGTGTGTGTGCGTGTGCGTGTGCGTGTGCGTGTGCGTGTGTGTGTGTGTGTGCGTGTGCGTTTGCGTGTGCGTGTGTGTGCGTATGTGTGCGTGTGTGTGCGTGTGTGTGTGCGCGCCTGTGTGTGTTTGGATATTCATTACATATTATATAATTGTACAAGGATAAATTATTCAGTGGTATAAATAGAAGTGAATCTTGGAAGCGGACCAAAACAGACCAGGCTTCTGAGCCATCAGTTAGTGTCCCTGCTGTTATGTAGTGGCACAGAACATCACAAACATACAAACGGAGCCAAATACTCCATATACTATAATATAATATACTATAATTGAAACATGCAGTTGTATAATTGAACTAATAAATACAATAATTTCAAGTAATCACGCCGCATCGATTAGGTTCTGCCACTGGAATTGACCGTGTGGAATTGACCAGTGTTCAGCCACACGGAACGCCGCGTGGATGTTCAGCGGTGCGTGACGGGACTCACCTCCGTCTAACAGGGCGAGCCCAGCGAGGATCAAGAACGGCACCTCCTTGCCTACGAACTGGTACATCACTCCACCGAACGGTGGCCCCACTGAAACATGACATCACACACGTCAGCGTGGATCAGCACACTTGCATTAACGACTCGCCTATTGTCGTAATTGATCGTTTTCTATACAGCCGACGGTTTCCGCAACGTAGGCGAAAGCGCGCAGCCATCGTTCAAGTCGCGGACGCTTATGCGTGGTTGAATTTTTATGGCGAACGAAACGAAGAAACTAATGTCGAAATGTTGTCATAACTCAGTCGTTCGTTTCATAAAGGTGACACGTAATAACGAATGATTTGCGTAGGCTCAATAACCGTGATTTGCGACTCAAATTGGATTCTCATTGCACGGGTCAAACAAGGTAACTTCACTTCGCACGGAGTCTGACGAAATGTGTGTGATTTAACGGGAAAGTTTCCGTCTGCCAATGCGACAACTGTTCTCTCTCTCTTCCGATGGTGTTTGGTACAGACAGATTAATGTCTGTGACATATCGATTGGCTAAACATAATATCCAAGGAACATAATGTCATTCGTCACTTGATATGTTTTGAATCATATCGAAAGATTTATGAGTCTCCCAGCAGCTTATCATGTTACGTTATTCCCGATTGTGACTGTAAAGAATGAAACCTGGTTATTTTAGTTGCATATTTTATAAATAGTGTGTTCAGTTTAGATATATTTTTGCAATTTACATATCTTAGACATTTCGTTTTAATAGTTTGAGTAGTTTTTTAATACAGCAGTTAACATTTTAGTATATATGATCAATGTTAAAGATTTTGTATATTTTTCTTTTGGTATTTGTGACTTGTTTAATGAGTCTGTATAACATTCCTTTGAGTAGATTTGACTGAAAAGAACACTATATAAATGTTCGTGTTATTATTATTATTATTGTTCGTATCCCGTTATCACGTAGAGTACCGGTGAAAAGGTCAAATATATTTTATGTTAAGATGCAAATAATGAGTTCATAAGAATTGTTTCTGGAATGCAAAAAACCACCGCCGCCGTGTCTTAGTGAAATGGTTCCCATATCTTGTCACGCGATGACGCGAACATTGACCAGTAGTTGTAAAATGTCAGGTGTTCGGACGTAGAATGCATGTTTCGGTCACGATTTGAATAAATGATTTTATCGCGGTATGCTCTATGCATGCGAAAGAATGATGTCGAGATATGTGGAATAGAAATGTCACGCAAGTTATGTATTTAATACGGCTTAATTATACATGCGTTCGTTGATGTCTCTTTTTATGAAACAACGTCTAGGCCACGGGAAATAAAAGAAACAAGAACCAAAATAGAGGAAAGAAGAAAATAATATGCGGTGGTTTAAATAAATCTAGACAAACGCATATTGCGAAACTCTAGGGACTGGATTAGTGCCTCATAACATGACATGTCTTGTTCCTCTCAATTCCTGCTCGTTCTGCAAATAAGCTCACATGCGCTCTGCCGATAGGCGCGCACGCGCACACTCATACGCACTCACACACAGACACACACATACACACGCAGACAGACAGGCAGACACATACACTCAAACACACACACGCACACGCATACGCACGCACGCACGCACGTACACGCACCACACGCACACCCACCCACATACACACACACACATACACACACATACACACACGCATACATACGCACACAGAGACACACACATACACATACACACACATACACACACACACACGCACAAACACACACACACACACACACACA